>JAHRHZ010000273.1:19149378-19173353 GCA_024137785.1 Ginglymostoma cirratum | reverse complement strand
TTTATATACCTTGTCTTTGGCTTTAACGCTATCCCTGATTTCCCTTGTTAGCCGTAGTTGAGCCACCTTCCCTGTTTTCCTTTTATGCCAGACAGGGATGTATAATTGTTGAAGTTCATCCATGTGTTCTTTAAATGTCTGCCATTGCCTATCCACAGTCAACCCCTTAAGTATCCTTGGCCAGCTTATCCCAGCCAATGCATGCCTCATACCATTGACATTAGCTTTCTTTCAGTTCAGGACCCTAGTTTCAGATTTACTTGTGTCACTCTCCAAATTGATGAAGAATTCTGCCATATTATGGTCACTCTTCCCCAAAGGATCTCACATCACGATGCTGCTAATTAATCTTCTCCCGTTACTCAATACCCAGTCTAGGATGGCGTACTCTCTAGTTGGTTCCTTGACATATTGGTTGAGGAAACCAATTCTCATATATTCCAGGAAATCCTCCTCCTGGTTAGTCCAATCAATACGTAGATTGAAACCACCTATAATAACATAGAACATAGAACATTACAGCGCAGTACAGGCCCTTCGGCCCTCAATGTTGCGCCGACCTGTGAAACCAATCTGAAGCCCATCTAACCTACACTATTCCATTATCATCCATATGTCTATCCAACGACCATTTAAATGCCCTTAAAGTTGGCGAGTTGCTGTTGCAGGCAGGGCATTCCACGCCCTTACCACTCTCTGACTAAACAATCTACCTCTGACATCTGTCCTATATCTATCAGCCCCCAATTTAAAGCTATGTCCACTCGTGCTAGCCATCACCATCCGAGGAAAAAGGCTCTCACTTTCCACCCTATCTAATCCTCTGATCATCTTGTATGTCTCTATTAAGTCACCTCTTAACCTTCTCTCTAATGAAAACAGCCTCAAGTCCCTCAGCCTTTCCTCATAAGACCTTCCCTCCATACCAGGCAACACCTTGGTAAATCTCCTCTGCACCCTTTTCAATGCTTCCACATCCTTCCTATAATGTGGCAACCAGAACTGTACGCAATACTCTAAGTGCGGTCGCACCAGAGGTTTTAACTGCTGTACCCTTACTGCATGCATCTCTAATCTCCTATTTGATACAGCCCCCAACATCACAACTACTGTTTAGTGGTCTGTACACAAATCCCACTAACGTCTCCTTCCCTTTGGTGTTCTGCAGCTCCACCCATACCAATTCTACATCGTCCAGGCTAATGTCCTCCTTTACTATTGTGTTAATCTTCTCCTGAACCAGTTAACACAATCCCACCTCCCTTTCCTTTCTGTCTTTCCTGAAAATTGAATAACCCTGGATATTGAGATGGTTATCCTGGAGCCAGGTCTCTGTGATCCCAATTACATCATATCCATATCAATTACTGCAAAACCCCATTTGGTTAACTGGTGTACTTTAGGGAAGGAAATCTGCTGTCCTTACCTGGTCTGGCCTAATGTGATTCCTGACCCACAGCAACAAAGTTTTCAACTTTTACCTGCCCTCTGACATGGCCTAGAGAGCCTCTCCGTTTAAGGGCAATTAGGGATGGTCAACATTCACCAGCCTTACCTATGGCACCCACATCCCTCAGAAGGGAATTTACCTGAACCTTCCATAATTTGGCACTCCCTCAATATCTCCTGCATTTATGTAGTGCCTTTGACATAATAAAGTGCTGCCAGGTGCTTCACGGGAACAAGTTATCGAACAATGCAACTCCTAACAAGCTACACGTACAGGCATTGTGTTTGAATCTAAATATTAGCTGTTATCTGCTTTGTTCAGCGTCAGCAGTCTGTCAGTGTATTATCAGTGTTCGTCTGCAGTTTTTCTCATTATTTAATGTGTATTTTTCTAATCCCCACATCCCATACAAAAGAAAACTCAAATGAAGATGCTCAGAACAGTACAGACTCCTCCTCAGAGAGTTCACTGGAGGAAGGAGAGATCAAAGACAATTCTGAAACACATCTCACCATGAATCCACATTGCCAATAGCAAAGACCTCCCTGTTTGATTAAGACTGTTGGGGTGGGATCAGTTTCTGTATTTGTTGGATGTTACGCATTGATGCCAGGGTTGTATTTGTATTTTAATTAATTTCTTACATTAAATTTGTTAACAATGTATCTTGTATTTCTTTTTTGTCGTGTATATTTTTGCACTGATATTAGGTTTACATTAGATTTTATTGTCACATGTACTCAAGTACAGGAGTGCAATGAAAAGTGAAATGTCGCCATGCAAGGTGACATCTTAGGTACAAGTACCTAGGTACAGAATCTTAAGAACAAGGTAGAAAGAAAGAACAAAGTTAAAAGTTACACATGGAGATCTTGTTAGTTTTAAGTAGAACATAAAGAAATGAAGCTGAAAGTTCAAACATTAGTGTTTTTTAAGTGCTTCCTTTAGCTGCAGAATCTTGGGAAGGTGAGAACCCATAGAACAAAGAAAATTACAGCACAGGAACAGGTCCTTCGGCCCTTAAAGCCTGCGCCAATCCAGATCCTCTATCTAAACCTGTCACCTATTTTCCAAGGATCTGTATCTCTCTGCTCCCTGCCCGTTCACGTATCTGTCTAGATACATCTTAAATGACGCTATCGTGCCCGCCTCTACCACCTCTGCTGGCAACGCGTTCCAGGCACCCACCACCATCTGCATAAAGAACTTTCCATGCATATCTCCCTTAAACTTTCCCCCTCTCACCTTGAAATTGTGACCCCCTAGTAACTGAGTCCCCCACTCTGGGGGAAAAAGCTTCTTGCTATCCACCCTGTCTAAACCTCTCATGATTTTGTAGACCTCAATCAGGTTTCCCCCCTCAACTTCCATCTTTCTAATGTAAATAACCCTAATCTACTCAATCTCTGTTCATAGCTAGCGCCCTCCATACCAGGCAACATCCTGGTGAACCTCCTCTGCACCCTCTCCAAAGCATCCACATCCTTTTGGTAATGTGAATCCCTACAGGGTGGAAGCAGGCCATTTGGCCCAACCAGTCCACACTGATGCTCCAAAGGGTATCCCACCCACATCCTATCCTGGCATTTCCCATGGCTAAGGCATCTAAATGACACATCCCTGAATACTGTGACCAATCCACCTAACCCCCACATCTCTGGACTGTGGGAGGAAACCCACGCAGACACAGGGAGAATGTGCAAACTCCACTCAGACAGTCGCCCGAGGGTGGAATTGAACCTGGGAATCTGACACCGTGAGGCAACAGTGCTAACAACTGAGCCACATGCCACCTATCAGGGGAGAATTAGGTCTGCTGGATAACAGTTCTGGAGTGGTCTGTATGTCAGTCAGAGACAGGAGCATGGATACACTTGTTGCTGGTTCCTGTATTTCCATTTAGGATATGGAATACAGAAAGAAGATGCTTATGATAGACCCGTATAAAGCACCAGCTTGCCCTCAGCTAGGGTATGGCATCCCGTTTCAGGGCACCACACTTTAGGTGGAATGCCAAGGCATTAGAAAGGGTGCAGGAGAGATTCATAAACTAAGACTGTTGTCATTGGAGAAGGGATGTTGAGATTGGATTGAGATGTTTAAAATCACAAGACGTCTGGACTGGTCAGAAAGGGAGGAAATGTTGCTGCTGAGAGCCAGCAGATACAGAGTTAAGGTGCTCTATTATATTCTTCCATGGGATGAGGGAGTCACGGACAAGGCCAGAATTTGCTGCCCTTCCCTCCTTATCCTTGAACTGAGAGAGTCACTCGGTCAGTTCCAAGGGCACGTAAGAGTCAGCCACATTGTGGTGGGTCTGGAGTCACACGTAGGCCAGACCTTCCCTAAAGAGTTTTTCAATGACAATTGACAATAGTTTCATGTTCACCATTACTGAGACTGTCTTTGGATTTCAGATTAATTAACTAAATGTAAATTTCACCAGCTGCTGTGGCAGGATTTGAACCCTTCTCCCCACAGCCTGAGCCTCTGTGCTGCTGGTGTGGTGACGTTTTATCATTTGCAGGGTGTGGGTGAGGCTGGCTGGATCTTCTTGAATTGTTCCACCATGGGGAAGGTGGTGATGATCTGTCTGAGTGGCGTACGGACTCCTTTCACTCCTTCAGGATGCAAGATCCCCTTCCCTAAAGACCGCTAGTGAACCAGAGGGACATTTACAACGATCGACAATACTTCTGTGGCCATCATCAGACTTTGAATTCTAGGTCTTAAAAACTCTGGCCCCTGGTCTCCAGAGTATTGCCTGGCCGTCTGAATTACTCCAGTGAATTCATCCAGTGACATGGCTGCTACAGCACTGCCTCTTCAAACGGTGACTTGAGGAAAACTCTTTCCACACATTGAGTGGTTAGGATCTGACATGGACAGTGTTGGGCTCTAATTGGAACAGGCAAAATGAGAGGGGTTACAGGAGAAGGCGTGGGCCTAGGATGTGGTGAATCGTTTACTTGGAGAGCTAGGACGGATATGACCAGCTGAATGGCCTCCTCCAATGATGTAACCCTTCTACCAGTCCTGAATTATGATCAGGGATGCCCACGAGTCCCAAATCAGAGGAGTGTGAAGGAGTTTGCAGAGATGCTGAGGGACGGAAGGCTAGAGAGAGATTTGAAAACAACAAGACGACTATTGAAGTTAGTGGTAATACCAGACTGGGAGCCAGCTTTGAGCAGGAGCTGAACACATCCAGAGAGCGAGTTTTTGAGGCCACAGAGTTTCAGAGGAGTTAAACAGAATGAAGGGTGGAAAATGGGGATTGAAAATAGGAGGGCAGGACTTGCCAAAGTAGTAACTTGTGCAACCACTTGCTGCAAAAGCAGAAGGACTAATGCTGGGAAATGGCATCATAACAATCACTATTGCTGCTCAGTGTGTTGGAGACGGTCCAAGTGAAATCAGTACAAAACATAACCAGTAACAAAGTCCAACAGTGTCACCTCCATCAACTATAATCGTGTCCAGATTTCATTTTGGAGTGTGTTACAACGCTGCAGTGAACTAATGGCACTGGAACATCAGGCACAGCTGTGATGGGTTGCTGTCAGGAGTTTGATTCAATTCTCTTAACTTTGTCTTCTCTAAACTTGATTTCCTTCTCTGTTAGCAATTTTAGAGGTTATTTGTCAGGTTTTGTCGGTCGTAATATTGATGCAGCAAACAAACCGAACAAGATCCACTAATCAGATCCTCCATATTCTCAGCAGCTTCCACATTGAAAACATCATCCTCCACCATTTCCAGCAACTCCATGGTGATACTGTTGCCAAACACATCCTTCCTTCTCCCCTGCTGTGTCAGCGTACTGAATGTTCTCTGTTCTCTCTGTGACATGTGATCCACTCCTCCATTTCCCTCAGCATCCCCTTCCTTTACTCACCGCATCATCCTGTGCAAACTCAGGAGATAGAGTCATCCAGCATGGAAATGCAGACCCTTTGGCTCAACTCGTCTATGCCAACAAGTTTCCCCAAACTAAACTAGTCCCACTTGCCTGTGTTTGGCCCTTATCGCTCTAAACCTTTCCTGTTCATGTTCCTGTCCAAATGTCTTTTAAATGTTGTAACTATCTGAATGCATCACTTCCTCTGGCACTTCATTCCACCCTCTGTGTGAAAAAATTGCCCCTTAGGCCCCTTTTAAATCTTTCACCCCTCATCTTAAACATATGCCCCCTAGTTTTGAAATCCCGTACCCTGGGGGAAATTACCTTTGCTATTCAACTTACCTATGCTCCTTATGATTTTATAAATCTCTATAAGGTCATCCCTCAGCCTCCTATGTTCCATTGGTAAAGGTCCCAGCCTCTCCAGCCTCTCCTTATAACTCAAACCCTCCAGTCCTGATAAACCTTCTCTGAACCCTCTCCAATTTAATTATATCCTTTCTATTAGCAGGGTGACCATAGTATTCCAGAAGGGGCCTCACCAACGTTTTGTACAGCCCCAACATGACATCCCAGCTCCTACACTCAATGGTCTGAGCAATTAAGGCATCTGTGCTAAACACCTCCTTAATCACCTTGTCTACCTGTGACACGACTTTCAAAGAACTAGATGCAGCAATTAACCCTTTCAGCTCTTCTCACCAGCCAAGCCTGAAGACTCTTTTCCACGTAAACCGGTGATTAACATGCACTTCTCTTAATCTGGTCTCCTCTAATCCATGCTCACAAAATACCGTCCCATCTAGTGGAGAGACCTATTGCAGACTGCAATGTTCAGTCTGCAAGCATAGCCCTGGGCTTCCAATTGTTTCTTGTTTTAATTCTTCCCCTTGCTGCTATGTTCTGCCGCTGGCCTGTTCCAGTGAAGCTCATTTTAAATTCAAGGAACCGCACCTGAGTTTTCTTCTCGGTATTCCATAGCCTTCTGGACTCATCATCAATTTAACACTTTTCGATCACAACCGCTGCCTCCATCTTGTCATTCGCACCCAATCTGGTCGCAACCTTTCTTTTCTTTACCCAAGACCACAAAATCATTTTTTTTTAAAATTATTTCATGAGAGGTGGGCAGCATTTATTGTCCACCTGTAGTTGCCCTTGAGAAAGCGGCAGTGAGCTGTCTTCTTCGCCTGCTGTGGATTGACCCACGATACCGTGAGGAAGGGAATTCCAGGATTTTGACCCAGCGACACTGAAGGAACAGTGATATATTTCCAAGTCAGGATGGGTAGTGGGTCAGAGGGGAACTTGCAGGGGGTGGTGTTCCCATGTACCTGCTGCCCTTGTCCTCCTAGATGGAAGTGGACATGGGTTTGGAAGGTGCTGCCTGAGGATCTTTGGTGAGTTTCTGCGGTGCACCTTGTAGATAGTACACACTGCTGCTACTGAGCGTCGGTGGTGGAGGCAATGGATGCTTGTGGATGTGGTGCCAGTCAAGCGGGCTGCTTTGTCCTGGATGGTGTCAAGCTTCTTGAGGTTGTTGGGGCTGCACTCATCCAGGCAAGTGGGGAGTATTCCATCACACTCCTGACTTGTGCCTTGTAGATGGCGGACAAGCTTAAACTCAGCTTTTTACCATCACTTGAATAAACACTGAACATGTACAAACCACTGAAAGGAAGAAACTGTCTTTCTGTTGCCCAGCGAAACCATTTGGTGCATATCTGTTTTATTGTGCACTGACAATTGCCTCGTGTAAAGGAAAACAGGGAAATCTTGTGGTTAGTTGCTGCCTTCCAGGATCGCTAGGCATTTGAACCTGTCTTACAGCCAATGGCAGTATTTTGAATTGAAATCATTGCTATAAGGCAAGAACACAGAATTATTTATTTTTTTAAAGGCATTTATTTGGGTTTATTTCAGGACATTCTGCATTAACAGGTTGTGAAATGTACAACTCAATCTGAGCAGCAGTTCACAGCATCACCCGACACTGAGCCAGTCCTGCTGGGATCTTGTGTGGAGAACTACAGTGTCTTTACAAGATTCCAGAATCATTCCAGCACGTTCTAGATTATTCAGGGTGGGAGCATCTGTGAAATCTAAAACTCTTCGGAAATCACAGCGAGGGATGAGTTGTGACATGTGTTTCATTAAACAGAAAAGGTGAACATTCAATAATGACATCGGTAATTTCATTCAGTAGTTACAAATGGTCAGTTTCATTTTGTCAGTAATGTATTTGCTAACTAAATATGGTCAGTTTGTGCGCATGAGGAACATTTTGCTTTCAACAGTAACAATTCTAGTCAGACAGTTATAAATCTCAGTGTGAGAAACGAGTATTTGACTTCCATCTGCCAAACACCAGTTTTTTTTCTTTAAGTGATATCATTTGGCACTAAATTGAATTTCGTAAAATCATGTTTATCCTCCCCATGTCAGCCCTGTGGTTTCAATGCAAACTGTAATCCCCCTGTAAACAGAAAGGTCAAGGTAAGGTCTTTAACTAGTTTCCGAGCAGACCATATGCATTTTCTCAGAACTGTTTGATTATAAAATAGGAAGTTTAAAATGCAAACAGTATCCATGAACAATAATTTAGTGTCGAAACAAGGAAGAAGTGTCGGCCTCTCGGCCCTTCAAACCTGATCTGCCATTTAATAAGATTATGGCCAATCTGGTTTCAACCTCAACAGTACATTCCTGCATCTCCCCAGTAATCATTCATCCCCTTGGACATCAAGAAGCTCTCTCTGCCTTAAAAATATTTAAAGATTCAACATGCACTACCTTTTGTGGGAGGGACATGTAGTTGCTTGCATATTGTATTAGAGCTTGCTCTAATTCTTAAAACTGAAGGCAACTATTTTCTTTTTGAGTCCAATGTGACTGTCCTTCAGAACTTAACTCTGTTCCTCTCGCTGCAGAAGCTGCCAGTCTTGCTGAGTCTCTGCAGCACTTTGGTTTTTATTTATGGGGCAGCATGGTGGTTCAGTGGTTCGCACTGCTGCCTCATAGCACCAAGGACCCTGGTTCAATTCCACCCTCAGGTGACTATCCGTGTGGAGTTTGCATATCCTCCCTGTGTCTGTGTGGGTTTCCTCCAGGTGCTGCAATTTCCTCCCACAGTCCAAAAGATGTGGAGGTTCAATGGATTAGCCATGGTAAATGCAGGGTTACAGGGATAGTGTAGTGTGGTCAGTCTGGGTGGGATGCTCTTCAGAGGCACTGAATGTCTGCTTCCACACTGTGGAATTCTATGATTTCAGATTTCCACTATTAGCAGTATTTTGTTTATATAGAGCTGTTTTCTTGTTTTGCATCTCTGACTCCATCCTTGACTTTCATTGGCTCCTGGTTCAGAAATGCCTAAACAGTAACATGATTGTTTTTGTGTCCCAAACAGTCCATTGATTCTCCACGTTGACCTGTTTCTGTAGCCTTTAGACCCCCTGAAATCTCCCACTCTCCTCCAACTCTGTCTTCATGCACTTCCCTGAAGTTCAGGCTAGTGGAATTCTTATTGCGGAGTTCTTGCTCGTTCTGTGAGATATAAATGACTGAATCCTTGGTGAGCTGCGCACTGTTTGAACATTTACTGCCAATATCCAGCTTGGTATGATGATGATGAAGTGTGAAGACAATCGTCCTGGGCTTCTACAGGACATTGAGAAGTTGTTGGGATGGACAGGTAGGTTACACTAAATTGACTTTCATTGAGTCATGGCCATCCTCCCAGTGCCATCTCTGTGGTTTGTTTGGATGTAGAGTCCTCATCCATTTGTAAAAGAAAGGGTCAGCTAAGGTTCATAACTGGGTTCGTTTAATGCAGAGAAATGTAAAATGATTGAATTTGGTAGGAGGAACATGGAGAAACTGTCAACTTTTATACTCAATGTCCCAACCGATGAAGGCAAACATGTAGTATGCTGCCTTTACCATCTTGTCCACTTGTGACCATAAAGATATAGGGGCAGAATTAGGCCATTCGGCCCATCGAATCCGGTCCACTATTTGATCATGGCTGATGTGTTTCTCAACTCCATTCTCCTGCCTTCTCCTCATACCTCTTGACTCGAATACCGATCAAGATCATACCTATTACTGTCTTAAATACACTCAGTGACTTGGTCTCCACAGCCCTCTACAGCAAAGAGTTCCACAGATTCACCACCATCTGGCTGAAGAATATCCTCCATATCTCTGTTCAACAGGGTTGTCCCTTCACTCTGAGGCTGTGCTGTTGGGTCTTAGACTCTCCCATTAGTGGAAACATCTTCTCCATGTCCATTCTGTGCAGGCCTCTCTGTATTCTGAAAGTTTCAGTCAGATGACCCCTCAGTCAAGTCCAGACCCAGAGTCCTCAACCACTGCTCTTATGACAAGTCCTTCATCCTGGGATAATTCTTGTTAAACTCCCCTGGACCCCCTCCAAGGCCAGCACTTCCTTAAATACAGGCCCTAAAACTGCTCACAATATTCCAAATGTGGTCTGACCAGAGCCTTACAATTGCCTTCCTAACTGCCAACTGAACCTGCACATTAACCTTAAGAGAACCCTGAGCAGCGACTCCCAAGTCCCTTTCTGCTTCAGGTTTCCAAAGCCTCTTCCCATTTTAGAAAATAATCTATGCCACTATTTTTCCTACCAAAGTGCATAGCCTCACACTTCCCCACATGGAATCCCATCTGCCACTTCTTTGCCCACTCTCCTAGCCTGTCCAAGTCCTTCTGCAGCCTCCCAGCTTTCTCCCCCTCCACCTATCTTTGTGTCACCTACAAACTTAACAACAATGCCCTCAGTTCCTTTGTCCACATTGTTAATGTATAACATGAATAACTGTGGTCCCAACTCTGACTCCTGTGAAACTCCACTAGTCACCAGCTGCCATTCTGTAAAAGACCCCTCTATCCCACTCTCTGCCTTCTGCCAGTCAGCCACTCCTCTATTCATGCCAGTAATTTGCACCACACACCATTGGCTCTTATTTAGCAGCCTCTTGTGCGGCACCTTGTCAAAGGCCTGTTGGAAATCCAAATAGATCACGTTCACTGACTCTCCCTTGTCTAACTTGCTCATTTCCTCCTCAAAGAACTTGAACAGATCTGTCAGGCAGCCCTCCCCTTTAGGAAGCCATGCTGAGTCGGTCCTATTTTACCATGCGCTTCCCACTACTCTGCAATCTCATCCTTAATAATGGACTCAAATCTTACCAATGACCAAGGCCAGGCTAACCAGCCCACAGTTTCCTGACTCCTGCCTCCCTCCTTTCTTAAACAGGTGTGTTATATTGGCCACTTTCCAATCCTCTGGGACCCTCCCTGACTCCAGTGGTTCCTGAAAGATCACCACCATTGCCTCTACAATCTCCTCAGCTATCCCCTTCAGAACTCTGCAGTGTATTCCATCTGGTTTGGGTGAACTATCCACCTTCAAACCTTTAGCGCCCCCAGCACTTTTTCCTTAGTGGTGGCCACCTCTGCCCCGACTCTCGAAGTTCTGGTATGCAGTTGGTGTCTTCCCACGTGAAAACTGTGGCAAAGTACCTATTTAGTTTGTCTGTCACATCTTTGTTCCCTATTACTATTTCTACAGCATCCACTCTTGCCTCTCTTATTTTTTATTTCTCTTTTAAAAAAAACTCTTGCAATCTTCATCTCATATTTCATCTTCTCTGTTGATTTTAAGTTATCCTCTGCTGGTTTTGAAAGGCTTCCCAATCCTCTGGCTTCCCACTAATCTTCACCACATTGTACGCTTTTTGTTTTGTTTCTATGTTGTCTCCGACTTCCCTTATCAGCCATGGTTTCCTTGTCCTCCCCTCAGTGTGTTTCCTCTTCCTTGGGATGAATTTCTGCTGTGCCTCCTGGATTATCCCCAGAAACTCCCGCCATTGCTGCTGCACCATCTTCCCTGCTGTGTTCCCCTTCCAATCAACTCTGGCCATCTCCTCCCTCATGTCTTTGCAGTTGCCTTTACTCAATTGTAATACATTACATCTGATTCCAGCTTCTCCCTCTCACGCTGCTGGGTGATTTCTTTCATATTATGGTCACTGTTCCCTAGCGGTTCCTTCACCTTAAGCTCCCTAATCAAGTCTCGTTACACATCACCCAATCCAAAATTGCCTGTTTCCTAGTGGCCTCTACCATATTGTAGACATTTCATGAATTTTTTTTTCAGATCCGCTACCAACCTGATTTTCCCAGTCACCCTGCATATTGAAGTCCCCCATGATTACTGTAACTGTGCCTTTCTTACATGCCTTTTCTATCTCCTGATTTATTTTCTTACCCACATCCTGACTACTTCTAGGAGACCTGTACGTACCATCAGGGTCTTTTATCCTTTGCAGTTCCTCAACTCTACCCACACAGATTCTTCGCCTTCCAACCTGATATCGTTTTTTGCTATTGATGTAATTTCATTTCTTATGACAATGCAGCCCCGCCCCCATCTGCCGTTCCTTTCACTGGGACGCGTATCCCTGGATATTTAGTTCCCAGCCCTAATCCTCTCACAGCCGCGTCTCTGTGATACCCACAACATCGTACCCACCAATTTCAATCTGTGCTACAAGCTCGTTTACCTTGTTTCATACACTGTGCGTGTTTAAGTACAGAACCCTCAGTCCTGCATTAACTGCCCCCCATCTCACAGCTGTCCCCTTACCTGGCCTGGCTGAAGATTCCCGACCCTTGTCACACTCTCTGTACCATTACTTGTTTTGGAAACTTTGAAGACCATCCCCCCAGCCCCCCAGCCCCTGCTGTTTAGTTTGAAGACCTACCCACAACCCTAGTTATGCCATTCCCCAGGACTCTGGTCCCAGCATGATTCAGGTGGAGCCCATACAATGGGAGCAGTTCCCTCCTTCCCCAGTGCTGGTGCCAATGTCCCATGAATTCAAACCCATTTCTCCCATACCAATCTATGAGCCACACGTTTGCTTCTTTAATCTTGTTGATCCTGTGCCAAATTGCTTGTGGCTCAGGTAGTAATCCAAAATTTTTTTTTTATTCTGCTTTGTAATTTAGCCCCTAGCTGCACATATTCCCTCAGCAGAACCTCTTTGCTCTTTCTGCCAGTATTGTCACTACCTCCAGTTGTACCTATTGTTGGTATAACTGGATCTTTCCCCTCACACTCCAAATTCCTCTGAAGCCCAGATGAGATATCCTGAGCCCAGGCCCCAGACAGGCAACAAAGCCTTCAGGACTCTTGACCCTGGCCAGAGAACAGTGTCTATTCCCCTGACTATGCTAACCCTCATTACAACTACATTTCTCTTTTCTCCCCACCCCTTGAATGACTCCTTGTACCATGATGCTATGGTCAGTTTGCTTGTCCTCCCTACAGCCCCTACTCTCATCCACACACAGGGAGTAAAAATCGCAAGCTCAACGGTTGAGGCTCCTTCAGCACTACCTCCCAGATTCCTCTACCATTCTCTCACATCGTTACACCCACCTGTCCCTGACCACTGACCGAATTCAAGGTAGTTAACCTAAGCCTCCTGAAATACAGAGTCCAGGTAACTCTCCCCACTCCTGATATGTCACCTCCCATTTGAAGCTCAGACTCCAGTTCATCAACTTAGAGTCAAAATTTCCTTCAGCAACCAACACTTGCTGTGAATGTGGTCACTATGAATCACAATAAGGCCCACCAGCTCCTACAGAAGGGTCTAGGCCCGAAACGTCAGCTTTCCTGTTCCTCTGATGCTGCTTGGCCTGCTGTGTTCATCTCAGATTCTCCAGCATCGGCAGTTCCTACGATCTCTGTTCCAACACATTGCTTGGTCGAGCATCTCTATTTCAATTGCTCAGTTCTTTGTTTGATTTTTTGAAAAAATTATGCTGGTCTTTTGGGTTGTAAGCTGTAAATATTTCCCTTATTTGTCTTCAATCTGAAAGGAACTGTAATATATAGTCAAATTGGCAGCTATCACTAACCAATGAACTGAAGGTTTGCCTGTGATGTCACACTTTTGTGCTGGGTCCCTGATCCTGGGCTTCAAATTAGCTTGTTTAAAAAAAACCTTACAAATTATGGGCCAAAAATAGCAAGGAAATATGACCTCTTTCCCCTCTGCACTGAATTCCCATGTTGCCTCCAAATCCCTGAACCGTATACTCACTCGGGCAGTCTCTTTTTCTCGTGGTGATCTCTCCTCCTGACCTTGTGAAGCTTACTTGCGTTACCATGTTCAGAGAGCTCTAGACTTGCTCCCTAAGATCCCTCTGTAAGTCAGTGCTACCAAGAGTCCTACCATTTACTGTATACCTTCCTCTTGCATTTGACCTCCCAAAATGCATCACCTCACACTTATCCAGATTAAACTCTATCTGCCATTTCTCTGCCCAACTTTGCAACTGATCTACATCCTGCTGTAACTTTTGATATCCCTCCACTGTCTACAACTCTACCAATTATCAAGTCACCTGCAAACTTACTATTCAGAACACCAACATTTTCATCCATTTTCAGTCTCTGAATGAAGAAGTTTCTCTTGAATTCCCTGTTGGTGTAAGAATGACTATCCAGTATGTATGCTCCTTAATTGTAATTACCTTATTTCTGATAACTTATCAAACTCCCTCATAGTATTAGGCTTTAGGCATAAAAGCAGATGTAGGCCATTCAGCCCATCAAGTCTGTTCCACCATTCAAAGAGATCGTGATTGATTGGATCATCTTCAACTCCACCTTCCTGCCTTTTTGTCATAACCCTTGATTCCCTTATTGATTAAAAATCTCAGTCTTGAATATACTTAATAACCCAGCCTCAACAGCCCTCTGCGTTTGAATTCCACACATTCACTCCACTCTGAGAGGAGAAATTCCTCATCCTCTCTGTTTTAAGTTGGCAACTCTTTATTCTGAGATTATACCCTCTGGTCCTTGATTGTTCCACAAGGGGAAACAACCTTTCTGCATTTATCCTGCCAAGTTCCCCAAGAATCTTATCTGTTTCAATTGGGTTGCCTTTCATTCTTCTAAACTCCAATGAATCAATAAACTCCAAAGGCCCAATCTATTCAACCTCTTCTCATATCACAGTCTCTCCATACCCGGGATCAGCTTACTGAACCTTCTGTGGACTCTCTGCAATGCCAGTATGTCTTTCCTTCAATAAGAGATCCAAAACTGGTCACAGTATTCCAGCTGTAGTCTGGCTAATGGCTTGAATAGTTTGAGCAAAACCTCTCTACTTTTATACCCTATTCCGTTTGAAATAAAGGCTAACATTCAATTTGCTTTCCCTATCGCCTGTTGAAATTGGCTGCCAGCCTTTAGTGATTTACAGAAGAGGACCCTCCAATCCATGTGTGCTGCAGCTTTCTGCAGTCTTTCTCTGTTTACATAATCTGCAGTTCTTCCATCCTTCCTGCCAAAGTGTATCACCTCACATTTTCCCACTTTATGTTCCATCTGCCAAGTTTTAACCTACTCGCTTAACCTGTCTGTATCCCTCTGCAGCCTCTCTGTGTCATCCTCACCGCTTGCCTCCCCATCTACTTCTGTGTCATCCACAAATGTGGCAATAGTGCACTCACTTTCCTCATCCAGTTCCTGAATCTAGATTGTAAATGAATGTGGCTTCAGCAGTGATCCTCATGATTCCATTTCACTCTACATGAAAAAGCTCCTTCATCCCAACTCTCTGTCTTCATTGATTTAGCCAATCCTCTCTCCACACTAATGTACTACTCTCAACATTGTGGACCCAGGTCATGCCCCATCAATTTGCCCTTTTCAAAACAGGAGAGCCCCAGCCCAGTTCAATCTTTCTTGCTAGCTTTAACCTCTCGGTTCTGGTATCACTTGAGCAAATCTATTTTCACCCTTATCTGGGGCCTCTATCCTCTTTATAATGAAGAAACCAGAGCTAGCCACATCCTGTGAGTCTGCACTGTCTCTCAGGCCTTCCCATCCTACATGTGGTGTAGTTTGCAACATTTAAAATAGCTGAGGGTTACCTCGAGTTTGATCAAGTATTGTATTCGCACGGAGGTTTCAGGAGAAAAGGAAATATTTGAGGAATGTGAAAGGAGAGAGAAAATAATGGTCGGGTAAGTATGGCCCACTGAATCTCACTTCTTAACTGATCTCTATCCCTGTAATTTTCCCTAGCTCCATAATCTCCCAAAATATCCATCTACCTTTTATCACATTTTCCCCCATTGTATTCATTCAAACCAAGCCTTCTGCTCTGTATCCTCCTCCCCACGCGTGGCTCAGTGTCAGATATAGGGTTTCTGCCAAGTGCCTGGGACATTTGAATACGTTAGAGTCATGCAGGTTTAGAGTAGTAGAGGTTTACAGCATGGTAACAGGCCCTTCAGCCCAACTTGCCCATGCCACCAAGTTTTCACACTTAAACTAGACCCATTTGCCTGCATTTGGTTCATATCCCTCCATACCCATCCCATCCACATACCTGTCCAAATGTTTCTTAAATGATAAAATTGGACCTGCCTCCATCACTATCTCTGGCAGCCTGTTCCAGACACTCACCACCCTCTGTGTGAAACAGTTGCCCCTCTGGACCTTTTGCATCTCTCCCCTCTCACCTTAAACCCGTGTCCTCCAGTTTTTAACTCCCCTACCATGGGAAAAAGCTGTTGGCTATGTACCTAATCGATACCTCTCACGATTTTATAGACCTCTATAAGGTCACCCCTCTGCCTCCGACACTCCAGGGGAAATATCCCATCCTATCCAGCCTCTCCTTATAACTCAAACCTTCCAGTCCAGATAGCGTCCTAGTAAATCTTTTCTACACTGTTTCTCGTTTAATAATATCCTTTTGATAATAGGGCGACCGGAAACATTAACATACAAATATAGAAGATAGGAGCAGGCGGAGGCCTTTTGGCTTTTCAAGCCTGCACCGTCATTCATCACGATCACGGCTGATTATCCAACTCAATAGCCTAATTCTGCTTTCTCCCCATAACCATTGATCCCATTCGCCCCAAGTGCTATATCTAGTCGCCTCTTGAATACATTCAATGTTTTGGCATCAACTACTTCCTGTGGTAATGAATTCCACAGGCTCATTGCTCTTTGGGTGAAGAAATGTCTCCTCATCTCTGTCCTAAATGGTCGACCCCGAATCCTCACACTGTGACCCCTGGTTATGGACACACCCACCATCAGGAACATCCTCCCTGCATCTACCTGCTTTCGGAGTACTGCATGCAGTACCCATCAACGTTTTAAAAATGCACATTGTTGTTGGACAGGGTCAGCTGGTGCATGGTAATCGGACCCTTCCTACCTCTCCCCAGACCTACCATCTCCTGGCAGGTGGAAACGATACACACAGCCAGAGAGAAGGGAAAGCTCTCCAGGAAATTGCATCCTGACCTCTCCAAGTGCAGGATCCAGACACCCTCACCGACTTGTGGGAACGTATAGTGAGAACAGAATAACTCTGTGATATTGTTCCATTCTGCCATAGTCCAACTGCACACTGTAAACTGTCTCACCCTGGCTCTGGCTGTTCTTCACTGACAGCTCTAGCAACTGTATTTGTGCCGGGTTTTACTCACTCTCTACTGATGTTTCCATGATGTTGGTTGGGATATTGTCCCACTCTTTGGAAATAGTGCCTTTGAGGGAATTTACATCCAGCTCAGAGCCAGAAATGTCCCACCTGAGAAATGACCAACAATCTAGCCGTCTCCAGTCTTTGTACCTCAAACTAAATTATCAAATTTGTAGTTTTTAAATTTATTTTTTACTGGGAGGGATTTTGATTCCATTTGAATTTTGAGAGGAAGATGAATTGTAAAATCTCTAGGAATTAATGACAGATTCGCAGAATTTTATGGTGGCCATTCAACCCATTATATCTGTACTGACAGTCTAAGCATTTTGGCTGTTTCTTCTGCCTTTTCCTGGTAACCCTGTGCAACACATCAATTTAATTAACTTTCTTGAACGTCTCAACTGCATCTGCCTCCACCATGCCTTCAGGCCCCAATCACTTGCTGGGTGAAAATGTTTCTCCTCACCTCCATAGCACTGAGTTAGTCCCAGCATTAATCAGTTGGGCTGAATGGCCTGTTTTGGTGCTGTAATTTCTATGGAAGTTACTTTGCGTTGTCCCACTTCAGAACAATTTCCAATCAGTGCTAATTCTTTGATCTGTCAGTTAGCTTGCTCTCAGCACTCACTCATTTACATTTCAAGCTGCCATTTATCATTTTTTTAGTATTTGTTCACAGGATGATGGCATCACTGGTTAGGCCAGCATTTATTGCCCATTCCTAACTACCCTGTGGGCAGTTAAGTGTCAACCACATTGCTGTGGGTCTGGAGTCACATGTAGGCCAGACCTGGTGATGATGGCAGTTTCCTTCCCTAAAGGAGATTAGTGAGCCAAATGGGCTTTTCCCCCTGACAATCAACAGTGGATTCATGGTCATCACTAGATTCTTAATTCCAGATAATTATTGGATTCAAATTCCACCATCTGCCATAGTGGGATTCGAACCGAGGTTCCCAGAACATTTTCCTGGGTCTCTGGATTAATAGTCCAGCGATAATACCACTAGGACCACTGCCTCGCCAGTTCTGAGCAAACTGGAATTTTAACCAGGTAATGAAACTTCAGTTTGAAATCGCCAGCAGCATAAATGTGTTCCAAACTTTCTCACTCTCCAACAAAACCAGAACTTGCTGGAGAAACTCAGCAGGTCTGGTGGTATCTGTGGAGAGAGAAATCAGAACATTTCTGAAGAAGGCTCACTGCGTTCGAAACGTTTCTCTCTCCACCAATGCTGCCAGGCCTGCTGAGTCTCTCCAGCAAATCCTGCTTTTGTTTCAGATTTCCACTTTCCACAGTTCTTTGTTTTAATTCTCAGTCTCCATTCTGTTTTTCCAGTTCAATTTGAACAGACCAAACAAATGATTTGATCAAGCCTTTAAAGCATTTTATATTCTTGTCAGGGAGCTTCTGTGGTGAGAGACAGAAGGGACACATTAATGATTTAACTGAATGAATGAATGAATTAGCACTTACCGTCACATGTACTCAAATAAGCACAGTGAAAAGTTTACACGTCACATTCTTAGGTACAAAACTACCCAGGTACAGCTTTCTGAGTACAAATTCTTAGGGAACAAAAATTAGAAAAGGCAAGAAATAAAATGTCCAGCATCGCAGACCTTCAAAAGTACAAAATCATAGTCATAGTATAGAAAAATACACAAATAAAAAGTTCAGAATTACAGTGCTTCCATGGTAACAAAGAAAAAAAAGAATTTTACAAATGAGAATTTAAGACAATGTCCACTTCACCCATTTCATGGTTCTGGGCTTGAGGACCCGACCACACCCCCCGTTCCCCCCAGAGTTGGAATCCCAGGCTGGACCCAGAACAATGCCGGAGAAACGGCCGCATAGAGTCAGAGACTGATTGAAGCTGCCACAGAGAGAACCAGGCTGACGCTGAGGAAAACAGCCACCGAAGCTACCGAGAGGACTCCCAGGCCAGGCCAGGCCAACCACACCACTGCATAGATTCTGTAGAAACCTCAAGGAAAGCCCAGGCCAACTGTGGTCCCTTTGATCACTTCCAAAGATGCGTTTGCCCTTAAACTGAGAGCTTTGCTGTTCCATCCACAGGTCCACTTCCATGTTTCCAGCATCTTGTGAATGTGGCTGCTGTAGCCAATCAGAATTTCTCTACCATAGACAGGTGAGGAAGTGAAGTGAGGAAATCTCTCTGGTTTCTACCACCTTGTAATATACACAATCCAGAAAAACACCATTTGGCCCAGCTGCTCTGTGCTAGCATTCCTGTTCCATACAAGCCCCCTCCCATCCCCTCTTTACCTATGAGCCTCTCCCTCCATTCCTTTCTCTGTCGTGTGTTTACCCAGCTTCCTCTTCAATACATTGATAGGATCCATCTTGAGCACTCCCTGTGGGGCAAGGCTCCCCACTCTCTGGGTAGACACTTCTCTCTACGTTCACTGCTAGATTTATCAATGCTTCATTTAAATTTATCCCCCTAGTTCCAGTCTGCCTGTAAGGGGCAAGTGCCTTTCACGACATCCACCTTCATAAATTTTAAAGATCTCACACATTGTAGGAGGGATGTGACTGCGTTGGAGAAGGTGCAGAATAGATTTACCAGGATGTTGCCTGGGCTGGAGAGTTTTCATATTGAAGAGAGATTGGACAGACTGGGTTTGTTTTCCTTAGAGCAGAGGAGACTGACAGGGGACATGATCAAGATAGTGGATAAATTGTAGGAGCCATAGACAGGAAGAAACTTTACCCCTTGGTGGAGGGATTAGTGACCAGAGGGCACTGATTGAAGGTAAGGGGCAGAGGTTTAGAGATGATATGAGGAAAAACCTCTTCACCCAGTGGGTGGTGGGAAACTTGAACTTACTCTAAGGGTGGGAGAGGCAGAAACCCTCACCACATTGCTGAGGTTTTGTTTTATTTACTCCTGGGATGTGAGTGTCTCTGCCTGGGCCAGCATTTATGGACAATCCCTAGTTGCCCCCTGAGAAGATGGTGGTGAGCTGCCTTCTTGAACAGTCCATGTGCTGTAGGTTATCCCACAATGCCTTTGGTTGGGGGGGGAGCGGAATTCCAGGATTTTGATCCAGTGGCACTGAAGGAATGGCGATGTATTTCCAAATCTTGATGGTGAGAGATTTGGAAGGGATTTTGCAGGGGAAGGTGTTCCCATATATCTGCTGCCCTTGTCCTTCTAGATGGAAGTGGTCGTGAGTTTGGAAGGTGCTGCCTGAGGATCTTTGGTGAATTTCTGCAGTGTGATGGAATACTCCCCACTTGCCTGGATGGGTGCAGCCCCAACAACACTCAAGAAGTTTGACACCACCCAGGACAAAGCAGCCCACTTGATTGGCACCACATCTACAAGCATCCACTCCCTCCACCACCAACGCTCAGTAGAAGCAGTGTGTACTATCTACAAGATGCACTGCAGAAATTCACCAAAGATCCTCAGACAGCACCTTCCAAAACCACGGCCACTTCCATCTCGAAGGGCAAGGGCAGTAGATACATGGGAACAGCACCGCCTGCAAATTTCCCTCCCAGCCACTCACCATCCTGACTAGGAAATGTATCACTGTTCCTTCAGTGTCGCTGGGTCAAAATCCTGCAATTCCCTCCCTCAGAGCATTGTGGGTCAATCCGCAGCATGTGGACTGCAGCAGTTCAAGAAGGCAGCTCACCACCACCTTCTCAAGGGCGACTAGGGACGGGCAATAAATGCTGGTCAGCAGCGACACCCATATCCCACTAATGAATACATTTTTAAAAACTAGCACAGGCCCGATGGGCCAAAGGGCGTTTTTTCTGTGCTGGCAATCTCTATGACTCTATGATGAACAGGGCACCCCCTGCATCTCCACTTGGCCTGAGAAAGGACTCCTAACTCTGCAAATCCGCTATTGATGGTTACCTTCCCCAACACAGTCACAGATTTGCAGACATTCCTAAAGCATTTCCTGTGTTGAAGATATGACTTAGAAAAGCATAAAGGTCGGAAATGCTCAGCATTGTTGAGAATCAAAAGATTGTGCAGCTAAACACATTGTCATCATCCAAAATCATTCTTTCCAATGAGTTTTAAACATTGTTAATGGAGTGCTGTAAAACCCAGTCAGATGTTTTCAGGAGTAATCTCATTCACTTACTCTTGGCAGAACCCTTGATGGAACAAGTTGTTATTTTGGACCCCTTCACATTCCAGGACCTTCCTAGAAGGTATCTGCTTTCTCAATCCTTCAGTGAATAGTTACTTGCCACATTCAGATGAGAGAGGTGATAGAATTTGGTGGAAAGAGCGTGGAGAGACAATACAACGAAAAGGTGCAACATTAATAGGCTGTGTGGCTGCAGAGGGAGCTGGATGTATAATCACAGTGTATAGATGAGGACAGGTGGAGAGCGCAGTTAATAAAGTGGACGGTATCTTGGGCATTATTCATCGTGTAAGGACCGTGTCATAAAAACTGTGAACTGAAATCAGAAGGAACCCCAGTGTTTGACAGGCTGCAGTTTTGAAAAGCAGTTACAAACACCCATCACCAGTCATTGAAGGTCAAGTAGCTGATGATTTGGAGATTACAGAGTATACAGATGTAGCTATTTCTGCCACAAGAGGTGATTGGTCTGTGGACTAGTGACCATTTACCAATGCTAGATATCTATTGGCCCGCCAGCAACTGTGTGATTGGCTGTCAGTAACTAAGCAGCTTGGAGCTGGGAACAAGTTAGAAAGAGAAAGAGAAAGAGGAGCTCAGGAGCAGTCTCTTTGTTCTCTGCAGTCAAAACCCAATATAATGTCCTAAAATACTTTTCTCTTGAGACCATTTGAGTTGAGCTGGAAATAAAAAAAGGGCGATCACTTTGCTGGGATTATACCACAGGCCTTCCAATTGTCAGAGGCATATTGAGGAGCTAGTATGTGGGAAAATTACAGAGAAGAGTGAGAAAAACAGTGTTTTGGTTGCAGGGACTTCAATATTGCTGACATTAACTAGGATCATCTTAGTGTGAAATGATTAGATGGGGTGGAATTTTTAAAGCACACCCCGGAGAACTTTTTGTACCAGGATGTAGATATTCCTGCCAGAGATGGGGGAATACCTGGGGAATGAAGCCAAATGGTTGAATTTTCAGTGGGTGAGCATTTGGGGACAGTGACTCAGTAAGTTTCAAAGTCATTTCGGAAAGGGTTATGGATAGTGCAGAAGTTGTGTCTAATTGGAAAAAGACCAATTTCAAAACCATTAGACAGGATGAGGCAAAGGGACCAGCTACTTGCAGGTTATGTCTACATTTGGGAAGTGGGGAGTCTTTTAAAAGTAGAACGGTGAGAATTCAGGGCCAGTGTCTTCCTCTAAGAGTGAAGGGCAAGGGCAGCAAGTCCAGGAAACACTGGATGTTAAGGGATTTTGAGAGTTTATAGAGTCATACAGCACACAAACAGACCCTTTGGTCCAACTCATCTGTGCTGACCAGGTTTCCTAAGCTGACCTAGTCCCATTTGCCTGCATTTGGCCCATACCTCTCAAAATCTTTTGTACTCATGTACCTATCTAAAAGCCTTTTGAATGTTGCAATTGTACCAGCCTCCACCACTCCCTCTGGCAGCTCATTCCATACATGCACCACCCTCTGTGTGAAAAAATAGCCCCTCAGGTCCTTTTTAAATCTCGGCCCTCTCACCTTAAACATATGTCCTCTAGTTTTAGCCTACCCTGGTGAAAAGACCTTTGTTATTCACCCTATCCATGCCCCTCATGATTTTATAAACCTCTATAAGGTCACCCCTGAGCCCCAGCCTATCCAGCCTCTCCCTATAGCTCAAACCCTCCAACCCTAGCAATATCTTTGTAAAGATTTTCTGTAGCCTTTCTAATTTAACAACACCCTTCCTATAGCAGGACCTATTACAGACCAAAGGGGCATCTGTGCGTGGATGAGACCTTAAATTAATATTCCTTATTTGTATCCACAAAGGAGGAAGACATTGTAGCTGGGGGTTTCAATTGGGATGTGAAGTTTGAGAATACATTAAGATTAATAAGGAGGAGGTACTAGTTGTTATAGCAGGTATGAAGATGCATAAATCCCCAGGGCCTGATAAGATGTATCTCAGGCTGCTATGGGATGTGAAAGAGGAGATGACTGGGCCCCAGGCGGAGATATTTAATACTTTACTGGCCCCAGGTGAAGTGCCAGATGACTGGGGGATGGCTAATGTGATTCCTTTGTTCAAGAAGGACAGCAGGGAGAGGCCAGGTAATTACAGACCAGTTGGTCTGATGTCAGTGATAGGGAAGTTATTGCAAAAGAAGTTCTGAGGGACCAGATTATTCAACACTTGGACTGGCAGGGATTGATCAGGGATATTCAGCATGGATTTGTTAGAAGGAGATCCTGTCTGACTAATTTAATTGAGTTATTTTGAAAAAGTGACTAAATAAATTGTTGAAAGTAATGCAGTTGATGTGGTTTACATGGACTTAAGTAAGGCCTTCGACAAGGTCCCACATGGAAGGCTTGTCCAAAAGGTAAGAGCCCATGGGATCCAAGGCAAGATGGCAAACTGGCTTAAAAATAGGAGGCACAGAGTGGAGGGATGTTTTTGTGATTAGAAGTCTGTGACCAGTGGTGGACCACAGGGATCGATGCAGGGATACTTGCTATTTGTTACGTAGGTTAACAAGTTGAATGTGAATGTAGAAGATAATTAGTAAGTTTGCAGGTGACATGAAAATTGGTGGCGCTGTTGATAGTGGGGAGGATGGTCTCAGGCTATAGTCCGATATCGATCGGCTGGTAAGTTGGTCAGAGCAATGGTAGATGGAATTTAATCGCGATAAGTGTGAAGTGATGCATTTGGGGAGGTCTAATAAGGGAAGGATTTACACAACAAATTGTAGGTCCCTAGGGAGTACAGAGTAACAAAGGGACCTTGGTGTATAAGTTCATAGGTCCCTGAAGGTGCCAGCACAGGGAGACAGGGTGAGGAAGAAGGCATACGGGACGCTTGCCTTCATTAGCCGGGGCGTAGAATATAGGAGTAATAGCTGGGGTGTAGAAT
>JAHRHZ010000273.1:19124023-19148978 GCA_024137785.1 Ginglymostoma cirratum | reverse complement strand
GCACTATGGGAAGGACGTGATTGCACTGGAGAGGGTGCAGAGGAGATACACCAGGATGTTGGCTGGGATGAAAAGTTTCAGTTATGAGGAGAGACTGGATAGGCTGGGATTGTTTTCCTCGGAGCAGAAGGGGCTGGGAGGGGATCCGATTGGGGGATACATAATTCTGAGAGGCATACACAGAATAGGTTGTTAGAGTCTATTCCCTTGGCAGACGTGTCTAAGACATAAGTTTAAGGTGAAGGTTGAGAGCAAATCTGAGGAATTTTATTTTCTCCCAGAGGGTGGTAGAAATAGACAATAGACAATAGGTGCAGGGGTAGGCCATTCGGCCCTTCGAGCCAGTACCCAAAATTCATTATGATCATGGCTGATCATCCACAATCAGTATCCTGTTCCTGCCTTATCCCCATAACCCTTGATTCCATTATCTACAAGAGCTCTATCCATCTCTTTCTTGAAAGTATCCAGAGACTTGGCCTCCACTGCGTTCTGGGGCAGAGCATTCCATATATAGCCGGGGTGTAGAATATAGGGGTAATAGCCAGGGCGTAGAATATAGGGGTAAGGAAGAAAGATGGAAGGTGCTGCCTGAGAGGGTGGTGCAGTCAGGTACTCGCACAACATTAACAAAGCATCTGGATGCCAGGGCATAGTAAGCTATGGGCCAAGGGCAGGTAAAGGAGATTAGTGTAGTCTGGTGTTTGCTGGTCTGGCCAAAGGGTCTGTTTCTCTGCTGTATGACACTACAACTCTAACAGGGGAATAGAGTGCTAGAGCAGAGAGGTGATGCTGAACTTACATAAGGCACTGTTAGACCTCAGCTGGAGTATAATGCCCAGTTGTAGGTGCCACATTTTAGGAAAGATATGAATGCATTGGAGAGAGAACACTGTAGTGATTTACGAGAATGGTTCCAGGGATGAGAAACTTCAGTTGTGAGTAAAGATTAAAGAAGTTAAGACAACTTGCTTGGAGAGGAAAAAGTTAGGAGGAGATCTGACAGATGTTTCAAATTCGTGACAATGCTGGACATTAACATCGAACATTGATGCTGCACTTTTGACAGAGTACGGAGGAGATGAGAGACTTCTTATAGAGAAGCTGGGGTTGTTCTCCTTAGAACAGAGAAGGTTAAGGGAAGATTCAATTGAGGTGCTCAAAATCTTAAAGGGTTTTGATAGAGAAACTGCCAAAGCAGAAGAGCTTGTAACCAGAGGACATGGAGTTGTGGTAATTATTAAAAGAATCAGAGGAAAGACGTGGAGGAACTATGTTAAGAGCAGCAAGAAAGGTGTAGTGATAGTCAGCTGGGTGGACCTCATAGAATATGAGTTCCCTGATTGGGGCTGTTAATCTAGTCCAATCAGGGAGCTCTGGCTGACACATAAAAAGGGTGACCATCAGAGATGCTGATAATTGGATACCTGACTCTGAATGAGAAAGTACTAAAGTCATGGGCTGCTCATGTGTAAATAAAGGGTGACTTGGTGACGGGCCACCAGCCTCTGTGGTGATATTTCAAAGTGAAGGTGAAATGATAGCTCTGTCAAAGATGGGCTGAATGGCGTCCAGCTGAGCTGGACCTTTCGTTGACTCTTAAGATCTCAACAGACGAAAACCTAAATAGAACCAATCCAAATATGAATTGCTTGAATTTTCAAATCACAGTGATTGAGTTGAGAGAGTTTAGGGACTAATTTCTCCTAATTTTCTTGTTGCAAAACACTTCTAAGTCTGCGCATTTGAACAATTCCCATTCTCAGTCCTGGCTTTGTATTGAAGGCTTTGAAGTCAACTTTAAACATAATGCCTGAATTGATATCAGAACTCTCTGATGTGCTCTCGCCAACAGAGCTAGCCTTGTTTGTTCGTGGGTTAATGTAGCGAGGGTAGGTGGAAGTGAAGAGATTTTCGAATCAGATCTGAAAGCACATGAAGAAAGAGTGACCCCCAACTGAGTCACTTGCTCCAAATACCAACGCAGCAGTAAAGAGGCCCTGATTTAATCAGTCTCTGTAACAAAATACAAGTTTTGGCAGCGGTTGCCTGGATATTATGTCCCAAATGGACAAGCTTTTTCTTTGTGTTGATGGTCTTTAACTTCCAATACCAGGGATAAAAAGTATAAATTACCATATTTTTTAGCTTAGGACTGCACATGAGATGAGTATCTGCCGCGAGCTGTGTTCTTTAATTGTTAAAACTGTAATGGTATGAGAAATATGTGTTCGCTATTCATATTTAATTTATGACTGGCCTGCAGTGCCGAGTTCCAAGGTTCTGCTTTTACCTTGAAGATTGACACATTTATTTACTTGACATTTTTACATATATAACGTGACTCTTTTTAATGATGAAGCCCAAAGCTTGCTTAAAGGATATATTGAAGAAATATATTGGCAGTAATCTCCGCTCTTTGAAGAACTTTTCATCTCATCAAGTTGTTTAATGTTCTGGTCACACGAACTTGCTGTTCACAGGATGATGCCTCCAATGTTCTGGGTAAATTTCAGCACCTTGTTAAAAATAATAAGAGTGCAGCATGTTGCACATAAACCCATCCCAATTGGAACTAAGACATGATGGAATGTGCATGACACACTAGCAAGGCCAGCATTTATTGCCCATCCTTAATTTTCCTTGAACTGAATGCCTTGTGGGAATCACCCACATTGCTGTGGGTCTGGAGTCACATATAAACCAGACCAGGTAAGGATGGCAGCTTCCTTCCCTAAAGGACATTACTGACCCCGACAGGTTGTGATGACAATGGATAACATAGAACATAGAACATAGAACAATACAGCGCGGAACAGGCCCTTCGGCCCTCGATGTTGCACCAACCTGTGAACTAATCTAAGCCCAACCCCCTACACTATCCCATCATCATCCATATGCTTATCCAAGGACTGTTTAAATGCCCCTAATGTGGTCACCATTGCAGAACCTAATGATTTATTTCCAATTTGTTTATTTAATTTACATTCCATCAGCTGTTGTGATGAGATTTGAACCCATGGGCCCAGAGCATTAGCCTAGGTATCAGTGACATGACTACCACCATGTGACCATCGCCTGATAATCCTGATAAAGTAGGATTTAAGAGACAACTGAATAGTGAAATCAAATCATCACCACACCTTTTCCTCATTGGCCTCCCATCTCTAAGCAACAAAATAGATTTCTCACTCTAAAACTCACACTAAATGCCATTTACCCAAATCCCCCCTCCTCGCCCCCATGCTGACTCACCTATATCACCTTCGGACCTAGCTGACAATGCCCTGATTTTACAATTCTCATCCTTGTTTTCGGATACCTCCGAAATGCTCTGGGCCCATGGGTTCAAATCTCATCACAACAGCTGAGGGAATGTAAATTAAATAAACAAATTGGAAATAAATCATTAGGTTCTGCAATGGTGACCACATTAGGGGCATTTAAACAGTCCTTGGATAAGCATATGGATGATGATGGGATAGTGTAGGGGGTTGGGCTTAGATTAGTTCACAGGTTGGCGCAACATCGAGGGCCGAAGGGCCTGTTCCGCGCTGTATTGTTCTATGTTCTATGTTCTATGTTATCCATTGTCATCACAACCTGTCGGGGTCAGTAATGTCCTTTAGGGAAGGAAGCTGCCATCCTTACCTGGTCTGGTCTATATGTGACTCCAGACCCACAGCAATGTGGGTCTGGAGTCACATATGTCACCTTGCCAGCTCCCTATTTTGATTGTCTCCAACCCCATAACCCTCTGAGATCGCTGCCGTTTAAATTCTGGCAGTTATCCAGTTCACCACTGAGGACGAGGCCTTCAGCATCCTGGAGCCTAAACTCTGACATTCCCTCCTTGATCGTCTCTGCCTGCCCGCATTTACAAGCTGCTCTATTCACAGAGCTTTTAGCCACCTGACCTCATTCCCCTTTTTACTCGCTATAAACATTTTGATGGATAGTGAAGCACTTTAGGACTTTTTGGTACGTGCAAAAACCATATTGTTTTATTTTCTGTATTGTTAATTGTGGAATAAAATGGAAAAAATGGACTGTTTTAAAACCAAGGACTGGAGACGGAATTGTTGTCCATTTAACCCAGTTATTGAAAGTCATTATGTGCAGTGTTTCCACAGCTGCTTTATTCAAGCAAGAACAGAAATTGCCAGATGTTCAACAACATCTGCAGGGCCCTCAGCTATGTTCAAACCCACCTCTCTTACTTCTGCCCTCATCCGTTCCATCCCTCCACCAAGAGTGATAGGGACTCCCTGGTCCTCACTTGTCACCCAACCAGCATCTACATCCAAAGCATCATTAGCTGCCATTTCTGACATCTCCAGCAGAAATTGCCCTCCTTTCCCTTGTCAGACTTCCACAGGGTCTGTTCCTTCTGGGAAACCACCATCATCCCTGTACCTAAGGAAGCACATGCACCGTGCCTTAATGAATACCACCCAGTGGCTCTGATCTCCGTAATCATGAAGTGCCTTGAGAGGCTGGTCATGGCCCACATCAGCTCCAGTCTCCCAGCCTGCCTCGATCCCCTACAGTTTGCCTACCGACATAACAGGTCCACAGTGGATACCATATCCCTAGCCCTGCACTCATCCCTGGAACATCCGGACAACAAGGACACTTACGTCAGACTCCTGTTCGTCAACTACAGCTCCATGTTGGCCTCAGCTCTGCCCTCCGCAACTGGGATCCTCAATTTTCTGACCCATAGACTGCAATCAGTGAGGATAGATAACTGCACTTCCTCCACAATAATAATCAACACTGGAGCCCCACCAAGGATACGTTCTCAGCCCCCGACTGTCCTCCCTGTACACCTACGACTGTGCCTCCAAATTCCAAACAAACACCATCTACAGGTTCACTGATGACACCACTGTAGTGGGACAGATATCTAACAATGACAAGTCAAAGTACAGGAGATAGAGGGCTTGGTGACATGGTGCAATGAGAACAACCTCTCTGTCAACGTCGGTGAAACTAAAGAACTGATCATCGACTTCAGAAAGAAAGGAAGAGAACATGCCCTCATCTACATCAACGGAATTGAGGTTGAGAGGGTGAAGAGCAACAAGTTCCTCAGAGTGATGATAACCAACAACCTGTCCTGGGCTTCCCACGTAGATGTGACAGTCAAGAAGGCACAGCAACACCTCTTCTTCCTCAGGTAGCTCAGGAAATTTGTCATGTCATTATTAGACTGCTGAATAGACTCTCTAGCCCAGCACACACTTTGAACAATGTAACATGTATGCCTCTGTCTAAGTTTTATTTTACAACCTTTGATCTGTACATGCTTTGTTTACTATGATCCGCCTGTACTGCTCATAAACAAATCTTTTCACTGTATTTCAGTAATGTGACAATAAACCAATCAATCAAGACATTGGCCCACTCCTCCTACACGTCCAACACGCCCCCCACCCACACAGCACCTTCCTATGTAACCACAGAAGATGTAACACCTGTCCTTTTACTTCTCTGTATCCAAGGCTCCAGAAATACCTTCCAGGTGAAGCAGTGATTTACCTGAAGTTCATTCAATCTAAATCCATTGCATTCGCCGCTCATAATGTGATCTGCTCTGGGGAGATGAAACGTAGACTGGATGACCACTTCATAGAACACCTACATTCTGTCCGCAAAAAAGACCATGTACTTCTGGTTGCCTGGCCCCCGGAGCTGGACCATCGATAAATATCTTGCCCCATTTGTTTGAGTAAAGCAAAAAGAAGGCAAATAACTGTGGTTGCTGGATGTTCTGAGACAAAAACAGAAATTGCTGGAGGCACTCAGCAGGTCTGACAGTGTCTGTGGGAAGAAAGCAGAGTCAACATTTCAAATCCAGTGACTCTTCATCCGAACTGATAGCAGCTGGGAAAATGTGGTATTTACGCTGAAGGTGGGTTTGGGGGAAGGTATAGGGGAAAGGAGAGGTGAATGGATAGATAAAGGTGGAACTCAGAGAGGTAGAAAGATGTGAAAGGGGTAGGTAAAAAAGGAGATTATAGATAATGGGGCAGGACAGAAGAAAGGCTGAACAAGTGGTAATAAATGCTAAGAATAGGAGACAATGGGTGACAGTGGTAAAAGCAACCCATGCCTTATGGGGATAGCAAGAACTGCTGATGCTGGAGTCAGAGACAACACAGTATGGAGCTGGAGGAACACATTTTTCTGAAGAAGAGTCCCGACCCGAAATGTTGGCTTTCCAGCTCCTCTGATGCTGCCCGGCCTGCTGTGTTCCTCCTGATCCACACTGTGTTATCTGCCTTATGGGACTGGGTGTGGGACTGGGTAGATAAACATGGAAGAATGGAATCAGGCTCTAAAGTTATTGAACTCGATGTGGAGTCCTAGTGGCTGCAGGGTCCCCAAGTGGAAAATGAGGCACGGTCCTTGCAGCTTACACAGAGCCTGTCTGCAGCAAGCCTGAGACAGAGATGTTGGCCAGAGAACAGGGGGCAGGGTGATAAGGAGGGTGGTGTTGGGAAGGAGGTATTATCAGAGTGAGATTTGGCCATCAGCAAGTATTTTATTGGTACAATTGTGACCAGTCATGTCAAAGGTCATCAGCCTGATGAAGACTCTCTGAATGGTTCCTGAATAGCTGCATTGCTTGTGGGGTGAACGATACAAGGAGAAGCCTTTGGACTGCTGGAAGGGCGGGTGGTGCGTGATTCTATCTCACCATACCTAAAGCCCAAAAAGGCTATATATTTTCTCCTGACATCTGTGGTATGCTATTGCCTTCAAACATTGAGCCAGAGACTTTGTAGTTAGTTCATCAGTCACCCTGTGTGTCGTGTGACGATGTGAAAGAATCTGAAGAAGATTAAAGAAGTAAAATCCTCACCATCCGAAAGAAACATCACCAAGAATCCTGGACTAGGTCTATCGAACTGACTTTCCCAGTTTCTCTTTCCCCCGCATGCACAGAACCAATGGTTTTCATTTGTCAGTCTTTGGCTTTATGTGTGTGTAGGAAAAGGAGTTGGAATTTTAGCGAATGGGGCCATGTACTGACAGTTTGTAGCTGGGTACTTGTGATAAAAATATGCTTTTTTTAATAATTAGTAATTCCAATTTCTGCAGGAGCCTGGTTGTGTTTTCTGTTAACTTGATTCTAGCAGACAGTAAATCAGGGATTTTGTGTGTTTTGATTAAACCATTAACCTTTGCAATGACCCCGGGAATACTGAGGTTTGAGAATCAGTAGACTTTCCCAAGAGATTCAGAACAATATGTTAAAGTCAGGATAGAAATGCAAATCATTGTAGCATTTTGGCATTTCACTATGGTAATCGTACAGCTGGTAAACATTCCTGTGCAATGCATAAGTAGTAGATGCAAATATTTGACATCTGGTGAGAGGTGGAATTTCAATGAGATTGTTGTGGGGAAGTTAATGACCACAGTTCTCCGTACTGATTGAGAATGCTGTAAAGGAGGGTCCCTTTAAGAATAAAGCAGGATGCTCTCCGGAGACAATGGGAACAGCTGATGTTCACTGGAGTAGGTTGTTGTGGTGCAGTGGTAGTGGTCCTATCTCTGATTCAGGAGGCCTGGGTACAAATCCTCCAGAGGGTATAGCCTGACATCTCTGTAATGGGTTAGGGAAGATTATATAGCATTGGGCTGCCTTACCTCTGTCTCCAGCATCGTTTTGATTAACCCGTCCCTTTTTTCCTACCCCATTTTTTATGTAGTTACACTGGTGCTGGTGGGCAATGCTGGTAATCTCTTGCTTTGCTGCTTATTTGGGTGAATAGGGGGTGGCTTAGTAAAAAGTGAGCAGTAAGGGGAGTGAGTTAGGAAGCGGGGAGAGAGTAGACCAGGGTTTGTACTGAACCAGGAAATGTCAATAACTAATTGTGGAAGGTGAGCTGACCCCTGCTTTGAGAAATCAGTGATCTGAGAGTGTAACACTGATCGTTTCTCTCTGCAGTGATGCTGCCTGACATGATGAGTATTTCACTGTAATATCTATGTTGCTTCATTGTTCCTTCCTCAGAAAGTTTTGCTGGCTGCCGTCTTGAAATGCTGGAGTACTTGGCTGCACATTCACTTTACATTTAGGATGAAGCTGAAGCACGCTAGCTGTATTTTACCTGTGATGGTCTGAGAGGCCTTTTACATGAACCATGTTAGCTACAGAGAAACATGAAAGATAGGAGCAGGATTAGGCCATTTGGCCCTTCAAGCTTGTTTCACCATTCAATACGATCATGGCTGATCATTGAGCTCAGTACCCTAAACATGGCCTCCTCCAATGTCCCTTAACCCCTTTAGCCACAATGACAATATGTAAAAAGAATGCTAAGGGACTGCAGATGCTGTAAATCAGGAACAAAAATAGAAATTGCAGGAAAAGCTTAGCAGGTCTGGCAGCACCCGTGGAGAGAAATCAGAGTTAAAGTTCTGGGTCGAATGACCCTTCCACAGAACACTGTATCTATGTTCTTCTTGAAAACATGCAATATTATGGCCTCAACTGCTTTCTGTGGCAGCGAACTCCACAGCTCACCTCTCTCCGGTTGAAGATGTTTCTCCTCATCTCAGTCCTAAAAGTTTTACCCTTTATCCTTAAACTAAAAGCCTTGATTCTGGGCTCCCCCACCATTGGGAACATCTTTCCTGTGTCTATCCTGTCTAGTCCTGTCAGAATTTTATAGGTTTCTACGAGATCCCTCTTCATTATTCTAAACCTCAGTGAATACAATCCTAACTGTCTCAATCTACTCTCATAGGTCAGTCTGCTACCCCAAGGAATCAATTATCTTTATTAACTAGGCTGCCATAGATATCATACTGGTCTGCTTTTACAAACCCAAACACAAGTGATGCATTTGAAGTCAGCAAATACGTAGCAAAATGATCATTCGTAAGATTATGAAGGATTAATGGCTCTGAATCAGGCCATTCGGTCCAATCAGTCTATATTGATGTTTATGTTTCTTCCCATTTTTCCTCATCTGGCTCCATCATAATCCTGGATTTCTCTCACTTGCATTTTGTTGCATCTGTCCCTCAATTTGTGTGAATTCCACAATCTAGCCACTTTTTGGTTGAAGAGGTTTATTCTGAACTACATGCTGGTGTTTTTACGGATTACACTCGCATTGACAGCTCCTTTGTCCTGCTTTACTGCACATGTATAGACACTCTGTGTGTTGACAGGTACAGCGCTGAAAACACTGCCAAAGTGTCGGATACGTACACAATTTCTTCTAAAAGGTAATTTCCAGTTTACGCTGTCAGTGTAACTATCAAACTGACAGATTCAAGTAGAATTTGCCTTAAAAAAGTAAAAAATGTTTGTTGGAAATAGCAAATTGGGGAGGTGATGGCCTGGTAGACTATTAACCCAGAAATCCAGCTAATGTTCTGGGGACCCAGGTTCATGGCAGCTGATGGAATCTCAATTCAATAAAAAAAATCTGGGGCCAAGAGTCTAAAGATGACCATGAAACCGTTGGCAATTGTCAGTGGAAACCCATCTGTGTCACTAGCGTCTCTCAGGGAAGGAAATCTGCCATCCTTACCTGGTCTGTCCTACATGTGACTCCAGACCCACAGCAATGTGGTTGACACTCAACTGCCTTCTGGGACAATTTGGGATGGGCGATAAATGCTGCCCTGACCAGCGATGTCCGTGTCCCGTCAATGAATAGAAAAAAAGCAGCACCTGTGCAGAGAGAAATTGACCTGAAATATTTTCTCTCTCCCGAGTCCCTGCCTGATCCACTGGGTATTTCAAGCTGTCTGTTCTTTTCATGTTTCTAACATCTGCAGATTTATGCCGTAAGAATTAGCTGCAGGTGCAGAGCAGGTGACAATTATTATATCGTACACAGTCTCGTTGAGATATTTGCATATAAACTCCTGCAAGTAAAAATTAATTTTTGGCCCAAAGTTTATCCTACTCCTGTTTCTAATTCGGATATTTGTATGTGAATTATATTTTTTAATTGTCTCAAATTTTAGTTATTGTTGCATATTTTGCCAAGGCTTTTTGTCTTGCCTTCATCAAGTAAAAGGTCATGTTGCCATAGTCCCAGAAGACCATAGGGATGTTCTCTCATTAGATAGAGAGAGATGACTGGTGGGTGTTTAACCTGAGGGTCACCACGCCTCAGGCGAGGGGAGAGATTGAGAAGGAGTTAACAAGGTGCAGAGCTGGATGAACACAGCAGGCCAAGCAGCGTCAGAGGAGCAGGAAGGCTGACGTTTCGGGCCTAGACCCTTCTCCAGAAGGAGACTCCTTCACGGTAACCTCAGCCCGTGTGGGGATTGAACCAAGATCTCACCCATAAGACATAGGAGCAGATGTAGGCCATTCGGCCCATCATGTCTGCTCTCCTATTCAACGTGATCGTGCCCAATCTGATAATCCTCAACTCCACTTTTCCCCATCACTCGAGTAACAGAAAAATACATTAAAAATGTGGAAGTACATTTTGACTTCTGCAAAACGCATATCACACATACCACATCACAAATGACCAAACAGAGGTAGATAGAGCTAGCAAGTTAGAATCCATAAGCTGACGAGTTTACAATTAGTAGCTCAGTGACTTTGCTGGTCTGACAACCCCCTCACCATGCTGCCCGACCCCAGTCTAATGCTGGAGCTAGTTAGTTTGGTTGTTTCTCTGGAGATGGAGCTCTCTGTTCACTGGAGGTCCACCTCCGGTCAGTTTCAATCAGAAAGCAGAGGTGAATACCTTTGGAAAGTTGAAGAGAGAGAGAGAGGTGGGGGGGTGCGGTGGAGGTGGAGAGCGAAGCTCTCTGCAGCTTATTCTCCATTCAAGACCAAATCCAGCACCTCACACAATAAGGCTTTACCTCTCCTGTGACTTGCCCCGTCCCAAAAGTAGTTCCAAATGGATTCCAGTAAGGTCACTTGATTAGTTTATGTCTGCACATGGTCCCAGGTCCTTGGATTTCAGTATCCCAATTGTTTACAGGTGTAGAGGCTTCCCAGAGGTGCCTGGTGATAAGGCAGGATGAAGGCCATTCACATATCTCCAGAAAAGTCTTTATACAGGACCCCACTGATGACTCTTCTCCCAGCACTATCTGTTTTTATTTCAGATCTCCAGCACCTGCAGTGTTTTGTTCCTCACATCTCTATCGTGGTTTATCACAAGAAGGATGCAGCATTTGAACAAGGCAGTCACAGTGATATGAGCAGTTGAGCAGAAAAACAAACCTATTATTTAAGAGAACAAAATGGATTCTGAGAAAGAGACAGTTACCTGTAAAGTAAACTAAAAGGATCAGCCAGTTGACAATGAGACATTGTATATTGTTGGAAGGCAAGAGGATTTGATAAGATTGTCTTCAATTCTATACAATGTGTTGAATATTCTGCAGAATCCGGCCTCTCACTGCCTGATGGAATGAAATTGATGGGCCGCATGGCTTTTTGTCTGCAATTGTGAATTTTATCGAGTGTTGCTGGCTGGACTGGAACAAGATGAGGATAGTTACAGAGATAAAAGGTACTGCAGATGCTGGAGAATCCGAGATAACAAGCATGGGGCTGGATGAACACAGCAGGTCAAGCAGCATCATAGGAGCAGGAAAACTTGACGTTTCGGGCCTAAACCCTTCTCTTCTGAAATCAGCCCTTTACATCTATATTTAAACATTCTCCAATAAAGGTCTTACAGGGAGTGACAGGATGGTGTAGAATGCAGTGTGTCCAGAGCCATATACAGTCTCAGCAGTGCACTGCAGCTCTCATATTCTAGCCCTCTTAAAGTGAACATTAACATTGCATTTACCTTCTGAACTCCCATTGAACTTTCATGTTAACTTTAAAAGAATCCTGATCTAGGACTCCTGAGTCCTTTTGTAATTCAGATTACCAAAGCCTTTCCCCATTTAGAAAATAGTCTAACGCTTTATTCTTCCATGTAAAGTGCATAACCGTACACTTTCCCACATTGTATTCCATCTACCACTATTTTGCTCACTCTCCTAGCCTGACCAAACCCTTTTATAGCCTCCCCACGTCCTCAACACCACCAACCCATCTACCTATCTTTGTGTCATCTACAAACTTAACAACAATACCCTCAGTTCGTTTGTCCAGATCGTTAATATATACCATGAATAGTTGTGGTCTTGACACTGACCCCTGTGGAACTCCATAATAACTAGCTGCTGTCCTGAAAAAGACCCCTTTATCCCTACTCTCTGCTTTTAAAGGGAATGGATCCACACATGTATTTAGTTTTTAGTTTCGTCTGCATTGCTCAACACCTATTTTCGTACAATTAATCCCAAAACGTGCAAAGTTTTAATTCAAAAAGCTACAAAGGTGACTTTTAAGTATTTTTTTCTGGGAATTAAAATACTTGACAGACTCAGAAACTAGGATCAGGAGTAGGCCATTCAGCCCTTCAAGCCTGCTGCAATATTCAATATGATCATGGCTGATTCTCTATCTCAACGCAAGAAACCCACTTTCCCTCCATATGTTTTGATGCCTTTAAAATCTATCAATGTGTTTCTTGAACACAGTCAATGACCCAGCCTCCACAGCCTTCTGTGGGATGGAGTTCACCCTCCAACTAGATGGAGCATCTTCCATACATCGAGTCTTGTTTCCATTTGCTTGTGGGATGTTGCCAGAGTTGATTGCCCATCCTTAACTGCCCAGAGGGCGGGTGAGAGTCAGCCACATTGCTGTGGGTCTGGAGTCACATGTAGGCCAGACCAGGGAAGGATGGCAGTTTCCTTCCCTAAAGGGCATTAGCATACCAGATGGGTTTTTCCCAACAATTGATGATCAGCATTAGACAAGCTTTTTAATTCTAGATCTTTGTTGAATTTAAATTTTGCCATCTGCCATGTAGAGATTCAAACACACATTGTGAGAACATTAACTTGGGATTATTAGCCCAGGTGCAGCATCACTGCATCACCCTCTCTCCATCTGCTCAGTTCTGCTGGAATTTTGTACATTTCAATCAGAGCCCCCTCTTATCCTTTTAAACTCTAGTAAATACAAGCCCACTTATTCACTCATGAGTCATACGGCACAGAAACAGACCCTTCAGTCCAACTCATCCATGGTTTCCCAAACTATATGAGTCCCACTTGCCTGCCTTTGGCCCATATCCTTCTAATCCTTTCCTATTCATGTACCTGTCCAAATCTCTTTTAAATGTTGTAACTGTATCTGACCAATCACTTCTCAAGGCGAGTCCTATCCTTCCCAGTATCAACCCAGTGAACCTCTGCTGCACTCCCTCTAAGCTAAGTATTTTCTTTCTTAGACAGGAAGGTGTAGCAAGGACAAAGCTGGCTAAAAATGATGAATAGGTCCTCTTATAAGTGGAACAATTTTATGAGAAGTATTTCAGTTCAGGCACGGTCATAATGAGGCAAGCGAGTGGGAAATGGGAGCTGGGATCTTTAAACTGGGAATAAATCAGAATATGGGGACCCAAGTGAAGGGAGTGAATGGAATTTCTTTGATGTGTATCCTCAGTATTAAAGGTAGTCATCTGGAGTATTATTTTTAAATTGAACACTACCTTTTGAAGTGAACACAATTGATTTCCTTTACTTATTATTTTAAGAAATGTGTTTTTAAGAAACCACATCTGCTGCCCATCAGGATGTCTGCTTTTGGAGTCACACTACACTGCATTCCTCTGCAGATTCATACCTGCTCACAGTGGCGTAATGGAATAAAGTGGATTCTTACCCTGTCTTTGAACGAAACATTCCTTTGAGTAACAGACAAGAGATTTAATGTTTAGGAAAGAATGTGAATATAAAAAGCCTCTCATTTTCTCCGAAACATCAACGTGTTAGTCTACTGAAGTGAATTATGGCTCAAATGTTTCTTTTTATATTAACTACCGAGAAGATTTCTATTCTACTCTCACCCACATAAGGCAACAGTGCAACTGTAATTCTACAAAACTTTAGCCAATTATTGGACCATGTCATGACATCTTGCTAGGAGCCCACCCATGAGGAATTTTCCCCAAAAACACGTCTGTGAGTTATGTTTGTTCCCGTAAATCCTGTTGAACTGTCAGTCAGAGGAGTAACCAATTTAAAACCATAATAAACAGAAGCAGGAATAGGCCATTCAGCCCTCAAGCCTGCTCCACCATTCAATGTAATCCTGGCTGATCCAATATTCCATTGTCCACTTTCCGGCCTTTTCCCTGTAACCCTTGATTCCCCGACTGATCAAGAATCTTTCTGTCCCAGCCTTAAATGTACACAAGGACGCAAATACAAAGTCAGCATTTATTTCGAGAGGACCAGAATATAAAAGCAGGGATGTACTTCTGAGGCTTTATAAAGCTCTAGTCAGACCACATTTGGAATATTGTGAACAATTCTGGGCCCAATGTCTCAGGAAAGATGTACTGGCTCTGTAGCGGCTCCAGAAGAAGTTCACAAGAATGATCCCAGGAACGAAAGCCTTAACATATGAGGAATGTTTGAGGACTCTGGGTCTATACTCAATGGAGTTGAGAAGGATGAGGAGTGATCTAATTGAAACTTACAGAATACTGAAAGGCCTGGACAAGGTGAATGTTGGGAAGAGATAAAAGGTACTGCAGATGCTGGAGAATCCGAGATAACAAGCATGGGGCTGGATGAACACAGCAGGTCAAGCAGCATCATAGGAGCAGGAAAACTTGACGTTTCGGGCCTAAACCCTTCATCAGAAATCAGAATGTTGGGAAGATGTTTTCATTGGTAGGAGAGACTAGGGCCTGAGGGCACAACCTTAGAGTAAAGGAAAGACCTTTTAGATTGGAGATGAGGAGAAACTTCTTCAGCCAGAGAGTGGTGAATCTATGGAATTCACTTCCACAGGAGGCTGTGAGGGCAAGTCATTGAGTATATTTAAGACAGAGATAGATAGGTTCTTGATAGTCAAGGAGATCAAAGGGTATGGGAAGAAAGTGGGAGAATGTGGTTGTGAAACATATCAGCCATGATTGAATGGGGGAGCAGACTTGATGGGTCTTGTGGCCTTATGGTCAATACCAGGGATCATCCCAGTGAATCTTCTCTGAACTGTCTTCAATGAAATAATATCTTTCCTTAAATAAGGGGGCCAAAACTGCTCACAGTACGCCAGATGTGGTCTCACCAGCACCTTGCGCAGCTGCAGTCAGACTTCCCTACTCTTATACGCCAATCCCCTTGAAATAAGGGCCAACATTCCATTCGCCTTCCTGATTCCCTGCTGCACCTGTGTACTAGCTTTCTGTGTTTTGTGCTCAAGTTCCCCAAAGTCCCTTTGTGTTGAATTTCCCAGTGGAATTATCACCTCGGATTAAATTTAAAATGTTATCGATTTTAATTGGCAGGCAACAGTTCTTTCTGTCCATGGGGCTAAAGAAAGTTGAGATTTCAATGTGAACATTCATTGTTTCTGCCCTTCAGTTACTGGCGATGTCACCTTTTTGCAGTTCATTGATAACAGTCAAACACAGTCCCAGTGACTCTGCAGGGAAATTTCTGCTCAGTGTGTGACAGTGGTGTGGTCCTACATCTACATAGCAGACAGGGAGCATCAGAAAATCTTGGATCATTTTTAACAGTATTAGCAGCCTTCCCTACAAATAATCTTCGATTTCCCTCTCCCCCACATTGTGCAGCAACAGAGAGACCTGGTTGGATATGCTTATCATTAACAGAGACATGGATTACAAGAGCGGGGAGATGATACTGAACTTGTATGGCAACACGAGTCAGGCCTCCGCTGGAGTATCGTGAACAGTTTTGAGCTCCACACTGTAGGAAGGAAGTCAGTACGTTGGAGAGAGAGTAGAAAAGGTTTATGAGAATGGATGTAGTGGCGAGGACAAATTGCAGAGAATGGGACTGGTTTCCTTGGAGAGCGGAAGGACGAGAGGTGATTTTTTGATGAGAGTTTTCAAAACCTTGAGAAGTCTGAACAGAGTCAAAAGGGAGATCGAGATCTTGAGGACACAGATTTTATGTTTTGCAAAAGAAGGAAATGTAAAGTGAGAAAAATATTTTCACGCAGCTGATTAAATCTTATTTATTTATTGTCATGCATTTTAATGCAGTAAAAAGTGTTGTATAGTGTCACCACTCTCTGGCACCATCTTAAAAGACAGAGAAAAATAGCCAAAATATTGAATATAAAGGAAAATAAAGAAATTCAGGAAGTGTTCAGCGTTACAGAAGGGCCTGTACTGTTCTGTTCTGTTCTATGACAGCCCCTTGTTGTGAAGTGCTCCACTAAGGGCCAGGCAGCCAGGCACCAGTGCCCTTCACTGGGCTACACCTGATGGAACAAAATCCCTTTGATGCCATCTCATGTGGACCGATGCCCTCACCACTCTGAGTCCTCACTGGATCTCACCCATGCGGATGCAACAAATGCCATCAGGTACCAAACCTGCCCAAAAACTCCTGGCTGCTGCCAGAAGTCTACTTTGGGCCCACCTCGTCGACGCAGCTCATTGCCGATGCCACAGGATCTGGTACTGGGTCCAAATTCACCTCCTTCACAGCAGCCATGAGCTGGCACTAGGACCACCCCGTTGTGCGGAAGCTGCCAGGAAACCAACCTCTCTCGGGCACCACTGCTACAAGGCCGTGCTGGGCTTATCTGCCATCGCCAATGCCGTCAGCATGAGCTCCCAAGCTCTTCAGTAACAGGTAAGTAAAACAAGAAAAAAAGAGAAAAAGGAAACGCAGATGGAGTGAGCAAGCTCTGGGCTCTGAAGCCCTACTCCACCATTATCTTGCCGGAAGCAATTGTGGTGGGGGCAGGTTTAATTGAGGCATTCCAGAGGGGCATTGGATGGTTATTTAAGTAAAACAATGCACAGGGTGATAGGGAAAGGGCAGGGGATTGGCACCAAGTGAAAATGTTCAGAGGGCTGGCATAGACATGATGGGCTGAGTGGCTTCTTCCTCCACTGAAACTATGCTGTGATTGACTTCACCACTTCCTCCCTCCCTTCCTGTCTTCTCCCTCATTCCATCACTTCCCTTTCCTTCCTCCCCATTACAATCCCTTTCTCTCCCCATTCTCCCCACCCCTGCATTCCTCCATCCCTTCTCTCGCCTTCTCTCGCTCCCTCTCCTCCCTCACTGTGTGAATTCTACCAGCCCTCCACAACCTCTATCACTCTTCTCTCCCTCTCTCCCTACACACAATCTATACCCCTTTCGCTTTCCATTCTTCTAACCGACGGTCCCACTTCTGTCCCTCCACCCTTCCCTCTCTATCGCCACCTCCTTGCCTCTCTCTCTCCTTGCCTCTCTCTCTTTCTACCTCCCCGCTTTGATCCTCCTCCCATCGCCTCCCTCCCACTTCTCTCTGCCTTGCCTGAGGTTCCTGATAGACAGCTGCTCAAGATTCCACACATTCCTCTTTACTTATCTTTGCAAGGTTTAATTGGTGTGTTATTAGGATTAAACAGAAATAATTGCCTGTGCCCAACTTGTGAAAGTAAACCTGCAAACTGGGAGACATTCTTTCCAGCTAATTCCTTTCAGTCTCACGTCTGGTTTGAATGGAGAAACTATTTAATGTTGTACAAAGATTCAAGGCTTGCACGTGAATACATGAACCTATACCTGTGCCCAAAACAGATTGCTACATGCAAAACTTTCACAATTTGGGATCAAACTTTCAGGGTATTTTGAACACATAAAAAGCTTGAGTCTCGCACATTTGAACTATGTTTGAATACAATTAGTTGGGATTTTCTCCCACATGGAATCTATTCTGTGTTTTTCTCTTTTGACTGAATTGCTTCCATGTCTGAGACGGTGGTATAGGTGCAATGTCATCAAGGTCTACAAAAGACCGTTCAGCCCATTGAGTCAGTGCTGGTCAAAAACAGCAGCCTAATTATTCTAATTCCATTTTCCAGCACTTGGCCCATAACCATATGTGTCTTGGCATTTGCAAGTGCCCATCTAAACACTCCTTCAATGTGATGAGGGCTTCTGCCTCTCCCACCCTTACAGGCAGTGGGTTCCATATTCCCACTACTCCCTGGGTGAAAGAGCTTTTCTTCACCTCTCCTTTAAACCTTCTGCCCCTCACCTTAAATCCATGCCCCTAGTCATTGATCTCTCCACCAAGGGAAAGCTTTCTTCCTGTCTATCCTATCTATGCCCATCAACATGTATCCATTACCTCAATCATGTCTCCTCTCCGTTTCCTGTGCTACAAGGAATACAACCTCGGTCGATCCAATCTCTCTTCATAACCAAAACTCTCTAGCCAAGGCAACATCCTGGTAAATTTCCTCTGCATCTTCTCCAGTGCAATCACATCCCTCCTATAATGTGGATTCCAGAACTGCACACAGTATATTTGCTGTGACCTAACCAATGTTTTATAGAATTTCAGCATGACCTCCCTGCTCTTAAACATTATGCCTCAGCTAGTAAAGGCAAATACCCCATATGCCTTCTTAAACATTTGATCTACTTGTCCTGCTACCTTAAGGGATCAGTGGACATGCACACCAAGGCCCCTCTAATCCTCGGTGCTTCTTAGGGTCCAACTGTCCATCGTGTATTCCCTTGCCTTGTTTCTCATGCCCAAGTACATCACTTCACACTTAGCCAGATTGAATTTCATTTGCCACTGATCAGCCCATCTGTATCCACCTGTCATCTAAGGCTATCCTCCTCCCTATTTACCATCTTAACAATTTTCATTTCATCTGTAAACTTACTGACCAACCCTATTACATTTAAGTCTAAATCAATTAATTCAAGTCTAAAGTGAGGAATACAAACAAAACAGCAAGGGCCCCAACACTGATCCCAGCTGAAACCCACTAGACACAGGCTTCCAGTCATAAAGTGCCCCGTGACCGTCACCCTTTGCGTGCTGCCACTCAGCCAATTTGGATCCAATTAGCTAAATTTTTTTGGATCCCATGGGCTCTTACCATCACTATCAGTCTCCCATGCAGGGCCTTATCCAAAGCTTTCTAAAGTCCAAGTGGAACAAGTCAAATGCATTGCCTCATCCACATACCTAGTCACCTCTTTGAAAAAATTCAATCAAGTGGTCGGACATGACCTCCTCATACTGACAGTTCTTTATTAATCTCTGCTCACCATGAGCAGATTAATTCTGTTGCTCAGAATAGCTTCCAACAGTTTCCCCACCACTAAGGTTAAACTGAATGGTCTAGGGTTTCCTGGTTTATCCATTTTTCCTTTCTCAAATAATGGTAATACACTGGTTGTCCTACAGTCCTCTGGCACATTAGTGGCCGGAGAGAAGCTGAATATTATGACGCTGGACTAGCAGCCCAGAGGGCCAGGCTGATGGTCTGGGTATCTGAATCCCACCCCAGCAGATGATGAAGCTTGAGTTCAATAAGTACCTGAAATTTAAAAAATGTTAGTCTGTGATATCATTGTCAATTTTCATGATAACCCACCTGATTCTCAAATGGGAATGAAAATGTGCAAATCTGCTGTCCTTACCTTTTTTTCAAACTTACACAGGGCAAATGTTTCAATTCTAGCATGAATCTTCTTCAGAGCTGATTAAAGAAGTTCTGAAACGTTAACTCGAAACGTTAGGTCTGTTTCTCTCTCCACAGATGCTGCCAGACCTGCTGAGTTTCTCCAGCATTCCATGTTTGTTTCAGATTTCCAGCATCCACAGTGTTTGACTTTCACTAAACCGACAGCAATGTGGTTGACTCTTAACTGCCCTCTGAAATGGTCAAGAAAGCCACTCAGTTCAAGGGCAATTAGAGACGGGCATCAAATGTTGCCCCAGCCACTGAGAGAAGAAAAGAACAATGAGCAACTGTAATTCCTAAATACTATCTTAGATTTGAATTAAATAATGTAGAACTGAGGGATGTTTCCAGTTAACCTTGGGCAGGGCACGGGGTTTCATTTAAAGGTGACATTGAGAAGCTCTGGTTTATGTATCTGTCACATTGTCCTTTTACTCAACAGGAATCTTTAAGCAGGTCCTTTAAAGGATCAAATGCATTTCTTGCCAAATATTTTCCTTGGGCCTGAGAATCATATCATCTGCCCACATAGGGGCGGCATGGTGGCTCAGTGGTTAGCACTGCTGCCTCACAGCGCCAGGGACCCAGGTTTGATTCCAGCCTTGGGTGACTGTCTGTGTGGAGTTTGCACATTCTCCCTGTGTCTGCGCGTGTTTCCTCCGGGTGCTCCAGTTTCCTCCCACAATCCAAAGATGTGCAGGTTAGGTGGATTGGCCATGCTAAATTGCCCGTAGTGTTCAGGGACATGTAGATTAGGTGGGTTACAAGGGGACAGGTGTGGTTGGGATACTCCGAGGTTCAGTGTGGACTTGTTGGGCCAAAGGGCCTGTTTCCACACTGTAGGAATTCTAATAGTCTCATTCTCTCTTTTATCCACTTTATCTTTCAAGTTTTTATCCCTTCTCTTGTAAAGGTGCAATTCATCGCAGATCCCCAGACAGCACCTTCCAAACCCACGACCACTTCCATCAAGAAAGACAAGGGCAGCAGGTACATGGGAACACCACCCCCTGCAAGTTCCTGTCCAAGCCACTCACCATCCTGACTTGGAAATATGAGACCACAAGACGTAGGAGCACAAGTAGGCAAATTGACTCATTGAGTCTGTTCCACCATTCAATCATGGCTGATATGTTTCTCAATCCCATTCTCCCACCTTCTCCCTGTAATCTTTGATCCCTTTACCAATCAAGAAACTATCTATCTATCTCGGTCTGAAAGATACTCAATGACTTGGCCTCCACAGCCCTCTGTGGCAATGAGCTCCACAGATTCACCACCCTCTGAAGAAATTGCCCCATATCTCAGTTCTAAAGGGTCATCCCTTCACTCTGAGGCTGTGCCCTCAGGTCCTAGTCTCTCCTACTGGTGGAAACATCTTCTCCATGTCCACTCTATCAAAGCCTCTCAGTATTCCATGAGTTTCAATCAGTTCCTCCTCATCTTTCCAAACTCCATCGAGTACAGACCCAGAGTCCTCAAACAGGGCCAAAACTGCTCATAATATTCCAAATGCAATCCAAGCCTGCATCCTACTGTTGTACACTGTTTAACTTGGAGATGGTTCCTCAATTGGCTACAAACACATAACGTCTGATGTTGAACAGTTAAAGAGCTTTTGAAGATGAAACTTCACCTTGGTCCTCTGCTTAGATTTAGATCCCACACTTGACTCATACCTGGTGTTACACCTTGAAACAGAACATACCAGTCATCAGATCCATAAATAAATTGTTCATTTTATTTCTCTTAAAAAAATTAAAATCTATGTACATTTCATTCCAGTATGACAATTTTCTTCTGTATCCCAATAGAATTTGCTACATTTTTGATAAATAATGCAACATTGGAAGGCTATACTGCAGGTTTTGGTAATAACTGGTTCGGTTCACTGTGCTATGCAGAGTTGGCAGCCAAAGCCTTAACAGAGAGTTGATTGCTAGCTGCCAATTGACATGAGCTAAGTAGCTCACTTCAGGAAATGACGTGGCCCACATACAGGTTGCAAATACACACCATTTCCTTGCTCAGGAACTCCAACTAATTATTACATTTTCAATTATAACCATGTTTTCATTCAAGCTCTCGATAAAAGACAATACACTGATAATGATACACGATAAGACATTATGTAATAACACAAATATACAATCACTTTGTTACAAACGGAACAAAAGCCGGCAAAATCTATGCTCCAAAATGAAGCTATCTCCTTGCTCCAACAAATTGAAGCTTTCAATTAACTTTGAGGGTTGACTCTTTCCCTCAGTCTTTAGCTGCCACAAGGGCAGTGCTGCACAGTGCATGTAGGTATAGCTACAGTATAACAGCAAAGATCTATGCCCATGCCCTCCCATCCCTTTCCATGTTGCTGCCAGCATGATGTGGCAAAATTTAGAAACCTACACAACAGCCCCTTCAAAACAGAAAAGGAAACCCTTGTCACATTCTCCAATGATTTGTTGGAATTGATATGACAATTAGTTGGGGAAAATCTAACCTAGAGCCAGTGCAAATCTTAAATTGTGCTGGTTATTCCCATAACCGTGACAAAACCTCTCTCTCTTTTAAAGTGAAAGGAAGAATTATTATTCCATAAAGGCTGCTGTTTTAAGAGCTGGACAAAGTCAGAAGTGACACGGCACCAGGTTATAGTCCAACAGGTTTATTCGAAACCACAAGCTTTCGGAGCAGCCTGGTCTGGTGTGGTTTCTGACTTTGTCCATCCTAGTCCAACACCAGCATCTCCACCTCGTGGCTTGAAGAGCCGAGCGGCCTTCTCCCTTTCGGCTGCGTCCCTTTTCCCCCAAATTCATGATGACAATCCATGCTTCCCGTCTTCACACTCGCTACACAGTTTGTCAATCTAGGAATTTGTGAATGTCGTTGTGCAACATGACGTAAGGATTGGACGCTTCGTTGTGGTGGACGCAGTTGTAATGGCATCGACAGGACTGAATCATCATCATGTTCTTGGTGAAGGTCTCCCCGTCATCGCAACGGAAGCGAACACGGACCGTTCGGGTCTGCTGGGGAGTACAACAGCGTCCATCAACACATGAACCACAGTGTTTGGTACGATATCGCTTCACACTGGTACAACCAGCATAGCTGAAGTGGACAGCGGTGGTGGATTTCTTGGTCCTGGAGCACTTCTTTCCTTTCTGCGATGGAGAGCAGTAAAAGAAATGGAAGCGTAATTAGCAAAGACATGGATTTATTCAAAAATTAAGGCAAAAAAATGGCAGGATCAGCCATTCATTCAGCAGCAAGGGAAGGGCAGAAGTAGACGGGTCTTACTTTCAGGCTGGGAAAGGTGGTCTGTTTGCAGGGACGGATGTCACAGAGCCTGGTCTCCTTTCGAAGCTTACAGTCAGGGTTGTCATTGGTGACCCTTGTAGAGATGCCTGTCCCACAGGTCCTGGAACACTGGGACCATTCTGTTGTCTGGACAAAGCATTTGGGACTCCAGGCTGTAAACAAAAATGGAACAAAGGCCATTCATTAAAAAACATTGCAGGGAAACAACTCCGGTTTTAATCAAGTCATTTCACAAACTATTCTTCCTGATTCAGTTGTCATGCGCAAGCTTGGTTTTTGTTGGGGCTTTTGTGCCCAGTTTCTGGTTAATGTCAGCAAGAAATCAACTTGCAGCTGGGTTATTGGAAAGTATCAGCTTCCACCTGTAACCTCTGGCAGCTTTTATAAGCCTCGCCAACTTTGTGAAGGAAGTGGATCTCGCATGACGCTCAGTGATGACATAATTTCTACAGGGGCTTGTACATTAGGATTTTCCAGCCGTTTTTAATCTTAATTTCCTGAAGTGGACGATAGCTAAGAGTTCAGGAAAGGTCAAGGTTTAGCGTTTGCAGTAGCAATTGGGAATGTACCTCTTGAGAGGTCATCACTCATCTGTCACCTGCAGCAAAGGGGATGACCAGCCTGCAGATCAAGGGATATAATAAAGTTATCTTTACTGGTGGTAAACTGTAATGGAGCTTTGTAAGCAACAAGGCTGTTGTTATGTTCAACATTTACAGCAGTGGCTCATAAGAGCAGGTGACATAGAAGAAACATGATTGGTAAAAGGGAGGGGAGGCTAGTTTTGTTTTCACATAGTGGGCTGTTGTGATTGGAGTTGGCTGAATTGCTTTTAGAAACTGATTCAATAATTAATTGCAACTGGATAAATATTTCAAGAGAAGAGGATCGAGTGGAAAGCAGAAAGATTGAGACTATTGACCTAACTCTGTCCAAAAGCCAGTATTGGCAGGATCGCCCAAAAGGCCTTGAAGATGCTGTAACTTACCGGGTAGTCTTTTGAGGCCTCCTCGGATGAGGGAGAGTAGCTCGTTGTTGTGGAGTGGTCCACCTTGCCAAGGCTTCACCACCGTCTCTTGGCTGAAGACGTCGTCTGCGTCCCTGGCCTCTGATCCTGCCTTGTGCCCATCACAGACCCATTCCTCACAGCACTGGCCTGGCACCTTAACCAGCCGTGGGTTAGGGCAGCCCACATTGGGCAGGGAGAGCTCCTGTGGGCACAGTGGAGCACAGCCAACAGCTCCGTCGATGCAGGTGCACTGATGCTTGCAGTTTGGCTGAAAGATCTCCCCATTCTGATAGATTTTACTGTTGTACTCACAAGGTCTGCCCTCAGACCTCGCTGTAAAAACACAAAAAAACCAAAATTTTCTGTTAATTATAAAGAAAGGAACTAATTGAAGAACAGACAAGAAATCGCAAGTTTACAAAGTAAATAGCTGTGGAATTTGTAAGCCACAGGTCCCCAGAGGAACACAGGAGTTGAACAATGGATTACTCAGGAATCACTTTCCCCTCAAACATCCACACACAGTGAATTACATTCCTGACTGCTTAACTCACAGGCCGAGCTGCCAATCGATGGCCAAAAAAACAATAAAACATAACCAAACATGGCTTTAAAAGATGACAAGAACTGCTTTTCATTTGAGCAAACGGCAGGAGACATCCCGAGTGGTTTTAATAAGTTCTCAATGAGCCACAGGAATCCCTTACCTCTGCAGATGCCCTGCTGAGCGATGGGGCTTGCTCCAAAGTTGCACTGTAAGCCCTTGGTGTGATCGCACGGCTGCAGCTTGCTGCAATCCTCATTGAGCTGCTTGGCACAAACTCGGCAGCATCCACAGCTGTCCAGGGTCAGGCTGACTCCTGGGGCACAGCTGGGCACCTCCTGGGGGCACTGGCACTTCAGTGGGCAGGTTAATGTCACCTGTGGGTTCAAGACAAAAATCAACAAAACTCGCTCAGTGTCCAGTTCACAATAAAACCACAACATGGCGAGGCACGATGCTAATAAACCCCCCTTTCCCACACTCTCCCCACCCCACCACACTCACACTCACTCACACACACACACACAC
>JAHRHZ010000273.1:19055712-19075217 GCA_024137785.1 Ginglymostoma cirratum | reverse complement strand
ACCCTCCGACAGTGCCCACTCCCTCAGTACTGACCCTCCGACAGTGCGGCACTCCCTCAGCACTGACCCTCCGACAGTGCAGCACTCCCTCAGCACTGACCCTCCGACAGAGCCGCACTCCCTCAGCGCTGACCCTCTGACAGTGCCCACTCCCTCAGTGCTGACCCTCTGACAGTGCGGCATTCCCTCAGTGCTGACCCTCTGACAGTGCGGCATTCCCTCAGCGCTGACCCTCTGACAGTGCGGCACTCCCTCAGCACTGACCCTCTGACAGTGTGGCACTCCCTCAGCGCTGACCCTCTGACAGTGCGGCATTCCCTCAGCGCTGACCCTCTGACAGTGCGGCACTCCCTCAGCGCTGACCCTCCGACAGTGCCCACTCCCTCAGTGCTGACCCTCTGACAGTGCGGCATTCCCTCAGTGCTGACCCTCTGACAGTGCGGCATTCCCTCAGTGCTGACCCTCTGACAGTGCGGCACTCCCTCAGCACTGACCTTCCGACAGTGCGGCGCTCCCTCAGCACTGACCCTCTGACAGTGCGGCACTCCCTCAGCACTGACCCTCTGACAGTGCGGCACTCCCTCAGTACTGACCCTGTGACAGTGCGGCACTCCCTCAGTACTGACCCTCCGACAGTGCGGCACTCCCTCAGTACTGACCCTCCGACAGTGCGGCGCTCCCTCAGCACTGACCCTCTGACAGTGCGGCGCTCCCTCAGTACTGACCCTCCGACAGTGTGGCGCTCCCTCAGCACTGACCCTCTGACAGTGCGGCACTCCCTCAGTACTGACCCTGTGACAGTGCGGCACTCCCTCAGAGTGTCATTTACTCCTCTTCCCTAATAGCTATTGAACTGTGTGGCTTGCTGGAGCATGTAAGAGGACAGTTCAGAGTCCACCACATTACTTTGAGTCTGGAGTTCCATGCAGGCCCAATGGCTGAGGACAGCAGATTTCCTTCCCCAAAGGGTGCTGATGTGTTTTTCTAACAGCAAGTGATAATAATCATAGACTGACAGACTAGCTTGATATTCTATAACTGTCAATCAATTGAATTTGCTTTCCACATGCTGCTGCGGTCGGATTTGAACCCAAGTGCCTTCGAATGTTAGCCTCTGTCTCTGGATTACTAACCCCACAACACTGCCATTGGGCTAGGAGATAGTAAGGACTGCAGATGCTGGAAGTCAGAATCAATAAAATATGGAGCTGGAGAAGCACAGCCGGTCAGGCAGCTTTGGAGGAGCAGGAAAGTCAACATTTCGGGCAGGACCTCATGCCCGATGGACAGCCTGACAGCACTGTTTCTCCATTGTACCTGACACTGACATTCAGAATATCTTCTACCCTCGGCAGTAAAATCAGTGCATTCTCTGGCACAGCTGAATAAATCCAGCAGCACACTGTCCTGACAGCCTCTGATTGTGAAAAACAAAAATGACATTTACTATTGTTCCTGAGTATACAATGGCTTTTGTGTTGTTTGGTTCTGGCCCAGCTGGTTGCCGCCTTTAATAAAGTGATTGGAATGATGCAATAAAATGTTTTTCTATCTTAAGGAAAGCAAGATTAAAATTCTTTCTCAGCAGCCCAGAAACCAGCTTCGTTTGTCCCAAGCAGGTGAATTAAAAAGCAACTTTCCAGGCTGTTTATCACTCAAGTTAATGCCATTCACCTCTCCATCATTCAATTAAATCCTGACCAAAGTTTTATTGGTTTGTGATGAGGGATTTAATATTAACAAAAAATTCTTTTTTTTAATTTCATCACGGAGTATTGCTGTCTTATTTACTGTCCAATCCCCATTGAGTCAGCCACATTGCTGTGGGTCTAGACTCGCATGTAGGCCAGACCAGGTAAGGACAGCAGTTTCCTTCCCCGAAGAACATTATGTAAACACAGAGATAGCAGGAACTGCAGATGCTGGAGAATCTGAGATAACAAGGTGTAGAGCTGGATGAACACAGCAGGCCAGGCAGGACCTGGAGGAAAGGAGCGGTCAATGTTGGAGTCCTGGAGAAGGGTAATACCCGAAACGTTGACTACTCCTTTCCTCCAGATGCTGCCTGGCCTGCTGTGTTTACATAATGAAAGATAAAAAGGTGTAGAGCTGGATGAACACAGCAGGCCAAGCAGCATCATAGGAGCAGGAAGGCTGAAGTTTCGGGCCTAGACCGTTCTTCAGAAAAACACGCTCCTCTGATGCTGCTTGGCCTGCTGTGTTCATCCAGCTCCACACCTTGTTATCTTTCATTATGTAAACACAGCAGGCCAGGCAGCATCCGGAGGAAAGGGGTAGTCATCGTTTCGGGTATTACCCTTCTCCAGGACTCCAACATTGACTGCTCCTTTCCTCCAGGTCCTGCCTGGCCTGCTGTGTTCTTCCAGCCTCCTGTTTGTCTACCTTTGGATTCCAGCAACTGCAGCTTTTTTTGTTTCTAATTATATAAACCCGCCTGGTTCACTAACAAGGGTTACCATGAGACCAGCTTTTAAATGAATTGAAGTTTCACCCACTACCTCCTTAAGATCTTTAGCCTAGGGCTCTGGATAAGTACTGACACTGATACTGCCACTACACCCACAGGTAACTGCTCTTCACCCACTTCTTAATTCCATGACTGAGATTTGCCCCAAAACGTCTGTTGAAACCGATTTCTCAATTGTAAGGAAGATAATCAAATGTCATCAATAAATGCTAAAGTGAATGAGAATACATCATGACTAACGTTGTCTTTGACACAACCTTCCAAACCCCACGACTACTTCCATCTGGAGGGGCAAGAGCAGCAGATACAAGGGAACACCACCCTCTGCAATATCCCCGCTAAGCCACTCACCATCCTGGCTAGGAAATACATCGCCGTTTCTTCATTGCAGGTGGCATGGTGGCTCAGCGGTTAGCACTGCTGCCTTGCAGAGCCAGAGACCCGGATTCGATTCCATCCCTCGGGCAACTGTTGTGTGGAGTTTGCACGTTCTCCTTGTGTCTGCATGGGTTTTCTCCCGTAGCCCAAACCTGGGCAGGTTAGGTGGATTGGCCCGTGCTAAAAATTGCCCGTATTGTCCAGGAACGTGAAGGCTAGGTGGGTTAACCATGGGAAATGCAGGGTTACATGGGTGGGGGTGTGGGGTGGGATGCTCTTTGGAGTGTCTGGGTGGACTGAATGGGCTGAATGGCCAGCTTCAACGTTGTCGGGTTTCTATGATTGTCGCTGGATGAAAATCCTGGAATTCCTTCCCCTGTGGTATTGTGGATCTACCTACAGCACATGGAGCTCTGTTGTTCGAAGAAGGCAGTTCACCACCATCTACTCAGGGGGCAAGTAGAGGTGGGCAATAAATGCTGGCCTAGCCAACAATACCTATATCCCATGAATGAATAATATAAAAAACATTCTTCCCTAGCAACAATGTGGATACGGGCAGCAGTGGGTGAAGATGAAAATTGAGCACCTTCTCAAAAGTGGTGTATAAAAGTCCATTTTCTGGACGATGTATCAGCCTAACCAGTGCTCCTCACCTCCCACAAATCAACATCAAAGAAACTTCCTGTACCAGAAAAAAACAATTGTCACTCATCTTGCTGAGAGGTTACAATATATTCTCTCAGAATTCCCCTGAAAAATCCAAGCCATCCACTTGTATTTTTTTTTTGAAGCTGCGCCAAAGCTTGGAACATAACGCCCACTGAGTCACTGGGTTCTGGATTCTCTTCATTTCTGTTTGCTCTGCAATCCACCCATTTCTAATCCAAACCTGCAAACGACCATTCTTCTGATATAACTTTGGTTCTTCTGGCTTCTTTGTATCTGCTGAAACACTGTATGAGATGTTGCCTTTCCAAGCTTTCATAAAAACATGGGAATTAGGAACAGGAGGAGGCCATTCAGCCCCTTAGGCCTGCTCTGCTGTTCAGTAAGATTGTGACTCATCTGATGTAAAGAACATAAAGGATTGATTGATAGTTATATTGTCATCAGTGTCTGACCAATTTTCTTTTTGACAGTGACATTTGGAAGCTTTTCAAAGAATTTTTGGGTACAAGGGCAGCACGGTGGCTCAGTGGTTAGCACTGCTACCTCACAAAGCCAGGGACCCAGGTTCAGTTCTACCCTCGGGCGACTGTCTATGTGGAATTTGCACATTCTCCCTGTGTCTGCATGGGTTTCCTCTGGGTGCTCTGGTATCCTCCCACAGCCCAAAGATGTGCGAGTTAGGTAGATTGGCAATGCTAAGTTGCCCATAGTTTTCAGGGATGTGTGGGTTAACCATGGGAAGTACAGGGTTACAGAGATAGGGTAGGTAGGTGGGTCTGGATGGGGTGCTCTTTGGAGGGTCAGTGTTGGTATGATGGGCTGAATGGCCTGCTTCCACACTGTAGGGATCCTATGAAGGTCCAAAAGGTTAACTTCATCTTTTTCAAGCTCCTTCAAAGACCATAACATTCAAGGCAATGGGCCAAGTGCTAGAAAGTGGAATTAGAATAAATAGGTTGGCACAGACTTAATGGGTCGATTGGCCTCTTTATGACTTCAGAACCTTATAATCCACAGATGAACATGACCGGTGAAAACACGGCAGTTCTGAAGAAGAGTCACTGGACACAAAATGTTAACCTTGTTACTCTCTTCGTCAGATGCTGCCACACCTGCTGAGTTTCTCCACCACTCTCTGGGTTTAGTTCAGACTTCCAGCATCAGTACCTGGCTTTTATATTGGTGGAAATTCTCAATTCATCCTGGTTGGGCTTGTTAGAAGGAGGTTCAGTATTGTGGGTGAGATCAGCACCTTGCGCATAAATATTACGGGGGGGGGCAGTAGAAACCTGGGACCAGCTCCCCCAAAAAGTGCTGTTAACGCTAACGCATCATGTCCTAAGCCTTACAAAGCCAAGATGAGTGGATAAAGTTAAAATATGGATCAGCTATGATTTGCTTGAATGGTGGAACTGGCTGGAGATGTTGAATAGCCCCCTTCTTTTCCACTGCTGGTGTTATTTGACACTGAGTGTTCATGTGGAGGTGTTTTATTTCATAGCAAGACCTGTGCAATCTGTTGGTATAATTTGTCTAGTAGACTTTTCCAACAAAGGTTACTGATCATGGAGTCATTGGATCGTCGAGCATGGAAACAGACCCTTCGGTCCAACTCATCTGCGCTGACCAGACCCTCACTAAATAGTAAAGTGCTGTGCTTCATAAAGGAAAAAAGCTGACAGAATCCCCACTATCTGAGAGCCTTGTGTTAAAGGGTAACAGAGCACCATTCAGACAGCTGCATCCTGTGAATGCTGGAAATGAAACAGAAATTGCAGGTGAAACTCAGGTGGTCTGGCAGCATCAGCGGAGAGAAAAACAGAGTTAATGTTCCGAGTGCAGTGACCCTTCCTCAGGACTAGAAACGATTAGGCAACGTGAAAGGTTTTAAAGAAATACAGCAGCAGGGAAAAGGAGGAACAGGAAATAAAGGGGAAGAACAGAAGCGATGCTGTGGCTTTTGCTGGAGACTATTCTGAACAGTGAAATGTAGGAGATTCATAAAGAATGTGTCTATTGTGCAAGATTGATTTGTCACAATCATTGCAGCAGGATTCAAGATGATGTTAGGGAACTTGTTCGACTTGATTGACTGGAATTTTGCTTCTAAAGAGACAATTCACATTTCTCCTGCTTGAATTCATTTCAGGCTAATAGGATGAAATCTTCACTCTGGCAACTCCCTGCCCTGAGTGGAATTGATTTAACAATTTAGGCTGAATAATCACAACCCTTGGCACAGCTCACTGTCACCAACCAGACCATAACTCCCTTCAACTTGGCACAAATTCACTAATCCAGCTCAGAGACGCCACAGAGTCGGACAGAATGTAGAACAGAGGTACTGAGGCAACAGATGGAGTGCTTTGCTGGGGCAGTTAAGGGGATCTGCTGTAAGCCCATCGTGTAAAAGATGGAAAATGCAAAGGTGGATTCTTTTTCCGGTGTTGGCCTCAAAATGTCCCTCTACAGCAGCAAGTGACATTTCGTCGTACCATACAGTACAGAAGTGGCCTTTCAGCCCATCAATTCTTTACCACCAAATAAACTCTACCACTTATACTTGTCCCACTTTCCCACATTAAACCCATAGCCTTGAACATTAGGACATTTCAAGTGCTCATCCTAGTACGTTTTAAAGGTTCAAAAACAAAGTTGCTGGAAAAGCTCAGCAGGTCTGGCAGCATCTGTGAAAGAAAAAACAGAGTAAACATTTCGGGTCCGGTGACCCTTCCTCAGTTCTGAGCTTTTCCACCAACTTCTGTTTTTATTCCTGATTTACAGCATCAGCAGTTCTTTCAGTTTTCACTTTTTAAAGGTTGTGAGGTTTCCTGCCTGAACTACCCTTCCAGGCAGTGCGTTCCAAACCCCCACCACCCTCTGGATGAAATAAAATTCTCGTTAAGTCCCCTCAAAACCTTCTGTCTTTCACCTTAAAATTGTGTCCCCTTGTTATTGACCTTTCAACTAAGGGGAGCAGCTGCTTCCTATCCCCCCCAGTCTATGCCCCGCATAATCTTATACACCCTCAATTGGGTTCCCTCTCAGCCTTCTCTACTCCAAAGAAAACAACCCGAGCTTATCCAGCCTCTGTTCATCGCTGAAATGCTCCATCCCAGGCAACGTCCTGGTGAATAAAAATGAATAAGAAATAAACAAAGGCAATCTCCCCTGCACCCCATCCACCTTAAATGGAATAACACATTGCATGGTGCCTGACTTATGCTTTATCAGAGAAAATTGTACACTGAGCTACAGAAGAACAGGGATAAACATTTGGTCAGAGAAGTGGGGTTTAAGGAGCATCACAACGAAGAAAAAAGAGTTGGATCTGGATTTTTATTTCCAGATGACCACTCCCTGTACCTTATAAACATATCAACATTCTCACCCCAACAACATGCCCTTATATTTCATTCTCCTTCTTGAGTTTACCAATTGTTCCCTGAAATGCATCTGTACTATTCCCCCCAACTCTTCTCATTGTTCACCACTCTCGCAGGAAAGAAGGATTCATTATCAAATTTCTGAGCATATGAATTAAGAGCAGGAGCAGGTCACTCGAGCCCCCTCCGCCATTCAGTACAATTGGGTGATTTACAGTAAACTAGCTCAAGCAGTTAGCTTAAATCATGTGCCACCCAGTAAGTGTCTTTTAAAAACATGGTGTCCCACCACAACCCATGTGGCGATCTTTGAACAGAAACCCCAGTCCAGGTATCTCTAGTGTAATTCAAATGAAACAATTTTCACAATCCTTTTGACGTGAGTCCTCAAAAAATATTAGTATCAGAAACATCTTTATTACTGTTCTGACCCCCAGTGGATACCAGTCCAGGCTATACAAGCTTAGTTATGTGGCGTAGTTTCTGTCTTATTGCATAGATTCCAGACCAGACTGACAATCTATCTTCAGGAAAGTTACATGACATTCCGACTTGTCACATTCTGGTGTAAAGATATCCAACTTGCCTTCAGTCGCCTTCTGTGAGCCACAGACTCAGTGTAGTCAGTCTGTTTTGTGTGTAATGTACTGTAGTGCCAGTAAGCGTTGAATCCAAACTGTGTTTAAGTCTGCGACATTACAGCAGTATAGTGTTGCTAATGCACCTCAAGACATCTGTCTCAATAAGAACCCAGGTTTTGTGGTATATGATACATGAGCTAACATATTGGCAAACTCTCAGACCGTACTGGTAACAGCATTGACTCAAGAAACATGTCAGTTATCAGACACAGAACATCGTCAAAACAGTTAATGGAACGTTAGTCTTTACGTGAGGATGATGGGATCTGAAGCAGAGGATGTTTTGCAACAAAGATACGAACTCCTGGTTAGACCACATGTGTAGCACCTCTTAGTATTTCACAATTCCACATTTAGAAAGGATGGATTGACCTTGGAAGGAATACAGTGCAGATTGACCAGAATGTTGCTGGGGGTCCGAAGATGCGGGGAGATTTTGCAGAGACAAGACGGTGTTATGTCACTAGGTTAGCAATCTAGAGACTTAGGCTAATGTTCTGGGAACTTGGGCTCGAATCCATTTATGGAAGGACATTGAAATCTGAGTTTCACTACAAATCTAGCAGTAAAAAATGGTGACCATGTAGCCACCATTGATAGTCGTGAAAAACCAATCCGAATCATTGTGCCCTTTAGTGGACATTGACATGTGATCCTTGAGCAATGTCGTTGACTCCTCACGGTCCTCTGCACAATTAGGGATGGGCAGAAAGTTCTGACTGAACAAGCAATGCCCACATCCAATGGGAATGGCGTAACATTCAAAAAAATGTTTGTCCTCCCTTATGTACAATAAGTTAAAGTGTTATTTAGAAGGACAAGGGCAACAGATACATGGGAACACCACATCCTGCAAGTTCCCCTCCCTGATATGGAACTATATTGCTGTTCTGTCACTGTCATTCGGTCACAATCCTGGAATCCCGTCCCTAACAGTCTAGCTATAGCACTTGGACTGCAGTGGTTCAAGAAGGCAGCTCAACACCACCTTCCCAAGGACAACTAGGGACGGGCAAGAAATGCTGGCCCAGGCAGTGACGTCCCCATCTCATGAATCAATGAATAAAACACGTCTACGTATCAAAAATGAACTCTTAGCCCCACACACCTGGCAGTTTAAACTAATTAAATCTGAATAAAGGTGCAATAGAGTATGGAGCCAAGGCAGGTGGATGGAGTTAGGATTCAGATCAACCAAGAACCAGGTTCAATGGGCTGAATGGCCACAGTATGGGGACACAATGGCCTACTGGTGTTATCACTAGACTATTAATCCAGAGACCCAGGTAATGTTCTGGTGAAAACTAAAATAACGACAGACGCTGTAAATCAGGAACAAAAACAGAAGTTTCTGGAAAAGGTCAGTTCTGAGGCAGGGTCATCGGATCTGAAACGTTAACTCTGATTTTTTTTCTGTACAGATGCTGCCAGACCTGCTGAGCTTTTCCAGCAACTTCCATTATTGTTCTTAATGTTAAGGTGACACGGGTTCAAATCCTGCTTTGAGTCCAATTTAAAAAGAAAAATCTGGGATTAAGCGTCTAATGCTTACCATGAACCAATTGTTGGAAAAACCCATCTGATTTACTAATGTCCTTCAGGGAAGGAAATTACTTGGTCTGGCCTACATGTGACTCCAGACCCCAAGCAATAATTGACTCTGACTACCCTCTGGGCAATAAAAGCTGGCCTGGCCAGCAATGTCCATGTCCTGTGAGTAAATAAATAAAAAAAGGACCTGTATTTTTCAGAGATAGCAAGAACTGCAGGGTCTGGAGTCAGAGATAACACGGGGTAGAGCTGGAGGAACACAGCAGGTCAGGCAGCCTAGAGGAGCAGGAAAGCTGACGTTTCGGGCCTAGACCCTTCTTCAGAAATGGCGGAAGGGAAGTGGGTTCTGAAATAAATAGGGGGAGGGGGAAGGCGGATAGAAGATGGTTAAAGGAGAAGATAGGTAGAGAGGAGACAGACAGGTCAAAGAGGCGGGGATGGAGCTAGTAAAGGTGAGTGTAGGTGGGGAGTTAGGGAGGGGATAGGTCAGTCCAGGGAGAATGGACAGGTCAAAGGGGTGGGATGAGGCTAGTAGGTAGGAAATGGGGGTGAGGCTTGAGGTGGGAAGAGGGGATAGGTGGGGGGAAGGACAGGTTAGGGACAAGCTGGGCTGGTTTTGAGATGCAGTGGGGGAGGGGAGATTTTGAAGCTTGTGAAGTCCACATTGATACCATTGGGCTGCAGGGTTCCCAAGCGAAATATGAGGTGCTGTTCCTGCAGCCTTCAGGTAGCATCGTTGTGGCACTGCAGGAGGCCCAGGATGGACATGTTGATGGCGGAGTGGGAGGGGGAGTTGAAACGGTTCGCGACTGGGAGGTGCAGTTGTTTAGTGCGAACCGAGCGTAGATGTTCTGCAAAGCGGTCCCCAAGCCTCCGCTTGGTTTCCCCGATGTAGAGAAGGCCACATCTGGAACAGCGGATACAGTATACCACATCAGAGGCAGCAGAGAGGAGCATTTCGGAGGAAGGGTCCTGATCCAAAATGTCAACTTTCCTGCTGCTCTGATACTGCCTGGCCTGCTGCATTATCCCTGTACTTTTCAGGCTTTGAGCAGAGGCACTTGCTCCTTTGAGAGACAGCACACACCTGCTGCCACTCCAGTTATATGTTTTTCTCTGGTACAGGTTAGTTTTGGAGACTATGAAATATCTTAATGTGGATCCACTAAACTCCTAGCTGTCACAGGTAGGGGAAAAAGTCTAGACTTGCTCAGCAGTTTCGATTCAGCTAAAATCTTCTTTCAGGAACCGATTGTAAAGAGCGAAGGAAGACGTCTTATTCTCAGGAATGAGACATAATCACGAAGTTGTGGAGGAAGGCAACTATTTTGAGATTGTAGCTTTCTCTAATTTTACTGTCAGCCTTAACAGTGAAATCGATCACAAATTATAATTATCTGTTGTGAATAATGAAAGCGGTTAGTGTGAAGACTGTGGAACCTCCAGGACAGTGAAGGAGCTAAAATATTCTCAGCCTGTGCTTCACAGCGCCAGGGACCCGGGGTTCAGTTCCACCCTCGGGTGTCTGCCTGTGTGGAGTTTGCACATTCTCCCCGTGTCTGTGTGGGTTTCCTCCGGGTGCTGTGGTTTCCTCCCACAGTCCAAAGATGTGCAGGCTAGTGGATTGGCCACGCTAAATTGCCTGTAGTGTTAGGGATGTGTATATTAGGCGGGGTATAGAGGGATGGGTCTGGGTGTGATGCTCTGAGGGTTGGTGTGGACTTGTTGGGCCAAAGGGCCTGTTTCCACACTGTAGGGATTCTGTGGATAAACATGGATCACATAAGTGTAACAAAATACATTACTTGCGTCACTGTATTTCAACAACTGCCTGCATCATTGTGAATATCCAGGATGTAAAATAAAGCGAGGTCTTTCACAAGAGCATTGTGAAATCTAATTTGCCACATAACGAGAAATTATGACATTTGATAGGTTAGTTTTAAGCAGTGTTAAAGAAAGTAACAAGAAATTGAATAATATGTAAATCAAATCCAGGCAAAATGCTCAACAAGGAACCAAGAAGTCTCTGGGTTTAGTAATCTAGTGACAATGGCACTGGAATTGTGAAACCAGGAAGCAACAGCAGGACTGAAAAATTCCAGGAATACAAAATACAATTAATTGAACAATTGTTCTGTTCATAAAGGCAGGTTCTCAGCCGAATGAAGCATTAGATATTTACCCTGGGGCAAATAATCCTGGCTGATCTGAATGTGACTTAAACTCCATTTCCCTGCTTCTAGTCCATTAAAAATCTGTCTCCATCATTCTCAAATAAACTCAATGATCTAACCTCCACCACTCATTGAGAAAGTGAATTCCAAAGCCTAGAGACCCCCTGAGAGAAGGAATTCTTCCTCATCTTTCTTTTAAATTGGTAACCCCTTACATTGAAACTGTGTTCCCCATTTCTCGATTTCCCCCACAGCATCCATCCTGTCAAGGATAGCATGGTGGCTCAGTGGTTAGCACTGCCACCTCATAGTGCCAGAGACACGGATTTGATTCCACCCTCGGGCGACTGTCTGTGTGGAGTTTGCACAATCTCCCTGTGTCTGTGTGAGACTCCGCTGGGTGCTCTGGTTTCTTCCCACAGTCCAAAGATTTGCAGGTTAGGTGGATTGGCCATGCTAAATTGCCTGTAGTGTTCAGGGATGTGCAGGCTAGGTGGGTTAGCCATGGGAAATGCAGGGTTACAGGGATAGGGTAGGGAGGTGGATCTGGGTGAGATGTTGTCCAGAGGGTTGGTGTGGACTCAATGGGCCGAATGGGGACTGTGGGGATTGTACGAAATCCTCCCATGATCTTTTATGTTTCAATAATATGACCTCTCATTCTTCGAAACACCAATGCACGTCAAACCTGCTTAACCTTTCCTCATAAGACAGCTCCAACACCCTGAAATCAGCCAAGGGACCTTCTCTGAAGTGCCTCCAATGTCGGTCTTCTTAAGTAAGGAGACCGTAGCTATACATGATACTCTCAGGTGCGGTCTCATCAATGTGCTGTATAATTGTCTCAACTTTTATCTTCCCTTCCTCCTTTGCAACAAAGGCTAACTTTCTTTTGCCTTGCTAATGACCTGTTGCATCTTCATGCTGATGTTTTGTAATTCTCGCACAAGGAAACCCAGGTCCCTCTGTACTTCAACAATCAGTCCTCTCCCTCCATTTAAACAATATTCTGCTTTTCTGTTCTTCCTGCCAAAATGGGCAACCTCACATTTTCTGAAGTGGTTCAGTCATGTCCTTTATGGAAGGAAGCTGCCATCCTTACCTAGTGTGGCCTACATGTGACTCCAGACCCACAGCAATGTGGTTGACTCTTGACTGCCCTCTGGGCAATTAGGGATGGGCAATAAATGCTGGCCTCGCCAACTATGCCTTCATCCCATGAATGAATGAAAAAAATGCTCCATAAATCATGGAAGGACAGGTTGAGCAAAAAGGGGGACTGCAGCGGTTCAAGAAGGCAGCTCACCACCACCTTCTCAAGGGCAGCTAGGGACGGTCAATAATTGCTGGCCAGCCAGTGATGCCCACATCCTATAAATGAATAAAAAAAAGTTCATAATCACTCTACATCCTAAGCTTTACTGTATGGAGGTATAGAGTACACAAGAAAGAAAGTACTTATAGAAAACACTAGTGTAGTAAGATCAAGTCTTCATTGAGTGAATATTACTAGACTTGATTGAAGATAACGCTATAAAAAGGTAAAAAAGATCTTGTTCCTTTGTGTTGGGAGGAAGGAGTGAGGAGGCTTTTTTAGCTGACACTGGTTCCATGACATCTCCAGGTGAGCTTCTATAACTGACTGTGAAAAGTGGTTCCAGTCTGGTCCATCATTACTGGGCACAATCAGGCATTGCTCGAGGCATCCCATGTAATTTTCAGCTTGAGTCTGATTTGAATATTCTGTCATTTTAAACCTTGCCTAATTTGTAAACAGAAAGATGGAAAACTTCAATAATGCTGAAAGATTCCATTTGAAAAGAAAGTCACCATAGCCTATCAGAGAGGGATATGACTGGTGGGGGTTTAACCTAAGAGTCACCATGCCTCAGGCAAGGGGAGAGAGGCTGAGAAGGAAAGACCTTCACAGTAATCTCAGCCTGTGTGGGAATTGAACCCATACCGTAGGTATCACTATGCGCCACAAACAAGCTGCCCAGCCAACTGAGCTAACCATTTACCCTTTGAGGCAGCCCCACCATTTAATATGATCATGGCTGATCATCTGATTGAGCCTCCTGTTCCCACTTTCACCTCAGACTCATTGATCCTTTTAGCCCTTAGAACTGTATCTAACTCCTTCTTGGAAACATTTAATGTTTTGGCCTCACCCGCTATCTATGATAGTGAATTCCACAGGTTCCCCCACTCCCTGGGTGAAGACATTTCTCCTCATCTCAGTCCTAAATGGCCTACCCTGTGTCCTTAGACTGTAAACCCCTGGATCTGGATTCCCCAGTCATCATGAACATTCTTCATTTATTTAGAATTTTTTAGGTTTCTTTGAGATTTCCCCAAGTCCGTCTAATTTCCAGTGAATATAGCACTAACTGAACCAATCTCCCTCCATATGTTAGTCCTGCTGTCCCAGGAATCCGTATGGTCAACATTCACTGCCTGCATCCATAGTCAGAACATCCTTTCCCAATAACGAGAGCAAAACTGCACGCATTCAAAGGTCAGAGCTGCTAATCCGAGATTCAAATAGGAGCAAATTACTGCAGATGCTGGAATCTGTAGTGTGGAGGGAGCAGCATTTATGCTATAGTGCCGGGTGTGGGGGGTGGGGGGGGCACTGTTGCTTAAACGCTGCCCCCTCCACACTTCACAACATCTCTAAGGAAGAGTCATCTGGACTCGAAGCATTAGCTTGCTGTATCACCATTGATGCTGTCTGACCTGCTGTGATCTCCAGCATTTGCTGGTTTCAGTGCAGATTCCAGCATCTGCAATAATTTGCTCCAGTTTGAATCTCGGGTTAGCAGTTCTGACCTCCGAATGTGTGAAATCCCCCTGAGCAGCTCTGTGAGAGTTAGTGAGGAAAGGGCTGAAACTTTTGAAAGAGTTTCGGAGTTGGGTTGATTCCTTCTTCTGGGCTGTCTCCTTGTGGTACCCGACAAATCAGACACTCAAGATCTGGCTCCTCACCAAAAGACAGTCTTCTAGTGAATCGTGAACCTTCTACAGAGCCTTCTCTGTTCATTTTTCCAAAGTTAACATTAGAGGTGAGATGTAGCAGCATAGTTAGAAAGAATGGATAGAGTTATAACAACCTGAAAGGACAGCAAGGTGAAAGTTCTCCTGCTGCTTCTCTGACCTCACTTGGCTCAATAATGCAAAGGGAATTTTTCAGTGTGGTATCAAATTAAGTTTAAAAAGAAGCAAACACAGAGAGTGCTGGAGAAACTCAGCTGGTCTGACAGCATTTGTGGAGAGAGAAACAAAGTTAACATTTCGATCCAATATGACTCTTCCTCAGCACTTCAATCCAGTTCTGAAGAAAAGCACTATACCAGACTCAGAATGTTAACCCTGTTTCCCTCTCCCCAGATATGTCTGTACCTGCTAAGGTACTTCAGCAGCATCAGTGTTTGTTACAGATCTCCAATATCGGCAGCGTATTTAGCTGTTATAAGTTTAAATAGAGGTGAGGGGACACTTTCACACTGCTGTAGAGTCTTTTGAAACTGTAAGAACGTCACAGGCATAACTTTTGTTTCACTTGGAATGGAGAAGCCAAGAAATTTACAAGTTTGGAGGCTCATTCCTTCGTGGCGTCAGTTCTTACTATTGTTTTTTCCCTTTCTTTTCTTTCTCTCCATCACTTAATCCAAGCTTCACACTCTTCATTTCTTGTTCAATATGCAACTTGGCTTCAAATCACCCAAAATCCTTTTCTATCGCTTCTCTGTTTCTTTTCTGATCTTGAAATCTCATTGATTAAGGAGAGAGATCCCTGGTCATGTTGGCCACTGAGGTTCCAGATGCCTTTGTGTTTAATTAGTGCACACTCCCAGCAAATTGTCAAAGAAAGAGCTTAGCCAAAGAATGGAAGAAAATGTCTTAATGTGGGGCACGCTGTGAAATGTCCCCAGCAAAATAATGTGTTCTTCAGTTTGAAAAAAAACACTTGTGTTTCAGAGCTTATGTTGCCATGGTAAATTTGCAAACAGCAAAACTGCTGCCAGGATCTAAAATTACAGTGACCTTTCCTTACATCGGATACAGAGAGCAGAATTATTTTAAGTTGTTCATTCTGCAGCCAGAGCAATCTTTAGTGACAATGAGCCTTCCCAATCTGTAATGACTTTGCAAAAACTGAATCTATGAATGGGATCATTGATCCTTCTTTGGAGACTGACTTCTGTTTTCCACCAAACCTTGGACATCAGTTCTCAAAAAAAAACAAAATTTTAACCTTGTAATTGCTGAAGCTCATGTAATGCTCTTTGATGGATTATTGATCTCTGAAACTAAGTTGAACAGAAGTTTGGAATTCCTGCAGATACCTAAAGGAAGCCTAATGTTTCTCCCAATTACTGGAACAAAAAGTTGTTTTTTTTTAAAATTGCTAATGAGATGCGAACATCACTAGCAAGAGAGGACATCATTGTCCGTTCCTAGTTGCCCTTGAGAAGGTGGTAGTGAGCTGCCTTCTTGAACCACTGCAGTGCATCTGCTATGGGTTGACCCGCAATGCTATTAGGGAGGGAATTCCAGGATTTTGACCCAGTGACACTGAAGGAGCAGGGAATGGTGTTCCCATGTATCTGCTGCCCTTGTCCTTCTAGGGGATAGAGGTCATGAGTTCTGTTGGACGAAGCTTGAGAACATGCTGCAGTATGTTTTGTAGGTGTTACACCTTGCTGTCACTGTGTGTTGGTGGTGGAGTGATTAACTGTTGGAGATGATGGGTGGGGTTCTAATCAATTGTTCTGCACTGCCCTGACTTGGGTTGAGCATCTTGAGTGTTGTTGGGGCTGCACCCATCCAAGCAAGTAGGGAGTATTCCATGACACTCCTGACTTGTGCCTTGTAGATGGTGGGACAGGCTTTGAGGAGTCAGGGGGTGAGTTACTTGCCGCAGTATTCCCAGCCTCTGACCTGCTCTTGTAGCCATTGTGTTAATGTGGTGAATCCAGTTGAGTTCCTGGTCAATGGTAACCCCCAGGATATTGATAATGGGGGATTCAGCATTGATGATACTACTGAATGTCAACGGAGATGTAGAATCTGTAGCATTGGAAGAGGTTGCAGAAAATACGGAGGCATGGGATTGAGGGTGATTTAGCGGTTTGGATCAGAAATTGGCTAGCTGGAAGAAGACAGAGGGTGGTGGTTGATGGGAAATGTTCATCCTAGAGTTCAGTTACTAGTGGTGTACCACAAGGATCTGTTTTGGGGCCACTGCTGTTTGTCATTTTTATAAATGATCTGGATGAGGACGGAGAAGGATGGGTTAGTAAATTTGCGGTGATACTGAAGTCGGTGGAGCTGTGGATAGAGCGGAAGGATGTTGCAGGTTACAGAGGGACATAGATAAGCTGCAGAGCTGGTCTGAGAGGCGGCAAATGGAGTTTAATGCGGAAAAGTGTGAGGTGATTCACTTTGGAAGGAGTAACAGGAACACAGAGTACAGGGCTAATGGTAAGATTCTTGGTAGTGTGGACTAGCAGAGAGACCTCGGTGTCCATGTGAATAGATCCCTGAAAGTTGCCACCTAGGTCGATAGGGTTGTTAAGAAGGCGTACGGTGTATTAGGTTTTATTGGTAGAGGGATTGAGTTTCGGAGCCGTGAGGTCATGTTGCAGCTGTACAAAACTCTGCTGCGGCCACACTTGGAGTATTGCGTACAGTTCTGGTCGCCGCATTATAGGAAGGATGTGGAAGCATTGGAAAGGGTGCAGAGGAGATTTACCAGGATGTTGCCTGGTCTGGAGGGAAGGTCTTATGAGGAAAGGCTGAGGGACTTGAGGCTGTTTTCGTTAGAGAGAAGAAGGTTAAGAGGTGACTTAATAGAGACATACAAGATGATCAGAGGATTAGATAGGGTGGACAGTGAGAGCCTTTTTCCTTGGATGGTGATGGCTAGCACGAGGGGACATAGCTTTAAATTGAGGGGTGATAGATATCGGACAGATGTCAGAGGTAGATTCTTTACTCAGAGAGTAGTCAGGGCATGGAATGCCTTGCCTGCAGCAGTTGTAGACTCGCCAACTTTAAGGGCATTTAAATGGTCATTGGATAAACATATGGATGATAATGGAATAGTGTAGGTTAGATGGGCTTCAGATTGGTTTCACAGGTCGGCGCAACATCGAGGGCCGAAGGGCCTGTACTGCGCTGTAATGGTCTATGTTTCCGAGATAGGAAGGGACAAGATTTGAATGTGAGGATAATGCTTTTGAAATTGCAAAATTGTTGATTTAATGAAATGTAGTGGTGGCAGATAGGTGGACAGGGTCTGTGTAGTATTAGATATTTACCACACGATGGAAACAGCCCCAGCAGGGACCATTAGCAGCTATTAGACTGGGCAGGGACTCTCTGAGGTTGAGTGTCCTTCAGAGATAGGAGTGGAAACACGTCCCAGTTTTACATGGCTGTGCGCAGTCCACGCAATAGCATACAGGCTCATCCAGGCACGCAGCCCTGTAAAATCCAACCTGCTCTTACAGCCAGTCAGCACAAGCACAATGAGCAGACTGCTGTCCCTCACTGCTGTAACCATTGCCTTTATTCAGTCGGTGCAGACCTTGGCCAGAGAAGGCAATGAACACTTTGTCAGGAAAAGGCAGGGTTTATCTCTGGTGTAATAATCCCTCACTGCGCTGTGACTTCTGCTTTTTTCACTCATGTTAAACCCTCCAGCTGCTCACGTGTGGCTTACTGGGTATGACTTACCATGAGTTTCCATCACTAATATTAGCTCAAATAGTTAACGGGAGATGATGGAAGAACGGTCACATTACTCAGTTACTGAGCTCAAGCTCCAGGCTTCCATCTCCGCCCAAGGTGTGTAATAACATCTCTGAACAGGTGAATTAGAAAGTATCTCTGATATTCTTTTCAGGTTGTACGTTCAAATCTCACTTTGGCAGATGGTGAAATTTGAATCCTATGAAGAGTTTGTCTAATGGTGACCGTAGAACCACTGTTATAAAACCCCATCTGGCTCACTAATCTCCTTTAGGCAAGGAAATCTGCTCTCCTTACCCAGTCTGGGAACGATGTTCCTGATGATGTGGGGAGTCCAGAACCAGGGGGTCATAGTGTAAGGATATTGGGATAGGCCATTTAGGACTGAGTGAGGAGAAATTTCTTCACCCAGAGAGCGGGGAGCCTGTGGAATTCTCTGCCACAGAAAGTAGTTGAGGCCAAAACATTGAATGTTTTCAAGAAGGAGATAGATATAACTCTTGGGGCTAAAGGGATCAGAGGGTATGGGCAGAAAGTGGGAACAGGGGACTGAGTTGGAGGAGCAGCCACGATCCTATTGAATGTTAGAGCAGGCTCAAAGAGCAGAATGGTCACAACCCAAAATGTGAATAAAACAGAATGGGGATTTGAAATGGAAATGAATTACCCTGAGACCAATCAATGTTGTTCTTTTCCGCCAATGTGGTCCATTGGTTAAGGATCCAGTTAACCAGGGAGCAGGCTGTGCTCACTAACTATCCAGGTTAAAGCTGCTCCGTTACACAGACTGTGCTGGTTGGGGACGTTCGGTAAACAGTAACCTGTTGGCTCTGAGCTGCTGCTGCTCGTCGGGGTGTTCACTGACTGAGTGCAACCGACTGGGGGCTCACCCTGAGACTGCACAGCTGCAGTCCCCTGTACTGTGGCTCTGCCCCTGGCACTGTGCTGTGGCTCTGCCCCTGGCACTGAGTGTCTGAGCACATACACCCCTAACTGCAAACCCACCCCCACTCACGAGGGGTCAAATACGGTCCATTTGTCTCACATTGGTTCATAGTCTGGAAAATGGGAAGCACAATTGCAGAGTGAATTCTAGGTTGGAGCCAGTTGGAATGCACCTGGCCAATTTCTACATCAGCAAATCTCAAAACGACACGGCAATCAATCTTGTTGGGTGCTAGCGGAACCTTTAATATCCTAACAACATAAAAGCTTGGGGAAAATAAATCACTGAAGATGCAGACATAATCAGTAAATATCCAGAATTGAAGGATCAAGCGGAGGCCATTCTGCCTTGAACCAGTCCGACCATTCACTTAGATGGGCGCTGATTTCTGGTTAACTTCCACAGAGCAACCTTCTCATTGCCTTGGCTCTGATTAAAACTTTCATTTGGCCACTACTCCCTCAGCACTGACCCTCTGACAGTGCGGCACTCCCTCAGCACTGACCC
>JAHRHZ010000273.1:19039482-19055312 GCA_024137785.1 Ginglymostoma cirratum | reverse complement strand
ACTGACCCTCTGACAGTGTGGCACTCCCTCAGCACTGACCCTCTGACAGTGCGGCACACCCTCAGCACTGACCCTCTGACAGTGCGGCACACCCTCAGCACTGACCCTCCGACAGTGCGGCGCTCCCTCAGTACTGACCCTCCGACAGTGTGGAACTCCCTCAGGGTTAGGGATGACAGGAGGGAAATGGATTTCATGCACAATCAGATAAGTCATGATCTTTCTGAAGAGCAGGGCAGGCTGTTAGGGCTGAATGGCCTCCTTGTTTCTCCTAATTCTAATGTTATTCTTCTTGTGACATACATGGAGTATCAGGTTTACATAGATATCGACAAAAAATAGGAGCAGACCATTCGGCCATTCAACCCTGCTGGGCCATTCAATAACTGAGCCTGACCTGTTTGTGTTTCAAGTTCCGCGTTCCCTAATAACCTTCGACCCCACCCCCACTTTACTCGAATCTACTTCTGTTCTGAAATGTATTCAGTCAGTTCACTGCAAGCACCTTGTGAGGGAGAGTCACATAACCCTCTGAGGGGAAAACAAATTCTCTTGATCTCTGTCCCAAACGTCTGATGCATCATGTTAAAACAGCACCCCTGGTTCTGGAAACAGCCTTCCTACATCCACCTGGTCAAGACCCTTCGGCACCTGATACACTTCAACCAGGCAACCCCCCACCTCATTCTCCTAAACCCCAGTGGAAACACGCCCAGTGTGTCCCACCTTTCCTTACTCCCGGGTCAATCCACCAAGTGAATACAAGTTGCCCTGTTTTATTTTGGTCTGGCGTTGCTTGCCCACATTCCTGCAGTGCTGTACACACCCCTCTCGGACTCAAAACACAAGAGTCAAACAGATACATGCGACGGAGTTCATTTTTACTTTAAGTAGTGCAATGGTATGAATTTATCATTGAGATTTCCGTACAGCCAGCCAGACTCAGAACTCTGGCTTAATCAGACTTACAGCAGCGACAGGAAACACGTTCAGAGGCACAGCCAAGCGACCCTGTTATCTTGTCTCCATATTAGGAAAAGACAGGAAAGCAGCTATTCCTCATGTCAGCCGGGTCTGGCCTCTCACTGAGCTCTCATCTGTTGTTACTGGGTAATTAATATGAGCTGCTGAGAGCGACTGGAGCTCTCACAAATCTTTAGGCGGTTGTAGTAAATGTGCCTCTTCAGATTTGTGGGCCAGCGGGTAAGTGGAAAACATGTTGTCCCTCACTGTGAGAATGGGGAGGGAGAGGAGGAGGTGGGTTCATGCAGTACTGGGGCTGGCAGGAGGCCAGCATTGGATCTGTGGCCCTATCTCTGGTTCTCAGATGAGTTGAGTGATTGGTCTGTTTCGAAGGGAAGATTAGATTTACACACTGGAGCCCAATTGCTATTGCATGCATGAACTCTGGAAAGGAAGCTGTGTGAAGAAGCTTTCAATGCTACATTCCTCGATATTCCATGTTTGCCTCCCTGCCCCACGCTCCGTACACCTCGGGCTGGTAGATCTCACATTCAAATCTTCCTTTTCCCTGGAACGTCGAAGGTTGAGGGGGTAGGTTTATAAAATCATGAGGGACGTAGATAAAGTGAATAGCCAAGGTCTTTTTCCTTGGGTGGGATAGTTCAAAACTAAGGGGCATAGGTTTAAGGTGAGAGGAGAAAGATTTAAAAGGGACCTGAGGGGCAACTTTTTTCACACAGAGGGTGGTGCGTGTATGGAATGAGCTGCCAGAGGAAGTGGTGCATTCAGGTACAGTTACAACATTTAAGAGACATTTGGACAGGTACATGAATAGGAAAGGTTTAGAGGGAGATAACAAGGTGTGGGGCTGGATGAACACAGCAGGTCAAGCAGCATCATAGGAACAGGAAAACTTGACGTTTCGGGCCTAAACCCTTCATCAGAAAATGAAGGTTTAGAGGGATAAGGGCAAATGCAGGCAAGTGGGACTAGATTAGTTTGGGAAACTTGGTCAGTGTAGATGAGTTGGACCAAAGGGTCTGTTTCCATGCTGTATGACCCTAAGACTTCGTAACAAACGCTTGCATTCGTGTAGTGCCTTTAGCATCATGTCCCAGGGCTTTTCACAGGGCCATTATTAAATTGAATATCAAAGTGACTCCCAGCCATATAAGGTAAGATGACCAAACAGGTGGTCAAAAATGTAGGTTTTAAGGAGCATCCCAAAGGAATTGAGAGGTGAGGAGGGCATTCCGGTGATTTCTCAGTGTTTCGGCAGTGCTGCGCACATTTTCCCCACTCCTCATTAACTGAGAACTCAGCAACTCACAAGATAGGTAAGAGTCAATCACATTGCTGTGTGTCTGGAGTCACAGATATGCCAGACCTGGTGAGGACAGCAGATTTCTTTCCCTAAAGGACATGAGTGAACCGCAGGCAACAATTGATAATGATTTCATGGTCGCCGTCACTGAGACCAGTTTTCAATTCCAACATCTAAGAGTTGAATTTCTACCTGCCACTGTGGTGGGATTTGACCCCGTGGTACCTGGGGTGTTACCTGGGTCTGATTGGATGAATAGATCAGGGACGGTACCATGACGTCACAGTCTCCCCAGGCAGCTTAAAGCATGGCTGCTGACAGAGGCTTAAAGGAGATCAGGAATTCACAAGAGCTCAGAATGGGAGGAAGCCAGTGGTTGTGACCCTTTGCAACTGGAAGAGTAGCCAACATTTTCCAGTGGCTATCTGCCAGGGCATTCAATGTCCCAGCTCCCACTGCACTCTGGGGAAGTGAATTCCACAGATTCATGACCCTTTGACAGAAGTAATTTCCCCTCATCTCTGTTTTAAATCTGCTGCCATCTATCCTAAAACTATGACCTCTCATTTTGGGTCCTTTGTCAGGCATTCCTGCAGTAAGTTACCCAGCATTTATTGGAGCAGTTTTTTTTTCTGAGTTGTCACATGTACTGGGGGACCCAAGCTAGCTGTGGTCATTTGTTTGAAATGTGCCCTGACAGAAGGTTCTAGGCCTGGAAGGAGAACCTGAAACAGATTGACTCGTTGGCTTCCTGGTTTCGCTGCCTTTGATTTCTCCAGTTGGACATTTTGCACTTCTTCTGATCTGTTTGTTTAATAAATTGCAGATGTAGGTTGTCAGAGAAAGGACCAGAACAGAAAGAGTATTGGACTGTAATACTCTTTTCTGAGAGAGATGTAAAATTCACTCACTGCTACCTCCAATCTTACCTTAAGCTCTTGCATATCTTCTGTGTGTGAAATCTGTCAGGTTTTCTTTTGCCAGTTATTTACTTCCCTTCATTAAATTTGGTTGAACTGATCAAGACTATCATTTTGTCCAGGGCCCAGGATACTTCCCCCCACCACCGCCGTCAGCTGCTTTGTCCTTTCTTCATAAATTACGAGCCAACACCAAGCTTGTTAATGCTTTGGATTTCACCCCCAAACTGCCTAACCCCCTAATCGGCCTTTTTATCCCAGATCGCCACATTTGTAGAATCCCTACAGTGTGGGAACAGGCCCTTCGGCCCAACAAGTCCACACTGACCCTCAGACCCATCCCTGGGCAATATGTGCAATTTATCATGGCCAATCCACCTAACCTGCACATCCTTGGACTGTGGGAGGAAACCAGAGCACCCAGAAGAAACGCATGCAGACACGGGGAGAATGTGCAAACTCCACACAGTCGCCCAACAGTGGGATCAAACCCAGGTCCCTGGCGCTGTGAGACAGCAGTGCTAACCACTGAGCCACCGTGCCACCTACTGGGGATGTTTGCCAAAGATTGCACAATATTCAGCATCATTCCTGACTCCTTGCATACTCCATGAAGCAATCCATGTTCAAATGCAACACAATCTGGGACAATATCCAGGTTTGGATAATGACAAGTAACATTTACACCACACAAATGCCAGGCAATGATATCTCCAACAAGAGAGAATCTAAGTATTACCCTTGACATTCCACCCCATTTTTTAAATCTAAAGTCACACATGACGGTTGGTGTTACATTTATAAGTGTGACATTGGTTAAAAAAAAAGCCCTGCATCTTGCTCAAGAATTTTCGAGGAGAAACTATACAGTGAAGAGCATGTGAAAATTATGGTTTTTGCTACAGTTCTCTAGTGTTTAGAAGATTGAGAGTCACAGTCACAATAAAAGGTCCTTCAGCCCATTGAGTTTTTGCCAGTCAAAAACAGCCACCTCACTATTCTCATCCCATTTTCCAACAAGTGGCCCATACAGAAAAAGGATTCCTTCTACATGAGGCATGTTCACTGCTCCTCAACAATCAACACCTAACCCATTGAGTTAGAGCTGCTGGCACGGACAGGATTGCTGAAGGAGTCACAGGTGATTGATAAAGTAGACACAGGCAGTATGTTTCCCCTCGTGGGGCAATCTGGAACCAGCGTTTTTTTTTTGGATAACAGGGGTAGCAGCTCTAAAACAAAGATGAGGTGGAATTAATTCACTCCCCCAGAGGGTGGTGGATGCTGGGACACTGAGTACATTTAAGTCGGAGACAGATTTTTGATCAGTAACCGGTTGAAAGGTTTTGGAGTTGAAGCTGAGAAGAGATCAATCAAGATCATGTTAAATGGTAGAGCAGGCATGAGGGGCTGAATGGCCTACTCCTGCTAAGGGTTTGCTGTCAGACTGAGAGAGTCAGGATTGTGGTCCTATGGAGTGAGCTGCTCTGCTATTTGCAATGCGTGGCTTTGGTTTATGTTGTGTGACTGGGAACAGAACGAATAGTTAATATGTTACATTCTGAAACGTACTGATTCAGAAATGGATGAACTTATGATGCTTTCACAACTGAGAGAAGCAGCAGATTGTTGAAAGGCTTATACCTTAGATTCAAAATACATTGAATCGGTGGAGGACATTTGTAACTGTAATTTATTTCAGTTTAAAGAACCAAGAGGGAAGTCCTTCACATAATCACAGAACGATACAGTAGACAAGGATGCCTTCTAGCCCATTATTCCTATGCATTGCTTTGTAAGAGCTATCCATTCATCCCACTCCCCAGCATGTCTTCCCTCACAGTGTGCGGCATCAGAGGACCTACCTGCTGTGTTCCTCCAGCTCCACACTGTGTTGTCTCTGACTCCAGCATCTGCAGTTCTCACTATCTCTTCCTTCATACTGCTGTCACTATATCCCTTTCAAGTCTTTGATCAATTCCTTTTTTATTTAAAGTTACCATTGATTGTGTTTCTGGTGCCTCTGGATCTTTTAGTCTTAAATAATTGGAGAGGCTGCTGTGAAAAATTGACAGGTAACTGAAACAATGGTCTGTAGTTAGAGGTACCTGGGTACAGCTGTGGATTCTCAGCTGTACATTTTACTCAGGACCGAGCTCAGTTAGCTTTTTCACACAAACAAAGGGCGGGCGAGTAGAGTTCCATCCAAATAACCTTAGATCTTACTGAATCGTGTGGCAATCCTGAGGGGCTGAATGGCCTACTCCTACCTGATACAGTCTGGTGGGGAGGGGTGGGGTGCATGTTAAGCTGGTAGAATTTAAAGTAAATGAATAAAATCTGGAATTGAACAGTGTTCTTTGTCATGGTGAAAACAAAGCTACAATCCTTTGTTGTAAAACTTGCATCAGGTTCATTCTAGAATCCCTACAGTGCAGACAGAGGCCATTCAGCCCATTGAGTCTGCACTGGCCGTCCCACCCAAAACCAATGGCTTCCACCTGCATATACCAAACCTAAGAGGTGAAGGATGGGGTGGGTAGGGTGGGGGTGTTGGTTAGCTCAGAAACAAAAACAGAAATTTCTGGAAAAACTCAGCAGGTCTGGCGGCACTTGTGGACGGAAATCAGAGTTAACATTTCAGGTCGAGCACCGTCTGAGGTTACCATAAAGGTCCTGACTTTTCAATTTTCCCCCTCATCCTGAGGCGTGGTGACCTTCAGGTTAAAGTCTCCACCAGCCATCTGTCTCTGTCTCTCTCTGTAATGAGAGAACAGCTCGATAGACCAAAACTGGTACAATAAATACAGATTGGGGTATGGTGGTATCATCAGGCTGCTATGTGGATAGAGTAAGCAAATGTAGTAGAGATTTTATCAGATTAACCTTGCTTATAAGTTCTAATACAATGAGGAGATGATTGGGGTTCAGGACAGAGAGATTTTTTGTTTGGTGATGTGGAGCAACAGATCATCACCAGATCCCATCAACTGTTGGGCTACTAGTGTTGGAACGCCCTCCCTAAACATCACTGCCTCCCACACTTTTTCTTCACAGTTTCAAATCTGTCCTTTTCACCAGGCATGTTCTCACCCTCCCTGCTACCTCTGACTGTGCTTAGTTCTCCTGCCTGTGGATCACATGCTACGCTGCTAAAGCAACGCGCCCCCCCCCCGCGAATCCTGAGCATAAATTTGCAATCCTCACTGTCAGAGTGAAAGGATTTCTCTTGTTTCTGTAGAGCAGTTAGGATGTGAAATAAACTGCGAGAAACAGCGGTGCAGGTTCCATAATAGCAGCTTTTATAAAAGGAGTGGATCGATATTTGAAAAATGAGGAGAGAGATGGATGGTGCAGTGTGGGGGTGGCTAAGATGTGACTAAGTGGATGGTTCTGTTAGAACGCTGCGACAAATAGAAGTTCAGCTCCCTTCAGTGCAATAAAGCATCCTTTACAAAGCCAAGAGGGATCAGAGTTGTGGGTTTGCTCAGGTACCTACCTCCTCCCTGGAGCTCAAGTTATTTCATAGACTGACCCAACACAGAAGAGGCCATTTGGCCCATTGTGTCCATGTCAGTTCTATGGTGCAGCCCAATAGGTAGTCAGACTCCCCGTACTGTCTGCATAAGCCTGTGTATGCATGAAGGAAAATTCCTTATATTATTTTTCTAATTAGTTTCTGAAAGTGGGGAAAATTGAAATCATGCAAAAATAATTAGAGCAAGAGTAGACCATGTGACTGATTGAACAGGAAAACAAACAGGATGTTCATGAGATAAAAGGTACTGCAGATGCTGGAGAATCCAAGATAACAAGCATGGGGCTGGATGAACACAGCAGGTCAAGCAGCATCATAGGAGCAGGAAAACTTGACGTTTCGGGCCTAAAAGGCATCGCTCACTCAGCACCACACGTGATATCAAGAAACGGTTGGCGACACTGGATACTGGAAAGGCTACAGACCCTGACAACATTCAGGCAAAAGTACTGAAGACTTGTTCTCCAGAAATTGCTGTTCCTCTAGCCAAGCTGTTACAGTGCAGTTACAACACTGGTATCTACCGACAATGTGGAAAATTGCCGAAGTATGTCCTGTACATAAAAAGCAGGACAAATCCAACCCGGCCAACTACCGCCCCATCAGTCTACTCTCGATCATCAGTAAAGTGATGGAAGGTGTCAGTAACAGTGCTATCAAGCAGCACCTGCTCAGTGACGCCCAGTTTGGGTTCCGCCAGGGCCACTCAGCTCCTTACCTCATTACAACCTTGGTTCAAACATGGACAAAAGAGCTGAATTCCAGAGATGAGGTGAGAGTGACAGCCCTTGACATCAAGGCTGCATTCGACCAAGTGTGGCATCAAGGAGCCCTGGCAAAAACAAAATCAATGGGTATCATGGGGCAAACTCTCCAGTGTTAGAGTCATACCTGGCACATAGGAAGATGGTCATGGTTGATGAAGGTCTGTCCAGGACTTCTCTGCAGGAGTTCCTCAGGGTAGTGTCCTAGGCCCAACCATCTTCAGCTGCTTCATCAATGACCTTCCCTCCATCATAAGGTCAGAAATGGGGATGTTCGCCGATGATTGCACAATGTTCAGCACCATTCGTGTCTCCTCAGATACTGAAGCAGTCCATGTTCAAATGCAACAAGATCTGGGCAATGTCTGGATTGGCCTGACAAGTGGCGAGTGACACTTGCGCCACAAATGCCAGGCTATGACCATCACCAATAAGAGACAATCTAACCACCGCCCCTTGACATTCTATGGTGTTACCATCACTGAATCCCCCGCTATCAACATTCTGGGGGTTACCATTGACCAGAAACTCAACTGGACTCACCACATAAACACAGGGGCTACATGAGCAGGCCAGGAGCTGGGAATACTGTGGCAAGTAACTCACCTCCTGACTCCTCAAAGCCTGTCCACCATCTATAAGGCACAAGTCAGGAGTGTGATGGTATACTCCCCACTTGCCTGGATGAGTGCAGCCCCAACAACACTCAAGAATCTTGACACCATCCAGGACACAGCAGCCGCTTGATTGGCGCTACATCCACAAGCATCCACTCCCTCCATCACCGACGCTCAGTCACAGCAGTGTGTACCATCTAGAAGATGCACTGCAGAAGTTCACCAAAGATCCTCAGACAGCACCTTCCAAACCCATGACCACTTTCATCCAGAAAGAAAAAGGCAGAAGATACATGGGAACATCACCCTGTACAAGTTTCCCTCCAAGCCACTCAGAATCTTGACTTGGGAATATATCGCAGTTCCTTTGTTGTCGCTGGGTCAAAATCCTGGAATTCCTTCCCTAAGAGCATTGTGGGTTTTACCAATGGACTGCAGCAGTTCAAAAAGGCAGCTCGCCACCACCTTCTCAAGAGCAACGCGGGGTGGACAATAAATGCTGGGCCCAGCCAGCGATGCTCATTTCCCACAAATGAAATTTTTAAAAAAATTTAATCAGCACCTCAGGGTGTATAGGAACATAATGGGAGCAGGATTAGGTCATTCAGCTCTTTGGATCTGTTCTGTCTGATTTGGGCTGACCTACATCATCAACACTATCGCAACTTATTCCCTATCCCTTGAGTCACATAGTGTCTGAACATGTACTAATTTCAACCTTGACAGGGCTGGATGGACTGGATACAGGGATGATGTTTCCAGGGTCAGTATGGGTTTGGTGGTCCCAATACAAAGGGTCAGGTTCTCAGGCCTGACATTGCGGACTGAGACGATGGGAGATTTCCTCACCCAGAGAATGGTGAACCTGTGGAATTCTCTACCACTGAAGGCTGGGGAGGCGAAGTCTCTGAATATATTTAAGAAAGAAATAGATTTCTGGAGGCTAAAGGTGTCAAAGGGTATGGAGAAAAGAGCAGGAGTATGGCTTTGGAATAGAGGAACAACCATGGTCATGTTGAATGGTGGATTGAGCCTGATGGGCTGAATGGCCTCCCCTGCACCTATTTTCTGTATTAAATACACTCAGCGACCTTTTTATTCATTCACTGTTGGGCCATGGGCATTGCTGACTGGTCCAGCATTTATTGCCTGTGTCTGTTCGCCCTTGAGAAGGCCGAGCAACTGTTGTTTTTTAGTCTTTATTCATTAACGGGATGAGGGCATGGCTGGCTAGGCAGCATTTATTGCCCATCCCTAATTACCCTGAGGGCTGTCCAGAGTCATCCACATTGTTGTGGGTCTGGAGTCACGTGTAGGACAGACCTGGTAAGGATGGAAGTTTCCTTCCCTAAAGGGCATTAGTGAACCAGATGGGTTTTTCCTGACAATCGGCAATGGATTCATGGCCATCATCAGACCCCTAATTCCAGATATTTTATTGAATTCAAATTCCACCATCTGCCATGGCGGGATTTGAACCTGGGTCCCCAGAATATTATCTGGGTTAACAGGCCAGCGATAACACCACTAGGCTATTGCCTCCCCCTTGTTGTTCTTGATGATAGAGCGCTCTAAAGATTCACAACATTATGATTGAAGAAATGTTTTCTCATATCAGTCCAAAATGACTGACCCATTAGCCGGAGACTGTGCCCCACCTAAATCCTAGACTGTCCAGCCAGGGGAAGGATGTTTTAGCTCCTACCCTCCCAGAAATATCAAACTTCAAACTGGAGCAGGGCTGTGAGGCAGCCACCACCTGTAGCAGAGGTGACCTTCCGATAAAGCTGCATCACACTGATCTTCTGAGATCTTTTCTGAGATCAGCTGCAATTCTCAGTTCCTGTAACAATATTGGCTGCTGACAGCAACATCAATACATGCCACAAAGACAGAAGTTGCTGGAAAAGCTCAGCAGGTCTGGCAACACCTGTGAAGAAAAATCAGAGTTAATGTTTCAGATCCGGTGACCCTTCCTTGAAACACAAGGTTAACTCTGATTCTTTTCTTCACAGATGCTGCCAGACTGCTGAGCCTCTCCAGCAACATCTGTTTTTGTTCCTGATTTACAGCATCTGCAGTTCTTTCGGTATTTATCAATGTATTGTGCTTCCTGTAATCTTTACTGATGCCTTGCAATGAAAATTGCAGGTTACAGAATATAATCTTGACAGGCAATATTTAGAAAACAAAGAGACTTGAGAATCGTACAGAACCAAGTCACAAGATGAAGTGGCAAGAATTAATTTTCCAGAAACAGGGTCAATCCTGAAAGATATTACGTTTAGCTCTGAAGAGGAACAGTACACATCCCTTTGTCTGCCCGCCCACAGACAGGTTCAGTGATTAATGTTTCATGTGACGCTGTCTCAATACTTTGTCTCCTTTTTTCACTCTGTCAGGCAGTTGTGGGCCTGTATCGAGTATAATCAGACTCTGCTGGTCTGTGCTAGTGTTCCTTCTCCAGACAGATCCCCTCCTAAACCCCTCCTCATTCTCAGCCTATCACCAGATCCCCCCATTTCCTATCTCCCTCACGCTCCCAAGTATTTATACAGCTTCTCCCTGCAATGTGTTGACACTGTGCAAACATTGACCACTCCCTGTGGGAGTGAGTTCGACATTCTGTGTCCCTTCTGGGGAAAGAAAGATATTTCTCCTGAATTCTCATCCATATTATATGGACATCTACCCTGTTCCTGTGCTTGCTGTATCAAATCCCTTCATGACTGATAACCTCAATCTGGTCACTTCTTGGCCTCGGCTTTTCAAGTGAAGAGAGAGGCAGCCTGTTCACTGTTTCCTGATAACTAGTTCCTTGCAGTCTCAATATTGCTACTGTAAATACCTTTGCACAACTTATCCTTGGTGCCTGTTCTAGCCATTGATGATGTGCAGACGAGATCTGTGTATGGTTCACCTCAGAGAACATTATCCAAAATAACTGATGGCGAAATTATTAAGTGTGAAAAATTGCGACAGGTGCAGGATTCCTCTGTGAGATGATATAAATGGGTGGATTTGGTAACAAATGAAACGAAATTCTCGCATTTTACTAGAATGAAGAGGAAGTTGCAATGTGGACAGGATGAAGAAGTTTCTGTTATGTTTGCAGGTCTTGCAAAGCAGTTACCAGACTCCGTGTTTACACATGTGCTGCAACTTGTTTTTTCATACGAGCCAGATCTATGAGGCAACAGCTTTTGGTGTTGTCTTTTCTGTCTGAATGTTGTCACAAGAGAGTTGATGTATATATGAATATACTTCCTCAGTCTGTGCCAATTTATTATCCAACCTGGTTGGCAGTAGTCATGTGTTTTCAGCTAAAGAGTCAGTGAACTGGTGGCTAGGAAGTCAAAGCATTGGCTCATTAAATAGCAGCGCTCCAGATCCATGTCTGCTTTGAGAACTTTAAGGGAAAATCCAGTGAAACTGATGAATGACACACACTGACCCAACTCATCTGGCACTTTCCGAAGCAGGGGACCAGGATATTCATTTCCAAGTATCCTTGGTTGTTCCCTCTGGGACACCCAAACAAGGGACAAGGGTGGGCCTTACACAGTTAATGGGTAGGACCCTGGGGAGTGTGGTTGAACAGAGAGATCTAGTGGTGCAGGTACATAGTTCCTTGAAAGTGGTGTCACAGGTCAACAGGGTGGTGAAGAAGGCATTTGGGACGCTTGCCTACATCTGTCAGAGCACTGAGTACAGGAGGTGGGATGTCATGTTACAGCTGTACAAGACATTGATAAGGCCACTTTTGGAGTACAGCATATAATTCTGTTTGCCCTGCTATGGGAAGGATGTTATTAAATTGGAACGGGTGCAAAAATGGTGTTACGGAGACTGGAGGGTTTGAGTTATAGGAGGGGCCGGTCAGGCTGGGACTTCTTTCCGTGCAACATTTGTGGCTGAGGGATGACCATGTAGAAGTTTATAAAAATCATGAGGGTCATAGATAAGGTGAATAGCCAAGGCCTTTTCCCCAGTGTAGGGGAGTCCAAAATTAGAGGGCATGGGTTTAAGGTGAGAGGGGAGAGATTTAAAAGGGATCTGAGGGGCAAGTTTTTCACACAGAGGGTAGGGTATGTGTGGAATGAACTTCCAGAGGAAGTGGTGGAGGCTGGTACAATTACAACATTTAAAAGGCATCTGGATGGGTATATGGATAGGAAAGGTTTAGATAGATATGGGTCAAATGCAGGCAAATGGAACTCGATCAGTTTAGGAAATTAGTCGGCATGGATGGGTTGGGCCAAAGGGCCTGTTTCCATGCTATTCAACTCTATGACTTGTGCCTTGTAGATGGTGGACAGGCTTTGAGGAGTCAGGAGGGGAGTTACTTGCCACAGTATTCCCAGCTTCTGGCCTGCTCTTGTAGGAACTATGTTTATGTAGTGAGCCCAGTTGAGTTTCTGGTCAATGGCAGCCCCCAGGATGTTGATGGTGGGGGATTCAGTGATGGTAACACCATTGAATAACTGACTTTGTATTTATGTGTCAGCTAATTTCACCAAAACCTTTCTTGCACTCTCTTCCTGTATCACAATAGTTCAATAATCTTTGCAGTTCTTTGTGATATCTGAGGCTTCAGAACAAGAGGACATGAGAACTTGAAGCATGAGGAGGCCATTCAGTCCTTTGAGCCTGCTCCACCATTTAATACGATTGTGGCTGATCTCATTTCGACCTCAACTCCAATTTCCTGTCCACTTCCCATAACCCTTCAACCTGTTAACTAATTAAAAATCCCCTCCTTAAATTTACTCAGTGTACCAGCATCCACCGCTCTCTGGGGGAGTGAATTCCACAGATTCACGAGAGAGGTAGTTTCTCCTTACCTCCGTGTTAAACGTGCTAGACCTTATCCTAAAACTAGGACCTCTCTCAGAAAGGCAGTTTCTCTCTGATCTGACGTCCAGTGGACTAGATAGATCTCATTTTGTTCAAAACATGTTATCTCATTTAAGAAACAATCATTTATTATTGCTGTCAACCCAAGAGAAAGAGGGCCAAAGTGTAGCTGTCTAGACAGAGCTAGGCGCTTCAGGAAATCCAGCAGCTCCTTGTGTCCAGGTTAGGCCTGTCTCAAGAAGTGAATGGCTAACTAGTTAATGGCACATGCTCACTGTTGGTTGGTACTTAATTTGCCATCAATGTTAAAGCCCAGTCAGCAGAATTATATCCAATGTGCAAACTGCATCGCCTTAAAAGATACTCCTCAAGCAGTATCCTCAGTAACCAGCACACATTCTCCCAGCTTTACTCGGACATTATTGTTGCATGATGTTACTCTTTGGCCTTCGCTCTGCTTTGAAAACTTGGCAAAGCTTCTGGAGCCTCTGTTATATTTCTTTCACAGGCAAGCTCTTTGCATTTATTAACTGGATGATGTTGTGAGAAGTATTGGCATTGTGACCAAGAGTTCGTAATAAATAATAATCCACACACCAAACAGAAGTAGTTTCTCTGGGAAGAGCTAACATTGTACTGCACTGGACCTTGACTGGAATTGAAGGAGCTTTGTGTATCATGTCACGCTTTGTCTTAATAAAAACCACCAAAGAGCTCAACATCCAAGATCTATGAAAGATGAGATGGTGTTTAAAGAAAACACAAAAAACTTTTTTGTTAATAATTAGCAGAGCAGCTTGCATTTATATAATGTTTTTAAGGGAGTGAAATATCCTGATGTTTCACAGGACCATTTCTTTATCTGACTGTTTACTGACACCGTGCCACACGGCAGATATGGGGACAGATAAGCAAAAAGGTTGGTCAAAGAGTCAGTTTCTCAGCAGCGTCTAAAAAAAGGAGAAAGAAGTGAGTGGTTTATTCAAGGAGTCCCAGAGCTTGGTACCCAGGCAGAGAAAGGCAATGGCCAGCAACAGTGGAGTGATGAGAATGAAAAATGGTTAACAGATCAGAACCGGGGGAAGTGCAGTGATTGCGTAGCGAGGGGTAGAGGACTAGAGGAGATTACAAAACTATGAGGGTGAGGCCTGAGGGTACAGAACAGAGGGAAGAGGATTTTAAAATCAAGAGGTTTCCAGGCTGGGAGCCAATGTAGGTCAGCGAGAGCAATGGATTCGCTGAGTTCGGAGTACAAGTAAGGGTTTTGCATCAGGGTGCAGCTGCTACAGAGTTGAGTGATGTTGCAGAGGTGGCAATAGGGAGGCTTGCTAAGAGATAGGGGGTCAGACACTCAGCTCAAGATCAAAGCCATGAGCAAATCACTTCGTTATTTATAGTTGTATTTAAACCCTGCTGTACCTCAGGAGACTTGTTTTAACACTTTCACCAGGAAGTTAGATCAGTCCTCTGATAATCTGGCTTCTGTATGTTGGAAGAACTGACAGGATCAGGACAAGGAATGAGGTGATGGTCAAAACATCCCACTCTGGAATGCATTGGCTTTGAACCAAGACAAAGTTTTTTTTTAGGATCTTGATTTGAGAAACAAATGCTTCCCTCCTGGTATGACTTGGAGCCTTTACCCACTGCCTATCATTTGCTGTTACTTCCCCTGTTTATTTTAACTGAACATTGTTCCCCATCCTGAACTCCTGAACTCAGGCCAGTGTTTTAGTGTCTGGCTGTAAGTGATTGCCGAAAGGAGTTGTGCGGCGGATCTGTGTAATCTTTGATCAGATATCTAAGAGGAGACACTCAAAGATAGAACACTTCCTCGAAGGCAGTGCTCACTGACCTGCAAAGATTATTCTCAGTCTCCTTCTAGTGGTCAATGAATGAATTGCCTCCACCGCATCTGCTCCCAGGATGAGACATTCCACTCCTGTACATCTCAAATGTCCTCATTCTTCAAGGACCGCAACTTCCCCCCCACAGTGGTCGAGAACGCCCTCGACCGTGTCTCCCGCATTTCCCGGAACACATCCCTCACACCCCGTCCCCGCAACAATAACCAAAAAAGAATCCCCCTCGTCCTCACGTACCACCCCACCAACCTCCGGATCCAACGCATCATCCTCCGACACTTCCACCATCTGCAATCAGACCCCACCACCAAAGACATTTTTCCCTCCCCACCCTTATCAGCCTTCCGGAGGGACCACTCCATCCGTAACTCCCTTGTCCGCTCCACACTCCCCTCCAGCCCCAGCACACTCGGCACTTTTCCCTGCAACCGCAGGAAGTGCTACACCTGCCCCCACACCTCCTCCCTCACCCCAATCCCAGGCCCCAAGAAGACTTTCCACATCAGGCAGATGTTCACCTGCACATCTGCCACTGTGGTATACTGCATCCGCTGTACCTGTTGTGGCTTCCTCTACATCGGGGAAACCATGAAGGGTTTAGGCCCGAAACGTCAAGTTTTCCTGCTCCTATGATGCTGCTTGACCTGCTGTGTTCATCCAGCCCCATGCTTGTTATCTCGGAGGCTTGGGGACCGCTTTGCAGAACACCTGCGCTCGGTTTGCAACAAACAACTGCACCTCCCAGTCGCGAACCATTTCAACTCCCCCTCCCACTTCTCAGATGACATGTCCATCCTGGGCCTCCTGCAATGCCACAGTGGTGCCACCCGAAGGCTGCAGGAACAGCAAATCATATTCAGCCTGGGAACCCTGCAGCCCAATGGCATCAATGTGGATTTCACAAGCTTCAAAATCTCCCCTCCCCCAACCGCATTCCAAAACCAGCCCAGCTCATCCCCACCTCCCTAACCTGTTTTTCCTC
>JAHRHZ010000273.1:19027640-19039082 GCA_024137785.1 Ginglymostoma cirratum | reverse complement strand
CTAGGTAAGGATGGCAGTTTCCTTCCCTAAAGGACATTAGTATTCAGGATGAAGTTGGATAGGTATGTCCCATTCACCAGTTGTACTGCTTTTCCTTGTTCCGTAAAATATTCTAAAACAACCTGAGGCGCTTCATGGAATAAACCCAACACTTGAGCCTTATTGTCAGGCAGGTGCGCAGCAGCTTAGTCAAAGAGGGAGATTTCTGAGGATCTGAAAGGAGGGAAAAAAGGTGGAGGTGTTTCGAAGAGGATTCCAGAGATCAGAGAGCAGGCAGCTGAAAGCACTGCTCCCAGAGACAGAGAGAGATGCTCCTGTATCCAGAAACAGAGCCGCTCAGAGATCCCAGAGGGTTGGTGGGCTGAAGGAGGTTACAGAGATAGGGAGGGGCTAAGGCCATGGAGAGATTTGAAAACAAAGATGAAGATTTTAAAATTGAGGTGTTGCCAGACTAGGAGCCAATGCAGATTGGGGAGGTCGAGGGGGCTGATGAGTGAACTGGGACACAGAAACATAGAAACATAGAAGATAGGAGCAGGAGGAGGCCATTCGGCCCTTTGAGCCTGCTCTTCCATTCATCCGATCATGGCTGATGGTCCAACTCATTAGCCTAATCCTGTTTTCTCCCCATAAACTTTGACCCCATTCGCCCCAAGTGCTATATCTCGTCACCTCTTGAATACATTCAATGTTTTGGCAACAACTACTTCCTGTGGTAATGAATTCCACAGCCTTTCCACTCTTTGGGTGAAGAAATGTCTCCTCATCTCTGTGCTAAATCATCTACCCCAAATCCTCACACCGTTACCCCTGGTTCTGGACAAACCCACCATCAGGAACATCCTCCCTGCATCTGCCCTGTCCAGCACTGTTAGAATTTTATAAATCTCTAAGAGATCCTCCCTCAGTCGTCTGAACTCCAGCAAAACCAATCCCAGCTGAGTCAATCTCTCCTCATATGTCAGACCCTCCAGCCCCAGAATCAGCCTGGTAAACCTTCGCTGCACTCCCTCGAGAGCAAGAGCATCCTTCCTCAGAAAAGGAGACTAAAACTGCACACAATATGCCGGGTGTGGTCTGACCAAGGCCCTGTATAACTGCAGCAACATATCCCTGCTCCTGTACTCGAAAACTCTCACAATGAAGGCCAACATACCATTTACCTTCTTTACCGCCTGCTGCACCTGCATGCTTACCTTCAGCAACTGGTGCACAAGGGCACCCAGGTCCCGCTGCACACTCCCCTCTCCCAATTTACAGCCATTCAGCTAGTAATGTGCCTTCTTGTTTTTCTTCCAAAGTGAATAACCTCACATTTATCCCAATTATACTGCATCTGCCATTGATTTGCCCCTCACCCAACCTGTCGAGATCATGCTGAAGGATTTCTGCATCCTCGTCACAGGTGACCCTCCCACCCAACTTGCTGTCATCTGCAAACTTGGAGATTTTACATTTTGTTCCCTTATCCAAATCATTAATAAATGTAGTGAATATCTGGGGTCCCAGCACCGATCCCTGTGGCACCCCACTAGTTACTGCCTGCCAATTTGAAAAGGACCCATTAATTCCTACTCTTTGTTTCCTCTCTGCCAACCAGTTTTCTATCCAATTCAATACACTTTCCCCAATCCCATGAGCTTCAATCTAGCACATTAATCTCTTATGTGGGACTTTTTCAAACTTTTTCAAACTTTTTCATGGTGTAGTCCTGATTTGAACCCAATATTCACAGTGTAACCGAACATAGTACTTGTAACAGAAATCTACGACAGCCATCGAGCTCACAACATTTTGCAGTAACCTGACACTTGAATTGAGCTGTTAGGCTGTTTCATTACACACTATTGAATCTGACACTTTTTGACATTATTACTTCCCAGAAGAGATGGATTTGTGATTTAGCACTGACCAGTGTCAGAAGACAGATACTGCGGTTCCCATAATGCCAGAATGTGTCCCATGAAAACACTGGAAAGATGGCAAGTGACTGAAAGTGATTGGAATACGACTAATGGTGTTTGATAGTTATTGGTGCCAGAGAGAAACAGCACAGTTCCAGACTACAAATGGCAAAACCAGGTTTGGGTTCCATTGTTAATTGCATTGTGGCCATTCCAGAGGGCAGTTGCAGGTCATCCACACTTCCATATGAAGCTTTTTCCCAGAGTGGAGGACTCAATGACTAGGGGACATGAGTTCAAAGTGAGAGGAGGACAGTTTACGGGAGATATGCGTGGAAAGTTCTTTACGCAGAGGGTGGTGGGTGCCTGGAACACGTTGCCAGCGGAGGTGGTAGACGCAGACACGTTAGTGTCTTTTAAGATGTATCTGGACAGGTACATGGACGGACAGGGAGCAAAAGGATGCAGACCCTTAGAAAATAGATGACAGGTTTAGACAGAGGATCTCGATCGGTGCAGGCTTGGAGGGCCAAAGGGCCTGTTCCTGTGCTGTAATTTTCTTTGTTCTTTGTTAGCGTGAGGGTTAGTTTATTTTCATGTCAGCAAATTCAGTTAATTAAATCACCAGTTGCTGTGGTAGGATCTAAGAGTCTGTCATCAGCATTTGCGGAGATCTCAGGGTTCCGAGTCCAGTGACATTATCACTACACTGTCACTTCTCCACCCGCACCCCACACTCCACCACATCACCAGTCACCACAAGACATCAACTTCAAAAGGATTTTTACAAAACTTGTTCATTCTGAGGCAGGTGTTTGGATTTTCGCTGCTGAAAATCTGATTTAAAACCTCTGGAATGTTCCTTTAAAAATGAGAGCGAGCCACTTGTTGTGTCCATCTCCTTCCTTCTCACCCGCCACTCAGCCTCATCATTAACACAAAAATTCAAAGTGAGAAACAACTGGATGGGCACGTTATCACCATTCAAAACGATGCTACCTCAAAACTGACTCCTGACTGTACATGGAGTCTCAGTGTTGTCCCACTCATAGTGCACCCTCAATATTAACCCTCCGACAGTGCGACACTCCCTCAGTACTGACCCTCTGACAGTGCGGCGCTCCCTCAGGACTGACCCTCTGACAGTGCGGCACACCCTCAGTACTGACCCTCTGACAGTGCGGCGCTTCCTCAGCACTGACCCTCTGACAGTGCGGCACTCCCTCAGCACCGACCCTCTGACAGTGCGGCACTCCCTCAGCACTGACCCTCTGACAGTGCGGCACTCCCTCAGTACTGACCCTCTGACAGTGCGGCGCTCCCTCAGCACTGACCCTCTGACAGTGCGGCGCTTCCTCAGTACTGACCCTCTGACAGTGCTGCACTCCCTCAGCACTGACCCTCTGACAGTGCGGCACTCCCTCAGCACTGACCCTCTGACAGTGCGGCGCTCCCTCAGCACTGACCCTCTGACAGTGTGGCGCTCCCTCAGTACTGACCCTCTGACAGTGCGGCGCTTCCTCAGTACTGACCCTCTGACAGTGCGGCACTCCCTCAGCACTGACCCTCTGACAGTGTGGCACTCCCTCAGCACTGACCCTCTGACAGTGTGGCGCTCCCTCAGCACTGACCCTCTGACAGTGTGGCACTCCCTCAGCACTGACCCTCTGACAGTGTGGCACTCCTTTTGTCCTGTAGTAGTAATGTACGCAGCTTTAAAACAGTGTGAGGTTGTGTAAGGTGCTACCTAAATGCAAGTTTGTTTTGCTTTGAGGGACTTTCTGTCTGGAAACACAACAGGAATATTTAAGGGTGAGAAGAACACACTGTAATACTGGACAGTTTAATTTGCATATAGATAGGGAAAGCAGCAGGAGGGAAATTAGATTTGTTACAATGAGCTGAGATTGTTATCTAAAATGGAAGGTCTTAAAACCAATTGAGAGCAGGCAATTATTGATTTTGGTCTGTAATGTGGAAGCCCGGTGTCCCTCGGTGCTGTCAGCAGTAGGTGGGGAGCCACACTGAAGGCCAGGCAGCTCCTTGCCTGAAGCAGATCAAAATATATCTGACGAATATCACTGAAGCAGTGAAGGGTTCCACAGTAAGGAGTAATAGTCAAAATCATTGTGTCAAGCAGCAATTGAGTCATGTGAAACAACTGTGAGTTACCGGAGAGAGAATGAACAAAATTTAAAGGATATCAAGGCACGTAGCAAAGGGTTTTACAAATCAATATTATTCAGGATAAAGAGAACTGACTGTACTGTTGGGATATTCAACACTGCTTCTGTTCTTTGAGACTTTATTACATGATATCACGCTGTTTAATCACTAGTTCTGCCTTTGACCTCCTGCTCACATTGATTGTGTAATACTTTTCTGCCTTTGGTACTCAGGGGCACTCATAGAATCCCTACTGTGCAGAAGCAGGCCATTCAGCCCATCAAGTCCACACCAACCCTCCAAACAGCATCCCAGCCACACCCCTCACCCTATCCCATAACCCTGCATTTTCTCATGGCTGACTCACCCAGCCTGCATGTCTCTGGACATTTATGGGGCAATTTAGCACAGCCAATCCACCTACCCTGCCCATCTGTGGACCGTGGGAGGAAGCTGGAGCACCCAGAGGAAACCCATGCAGACACGGGGAGAATGTACAAACTCCACGTAGATAGTCACCCGAGGCTGGGATTGAACCTGGGTCCCTGGCGCTGTGAGGCAGCAGTGCTAACCACTGACCCACTGTACTGCCCATTGTTGTCAGTGTGAATGATGAGGATAGACTGATGTAACTGAGGGAACCAAAAGGGAGCTCCAAAGGAGATTACCCAAATCCTGAGACTTATTAAAGGAAACTGTGCCCCCTGGTTGGCAAACTGAAGGGTGCTGTTGTTGGCACAGTGGGCTCTTAGACAGAAAATCAAAATATTACAGAGACGGGAAATCTGAATTCAGAACGGAAAATGCTAGGAATGCTCAGCAAGTCTGCAAGCAAAGGGAGAGACAGATTTTATCAGATTGCACCTTGTAATTAAATCATTCCATCAGAAGCACAGAAGGAAAGGAGAGACGAACGGGATTGCTTTTAAAGCAAAGTGTTGGTCAATGGTGTTCTGGATTTATTCTTCATTTGTGGAATGTGGATGTCATCAGCTCAACCTGCATTTATTGCCCAGAGGGCAGTTAAGAGTCACATGTAGGCCAGACCAGGTAAGGATGGCAGATTCCCTTCCCTAAAGGACATGAGTGAACCAGATGGGCTTTTCCATTTTCAGAGCTATTGTTCCACTCAATTTCAGATCTTTGTTGAATTCAAATTCCACCATGTGCTATAATGGGATTTGAACCTGGATCTCCAGAATAATTGCATGGGTCTTAGACTAATAATCGAGTGCTAACATTATTGGGCCATTGCCTCCCCTGGTAATCCTATTGGCCAAGCAACCTAGAGTTCTGAGACACATGTGGAATTGAAACTGAAAAAGCTGGAATGGAAAGCTAATCTCCATAACATTGACAATGGCAACTATGACCAATTGTCATAAAAACCCATCCAGTTTGCCTTTAGAAAAGGAATTCTTACCTGGTCTGCCCTACATGTGACTCCTTCCTCTAGCAAATGTGATTGATTCCCAAATGCTCTCTGAAACAGCCGACTCAGTTCAAGGGTGATTATGGGTGAGCAGATATTGGTCAGTAATGCCCACATTAGAACATAGAACATAGAACAGTACAGCACGGCACAGTACAGGCCCTTTGGCCCACGATGTTGTGCCGAACTTTTACCCTGAACCTAATTGTCCATTTCTGAAAGGTTATTATTTTGAGATTGCCTGCTCTATTTCCTCGGGGTGTGTGGAGGTGGAAGGGCACTGCCCAGACCAAGGGGCAAAACCTTCAAATCTGAGCCAGGCCATTGGGGTGTGTTGGGGGTGAGGATATCAGGAAGCACTTTGTCACACAAAGGCCAGTGGAAATCTGTCTTTCCCCAAAACAAATTCTAAACTGAGGTTTTTATTTTATTGCTTAAGGTTTAAAAGGATTTGGGAACTTTGGTGAGTAAATCAACTTCACAGAACCAGAGAATTGGTATGGTATAGAGAGAGGCCATTTTTCTGCCCATCATACCCTTCAAATGAGTGTTATTACCCAGAGCTAATCTCCTGTTGTGTTGCCGTACCCAACAGACTTGAGAGGAAGATTAGCCATGATCTAACTAATTGACCGGCAGTCTCAGGATGGGCTGAATGGCCTCCTCCTCTTTCTGTGTCACCTGTAGTTAAGTTTCCACACCAAGGGTTACCAATGTCTGGCACGTCATTAACTGTCTCATTCAAAATTCCCCTTTTTATTGTAATGAACTCTGAAGATTGAGGCATGCTTTCCTAATGATTTAATGTGTATGTTATAATTTCAGTGAAATCATTTTCTCATGTTGGCATTGTGTGTGTGTAGGCCTCACAGTGTACAGCTGTGCGTGCTTGCAAGAGCATTGCAAAGCCCTCACATATATTAAACACTCCTCATGGAAAGGGATGTCTGTCAGTTAATTTTCCACTACTGCTTCATCTGTTTTTCTTTAAATGCTTCCAGCCCACTCATGCTGATCCTCAGTTGTGCATGAGCTCACAATGGATTGAGTTCTGCTTCGTTTATATTTATTTCAACAAATTGCCCAGTGCTTATCAAAACTATACATGTGTACATGCCTAGCTGTGCGTGCATGGATATGCATTCATTTTATACACACACACACAGAACGGACATAGGCACATACAGTTACATACAGAGACACGCACACACACATATACACAGTTAGATACATACACACACACACATAGAACACAGACACACACACCCATAGATGCAGACAAATATAGGCACACATATACACACAGAAACTGCAGTGCTGATGTTGGGAATGGCATTAAACAGGAAATTAGAGATACATGTGGTAAGGGAATATCGGTAATCATAGGTGATTTTAATCTGCACATAGATTGGGCAAATCAAACGAGCCACAATGCCATAGAGGAGGAATTCCTGGAGGGTATCCAGAATGGTTTTCTTGACCAATATGTGGAGGAACCAAATAGAGAGCAGGCCATCTTAGACTGGGTGCTATGTAATGAGAAGAGAATCATTGCCAATCGAGCTCTGTGAGACCCTTTGAGGATGAGTGACCATAACATGATGGAATTTTTTTATCAAGATGGAGATTGAGGTTGTTGATTTGGAGCCTAGGGTGCTGAAACTTAATAAAGGAAACTACGAGAATATGAGACATGAGTTGGCCTTGATAGATTGGGGAGAGTTACTTAAAGGGATAACAGTAGATAGGTAATGGCAAGCATTCAAGAAACGCATGGGGGATCTGCATCAACTGTTTATTCCTGTCTGTCACAAAAGCAAAATGGATAAGAGGGCCAATCCAAGGCTTACAAAGAAAATAAGAGATAGTATCCGATCCAAGGAAGAAGCATATAGATTGTCCAAGAAAAATAGTAAATCTGAGGAGTGGGAGCAGTTTAGAATTCAGCAACGAAGGACGAAGTGATTGATTAAGAAGGGGAAAATAGAGTACAAAAGTAAGCTTGCAGTGAACATAAAAGACTGACACTAAGAGTTTCTATAGGTACGTGAAGAGAATTAGATTTGTAAAGACAAACGTAGGTCCCCTACAGATAGAAACAGGAGAATGTGTAATAGGAGACAAAGAAATGCCTGAGGAACTGAATACACACTTTGGTTCTGCCTTCACAAAAGAGGATGCAAATCAGATACCAGAATTGTTGGAGGAAACAAGATTTAGTGAGAGGGAAGAGCTGAGGGAGATCAATATTAGTAGAGAAATAGTGCTGGAAAAATTGTTGGGATCGAAAGCCAATAAATCCCCAGGGCCTGATAATCTACATCCCAAAGTACTTAAGGAAATAGCTCTAGAAATAGTGGATGCATTGGTGGTCTTCCAGGATTCTGTAGACTCTGGAATAGTCCCTGCAAATTGGAGGGTAGCTAATGTCACTCCAGTATTCAAAAAGTGAGGTAGAGCGAAAACAGAATCATAGACCAGTAAGCCTAACATCGGTAGCAGGGAAAATTCTCAAATCCATTGTCAAGGACTTTATAGCGAAGCATTTAGAAAGTGGTGGCAGGATGAGACAGACTCAGCATGGATTTATGAAGGAGAAATCATGCTTGACAAATCTATTAGAATTCTATGAAGATGTAACTAGTAGAGTTGACAAGGGGGAGCCGGTCAATGCTTTGGACTTTGGACAATATTTGGACTTTCAGAAAGATTTTGACAAAGTCCCACATAAGAGGTTAATGTGTAAGATTGAAGCTCATGGGATTGGGGAAAGTGTATTGAAATGGATAGAAAACTGGTTGGCAGAGAGGAAACAAAGAGGAGGAATTAATGGGTCCTTTTCAAATTGGCAGACAGTAACTAGTGGGGTGCCACTGGGATCGGTGCTGGGACCCCAGCTATTCACTACATTTATTAATGATTTGGATGAGGGAACAAAATATAACATCTCCAAGTTTGCAGATGGTACCAAGCTCGGTGGGAGGGTGAACTGTACCAAGGATGCAGAGATCCTTCAGCATGATCTCGACAGGTTGGGAGAGGGACAGATCAATGGCAGACACAGTGTATTTTGGATAAATGTGAAGTTATTCACTTTGGAAGCAAAAACAAGAAGGCAGATTACTACCTGAATGGCTGTAAATTGAGAGAAGGGAATGTGCAGCGGGACCTGGGTGTCCTTGTGCACCAGTTGCTGAAGGTAAACATGCAGGTGCAGCAGGCGGTGAAGAAGGCAAATGGTATGTTGGCCTTCATTGTGAGAGTTTTTGAGTACAGGAGCAGGGATGTGTTGTTGCAGTTATACAGGGCCTTGGTCAGACCACACCCAGCATATTGTGTGCGGTTTTAGTCTCCTTTTCTGAGGAAGGATGTTCTTGCTCTCGAGGGAGTGCAGCGAAGGTTTACCAGGCTGATTCTGGGGCTGGAGGGTCTGACGGATGAGAAGAGATTGACTCGGCTGGGATTGGTTTTACTGGAGTTCAAACGAATGAGGGGGGACTGCATAGAGATTTATAAAATTCTAACAGGACTGGACAGGTTAGATGCAGGGAGGATGTTCCTGATGGTGGGTTTGTCCAGAACCAGGGGTCACGGTGTGAGGATTTGGGGTAGATGATTTAGCACAGAGATGAGGAGACATTTCTTCACCCAAAGAGTGGAAAGGCTATGGAATTCATTACCACAGGAAGTAGTTGATGCCAAAACATTGAATGTAATCAAAAGGTGACTAGACATAGCACTCACGGCAAATGGGATCAGTTCTGGGGAGAAGGCAGGATTAAGCTTTTAAATTGGATGATCAGCCATGACGGTGAAGAATGGTGGAGCAGGCTCAACGGTCCGAATTGCCTCCTCCTGCTCCTATCTTCTATGTTGCTATGATAGACACACACACACACGGACAAACATACGGATGCACACACAGTCACATACACTCCGTCACACATGAATGTGTGTGCACACGCACAGACACATACAGTTACATATAGGCACATACACACAGACATGTACAGTTACACATGGATGAACGCACAGACACGTACAGTTACATACAGACACACACGGACACATACAGTTACATATAGACATACACACAGACACGTATTGTTACATATAGACACACACACACAGACACATACAGTTACATATAGACATACACACAGACACGTATCGTTACATATAGACACACACGGACACATACAGTTACATATGGACACATACACACAGGCACATATCGTTACATATGGACACACAAACACAGACAGGTACAGTACACATGGACACACACACAGACACATACAGTTACATATAGACACACACGGACACATACAGTTACGTATGGACACACACACAGACACATGCACAGATATATATGCAGTTACATATGTATATAGACACACACTTAGACACAGACAGACAGATACACGCACATAGGCACACACACAGACACACGTGGAACAGTTGCTAAAGAAGATTGTCTTTTTTTTGGTTCAGAAACATGGTTGTGGTAGGATTGTGGCTGCTTTCATGTGGCTTTGTAAAGTTACACTCAGCAGCAAATGTCAATTTGTTGTCATGGTATCAAACAGTGTGCCTATAAGTTACTGTGTCCAAGACTAACACGAGCCTTCTTTTCCATTTTCTGTGCATATTCCAGCCTCACATATTTTTGCCATTTAATTGTACAAGAACATTTTTTGAACTGTTTGGAGGATTGGATTGCGTCTTGTTGCTCCCACTGATGATCTCATGTCTGGTGATTATGTAAACTGTTCCTCAGTTGAAGGTAGTGGGTGAATTAATGATGGAATGATCCAGCTTCTTCTTTTAAGTGGAAGGAAAATGAAGATAAACACTTGCCCTCAGTAAGATATTTGACAGTGAATAGATGGTAATGCTGGGGATGTCATGGTGTCTACCATTTAGAGAACAATTCAACTGGAAACAAAATGGAAATTCTATTAACAGATTATTTGCTGAATCTGTCTTTTATTTGGCTTCCAGTGGTTTTATGAGACAAAGAGAGGGATGTTTTGCTCCATTGTATATAATGACGCGTAAAGCTAATCTGTTAATCTGATTAAGAGAGAATCTGGGGGTCACTGCTTAAAAATAAGATGGTCATCCATTGAAGACCAAGATGAGGAGACGTTTGATCTCATACCGATTTGGTAGATTTTGGAACTATCTTCCTCAAAAGGTGGGAGAAGCAGGGGCTTTGAATACTTTTATGGTAGATGTGAAAAGATTCTCAAAAACCAACACTAAAAGGTCATCGAGGTGGAGGGGGATGTGAAGTAACCAGATCAGCCATGATCTTTTTGAAAGGGCAAGCAGGCTTGTAGGGCTGAGTGGCCTGCTCCTGCTCCAAATTTGAATATTTGTACATTCGGTGGTGAATACTAGAGCAATGTGTTTACTCTGAGGGTGGTGAGAAGGACAGTGATAGTGTTGAAACATTTCAGGGAAAGTTGGATAAACTCACGGATGGGAGAGAAATAAAAGGGTTGACTGATAGTGTGTGTTTTTGGAGGATGGGGAGGGGCTTGCAAACACGAGTTGGGCTTAATGGCCTGTTCCTGTGCTGTAGACTCATTATAATGCCCAGTTTATAATGAGGGTGGGTTCAATTCCACCCTTGGGCGAATGACTGTGCGGAGTTTGCACATTCTCCCCGTGTCTGCGTGGGTTTCCTCTGGGTGCTCCGGTTTCCTCCCACAGTCCAAAGATGTGCAGGTTCAGTGGGTTGGCCGTGCCAAATGTGGGGTTACAGGGATAGGGTGGAGAGCTGGGTCTGGGTGGGATGCCGTTTGAAGGGCCAGTGTGGACTTGATGGGCCGAATGGCCTCTAGCTGCACCAGAAGGGTTGTATGATGTGAGAAGTGAGTCACATTGTACCATGAGATAACAAGGTGTAGAGCTGGATGAACACAGCAGGCC
>JAHRHZ010000273.1:19016005-19027240 GCA_024137785.1 Ginglymostoma cirratum | reverse complement strand
TTTCAGACCCGAAACATCAGCTTTCCTGCTCCTCTGATGCTGCTTGGCCTGGTGTGTTCATCCAGCTCTACACCTTGTTATCTCAGATTCTCCAGCATCGGCAGTTCCTACTGTCTGACATTGTACCATGTTGTCCTCTGTAAATTGGCAGCAAAATTCAGCAGAGGTAAAATTACAATAGTGCCACTGTCTAATTCAAGACGGACTGGTGGTGAGTTTAATCTGAGGGTCATCACACCTCAGGAAAGGGGCAAGTTCGGGAAGGCAGGACCTTCATGATAACCTTGGCTGGTGCAGGAATTGAACCCCTGCTGGTGGCATTACCCTGAGTTGCAAACCAGCCGTCCAGCAGATTGTTGGGTTGGAACTCTGGGCTGGAAACGCCAGTCGGGAGAAGTGAGGACTGTACTGTTAGCTGACCACAACTCGGCCAGCAACATGAGGTACAGATACGTGGACTTTCAATCCCAGTGTGTCAGATTGGGAGATCAGGGAGGGCAACACATATTAAATAAATGCGGGTTCCTGCCCTGGGATCACTAGTCAGTGTCTCTGGTAAAAACACTGGTGAGAGAACCTGATCAGACTCAGCTTTAAGGAGAGTTTCATGAATAAGGAGCAGCCCCTGGTAAAATCTCAAAACTCCAAACTGCACCTTTGAAAATCAAATTCAAGCTACAACCAAGATCTCGAGGAGAGAGAGAGAGAATTCATAGGGGGAAACAAACGGCCTATGCACTACAATCCTTTCCGGTCACGTACTGTATAAAATCTGGCTGTGCTTCAGATTTGAAAGAGGAGGAAAAATTTACTCCATTTGCTGTCAGAAAATGTGCATCACACAGTTCTGGAATTCTTATTTTTTTTTGGGAAGCTGTTCAACAAAATAACATCACCAGCAAGGCATCGCTTTTATTTGTGAATGTGACCTTTTCCAGCATACTTGCCCCATAAAGTAGTTTCTTACATTAATACGCTGGGTGATCGCAGATAATTACTGGGGAAAGCTCAGAGAGGGGCACCCTCAGCTTCACCAATGACAGGGGAAGAAGTTCCATTCAAATCGTGCTTTCACATCTGCAACACACACAGTCACAGAATTTTTACAACGCAGGGAGAGGCCATTTGGCCCATCATGTCTATGCCGATTCTCATATCTAGTTCCAATCTCCTATCCAAATAATCAGTGCAAGTGGGGTGGATTGGCCATGCTAAAAGTTGCCCATGGTGCCCAGGGATGTGCAAGCTAGATGGATTATCCTTGGGAAAATGCAGGGTTACAGAGATAGGGTAGAGCGTGGACCTGGGTGGGATCTTCTCCAGAGGGCCAGTGTGGATCTGAATGGCTGAATGGCCTGATTCCACACTCTAGGAATTCTGTGAATCATCGAATGTCCTCTTGAATGCCTCACCTTTGAAGCCCAATTATTAATTCTGTTGTCCAATAGTTGTAGCTATTTTGGGCACAAGCAGCCAACAATTGACATCCTCCGCTCACGATCCTGAGCTGGAAATATATCGCTGTTCCTGCCATGTAATTGGGTCAAATTGCAAGAATTCCCTCCCTAAGGGCATTGTGGGTCAACCCACAGCACATGGGCTGCAGCGGTTCAAGAAGGCAGCTCACCCCCACCTTCTCAAGGGGGCAACTAGAGACAGACAATAAATACTGGATGCAGCCAGTGATGTCCACATCCTCTAAATGAATAAAACACATCAGATGCCTGCAAACAAAAGAAAAATCCAATAAATTCACCATTTTATCTTTTCTTCATGCGGTGCAGGACTGAATGTGAAAACCGAAGGAACTCGGCATGGCATGGTGGCTCAGTGGTGAGCACTGCTGCCTCACAGCGCCAGGGACCCGCGTTCGATTCCAGCCTTGGGTGTCTGTCTGTGTGGAGTTTGCACATTCTCCCTGTGTCTGCGCGGGTTTCCTCCGGGTGCTCCGGTTTCCTCCCACAGTCCAAAGATGTGCAGGTTAGGTGGATTGGCCATGCTAAATTGCCCATAGTGTTCAGGGAGGTGTAGGTTAGGTGGGTTGTTGGGGAGGTGGGTCTGGGTGAGATGCTCTGGGGTTCAGTGTGGACTTGTTGGGCCGGAGGGCCTGCTTCCACACTGTGGGGATTCTATGATTCTCACCTGTTGCACATTGTATACTGCCAAGATATGTCTTAGATCAAGCATGTGGTGCTGTCATTCAGTTTCACCCTATGGAGTGCATCACTCCCTCACCTGATAACACGGATCACAGACGTGAAATGGTTTGGAATGTGTACATTTTGTGCTGCCGTAAGACCATTAGATATAGAAGCAGAAGTAGCTCATTCTGCCTGAGCCTGCTGCACCATTGAAAGAGATCATGACTGATTCTATCATCCTCACCTCCACTTTCCTGCCATTTTCCCATAACCCTCGATTCTCTTCTTGATTAAAAATCTGTACGTTTCAGTCGTTCATGTACTTAACGACCCAGTCTTGACAACCCTCTGCTGTAGACTATTCCACAGATTCAGTCCCCTCTGAGAGAAGAAATTCCTCCTCATCTCTGTTTTAAATGTGTGACCCCTTACTCTGAGATTATGCCCTGTGGTCCTAGACTCTCCCACAGTGGGGATACAACCTCTCCACATATCCTCCCCTTAGAATCTTGTACATTCCAGTAAGGTTGCCTCTCACTAAGGTTGCTTCATTGAAGGAGTTATATAAATACCAACAGTTATCTTCATAGCAGAACGTCAACAGAATTCCAGATGGAATTCTGCCCATTTGCAACCCACATACACCTAACCTCAGAGCTTTGGTGTATCGTGAATCTTAGATGTATTTACTGTACAAATAAACAAAGAAAAATTTATTGGGATGTCCTTTCAAAGGATATTTCAGTGGCATGACTGGGCCTGCAAGGGAAAAAAACCTGACAAGAAATGGGGCAGCTCTGTTCATACCAATTTTTTCTGTTTGTGTGGCATTTTCTGAGTTTGTATCTGAGGACATTGAACTTTGACCAGGCCTGCAAGGGACTGAAATGTTGGCCAGCTGCCATCTCTCCACCCCCTGAGCTAAAATTTCACTGGGCCTCTGATGAAGCCGTAGGTTTGTTTTCAGAAATAACATGGTGACAGGGTGGTGGGTGGGGAGAGAGGTTTGGTGTGTGGGGGTGGGGGTGGAGTGAGAACGCCAGAGCTGAGGTCAAGTTGCAGCTGCTTTGGGAAGGGGAAATGGCACATCTGTTATAAAATCCCCAGAATAAAAATCAGTTCAGAAAAATGCCTAACGACATTGGCTTTCTTTTTGAACACAGGGCGAGTACGAATTGTATAAATCATGGATGTTGTAATTTTAATTGAATCTGAGAAAATGTATTCAGAGGCAATAGTTAACAGTTGTTCATTGGAGCTAGCATGAATTGAAAATGATTTAATTGGTACTGTAAATTTTAAATGCTTACTTATTAAAGGTATTTTGGAATGTGAATGGAGAAATTAAATTCAAAACTGTTAACCACTTCCTTGTCCTATTTGTTATGGCTAGCACTTATGTCGGGAAACGCTTTTTTTCAACTCGTTCCAAATTACACAAGGAATATTTTAACCTCATTGCGTTTCAAAGGCTGGTTGGAAACAGCCTGATGTCTGACTGCCTGAGTCTATTGAATTGATAAGGGCTGCAGTCTGTTTTCTGTCAACATTAGATGTTTTTATTTTATTCTCAGTTTAGGCTAAACATCTGGTTGGAATTTTGTTTGAATCATTCTATCCACTTGCTTTGTGCCGCTGTGAACATTCTTGGTGGCCATTCATATAAACTGCTCTGTAACTCATCATCTCTTCAGTCGTGAAGTGACTGCATAATCTTGGTTCTTTTATTCAAGAGCCCATAAAGACCAAAATAGAAACTGAACAAGGGTTTTCTTCTCCCCCAGCACAGGAAAAGACGCACTGTGATTCAGAAGAATTGAAAAACTGCAGATGTAGTATTGCAGCAGATGGACTGGCCTTAGGCCTGTACCCATTGCAATCTGTGCTTTCCCTCAACAGCTGGATCCCCCGCTATGGAATCTGTTCGGGTGGAGCTGAGGAATGGCAATGGGGTAGCAAGCATTGGTGGGAATTGTTTCTAGGCCACCGAGCAATAATAGGAATATTGGAAATGGTGTAAATCAGGAAATGATGCATGTGTCAAAGCAACATTAGGTGACTTCAATTTGCACTTGGACTCGATAAACCTACTTAGCAATAACACAGTGAAAGATAGATTACTGAAGTGTGTGTGTGTGTGTGTGTGTGTGTGAGAGAGAGAGAGAGAGAGATGGGCTGAAGGAACAGAATCTTGAAGAATCAGTTATGGATCAGTCTGTTTTAGGTAATATCGTGCGAATGAGAAGGAACTCATTAATACCTTGCTGTAAAGGAGCGTGTGAGAAATAGAGACCATAATATGACAGAATGTTACAGTGGTAGTGACGTGGCCAATCATGCCCTGACCAGTGACCCTTTACTACCATCTGCAATGGCACTGCCCAGCAACTTACTCAGTCCAAGGACAATTAGGGATGGGCAACAAATGCTGGTCTTACCAGTGACACCCATATCCTATGAAAGAGTAAATTAAAGACTAACAAAAACAGAGAAATCAGTTGTGGAGAGAAATCAGAGTTAGTGCTTCAGGTCTAGTGACCCTTCTTCAGAACTTTCACTGGACCTGAAACATTAGCTCTGATTTCTCTCTACAGATGCTGCCTGACCTGCTGAGCTTTTCCAGCAACTTCTGTTTTTGTTTCTGATTTCCAGCGTTCACAGCTCTTTCCCTTTTTATTAAGTTAAAGACTAATTTTGGCTAATTGGTGCGAATCCACTCCACAAACATGTATAGCCAGAAACATATTGTCTGCTATTGGTATAAAGTTATGCAGCACTGAAATAGAGTCTTTGGTCCAACCAGCCCTCGCTCATCATCTTCCCAAATTAAGCTAGCTCCCCCAGCTTGTGCTTGGCCCATATCCCTCGAAATTTTTCCTATGTATGAGCTTACCCGAATGTCTTTTAACTGTTACAACTGTACCCGTATCCACTATTTCCTCTGGCAGTTCATTCCACACATGAACCACCTCTATGTGTAAAAAATATTGCCCCTCATGTCCTTTTTAAATCTTTCTCCTCTCACCTTAAAAGTCTGCCCCTTAGTTTTGAACTCCCTCACCTGAGGGAAAAGACCCTTTTAATTCACTTTATCTATACCCCTTATAAGGTCACCCTTTAACCCCCTACGTTCTAGTGAAAAAACTCCCAGCCTGATCGGCCTATTTTTATAACTCAAACTCTCCATTCCCAGCAAAATCCTGGTAAGCCATTTCTGAACTCTCTCCAGCTTAATAATATCCTTCCTGTAACAGGGTGACCAGAACTGCACACAGTATTCCAGAAGAGGCCTCATCAATGTGCTGAACAACCTCAATATGAAACATCCTTTGGATAGTTGCTCTATATTAGAATTGTTCGTTTATCCAATCTTGCAAATTAAATTGAACTTCTCTGCCTTGGAATTCAAAAATCCCTAAAAATCCCGTATTTGGGTTTGTCTCCAGACCCACAGTCATGTGGTTGTCTCTTAGCAACCCATTGAAATATCAAGCTGCGCACTGTCAGGGCAGTGAGGGATAGGCACAAAGATATAACATTCACACCCCATGAAAGGAAACAGTGCACCTTCAGAAGTTGATTTCATGATGAACATGCACACGTGACTGCTTTTCCTCTCTAGAAAAGGAAAATAATTGATTTCCGTAAAATCAGTCTCTTTGGATCTGTGCCACTGCCTTTAAATGCTAAAATGATGACTAGTCAGTGAGATAATCTTCACAAGGCTCAGGGAATCAATCTTTAAGCTGTAAGAAAAACACTTAACAGCCATCAGTAATGTATCTTTTTTTTTACAATCCACTTAAAGGCATGCTTAAGGGATGACAGGCACTTACACATGTAAAAGGTAAGTGCCTCCCCCCCGCAACCCAGTGAAGATGATCATCATGGAAAAACAATTGCAGACAACCATGAGGACTCTGCCCCTGAGCTGTGGGAGTTTTGACTCTTTGCGAAGAGAGTTTGACAGCTCAGGGTGTAGTCACTGGGTGGTCTGACAGGCAGGTGCCCCACACAAACCTCCTCCCAAACCCCCACCCCACCCCCACCCCACTTCTCAGTCACCTTTATACCTTGCAGCGGAAGTAGACACATTTCTTCAAAGATAAATTGGAGAATTCTCTGAAGAGAAGGGGCTTGTAGGGCTAAGGACAAAAGGCATAGAAGTTGGTTTCTTTGAATTGCTGTTGTGGAGAGAACCAACACAGTGGGCTGAATGGCCTCCTTTTCCACTTGGTTTACTCTTAGAAGTATCAGAGTGAGTTTTCTTTAACTCATTCATGAGATATGTGCATTTCTGGCTGGTCCAACGATTATTGGCCAATCCTAATTGCCCCTTGAGAAGGTGGTGGTGAGCTGCCTTCTTGGACCGCTGCAGTCCATGTGCTGTAGGTCAACCCACAATGCCCCTTGGGGGGGAATTCCAGGACTTTGACCCAACAACAGTGAAGGAATGAGGATCTATTTCCAAGTCAGGATGCTGAGTGGCTTGGAGATGAACTCGCAGGGAGTTAGTGTTCCCATGTACCTTCTGCCCTTGTCCTTGTAGATGGAAGTGGTCATGGCTTTGGAAGGTGCTGCCTGAGGGGCCTAATGTTGGTAAAATCAAACCTGCTCAAAGATTAATCTAAACCTTTTCATCCTAATCTCATTATTTAGATAGTACTTAAAAATCTAACACTTGCCCTAATAACTGGCGGCAAGTCTCATTCTCAGTTTCATCTGACTATAGCCCTGTGAAGCTTTGGGTGTTTTACTGTGTTAATGGTGCTGTCTAAATCCAAGTTGTTGTTGTTAATGAGGATCTGTCTATTCCTCTGTCACAAAAGGAAAATGTTCTCCAGGAGCTTCTACCGTCCCCGGTGGAATATCCTCTGTTCCCAGAAGGATACACTTGGAACCCATTGCCCTCTCTGAACTTAAATTAGTTGCAGTTCTGGATATTTCCCTGATCAGCCTATTCAAAGATGGGACTGTACACCTTTGGAGCAGGTGCCACTTGAACCCAGGCCTCCTGACTCAGAGATAGGGACATTACACTGCATGCAAAGTGGCTGTAATTGGATACAGGGGCTTAAAAAACAGAAGATGCGTCTGCCCACCAGAGTTTGGCTGTGGGTATCAGCAGAGGGAGTTGGTGAACACGCATTGAGCGTGTCTGAGAAGCAGCGATAATGATGAGAGAAGGGGTTTTGACATTGTTAGCCATGACTGAACCTGTTCCCAGCACAGCTCCTTGTCCACTTGATACCCACAGCTTCTCATTGCTAATGGGCATGGAGTGAATGGTGTAGAGATGGGACCTCGTACTATCAGTTCCACTCCCTACACCTCACCAAATACACAAAATCCAGCGCAGCATTCCAGCTCCATGACTTTTCATCCGTTACATTAAGGATGCTGTTACTGCCTTTCCTACACAATGGGTTTGACGGCAGAGAAAGTGCACTTTGGAGTGCAGGAATGTGGGACACGGGGTGGTCAGTTTTGCACAGCAAGCTCCCACAAACAGACCTTGTTACTGTTTGAGCAATAAGTATATGTCCCAAGACAATAAGAAAACGAACAGTTTAGGAAATTGTGGCCACAATCAGTTTGGCTCTAATTTCATTTCCACTGGGGAAGGCGATGGCCTAGTGGTATTATTGCTGGACCCAGGGTGACATTCTGGGGACCCAGGTTCGAATCCTGCCACAGCAGATGGTGGAATTTGAATTCAATGAAATGGCTGGAATTAAGAATCTGATGATGACCGTGAAACTATTGTTGATTGTCGGAAAAACCCACCTGTTCACTAATGTCCCTTAGGGAAGGAAACTGCCATCCTTAGATAACAAGGTGTGGATCTGGATGAACACAGCAGGCCAAGCAGCATCATAGGAGCAGGAAAGCTTGACATTTCAGGCCTAGACCCTTCATCAGAAATGGGGGAGGGGAAGAGGGTTCTGAAATAAATAGGGAGAGAGGGGGAGGCGGATAGAAGATGGATAGAGGAGAGGATAGGTGGAGAGGAGACAGACAAGTCAAAGGGGCGGGGATGGAGCCAGTAAAGGTGAGTGTAGTTGGGGAGGTAGGGAGGAGATAGGTCAGTCCAGGGAGGACGGACAGGTCAAGGGGGCGGGATGAGGTTAGTAGATGGGAGATGGGGGTGCGGCTTGAGGTGGGAGGAGGGGATAGGTGAGAGGAAGAATAGGTTAGGGAGGCGGGACGAGCTGGGCTGGTTTTTTCCTCTCCTCTATCCATCTTCTATCCGCCTCTCCCTCCCTCCCTATTTATTTCAGAACCCCCTTCCCTTCCCCCATTTCTGATGAAGGGTCTAGGCCCGAAACGTCAAGCTTTCCTGCTCCTATGATGCTGCTTGGCCTGCTGTGTCTATCCAGCTCTACACCTTGTTATGTCGGATTCCCCAGCATCTGCAGTACCTATTATCTCTGCCAGCCTTACCTGGTCTGGCCTACATGTGACTCCAGACCCACAGGAATGTGGTTGACTCTGAACTGCCCTCTGGGTAATTATGGATGGGCAATAAATGCTGCCTAGCCAGCAACGCCCTCATCCCATGAATAAAAAAAATGGTGGAGCAGATTCAAGGGTTCAGTGATCTCTTCATACTCCTTACTCTTATGGTCATGTAAAGAAGAGCTTCCAAGAATATTTCATTTCTTTCACATTTCCAAACAAATTTTGATTTAAGACGGTGATGGATCTTCTAAACTGAACTGAACTAGCTGTATAGACAGTGACTACAAGAGCAGGTCAGGGGCTAGGAATGCTGCAGTGAGTAACTCACCTCCTGACCCCCCAAAGCCTGTCCACCATCTACAAGGTACAAGTCAGGAGTGTGATGAAATACTCCCCACTTGCCTGGATGGGTGCAGCCCCAACAACACTCAAGAGGTTTGACACCATCCAGGACAAAGCAGCTGCTTGATGGGCATCACATCCACAAGCATCCAGTCCCTCTATCACCGACACTCAGTATGTACAAGCAGCAAGAAAAAATGCAGACATTCATCAAAGCTCAAAAACAGAAGTTGCTGGAAAAGCTCAGCAGGTCTGGCAGCATCTGTGGAGAAAAAAATCAGAGTTAATGTTTTGGGTCCAGTGACCCTTCCTCAGAACATCCTCCTTCTGAAGAAGGGTCATCTGACCCGAAACGTTAACTCTGATTTTTTCTCCACAGATGCTGCCAGACCTGCTGAGCTTTTCAAGGAATTTCTGTTTTTGTTCCCAATTTGCAGCATCTGCAGTTCTTTCGGTTTTTATTTGTCAAGGCTCCGTTAACAGCACTTTCCAAACTTGATAATCTAGAAGGACAAGGGGAGCAGATACATGGGAACCCACCAGCTGCGAGTTCCCCTCCAAGCCGGTCACCATCCTGACTTGGAAGTATGTTGCTGTTCCTTCACTGTCGCTGGGTCAAAATCCCGGAATTCCCTCCCTAAGGGCTTTGCGGGTCAACCCACAGAAGGTGGCCTGCAGCATTTCAAGAAGGCATCTCAGCACCACCATCTCAAGGGAACAAGTAAGAATGGGCAAGAAATGCTGGCCCAGCAGTGAAGTTCAGATTCTACTCATGAGTCAAAAATGCAATGAATGAATAAGGAGCCTCCATGTCGCCAGCAATATTCTGAGACATTGCACGGTCAGAATGATTTTGAACAGACTGCATTCCTGGCCATAGTGCATGCTCAGACAAAACAGAAAGGACCCAGGTACTACCATTCAGTTCGTCATCCTGTATTTATAAAGACACAATTTTTCCAAAACAACCACTTTCTGCAAGCCTGCGCTTGAACACCTCTTGCTGGAAATTTACACAAGAATATTTTAGATATTTTCTAACAATCTGTTCAGGCATGTATGGATATACCTCTGGAGGTAATAAGGCCCAAGTCTCCTAGCTCAGAGGTAAGGACATTACCACTGCATCACCAAAGCCTGACCTGAATAATTTAAGTTTCTTTGATTCTTGGATTTCCTGAGATTATTGGAAATGTACAGGTTGTGCTGCACTGCACAAAATCTATTCAGAGGTTGCACACAGTTCCTTCGAATGTTTCTGCTTATGCCATGCTGTGCAGGTGGCATTTATCAATGTTCTAGTTATTGGCAATTATGACCTTGGGTCACTGAGGATTGTGGCTTCCTTACTAAAGGGGATTTAACACCGTCTTTTATTGTAGACGATTTCATTTTCGAGCTTAGAGCCATGCTGCCTGGACTGGAGGGCAGGTCTTAAGAGGAAAGGCTGAGGGAGCTAGGGCTTCTCTCATTGGAGTGAAAACAGATGAGAGGTGACTTGATAGAGGTGTACAAGATGATGAGAGGCATAGATAGAGTGGATAGTCAGAGACTTTTTTCCCAGGGCGGAAATGACTATTACGAGGGGGCATAATTTTAAGGGGATTGGAGGAAGGTATAGGGGAGATGTCAGAGGTAGGTTCTTCACACAGAGAGTGGTGGACGTGTGGAATATGCTGCTGGCAGTGATAGTGGAGTCAGATACTTCAGAGACTTTTAAGCGACTCTTGGATAGGTACATGAAGATAGTAAAATATAGGGTATGCAGGGTAGATTGATCTTAGTAGGATAAAAGGTCGGCACAACATCGTGGGCCGAAGGGCCTGTACTGTGTTGTACTGTTCTATGTTCTATGTTCTGAAGTGAGTCGCTTTAAGATCAGAGGTATTCTATATTTATTTACTTATTTGGTCACCTGCAAACCTTTATTCAAGCTCTTCATTCTCTCAATGAGTTCCTCTTTGATCCTGTATTCATTCTGGGGATGTGGGCGTATATTCCCTTTCCTATATCGCTGTGGTCAGTGTAAAGGAGCTCCCACAGTTATTCATGTAGAACTCTGAGGTGCACAGGGATCTAGGTGTTCTAGTGAGTGAGTCCCGAAAGGTCGAATATAGTCAATAATTAAGAAGACTAATGGGACATTATCCTTTATTATATAAGAGGAGTTGAACACAGAAGTGAGGATGTTATGAGATAACAAGCATGGGGCTGGATGAACACAGCAGGTCAAGCACCATCATAGGAGCAGGAAAACTTGACGTTTCGGGCCTAAACCCTTTTTCAGAAA
>JAHRHZ010000273.1:19003461-19015605 GCA_024137785.1 Ginglymostoma cirratum | reverse complement strand
GTTTCAGAAGGGTTTAGGCCCGAAACGTCAAGTTTTCCTGCTCCTATGATGCTGCTTGACCTGCTGTGTTCATCCAGCCCCATGCTTGTTATCTCGGATTCTCCAGCATCTGCAGTACCTTTTATCTCTGAAGATGTTATGCTTCAGTTAGACAGGGCATTAGTGAGACCACATCTTGCTCAGCACTGCTGCCTCACAGCACGGGGACACAGGTTCAAATCCACCCTCAGGCAACTGTGTGTGGAGTGTGCACATTCTCCTTGTGTCTGTGTGGGTTTCCTCCGTGTGCTATAGGTTCCTCCCACAGCCCAAAGATGTGCAGGTTAAGGTGGATTGGCCATGCTAACTTGCCCAGAGTGTTGAGGGATAGGGGTGAGTCTGGATGGGATGCTCTTTGGAGGGTCGATGTGGACTCAATGGGCCGAATAACCTGCTTCCACATATTCTATGAGGTAGTGTGCAGTTTGTCTCTTTAAGGAAGGATTAAGTACATTGGACATAGTTTAGAGGAAGTTTACTAACTTGCCACATGAAGCGAGTGATTTGGGTTATGGGGAATGGTTGGACAGACCGGACTTGTTTCCCCTGGAGTTGAGGAGAGTGAGAGGTGACCTGATTGAATTGTATCGGATCCTGAATGGCCTCGGCAAGGTGAAAGTGGGAAGGAGATTTCCTCTTGTGCGTCAGTCCACAGCTGGGGGGCAGTGTTTTAAAATGAAGGATCACCCATTCAGAACAGAGATGACAAGATCTGACAAGTTGTGAGAGCCCTGAGCATCAGAAGGTGGTTAGGTGTGTCATTGAGTATTTTTGATTTGATTTTTTTTTGATTGGTTTTATTGTCACGTGTACCGAAATACAGTGAAAAGCTTTGTTTACGAGTGGTGCAGACAGATCACAGCAAGCAAAGGATGTACAGATCAAAAAGACTTAGAGGCTTATGGGTGACATTACAGGGTATACTATTTGAGGCTGGAGTCCATTCATCAGTCTGAGAACGGCTGGAAAGAAGCTGTTCCTGAACCTGCTGGTGCGTGTGTTCAGGCTTTTGTATCTTCTGCCTGATGGAAGAGGTTGTAGGAGATCATGACCGGGGTGCAATGAGTGTGTGATGATGTTGGCCGCCTTTCCACAGCAGTGAGCCGTGTAAATACAGGCCTTAAAATATTTTAAAGGTGGAGACAGATTGATTCTGGTTAGGCAAAAACTTGAGGATTATCGGAGGTGGATGGGAATGTGGGATTCGAATCACAAACAGATCAACCATGACCCCATTCAATGCCAGAGAAGGCTCAAGGGAATGCATGGTCCACCCCTGCTCCTGTTCACTATTTATATGTACAGGTCTCACTGCTGCTAGTGACTGAGGGGCATGGTGCACATGCTTGAGGTGCTTAAAAAGAGTGATTTCTCCTGCCTCCTCGGGTTCAGTGCATCAGCAAGGCCATGAGAGAATCAAATAAGTAGCTGTGAAACTGCTTGATGTGCAGGAGTGGGATTTAAAATCATAGGGTCATACAGTGCAGAAACAGACCCTTCAGTTCAACTCGTGCACGTCAGTTTGGGACATGGCCAGGGGATTTGCAATGGTCTTCGTATTCTCCCATGTTTCAGTGTTCTCTTAACACATTCCTAAGCACTGATTCTGTGGTACCATTACACATTGGAGTGCATAACACCATGTAAGAATATTATGAAGGCTTTAGAGAGAACGTACAGAAAGGGTTTATTGGAATAGATCCACTGTTGAGGGATTCAACTATGTGGAGAGCCTGGGGAGGTTGTTCTTCTTGGTACACAAAGGTTAGAAGGAGATTTGATCAAGAGATGTTTAAAACGGTGAAGGATTTTAATAAGAATAAATAAGGAGAAATTGATTCCAATAACCGAAATTTCAGCAAGCCGAGGATTTAGGACAACTCACAGAAAATCTGGGCAATACAAGGAAAAGTATTTTTGAACCAAAATTTGGAATGCGTTGGCTGATACGATCAGAAGTCACATGACATCAGGTTATAGTCCATCGGGTTTATTTGAAATCACAAGCTTTTGGAGTGCTGCTTTCAGATTTCTGACCTCGTCCACCCCAGTCCAACACTGGCACTTCTACATTCGACCTGATGAGGTGGTGGATCTGCAGAAAGAAGCAATTCAGCCCATTGGGTCTGTGCTGGCCTTTTTGTGCACAGGCTGTGCTCTCTATAAAGCTGCACCTTGTAGCTCGTGTAAATTAATCACTTTGCTGTGTCACAGTCAGGCATGGTTGACTAGAATCAAGAGACATTTGTTCCTCGCAGCTTGTCAGTGACTCATGGAGTTTTGGCAGTTTATGCATCATCTGACCTTTACCTGAATAAAGAATCTGAAGATATTCAGTCAAAGCTCCGAACAAACTGAGAGATTGGTTAGTAACCTGTCAACCATTTCCCCCATGTTTCCAAAGACAATCTCTGGAAAACAACGTTTCTTTCTTTCTTGCATTTTAACATTAAACAAAATTATTAAAAATGTGCTTACACAAGAACATAAGAACTAGGAGCAGGATTAGGCCGTCCAGCCCTTCGAGCCTGCTCCGCCATTCAACAAGATCATGGCTGATCTTTTTGTGGACTCAGATCCACTTACCCGCACTCTCACCGTATCCCTTAATTCCTTTATTGTTAAAAAAAACATCTACCTTAGCTTTAAAAACGTTTACTGACATAGTGTCAACTACTTCACTGGGCAAGGAATTCCATAGATTAACATCCCTCTGGGTGAAGAAGTTCCTTCTCAATTCACTCCTAAATAGGCCCGAAACGTCGAGTTTTCCTGCTCCTATGATGCTGCTTGACCTGCTGTGTTCATCCAGCCCCATGCTTGTTATCTCGGATTCTCCAGCATCTGCAGTACCTTTTATCCCTCACTCCTAAATCTGCTCCCTCGAATCTTGAGGCTATGCCCTCTTGTCCTAGCTTCACCTGCCAGTGGGAACATCCTCTCTACTTCTATCTTATCTACTCCCTTCATAATTTTATATGTTTCTATAATATTCCCCCCTCATTCTTCTGAATTCCAATGAATATAATCCCAATCTACTCAATCTCTCCTCATAAGCCAACCCCCTCAACTCCGGAATCAACCTAGTGAACCTCTTCTGCACCCCCTCCAGTGCCAGTACATCCTTTCTCAAGTAAGAAGACCAAAACTGCACACAGTATTCCAGGTGTGCCCTCACCAGCACCTTGTACAGCTGCAACCTCTCTGCTTTTAAACTCAATCCCTTTAGCAATGAAGGACAAAATTCCATTTGCCTTCCTAATTACTTGTTGTACCTGCAGACCAACCTTCTGTGATTCATGCACAAGGACACCCAGGTCCCTCTGCATAGCAGCGTGCTGCAACTTTTTACCATTCAAGTAATAATCCTTTTTACTATTACTCCCACCAAAATGCAAAGTATTATAGACCAGTAAGTTTAACATCTGTAGGAAGTAAGTTACTTGAGAAGATTCTGAGGGATAAGAAAGATTTAAAAAGACAGGGTTTGGTCAGTAGTAAAACAACCAAAAGAACTGCGGATGCTGTAAATCAGAAACAAAAACAGAAGTTGCTGGAAAAGCTCAGCAGCTCTGGCAGCATCTGTGAAGAAAAAATCAGAGTTAATGTTTCGGGTCCGGTGACCCTTCCTCAGAACTGATGGTGGCTGGGAAAACGTCGGTTTATACACAGAAAATAGGGAGAGGGTTGGGATAAGGAGTAAACGATAGGATAAAGGAAAGAGCCGAAAGAGAGAGAAGAGCAGTTCCAGCAGGATCTTGATCAGCTGAGGAGGTGGGCCGAGAAATGGCAACTGGAGTTTAATATAGATAAGCGTGAGGTGTTGCATTTTAAAAAGTCAAATCAAGGTAGGTGTTTCATGGTGAATGGTACGGGCTTAAGGAGTGCAGTGGAACAGAGGGACCTTGGAGTTCAGGTGCACTGTTCTCTGAAAGTGGAGTCACAGGGTAGACAGAGCAGTGAAGAAGGCGTTTGGCACACTGGCCTTCATCAGTCTGGGCGTTGAGTATAGAAGTTGGGAAGTTATGTTGCAGTTGTACAGGACATTGGTGAGGGCACACTTGGAGTATTGTGTTCAGTTTTGGTCACCTTGCTATAGGAAGGATGTTATTAGACTGGAAAGAGTGCAGAAGAAATTTACAAGGATGTTGCTGGGACTCGAGTGACTGAGTTATAGGGAGAGGTTGGACAAGCTGGGACTTTTTCTTTAGAGCATAGGAGACTGAGGGGAATGTTATAGAAGTGTATAAGATCATGAGAGGCATGGATAGGGTGAATGCACTCAGTCTTTTTCCCAGGGTTGAGGAATCGAGGAATAGAGGGCATCAGTAGAGGGAAAGAATACATGGGAACCTGAGGGGCAACTTTTTTACACAGAGGGTGGTATGCATATGGAATGAGCTGCCAGCAGAAGTGGTTGAGGTGGGTACATTAAGAACATTTAAAAGGCACACGAACGCATACATGGATAGAAAACATTTAGAAGCATATGGGCCAAGTGCAAGGAATTGGGTTTAGCGTGGATGGACATTTTGGTTGGCATGGACCAGTTTGGTCTCCGTGGTGTAGGATTCTGTGAGACTGAGGTCAGGCTAATTGGGGATGGAGATGGTGTGTGCAGGGCAGGGAAGGCAGGATATGCTTACAGTTCACGATTAACCCACCTTATCTTGTTGGCCTGGTGCTAAATGTCTAATGAAAGCACTGGAGGAGAAAAAGCAATGCAAAATTCATTTTGTGCTGAGTGTATCATTGGGGAATCCCTTCTGCTTCAATTATACCTCATTAGAAAAAGACATCTTCCTCATTAATTAAGTGGAGAAAAACTACAGAAAAGTACAACACAAAGGGACTTATGGAGTTCTCTTTGTGATTGAATTGAATCATTTATTGTCATGTGTATTGAATGAAAAAGTACAGTGAAAAGTGTGTACATACAAGGGCACATACTTATGCATGAAACGCAGAAAGCTAGCACACAGGGACAGCAGGTAATCAGGAAGGCCTTTGCAATGTTGGCCCTTGTTTCAAAGGGGTTGGAGTATAAGAGTTGGGAAGTCTTACTGTAACTGTACAAGGTGCTGGTGAGACCACATCTGGAGCACCGTGAACAATTTTGGTCCCTTTTTTAAGGAGATACATCATTTCATTGGAGGCAGTTTGGAGAAGGCTCACTAGGATGATCCCTGGTTTGAAGGGATTGTCTTATGAGCAAAGGTTAATCAGGTTGGGACTCTGCTTATTGGAGGTTCGAAGAATGAGAGGTGATCTCATTGAAACATATAGGGGACTTGGCAGGGTAAATGCTGAGAGGATGTTTCCCCTCATGGGAGAGTCTGAGACCAGAAGGGCACAGTCTCAGAATAAAAGGGCACCAATTTAAGACTGAGATGAAGAGGAATTGCTTCTCCCAGAGGGTTGTGCGTCTTTAGAACTCCTAGCCGCAGAGAGCTGTGGGGGCAGAGTCCGTGTGTATATTTAAGGCTGAGGTAGATAGATTCTTGATCAGTCGGAGAACCAAGGGTTATGGGGAAAGGGCAGGAGAGTGGACGTGAGGAATGTTGGATCAGCCATGATCCTATTGAATGGTGGAGCAGGCTCGAGGAACTGCCTACTCCTCTTCCTGTTTCTTGTGGTGTCATATTTTTAATCACTTAGTTCATTGTTTCAATCCCAAATCTGGATAGGCACACTGTTGTCAGGCCTCTCCAATCTCCAACTGTTACCTTTAACCCTATCACTGAGAAGTGCTTATTCACTGGTATCTTACAAGGAGGTTGTTTGGCTTTATTGGGTCCACTGCTAGATGAGAATGAGTTTTTCACTCATCCCATTTTCCAGCTCTTGGTCCGTAGCCCTGTCGGGGCCTGAATGTAAAGTCCATATCCACACAGTCAGTTTCTGCCACTCTTTCAACCAATGAGCCCTACCAGCCTCTGGATGAAACAGTTTCACCCCAATCCTTCTAATAATTATTTTAAATCCATCCTCTTTTCTTATTTTTTGTTCTGCTGAGAGAAATGGGCCCTTCCAACCCACTCCATCCAGGCCCATTTTAATTCTTTACATCTCAATCAAGTCCCTCCTGAGTTTTCTGTTTTCTGATATTCACTCCTTCCACCACCAATGCTCAGTTGCAGCAGTGTGTACTACCTGTGAGGTGCACCGCAGAAATTCACCAAAGATCCTCAGGCAGCACCTTCTAAACTCATGACCACTTCCATTTGGAAGGACAAGGGCATCAGACACATGGGAACACCACCCCCTGCAAATTCCCCTCCCAGCCACTCACAATCCTGACTTGGAAATATGTCGCTGTTCGTTCACTGTCGCTGGGTCAAAATCCCCCCTTGCTGAGAGCATTTTTGGTCAACCCACAGCACATGGACTGCAGTGGTTCAAGAAGGCAGCTCACCACCACCCTCTCAAGGGGCAACTAGGGACGGGTAATAAATGCTGGGCCTAGCCAGTGACGCCCACATCTTGTGAATGGATAAACAAAGAAAACATTCCAAATCTATCCAATCATTTCTAAGACCAAAAGTTCTCCATCGCTGGCAGCATCCTGTCTGGTGCAGTTCTTCCTGTAATGTGTTCACCAGAACTTTACACACCACTCATACGGAGGAAGAAATGGAACTACGGAAATTAATGGGTTGAAGAATTGACAAGTCCCTTGTAACTGACAGCATCTATCTCAGGTTTTGGAACTGTTTCCCTCAATAAAATATCACAAACTTGGGATCATAATTTCAGAGCAAGGATTGGCTATTTGGCAAAAAAGCTGAAAGAACTGTGGATGCTGTAAATCAGAAATTGCTGGAAAAGCACAGCAGCATCTGCGGAGAGAAATCAGAGTTAACTTTTCAGGTTGCTAAGCTTTTCCAGCAATTTCTGTTTTTGTCGGCTATTTGGGTCTGAGCTGAGAAGAAATGTTTTCACTGACAAGATGGTGAGTCTTTGAAATTCATCTCTCCAAATAGCCAGGCACGGCCACAATGGTGATTTTTCCTTCCCTAAAGGACATTAGTGAACCAGAAGGGCTTTTCCAACAATTGACAATGATTTCATGGTGATGATTAGAATTGTTATTTTTTAAATCCTGCTGTGGTGGGACATGAACCTGAGTCCCTAGTATTTTAGCTCTCTAGAAAACTAGCCCAGTAACAATGTCACTCGGCCATTAACCCTCCCCTTTATTGAGGCACTGAATCTGTTACACCAGGAGATAACATAGGTGTGCTTATGGCCATGATGATGCTCGGGAATTTCTGGTGAGTGAGTTAAAATAACTTCATTCCCCTCTGCAAAATTCATCCCTGACACATCTCCCAAATCATTACATTCTTATTCTGTTTCTGCTTCCACTATTTTTTCATTGGAATGAGTTGTAATCGAATTCCACTTTGAAGCATGATGCACAGACAGGCCATTCAGCTGCTTGAACCATCACACTATTACCGTGTCCCGCAGTTGTCCCTCCATCTCCCTCACTTTCCATCGATTAAAAAGATTATAGATATAAAGTTTTCACCAACAAACTCAATGGGGTATTCACGAGAATCTTCCTTAGCCAGAGAGAGATGAGAACATGGAATTCTCCACCCTACGGAATAACTCGATTAATGTGTAACAGTTGTCTTTAATTATGTAGGGTGGCACAGTGGTCAGCACCTGCTGCCTCACAGCGCCAGGGACCTGGGTTCGATCCCACCCTTGGGTGACTGTCCATGTGGAGTTTGCACGTTCTCCCCGTGTCTGCGTGGGTTTCCTCGCACAGTCCAAAGCTGCGCAGGTTAGGGTGGATTGGCCATGCTAAATGGCCCGTAGTGTCCAGGGATGTGTAGGCTAGCTGGATTAGCCATGGGAAATGCAGGGTTATAGGGATTGAGTCGGGGTTGGCTATGGGTGGGCTGCCAGTCAGAGTGGGCTTGATGGGCTGAATAGCCTGCTTCCACGCTGTAGGGATTCCATGATAGAGTGAGAGAGAGTATTAATTGGGGTTTCACTCCAGCACATTTCAGAGACACTTACTGAAATTGTGTTATGGTTATATGAGGTGATGTATCCTTGCATTGTTTGTCTTTGCAAGTACGTTAGGTTGAGAAACAATTAGTTCACCAACTGGCATTCTGTTTGTATGTGGCTGAGGTGCATAGTCTACTTCAGCGAAAGCTGGATAAGTACATAGGGCAGCACGGTGGCTCAGTGGTTAGCGCTGCTGCCTCACAGCACTATACACCCGGGTTTGATTCCACCCTCGGGCGACTGTCTGTGTGGAGTTTGCACGTTCTCCCTGTGTCTGCGTGGGTTTCCTCTGGGTGCTCCAGTTTCCTCCCACAGTCCAAAGATATGCAGGTTAGGTGCATTGGCCATGCTAACTTACCTGTACTGATCAGGGATGTGCAGCTCAGCTGGGTTAGCCATGGGATATGCAGGGGTAGGGGAATGAGTCAGGGCGGCATGCTGTTCAAAGGGTCGGTGTGGACTTGTTGGGCTAAATGGCCTGTTTCCACACTGTAGGAATTCTGTGATCTGAAGTACATCTTTATATCATCAAAGTATGTCCATAGGGTTCAAAGAAGAGGGATTGTGCAAGGCTCATGTGGATGAGGATGTCCAGCAAGGACTGTTGGATCAAAACAACCTGCTTCTTTTCTGTCATTTGAAACCAAACATTTCTTTTTCTTAACAGGTGGAAGCTACGAAGAAAATTCTGGAGGAACTTAATTTTAATATCGTAGAAATAAAAGATGAGACAGCAACTCTTGATGGTGGGGATGTCCTGTTTACAGGTATGTGATTTGGATATTCAGCAAGCAGTGAATCCATTCAATGAGTCCTCTCAATGTTTGTTCATTCCTGAACACTGTGTCTGTTACCTGGATCCTGGTAAAATTACATAGAAACAGGAACAAGAGTAGGCCATTCAGCCCTTCAGATCCACTCCAACACTGATTAAAGTTATGACTGTCTCCAAGTCAAGTTGACTTTCTTTCTTGATCCCTCTATCCCTTGATTTTCTTAGTGTCCAAATGGCATAATCTTGAACATATCCAAGGTCTCTGCATCCAGAGCTCTCTGCAATAGAGTATTTCAAAGATTTACGGCCCTCTGAGTGAAGAAGTTTCCCCTTATCACATTCCTAAACATATTGAGATTGTGACCCCTTTCTACCTTATTTAGCCATTGGGGAAACAGCCTGTTGTCTGTTATGGTGACATTCCAAAGCAATTCATTGCATGTCCAGTGTTTTGGGCATTTCTGGGTGATGTGGTGAAGTCCTAGATATGTGGTTGACTCTTAATTGCCCTCTGAAGTAACCCCAACAAGATATCCAGGTCAAGGGGCAATTAGGGATGTGTATAAATGCTGGCCCAGCCTGGAGGAGCAAATTACTGTTGATGCTGAAATCTGTGGACAGAGAGCAAGCTAACATTTTGAGTCTAGATGACTTCATCAGAGCTGACATGAAGTGTGGAGGGAGGAGGGCAGCATTTATGCAATAGTGGGACGGTGGAGTGTTGGTCGAGAAAGAGTATAGATAGTGCGGATTAAGTCATCGGAATGTGAGAGTGGCAGAACAATATAGTAAAAAGGGCATATGGCATGCTTGAGATAACAAGGTGTAGAGCTGGATGAACACAGCAGGCCAAGCAGCATCAGAGGAGCCTTCATCTGGACCCGAAACGTCAGCTTTCCTGCTCCTCTGATGCTGCCTGGCCTGCTGTGTTCCTCCAGCTTCATACCTTGTTATCTCAAATTCTCCAGCATCTGCAGTTCCTACTAACCCCATATGACATGCTTTCATTGGAAGGGACGTTGAGTATAAGGATAGACAAGTTATGCTGCAGTTTTATAGAGCTTTAGTTGGGCCACATTTAGAATATTGCATTCAGTTCTGGTCACCACACTGCCAGAAGGATGTGGATGCTTTGGAGAGGATACAGAAAAGATTTATCAGGATGTTGCCAGGTATGGGAGTTTTTTAGCAATGAAGAAAGGTTGAATAGACTGGATTTATTTTCACTGGAATGCAGGAGATTGAGGGGCAACCTGATAGAAGTTTATAAGATTATGAATGATATAGATAGTGGAAAGTATGAGGCTTTTCCCAGGATGGAGGGGTCAATTACTAGGGGAAACAGGTTCAAGGTGTGAGAAGGGAAGTTTAAAAGAGATCTGTGAGGCATGTTTTTCGCACAAAGAGTGGTGAGAGCCTGGAACGTGCTGCCAGAGGAGACGGTGGAAGCAGACACAGTAGCAGCATTCAAGAAACACCTGGATGAATACATGAACAGGAAGGGAATAGAGGGATACGGATCCTGTAAGTGAAGGCAGTTTTAGTATGGAAAGGCAAAATGTGTCAGCACAGGCTTGGAGGGCCGAAGGGCCTGTTCCTGTGCTGTATTGTTCTTTGTAATGGCGTGTCTAACTGCCAAACAGGAAAGAACAGTCAGTCCAGCTGGAGTGGGGGGAGAGGAGAGAGGACATGCTGACAGAGAATGCAACAAGTAAAGCTAATAGACAGAAAGAAAATGGGAGTGAGTTCACAGTGTGAAGGTGTTGAACTCAATATTGAAGTCCAGAATGTGACCCAGCCTGTGATGTCCACATTGAATGATTGAATAAAAATAAGTTAAAAAGAGCTCGTTTAAAGTGGAGTCCCAGGTAAACAGGATAGTGAAGATGGCATTTGGAATGCTTGCTATTATTGGTCCGTGCATTGAGAACAGGAGTTGGAAGGTCATGTTACAGCTGTACAGGACATTGGTGAGGCCACTTTTGGAATACTGCGTGCAATTCTGGTCTCCCGGCTATAGGAAGGATGTTGTGAAACTTGAAAGGATTCAGAAAAGATTTCCAAGGATGCTGCCAGGGTTGGAGGGTTTGAGCTACAGGGAGAGGCTGGATAGGCTGGGGCTGTTTTCCCTGGAGTGATGGAGGCTGAGGGGTGACCTTATAGAGGTTTATAAAATCATGAGGGCCATAGATAGGGTGAACAGCAGAGGTCTTTTCCCCAGGGTAGGGGAGTTCAAATTTAGAAGACATAGGGTTAAAGTGAGTGGGGAAAGATTTAAAAGGGACCTGAGGGGCAACTTTTTCACACAGAGGGTGGTGTGTGTATGGAATGAGCTGCCAGAGGAAGTGGTGGAGGCTGGTACAATTACAACATTTAAAAGGCATCTGGATGGGTATATGAATAGGAAGGTGTTAGAGGGATATGGGCCAAATGCTAGCAAATGGGCCTAGATTTATGTAGGATATTTGGTTGGCGTGGTTGAGTTGGACCAAAGGGTCTGTTTCCATGCTGTACAATTCTATGACTGTGTAATTCAAAATGTCCAGCCTCTTACCTGCCTGCAGAAGTTGACATCTCTCTAAATCTTAATCATGTTTATAGATTGTGACAACTTGTTTTGATGTTTGGAATTTGGATGTTTTTGAGAGAATTTCTCCTCCCTGCTTACCCATGCACTGGCAGTCTGTGATCCTACACTACACTTTTCCCAGTATTTGGGAAATCACTGACCTAACACCCTGAGAAAATCAGCTGCAGCTCCCGAATAAAAAAAGATGTTGTGGAACGGAGCAGTTCCAAAAATGACCATCTTTGCAGGACGTTGTTTGGGTCTAAGAGAAACTGATAGCAGTGCATGAGGATGCAATAACCAGAAGTCATACATTTAAGACAATTAGCAAAAGGAGTGGAGACAACAAGGGGAAACACCTTTTTTTTAAATAACATAGATATTCATCTGTGCATGAAGAGTGCATGAAGTGTAAAATGTTTTGAGACATGATTGCTCTGTGTCACTAGGATTAGCTGCACAAATTGTAATGTTAGATAACAAGCATGGGGCTGGATGAACACAGCAGGTCAAGCAGCATCATAGGAGCAGGAAAACTTGACGTTTCGGGCCTAAACCCTTCATCAGAAATGGGGGAGGGGAAGAGGGTTCTGAAATAAATAGGGAGAGAGGGGGAGGCGGATAGAGGATGGATAGAGGAGAGGATAGGTGGAGAGGAGGCAGACAAGTCGAAGAGGCGGGGATGAAGCCAGTAAAGGTGAGTGTAGGTAGGGGGGTAGGGAGGAGATAGGTC
>JAHRHZ010000273.1:18977156-18993461 GCA_024137785.1 Ginglymostoma cirratum | reverse complement strand
GACTTGTCTGTCTCCTCTCCACCTATCCTCTCCTCTATCCATCTTCTATCCACCTCCCCCTCTCTCCCTATTTATTTCAGAATCCTCTTCCCCTCCCCCATTTCTGATGAAGGGTCTCGGCCTGAAACGTCAAGTTTTCCTGCTCCCATGATGCTGCTTGGCCTGCTGTGTTCATCCAGCCCCTCACCTTGTTATCTCTAATAATTGTTGCTGCATTCTGTAAATAAACACATAAATCAGAAGAAAATATTTGTGTCCAGTTCATCCTTCACTGACTGGCTGGGGATCAAATTAGCGAACAGGAACATGTGCTACTGCCCCAGAACCTTTCTTATGTTGAAGATACTGTATAGTTAATCCATACCCAGACCTACACTGCTACTGTGCTGCACAGCATTACAGAGACAAATCATTTTTTCCCTTCTGTTTTTAATTGCCTGTCCCACTGTTGGGAAGGGGAACAGCCAGTCAGCAGGTTGTACCAGGCCTCTGCCAATATATCATTGACCACTAGCAAGCCCCACCTTACCCCGCTGACTTTTATAACCCTGATTTATTTTTAAACACCCCTGCCATCCAGAAAGCAGTGACATCTGCTGCGCTCGACGACCAGCTTCCATTCATCTGAACTGTCCAGGAGATCCGAAAACGCGCTTGTTCTTCGAAGCCAGCCATTCCTACACAAACAAAGACTGAGAGGGAACACACGGCTGATGCTTCTTGCTATTCGATCTGCCTTGCCGATGCTGTGGTACTGAAGAAAGAGGTGCAGGCACACTGTTGATAAAGAAACAGCAGGAATTGTAGACCCATCCTATGTGTAGGGATCAGGTGAAAAACATGGAGTCAGCTTCTTGCCTGTTTATCCAGTTTAGTTTCTGGAAAGAATTACTTGATTTTTTTTTGTCCAAGCAACAGTGAGGGCTCTTTGGGGGGAAAGAATGCAAGATTATTTCCCCAGAAATCTGAAAGAGGTTCATGGATTGTATCTGGTGCACATTTCTCTTGTGTGATAATCTCCTGTGGAAACATACATTACCTTCTCTCTTAATCATTACTGTCATTGAATTTATTCAAGGCTGCTTCAGATAGATTGTTTTGATAGTCAGGGGAGTTGAGGATTACGGGGAGCAGACAGGAAGGCGAAGCGGAGACTACAACACGATCAGCTTTTATGTTATTGAATAGCAGAGCAGGCTCGAATGCTGAAATGGCCCAGGCTTGCTCCTAAGTTCCTACGTTTTTGGCCAAAGGCTTTCAGATATCAGGAAGCTGGACATTGACCATATGAGAGGGGTTTGTGAACTGAGAATATGAACAGGCAGTGCCCAGGTTACAAATGGGTTCTGTCCTTGAGTGAGTTCGCAAGTTGATTTGTACACAAGCCTGAACACAATGAAAGACAATATAAAATACCCACTTATAAGTAGGAGGAAACATTTGTATGTCAGGTCTTTAAAAGTGTTATTAATGCCGGGCCATTTGGCCCAGGGATTCTGCTCCACACGGCCCTGTGTAGGATTATGCTCATAAGCAGCTATAAGTTGGATATTCATAGTGGGGCGCCCGCTAGAGTTAACGTATCCTCCTTGTAGCTTTTTTTTAAGAGTTCCAATTTAAACATTAATTGCAGAACTTACAGCTTACACAAGATAAATGCTGAGTTATCATGCAACTATTGCTGAGAGTTATTAAGTAAAAACTGATTCAATAAAATACCGAGGCAAAGATCAAAAGTAGGTACGGACAAAAAAAATTTTTAAAGATGGAAGTAAGAACAGTGTGTTATCCTTGTAGGGCTGTTACTCGTTTAAAGATTTTCTTTCTGATGCGAAATGTGCAGTCAGAATTTAACGGCTGTGATGGCTTCTGTAGTTGAATGGTTGGAGGTTTTACTTACAGGTGCAGATTCTAGGAGGGAGTGAAGACTCCTTTAATTTAGTTTTATGGCACCGCAGGATGTGGCCTGGTTCAGTGCAACAGTCCTCAGCTGGTATACCTTCTTGAGTTCCCAGTTGACTGTCTCTCTCTCTCTCTCTCTCTCTCTGTCTTTTTCTCTTGCTGACGTTATCTCACAACGGTCTTTTTGGAGTTCTGTCTAAAGTGCTGTCTCTTGGCCTGCCTTGAGATGGCTGTTATGACTCATTGTTGCACAAAGAAAAGTCGATGATGTCGGAACTGTGTTGCATGAGGCTGAAAGGTGCTGAAAGGGTTAATGCTGAGGAGTGCTCCACACTATTAGTGGTGTCATACAGACATAGGGACAAAAATGGCTTCACTTCCTCAAGCAGTGAAAGTTACCCTTGCATTATCGCAGTGTTACTGACCCAGGGACACACAGGAACAATGTAACATAAGAACCAGCCCTGCCCTCTGGTGGTGTTGGATGTCTGTAGTGGGTACTGCTGGGATTGATGGGACCCAAGTAAGCCCAGGGGTGGGGTGGCTGGGGGTGTCTCTGGGGCGGAAGGACTTGTGCGCCGCAGTGGGGTTGAGGGGTTGGATTTTGAAGTATAGGCAGCGACGAGCTAATGAAGAGTGCTACCTTCTAGACCTGAAGCATGCTCCAAATGTGACAGCGCATCTTAGAAAAGGAATTGGTCTGCCCACAGTCACCATATTAGGGTAAGGGCAAGGCAATATTTCAGTCAGTAAGGTAACATTGCCAATGGCCTAGTGGTATTATCGCTGGACTGTTAATCCAGAGACCCGGATATGGGGACCCAGGTTTGAATCCCGCCATGGCAGATGGTGGAATTTGAATTCAGTAAATATCTGGAATTACGAGTCTAATGATGACCGTGAATCTATTGTCTACTGTTGGAAAAAGCCATCTGGTTCACTAATGCCCTTTAGGGAAGGAAACTGCCATCCTTACCTGGTCTGTCCTAGATGTGACTCCAGACCCACAGCCATGTGGTTGACTCTCACCTGCCCTCTACGCAATTAGGAATGGGCAATAAATGCTGCCTTAGCCAGCGATGCCCCTCATCCTGTTAATGAATAAAACAAAAAGCTTGGTGGGCCACTTCTCATTAGAGACTGGGAGTGGTTTAACCTGAGGGTCACCACACCTCAGGCAAGGGGAGAGGTTGAGAAGGAGAGTCCTTCACGATAACCTCAGCCCATGTGGGGATTGAACCCATGCTGTTGGCATCATTCTACATTGCTATCCAGCCAACTGAGCTACTCGAGCCCACAGATTAGGCCCTTTAACCAGCTCAGTTGACCCTTAATGATTTCTTTCTGTGTGATCGGTGAGTTGCCAGTTCCCTACAGCCCAGCAGAAACTCTCCTTGTGTGGGGCATGTAATGTCCAGCTACTGGTTTCTGTCATGGTGGCTCGCGGTAAAAACCCTTCTGGTTCAGGGAGAGAAATCTGCCACCCATACCCTAGCCTAGCCTACACGTGACTCCTGCCCACAGCAATGCCCTCCGAAATGACCCAGCAAGCTGCTTAACTATATGCAAGTAGGCAAGTCACCATCTCTTTCTCCTGAGCAATGATGACCCAGTCAGCAATGCCTATATTCTGTGAATGAATGCACGAACACATCTTAAAGACAAAAATGTCCACAATTTCAATATGTTTCCTAACCAGACAAATTGGCAGATTCTTGCAATGTTGAGCTGGGGATTTGAGCCAGTATCCCACCCATAGATTCATTCCACTGAAGAGCTCAGCAAGATTTGCTCCGCGCCAATGAGCTGGTGCTATATGGACACAGCTAATAAGCAAACAAAAAACTTCCTGAAAGAATTTCCCCCGCACCAGTTTTCCAATCGCAGCCTCTGTGAATCTCCCTTCATTCACTCCAGGATTGCAACAGCATCCCGAATATGCCGAGTGAACAATCATGCAAGAGAGATAGACCGCTACTCACCCCGAGACACAAAAATTATTTGTCTGTCTGTGTGGAGTTTGCACATTCTCCCTGCATCTGCGTGGGTTTCCTCCCACAGTCCAAAGATGGACAGGTTGGGTGGATTGGTCATGTTAAGTTGCCCATAGTGTCCAGGGTTGTGTAGGTTAGGTGAGTTAGCCTGGGGAATGCAGGGTTACAGAGATAGGGGTAGGGGTTGGGTCTGGGTGGGATGCCCTTTGGAGGGTCAATGTGGACTCAATGGGCTGAATGGCCTGTTTCCACACTCTGGGGATTCAATGATTCTATGAAAAATGAAGACTTAGCAGTGGCTTTAAACAAATAACTCCCAGTGGCTCACTGGTTAGCTCTGCTGCCTCACCGTGCCAGGGACCCAGGTTCAATTACATCCTCGGGTGACTGTCTGTGTGGAGTTTGTACGTTCTCCCTGTGTCTGCAGGTGTTTCTTCCAGGTGCTCCGGTTTCCTCCCACAGTCCAAAGATGTGCAGGTTCGGTGGATTGGCCGTGCTAAAGTGTCCAGGGGTGTGTAGCTAGGTGTGTTAGCTGTGGGAAATGCAGGGATATAGCAGGACAATGTTTCTGGGTAAGATGTCAGAAGGCCAGTGTTGGCTTGTTGGGCTGAAAGGCCTGTTTCCAAACTGTAGGGATTCCATTATAAAAAATTATTATCCTTTCTAGGAACGATAACAGCTGTGAATTATTTTGGTGAAATGTAACAGTGATGAAGAATGAGAGGATGCAATGTAGTTGGTGAGGTAAAAATATAAATAAAAACAGCTGACAAGCTGAATAATCTTGACACTGGAGGCATATTATTTGGAATTATCAACATCTAAAATATGGAAATCACTTCAATATTGAGTTCAACAATTTGAGGCAGCGAATGCTGGCCACTTAATGGTTTGAATCTTGTCTCCATATATTTTACTGTCAGAACAGTTGTTCATTGTTCTGTCGTTAACACACACTCTGGATCAATGCTTTGTTTCGTTGCTAAAGCTGTCACTGTTCCCTGTGCATTTTGTTCTAAGATATCTTTAATGTAATGTAATCTCTCCTGCCCTCATTGCTATCTGAGTCCTCCCCTTTGCTTCCCACGCCATCCTTTCGATCGGCTAAACCCATTGCCACTGTTTGATTATGAAGAAGAGTCATGCAACTCAAAATATTAAATCTGTTTCTCTCTCACAGATCTCACCAGATCCATCGGGCATTTCTCGCATTTTCTGTTTTTATTTCAAATTTCCAGCATCTGCAGTATTTTGCTTATCTGTTACAGAAATCGTAGGTGTTACGGTTTGGGGGTGTCAGCTCCTAATGTGTGTCTCTGTCAATAAAAGCTCCTGAGCGGGTGAAGGTCAGTGGTGTAGCCATAACAGTGTGAAGGAGGGTACAGAAAAATAATAGAGAAATAAAACATAAAAGTGGGTGGGTTCTTTTATTCATTGGACAAGTGTGGGAGTCACTCGCTGGGTCATATTTATCATCCATCCCTAATTACCCTGGAGAAGGTGATGTACAGCTCTCAAGTTGAACTGCTGCAGTTGTTAGGGTGTTGTAACATCCCCGAAGCTGTAGAGGAGGAAGATCAGGGATTTTGACCCAACGACACTGAAGGTCTAATATTACAGTTCCAAGTCAGAATGGTAGTAGAAAGAAACACTGTTGAAGTTTCAAACTTGAGTTGCGACTCAAGGGGAGACGAAGTCCCAGTGATATTATCACTGGATTGTTATTTCAGTGACCCAGATATAATTCCGGGAATCCAGGTCTGAATCCCACCACGGCAAATGGTGGAATTTGAATTCAATAGAAGTCTGGAATTAAGAGTCTGATGAATGACCATGAATCCATTATCAGTTGTTAGAAAAACCCCATCTAGTTCCCTAATGTCCTTTAGGGAAGGAAACTGCCATCCTTACCTGGTCTGGCCTACATGTGACTCCAGACCCACAGTGCTCCGGGCAGTTAGTTATGGGCAATAAATACTGCCTAGTGACACCCACATCCGGTGAATCAATCGTAAAAAAAACTCACAAGTTCATTCGAGATAACAAGGTGTGGAGCTGGATGAACACAGCAGGCCAAGCAGCATCATAGGAGCAGGAAAGCTTGACGTTTCGGGCCTAGACCCTTCATCAGTTCATTCTTTCGGGTAGAGTGAGGCCGGCTCCAAGAGCCATTAATAAAACCATTAACTAATGCAGGAGAAACATTGTTTACAGACAGTGATGAGAATGTGGAACTCACTACCACAAGAAATAGTTCAGCTAAATGAATAGTAGAGATACATTTAAGGGAAAGTCAGATAAACATGCAAGTGATAAAGAACAGAGGAATGTGCTGATAGTGTGATAAAGACATAGAGACAGAAGGTTCACACAGAGCAAAGAGACTGGCACAGATCTTTTGGGCCAAATGGCCTGTTTCTGTTCTGTGAATCCTTCATAATCTATGACTGAATATTTCAGAGTGTAATGACAAAATGTACACATTTTTCTTATCTGGTTCTCTGTATAGGGAAGAGTAACTGGAGCTGACTGTCTCTAGTTCGACCTATGATCAGTTCATGAACAAATGACATTGTGGAACAGGCTGGAAAGTTTTATCCTGCTCCTACCAGATCATAAAATAAAGGAAGAGGTGTCACTGCTAATTTAAGCGAATTATCTGTGGCTCTACTGTGGCTGGTTTACTGAGTTTGACTGAATTTCTTTACTCGGCAGCAAATGCAGGAGATGAGTGAGCACAGTTACAACAAGCTTACGTTGCCAGATGATGAAGCTGCAAACTGTGTTTACCTAAACCTCCCAGAGAAGGGGCATGTTCTGCTGCACCGAACTGCTAAGGAGTTTCCAGCGAGTGCTAAGGTAAACCGATCATTGCTCTCACTTTGGTGAACTTTTTAAAGAACTTCTGCTCACAAAAGGAGATTTTACAGTAACTTGCTGTTACATATGTGGTATTATCGCTAGACTATTAATCCAGAACCTCAGTTTATGTTCTGGGCATCCGGGTTCGAATCCCACCACAGCAGATGGTGACATTCAAACTGAATAAATTAAAATGTCAGGAATTAAGAATCTGTTGATAACCATGAAACTGCTATTGATTATCATAAAAACCCATCTTGTTCACTAATGCCCTTTAGGGACACCCTTACCTGGTCTGACTCTCAACAGCCCTCTAGGGATGGGAAATGAATGCTGGCCCAGCCAGCAACTCCCACATCCCATGAATGAATAAAAAAATGAGCTCAGAACAGCAGTAGATCACTCATCCCCTGGAGCCTGTTCCACCATTTGAAACAATCAAGGCTGATCTCATCTCAGTCTCACCCCCATTTTCCTGCCCACTCTCCATAATCCTTCAACCCATTACTAATTAAAAATCTCCTCCTTAAATTTCCTTAGTGTCCCAGCATCCACCACACTCTGGGGATTGAATTCCACAGATTCACGAACCTCAGAGAGAAATAATTTCTCCTCATCTCCGATTTAAGTGTACAACCCCCTATCCTAAAACTTTGAACTGTCGTTCTAGATTGCCCCACATGAGGAAAATCCTCTCTATGTCTACTTTGTGGATCCCCTTTAGCATCTGACATACTTCAATTAGATCTCCTCTCATTCTTTTAAACTCCGCTGTGTTTTGGCCTAAACTGTTCAATCTCCCTTCTTCAGACAAACCCCTCATCTTTTGAATCAATTTAGTGAACCTGCTATGAATTGCCTGCAATACAATATATCCCTCCTCAAGTAAGGGGAACAAAATGGTTTTTAAGTTTAAAAACTGAAAGAACTGCGGATGCTGTAAACCAAGAACAAAAACAGAAGTTGCTGGAAAAGCTCAGCAGGTCTGGCAGCATCTGTGAAGAAAAAAATCACAGTTAATGTTTCGGGTTCAGTGACCCTTCCTCAGTGTGTTTTGGTTCTTAAGTTATTATTAAAAAAGCTGCAATCCGGGACAAGTCAAGTTAAAATCACCTGTGATGGCTCTTTAGATGCAAGTGCTCTCCAACCAATCCCAGCCCCCTGCTCCTGTACCTCATCCCTGTACATTGTTCAATGTCGAGAGTTTAGCTCAATGCTTTAGAAAGTTATTATTGACTGTGTTCCCACTGAATAACACAAAGAAGAATTAAGTTACGCAGCAGTCATGACCTTTTCCGAATGGAATCATAGTACCTCACCATATAAAACGTCGCCAATCAGCCCATCATATGTCTGCCAGTTCTTTGAAAGATCCTCAAATTTAGACCCACAGTCCAGCCTTGGAAGACAAGTTATGGCTATACGTTTGGTAATAAAATGAAAGACTTGCAAATAATTGAAGTAAATGAAACAAAACGCAGTACAGAGATGAATCACTCAGAAAGATTTTCAGATATCACCTTTTGGAATCAGGGAATTTTGTGAGAAGGAGATAGTAAGAACTGCCAGTGCTGGAGTCAGAGATAACACAGTGAGGAGCTGGAGTCAGCTAGCTGAAGGGTTGAAGGGTCCCTGTTCCTCTGATGCTGCCTGGCCTGCTGTGTTCCTCCAGCTCCACGCTGTGTTATCTCTATTCTGTAAGGAAACTATTTTTTTCCCACTTGGCATTTTCTTGGCATGCTGTCAAACACACCATTTATTTTCTGTATTTATATGTTTACGTCTTAACTCAATGGCAGCTTTGAGTAACTTTAAAAACTTTTCTTTGTGAGAATTGGCTCAATTTCTTTTTTTGACCCTATGTCGTCAAACAGACCAATTGGGTGACAGGAATGATATTGAGATATTGTAGTGATGGGAATGAAATTGAAGTTATTGCTATCTTTTTGTTTTGCATGGCATGTGGGCTTGCAATGCAAATATAAGTGAAATTAGAATTTGTGAGAATTCCTAGATGCGACTCAGCCAAACAGGAACAAAATTTAGAGATGGTGAGCAACCATTTAGCTGCTCGCAGGTCATCCTTCCAGTACATTAACTCTTCTCCAAAATCAAAAGAACTGCGGATGCTGCAAATCAGAAACAAAAACAGAAGTTGCTGGAAAAACTCAGCAGGTCTGGCAGCATCTGTGAAGAGAAATCAGTTAATGTTTCCGGTCCAGCAGCATTTATTGCCCATAGGGCAGTTAAGAGTCAACCACATCCAGGTAAGGATGGCACTTTCCTTCCCTAAAGGACATAAGTGAACCAGCTGGGCTTTTCCTGTCAATCAATTCACAGTCATCATTAGACTCTTAATTTTTATTAAATTCAAATTCCACCATCTGCCGTGGTAGGATTTGACCCCAGGAACATTATCTGGTTCTCTGGATTAACAGTCCCCTGAGAAGCCATCACCTCCCCTTCACCTGAGCACTTTTCTTTCCATTGATTTGTTTGGAATACCTTCAAACTTGTCGCTTTGAATAAAGTGTTGAGACGTCACTGTAGAGACTCGGGAGGGTTGAAGCACTTCCAGCTTCTGGTCTTTTTGAAGCTCTCTGTTAGCCTTGGCTCTGTTGGGAAATTTGCAATTTGGCATTCTTGTGTTAGTCCTGATTGGTGCAAGACAAAAAGTCTCAGCGATACAAATGGCAACCTGTGAGTTGGAGAAGATTTTAAACACGTTTACCTCTTTTTTGTCCTCCCAGGAATTTGAGAAACTGAAGGACTACACATTGATTCCAGTCCGCAACACTGAACTGGCCAAAGTTGATGGAGGTCTTACTTGCTGCTCCATCCTTCTCAACAAATGCGCTTGAAATCTGGAGCTCCTTTGTTTTTTAACAAGAAAGGGATATTTCTTTAGATTGGCAATAATGTGATTACTATATAACTGAACCTATTCTGAAAATACAATCTTTACATTAGTTCTTCTAAACCCTTCTCTTCCACTCTGCTCTGAACGCTCTGTTTTTTAAGGCTGGGATCAAGTAGACTATTACTGCCACCTTGTGATTAAAACTATGTATAACTTCGTTTTCTTTGAATGAACTACTTAGAAATTCTGACGAGGATATATATATATATGTTTGTGTATGTATGTATATATATATTCAGATGTTAAAAGGGTGAATTTAATCATATAAGAGAATTATTACAATTTTTATTTCAATACTGCAGGTGATTGTTTTATTAGTGAGAATTAGGTTTTCTTAATTTTGATTCTGTAGGCAGCTTCCTTCTCTCTCCAACGAATTTAAAAAATTGCTAGTTGATATTTCGCAGCACCAGTTTTGGAATACAATGCTTGGCAACTTGCATGCCTTTAACTGTCTCCTCCGTTTGCATTCCACAACCTCCTTTGACATTGCATAGACCTCACATTAATGAGTAATTCTAAAAGATCCAGTTCCATTTTGCCTTAGATCTTACTTAGGGCAATGGTTCTGTTTAAGTCAGACTAGCTTGTTTGCCCAGTGTGTGTGCCAAAGGCATCTCTGTCTTCAGTTTGCTGCAAAGCATTGCCAGTTCTCACTGTGGTCAAATTTGATTGCTTGTTTTGTTCTTCATCTGCTTCATGTGAATGAAATAAAAGCCATTGTCAATGCTACATTGAATGTGTTTGGTCCATTTTAACTTGCACCACCCAATACTGAAACTCATATTCATAATTTCAAAGACGTATGCATTCAAAGCAATGTTGCAAGCAGGTTGCTGTTTTATGAGATGGACCGTCTGTTCCAAATTAATTATGTTTCCAAGTGACTTTCTCATCACATGCATCCATGCATTTTACACCAACCTTAGCCACCTCTGTAATCGGACTGCAACAGTCTTTTCAGATTCCTCTCACCAAGCACCCTTTTAACAGTGAGACGCTTGCTATATTATTTAACGGTGTTTAAATATTTCAACTTTTGCCAAGGCAAAATATCAAAGAAGATTGTTTTTGTACAATTTTTTTCAGTAATAATCTTTTTATCTTTGACTGAATTTCTTGTTTGTTTCATGTGACAACAAACAGGTTTCTGTTAAGACAATCTTAAATAAAAAGTCCATGTATTTTTCATTTCAAAGCCCAGCTTTTAATAAGGAGAACATCCTTCATTATTTTACCGTGATCTAAGGGAGAAATAGTACAGGTTCAAATTTTTTAAACATTTGAAATGCTTGTAGTATTATCCTGAAAATTAATTAATTCTACTGACAAGAGTGGAAACTATTGTTAATCATGCATCTTTGGAATACTTAATGATATTGGATCAAATCCCTCTCTCAAAACTACAACCGTGGTGTGATGTGTTAAACTGGCTAACAGCAATTGGTTTGCATGGAAGAGAGTGAAATTTGATGTGACTAGTATTTCTGTTTGAGGAGAAGCAATGACCTAGTGGTAATATCACTAGACTATGAAATTGGAGACTCAGGTAATGTTCTGACGCCACAGGTTTGAATCCCACCATTGTAGATATTCAATGAAAATCAAAGAGTTTCAGGATGACCATGAAACCAATGTTGGGGGGGAAGATACCACCTGGTTCAAAGTTTTTGAGAAGATTTGTAGCTTGGGTTGTGGTTGAGGTTGTAGACTTGCTCGCCGAGCCGGTGTATTTGGTTGAAAATGTTTCATCACCCTGCTAGGTAACATCGTCAGTGTGCCTCTGGGGAAGCTTGTTATTTCTATACCTCGGTTTGCAGGGGTGGTTGGTATCACTTCCGGTTCTGTTTCTCAGTGGTTTGTACACAGTGTCTAATTCAATGTGTTTGTTGATGGAGTTTCAGTTGGAATTCCAGGCCTCCAGGGATTCCCTGGTGTGTCTCTGTTTGGCTTGTGCGATTATCGATGTGTTGTCCCAGTCTAATTCATGTCCTTCATCTGTGTGTATTGAGACCAGTGAGAATTGGTCGTGTCCCTTGGTGGCTAGTTGGTGATCATGTATCCTTATTGTCAGTTTTCTTCCAGTTTGGCCTGTGTAATGTTTCTCCCAGTCCTTGCATGGTATTTTGTATATTATACCGGTTTTGCTGGTTGTGGGTATGGCATCCTTTATGTTCATCAGTAGCTGTCATAGGGTGGTTATCGGTTTGTGAGCTACCCTGATACCTCGGGGTCTGAGTAGTCTTATGGTCATCTCTGAAATGTCCTTGATGTACGGTAGCGTGATTAGGGATTGCGATGGAGAAGGCTTTGTTGCCTATCCTTACTGATCATGGTCTGTTGGTCAGGAAGTCAAGGATCCAGTTACAGAGGCTGGGGCGGGGGAGCTGAAACCTAGGTCTGTGAGTTTAGAGATGAGTTTTCTTTGTATTTATGGTGTTGAAGGCAGAACTGTAGTCAATCAGTAAGAGCCTGGTGCAGGTATCCTTGTTATCCAGATGTTCCTGGGATGAGTGTAGGGCCAGGGAGATGGCATCTGCCATGGACCTGTTGCAAAGGTCGGTGAATTGCAAAGGATCAAGGCAATTTGGTAGACTGGAGATCATGTGATTTCTTTTTCCTTTATTCATTAACAGGATGAGGAGATCACTGGCCAGGCAGCATTTATTGTCCATCCCTAATTGCCCAGAGGGCTGCTCAGAGTCAACCACATTGCTGTGGGTCTGGAGTCACATGTAGGCCAGACCAGGTAAGGATGGCAGCTTCCTTCCATAAAGGACATTAGTGAACCAGATGGGTTTTTCCCTACAATCAACAATGGGTTCGTGGTCATCATTAGATTCTTAATTCCAGATTTTTTTTCCATATTGAATTCAAATTCCACGATTTGCCGTGGTGGGATTTGAACTGAGGTCCCCAGAAATTATCTGGGTCTCTGGACTAACAGTCTAGCGATTATACCACCAGGCCATTGCCTCCCTGCCATGACTAACCTCTCGAAGCACTTTATAATGATGGAGGTCAGAGCCACCAGGCAGTAGTCATTGAGGCACGCTGCATGATTGTTCTTTGTCTTCAGGATGATGGTGGTCGTCTTGAAGCAGGTCGGGACTTCAAACCGCAGTAAGGAGAAGTTAAAGATATCTGTGAATACTCCCGCCAGCAGGTCTGCATAGGATCTGAGTGCATGGCGGGAGGCTCCATCTCGGCTGACTGGGCTTTCCATGGCTTCATTCTCTAGGAGGCGGATCTAACATCCGCAGGGGCGACTGGGGGTACAGGTGCATCCGAGGCTGTTTGGATAGGCGACGTCATTTCACTCACCTTCTGTTCAAAGTAAGCATAGAATGTAATATTTACAATCATGGTGTACCCTCTTATACATTACAGATCAATTTCTATGCAGCTGGCCAGTCAATATATGGTAAAGGATTTTTGTAACATTGGGTAATGTCCCCACCCTGGGCCAGTAGGGGTCATGTTCCATCTGTCCCAGAGGTGTGTTGTTACACGTCAGAACAAGACGATTAAAGAAAAACATGGTTTTTATATAATCTGCACAAACTACAAACTACATCTGCTGCAGGTTTGAAATGAACACTCATCAAACCTGCAAATTAGCCACATTTGTATTCATTTCAATTGTGTATTCTAAATAACACCCTGAATCACACTTAATGTCCTCACACCATATTAACTAATACTGCTCATCAATGGCTGGCATCTGTTCAAAAGCCACATGTACATACAAGATGATCAGAGGATTGGATAGGGTGGACAGTGAGAGCCTTTTTCCTCGGATGGTGACGGCTAGCACAAGAGGACATAGCTTTAAATTGTGGGGTGATAGATCTAGGACAGATGTCAGAGGTAGGTTCTTTACTCAGAGAGTAGTCAGGGCATGGAATGCCTTGCCTGCAGCAGTTGTAGACTCGCCAACTTTAAGGGCATTTAAATGGTCGTTGGATAAACATATGGATGATAAGGGAATAGTGTAGGTTAGATGGGCTTCAGATTGGTTTCACAGGTCGGCGCAACATTGAGGGCCGAAGGGCCTGTACTGCGCCGTTATGTTCTATGTAATGCATTTTCCATGCTCCTAGAATGGGTGACTGCCGCATCCCCAGTGCTTTTTGTGAATTTACAACCTGTCTGACTGTGAGAGAGCCCAGAAACAGCATGAGGGTTCCTTGAAAGTGGAGTCCCAGGTAGACAGGACAGTGAAGAAGGCGTTTGGTACGCTTGCCTTTATTGGTCAGTGCATTGAGTATAGGAGTTGGGAGGTCATGTTGCGGCTGTACAGGACATTGGTTAGGCCACTTTTGACATACTGCATTCAATTCTGGTTTCCCTGCTTTAAGAAAAATGTTGCGAAACTTGAAAGGGTTCAGAAAAGATTCAAAAGGATGTTGCCAGGGTTGGGTGGTTTGAGCTATATGGAGAGGCTGAATAGGCTGGGGCTATTATCCCTGGAGTATCGGAGACTGAGGGGTGACCTTATAGATGTTTATAAAATCTATAGTAACACTGGGGGGCATGGATAGGGTGGACAGACAAGGTCTTCTCCCCAGAGTCACACAGAGTCCAACACTAGAGGGGAAAGATTTAAAAGGGACCTAAGGGGCAACTTTTTCACGTAGAGGTTGGTGCGTGTATGGAACAAGCTGCCAGAGGAAGAGGTGGAGGCTGGTACAATTACAACATTTAAAAGACATCTGGATGGGTATATAAATAGGAAGGATTTAGAGTAATATAGGCTAAATGCTGGCAAATGGGACTAGTTTTATTTAGGATATCTGGTCAGCATGGATGAGTTGGACCATAGGATCTGTTTCCATGCTGTACATCTCTATGACTCTATGAGGAGAGGAGAGAAAAGGTCTCTCCAACAGAAGGTCAGATGTGGTGATGTTCACTGATGATTGTACAATGTTCAGCACCATTCATGACCCCTCAGATAGTGAAACAGTCCGTCTCCAAATGCAGTAAGGTCTGCACAATATCCAGTTGGGCTCAAAAGTGGTAACTAACATTCATGTCACATAAATATCAAGCAATGATCATTGTCAATAAGAGACAATCTAACCATTATCCCTTGATAAGTAACAGTAAAGGATTTTATTACCATCACTGAATCCTTCACTATCAACATCCTGGGGGTTACCATTGACCAGAAACTCAACTGGACTCACCACATTAATGCAGCGGCTACAAGAGCAGGTCAGAGGCCAGGAATCCTCCAGCAAATAACTCACCTCCTGACTCCCCAAAGCCTGTCCACCATCTACAAGGCACGAGTCAGGAGGGTGAAGGAATACTCCCCACTTGCCTGGATGGGTGCAGCCCCAACAACACTCAAGAAGCTCTGACACCATCCAGGACAAAGCAGCCCCTACCTGATTGGCACTACATCCACAAGCATTCACCCCCTCCACCACCGACGCTCAGTAGCAGCAGTGTGTACTATCTACAAGATGCACTGCAGAAATTCACCAAAAATCCTCAGACAGCACCTTCCAAACCCACGACCACTTCCATCCAGAAGGACAAGTGCAGCAGATACATAGGAATACCGCCACCCTCCAAGTTTCCCTCCAAGTCACTCACTTCCCTGACTTGAAGATATATCGCTATTCCTTCACTGTTGTTGCGTCAAAATCCTGGAATTCCCTCCCAAATGGCATTGTGGGTGAACATACAGCACACGGACTGCAATGGTTCAAGAAGGCAGCTCACCACCACCTTCTCCAAGGGCAACTAGGGATGGGCAATAAATGTTGGCCAGACAGCAACACCCAGATCAATGTGAATGAATTTTTAAAAAGGTGTAGGTTGTATTAATTGCAAACTAATTCGTAAATACAAATGAATTAATTTATATTGATGTGGTATGGCAGGTAATGTGCTACAGCTGCAGGATGTCGGAGTTTCTGGATGCCAGTATAATCCAGGGCAAATGCATGTGAAGTAAATTTTTCTGAAGAAGGATCCCAACCCAAAGTGTCAACTTTCCTGAAGAAAGGGTCTAGGGAAGGTTTCTGAAGAAGGGTCTAGGCACGAAACGTCAGCTTTCCTGCTCCTCTGATACTGCCTGGCCTGCTGTGCTCCTCCAGCTCCGCTCTGTGTTATCTCTGACTCCAGCATCGGCAGCTCTTGTTGTCTCTGAAGTAAATGTCTGTTACTGTAGGATATACACGGTGGGCAACGGTGAGTTAGCTGGGGAAAGATGGAGAGTCCAGTTTTGTTCAAAAGGTTAAAATAGTGAGACAAGGAGATTGATAATGAGCGGTGAGAGGTCAATTTACATACATTAACATCTCAATATTACCTGTTCTTGCCTTATTAATATGCGATTTGATTCTGTACTCCAGACAGAGAGAATGTCTGGGGTCTGGGGGAGGGGGGTAATTTTCCTCCTCCCTGCTGAAGCTCTTGCCCACATTGTTCGGGGACTGGGAGGTGCCCACATGAAACCCAGCCTCAGGAGAAACTATAACTTGTGTTGAGATAACAAGGTGTAGAGCTGGATGAACACAGCAGGACAAGCAGCATCATAGAAGCAGGAGAGCTTGACGTTTCAGGCCTGGACCTTTCATCAGAAATGGTCTAGGCCCGAAACGTCAAGCT
>JAHRHZ010000273.1:18959490-18976756 GCA_024137785.1 Ginglymostoma cirratum | reverse complement strand
AGCTTGACGTTTCGGGCCTAGACCATTTCTGATGAAAGGTCCAGGCCTGAAACGTCAAGCTCTCCTGCTTCTATGATGCTGCTTGTCCTGCTGTGTTCATCCAGCTCTACACCTTGTTATCTCAGATTCTCTAGCATCTGCAGTTCCTCTTATCTTTATAACTTGTGTTGGCTCTTCAGAGAGACAGCCTGGTGAGTTAGGAATGGAAAACTAAGAAATGGAAGAGACAGAGATAATAGGAACTGCAGATGCTGGAGAATCTGAGATAATAAGGTGTAGAGCTGGATGAACACAGCAGGCCAAGCAGCATCAGAGGAAATTTTCTGAAAAAGGGTCTAGGCCCGAAAGGTCAGCCTTCCTGCTCCTATGATGCTGCTTGGACTGCTGTGTTCATCCAGCTCTACACCTTGTTATTTCAGATGGAAGAGACAGATATTTTGCGTCTACCTAGACTGGAGAAGATTTAGAAAACTTTGCAAAGACCCATGGAGATCAAAAGGTGAGCAGCAAGGACCGATTTAAAACAATAGTGGGGGAAAAATACCAGGAAAACTGTTAGCCCTCAAGCCTGGCAAATCTCCAAGACAGTCTTGGAAAGGAGAGAATGAGATATAGAGGAATGAGAGAAGTGTCAGGAAGATAAACACTAGCAAGGCCCAGTTGGGCTGAATGGCCTCTAAGTTGTAAATTTGTTGTTATTCAGTGTACCTAGTAATACTTATTTTAACAGCTTGTGTCCCCTTCCTGATCACTACGACCTATGGAATGTTTTGTGTGCAGCGCACTTCCCAGTTAATTTTGCTTTATTTATTCACAGGATGAGGGCGTCGCTGACCAGGCAGCATTTATTGCCCATCCCTAATTGCCCAAGAGAGCAGTTAAGAGTCAACTACATTGCTGTGGGTCTGGAGTCACATGTAGGCCAGACCAGGTAAGGATGGCAGTTTCCTTCCCTAAAGGACATTAGTGAACCAGATGGGTTTTTCCAACAATTGACAGTAGTTACATAGTTATCATGGCTGGCAGCACGGTGGCTCAGTGGTTAGCCCTGCTGTCTCACAGCACCAGGGACCTGGGTTTGATTCCAGCCTCAGGAGACTGTCTGTGTGGAGTTTGCTCATTCTCCCTGTGTCTGGATGGGTTTCCTTTGAGTGCTCCGGTTTCCTCCCACAGTCCCAAGACGTGCAGGCCAGGGTGGAATGGCCATGCTAAATTGCCCATAGTGTTCAAGGGATGTGCAGGCTAGGGTGGTTAACCATCAGAGGTGCAGGGTTACAGCGTCTAAGGTTAGGGAGAAATGGGTTTGGATGGGTTGCTTTTCAGAGGGTTGATGTAAACTGAATGGCCTGCTTCCACACTGTAGGGATTCTATGATTGGACCAACTTTTAATTCCCAGTTATTTTAATGAATTTAAATTTCATCAACTACCATTGATTCAAACCCATGTTCTCAGAACATCAGCCTAGGGTTCTGGATGAATAACCCAGTGATTTTACCACCACAACACTGTTTCTTTGCGCATGGAACTAGCTGGCTAGCTCTTTCTAGGGCCAGTACAGGCAGGATGGGTGGAAAGATCCCCTTCTGTCCTGTAAATTCTATGATTCCGGTGAAGAGTTTGTGGATAATGTTAGCTCTGTTAGAGAGAGTGATCTGATTAACAAGACCCAATACACCAAGGTATCAGCCTCCTGGAAATAGCGAATGGAAACATTCATTTGTCCCTGGTGTACCGATAACTTAATGCTCAGGAAATACCAATGTGAGTAATCATAGGCATTGTGTCAAATGCAAGTTTAAACCTCAAACGGCTACTGTGCACTAAATAACCATAGCCTTTATGTTCGCACTAGAACGATTATTGTATTACAAGCAAGGCCCCGCATTTGTATAGCACTTCTCACAACTCAAGAGTTTCACAGCTAACAGAGTGGTTTCCATGTGTAGCCACTCGTAAACTGTATAGAGCAAACTTCCCAGTCAGCAACATAACAATGAGATAGTAGGAACTGCAGATGCTGGAGAAAGATGCTGAAGACGGGTCTTGGTCCGAAACGTCAGCCTTCCTGCTCCTCTGATGCTGCTCGGCCTGCTGCGTTCATCCAGCTCTACACCTTGTTATCTCAGCAATATGACTGGGTCACTTTTTTAAACATGATGTTGATTGAAGGATTAATCTTGAGCAGGAAATCAAGGAGAATTAACCTTGTCTTCAGTGACATGGTCTTGTGGTTACATCCATCAGAAGAGGCAGGTTGGGGTTTTCGTTAATACCTCCTCTGAAATACACTCCTCAGGTAGGGCAGCATTCCCTCAGTGCTGCATTGTGGCATCAGCCTTGTGTACTGCACTTGAGCTTCTGAAGGAGGCTTGAACCCAGGCCGCTGTGACGCAGAGGTGTGAATGCGATTGTCTGAGCCACGACTGACGGTGTTGTTTCTGCACAGTCTGTACACCATTTTACATCAGTAAAAATGCAAGGAATATGAAATGAAATATGAAATGTCCACTTCCCCCACCGCCGATGCTCAGTCGCAGCAGTGTGTACCATCCATAAGATTCACTGCAGAAATTCACCAAGACCCCTCAGACAGCACCTTCCAAATTCACAACATTTAGAAGGACAAGGGCAGCGGATACAGGGGAACACCATCACCTGCAAGTTCCCCTTCAAATCAGAAACCATTCATCAGCGGAATTTCCCAGCAAATAGTAAAGCAAACAAAATCCATTTAAAGCGAACAGCTTCAATCACAATCCCTCCTCTTTGATTCGGTTTATTATTGTCACATTTACCAAGATACAGTGAAAAGTTTTGTTTTGCGCGTATCCAGGCAAATCACACCTTACGTACGTACATCAGGGTAATAGAACAGAATGCAGAATATAGTGTTACAGCTACAGAGAAGGTGTAGAGAAAGATCAGCTTTAATGTAGAAGATGTCCATTTATAAGTCTGAATACAGCAGGGAAGAAGCTGTTCCTGAATCTGTTGGTACGTGCTGACAAACTTTTGTATCCGCTGCCTGATGGAAGAGGGTGGGAGAGATTATAACCGGAGTGGGAGGGGTCTGGGATTATGTTGGCTGCTTTCCCAAGGCAGTGCAAAGTGTAGACAGAGTCAATGGGAATGGAAGGATACGGATCCTGTAAGTGAAGATAGTTTCAGTATGGAAGGGCAAAATGTGTCAGTGCTGTATCATTCTTTGTTCTTTGTTCAATGGAAGGAAGATTGGTTTTTGTGATGGATTGGGCTGTGTTCACAACTCTCTGTAGTTTCTTGCTGCCTTGGGCAGAACAGTTGCCATACCAAGCTGTGCTGCATCCGGGTAGGATGCTTTCTATGGTGCATTTATAAAACTTTTTGGCAAGAGTCCTTGTGGACATGCTGAATTTCCTTAGCCTCCTGAGGAAGTGGAGAGAGTCTGGGGGCTTGGGACGGGGTGATGGTTGTGTAAACAATAAAAAGGGTAACTGCAAAAGAAAGGAAAATGCAAGTTAATCAATGAGATTGCACTTCCCTTGGAGTTAGGAAATGTGCATGAGAACCCATTCCTTACCACAAACAAAGTGCCAGGACACGATGTCTGATAGACATCAGCAGGCCAGAGAGTAAAGGAACATGCTGAATATTCGTTTGACTTGCACAGAACATTTGCCACAAATAGTTGAAAACTGGGTACAAAACTGTTCCGAAAGTAGAAACAGAAGGAAGCTATAATGCGGAATTATTTGACTTGGCAGACATGAGCTGGTGCAATCCGTCTGGGGTCTGTTCTAAAGTCTCTAGTGCTCCGTTTATTAATAGGCCAAGCAAGGATCTTGTGAGCAATATGTCTGTTTTGGCTAGCTCACAGAATTCTGAAGGAAGGAAGAGAGTTATGCACACAGAGCCATTATCTGCAAATAACTTGAGGTGAGGGACTGGCAACTGAAAGGGAATGGTTGGCACATCAAAGTGACCGCTATTTGTTATTCGATGACAGCTATAATCTTACAAAATATGGAGATAATCACTAGGCAATTATTTACAATCTATGTACAGGAGGGAAAGAGGATTGTTAATAGTTGACGATAAAGTGGGTAATAATCTACATTCCAGGGTACTTAAAGGAGTGGCCCTAGAAATAGTGGATGCATGGTGGTCATCTTCCAGGATTCTATAGACTCTGGAACAGTTTCCACAGATTGGCAGGTCTGACGTATGAGGAGAGATTGGGTTATTTCGGACTTTATTCACTGGAGTTTAGAAGAATGAGGGGGAATCTCATAGAAACCTATAGAATTCTAACATGACTAGACAGGGTAAAGGTAGAAAGGGCTTTCCCAATGATGTGGGAGTCCTGAACCAAGGGTAATAGTTTAAGGGTAAGGGGTAAACCTTTTAGAAGAAATGAAGAGAAATTTCTTCACCCAGAGTGTGGTGACCCTGTGGAATTCCCGACCACCAAAAGTGGTTGAGACCAAAACATTGTGCGTTATTAAGAACGATATAAATATGGATCTTGTGGCTAAAGAGATCAAGGGATATGGGACAGCGTGGAGGGTGGGATTAGGATATTGAGCTCAATGATCAATCATGATCCTATTGAATGGCAGAGCAGGCTCGAAGGGCTGAATGGCCTCCTCCTGCTGCTTTCTTTTTTACTTCTATGTTTCATGTATTTACAGTGTGCAACATTTGACTGATGTGATACTTGGATTCAAATAAGATCCATTGATCATACCATTGGGATGAGATCATTTCTGTTTGCAGTGATGCTGTAATTACAGATTTAAAAAGGCTTGAATCTAGCAGCAGGCACTGAAGTTAAAGTGAAGTGATATTCGACGACCCGGACCAGTGTGTCTCACTCTAGATTTGTTCCAAAAGCAGATTCTTCAACACCCAAATTAGACTAACGTTGGAGCAAAATTAAAACCAATTTTTTTTCATGAATGATTAGGAGGTAGGGGATAGGGGAGTAGGAATAATAGACATGTATGGTCCTTTCTGGACTCGGGCTAATTACTGACTTATTGCAATTGGCCAGAGGTGGCTCTTGGCACCCCCTAGTGATTCATTTTGGTGCTTCACCTTTAAACTGGAATTTTCTTTCTCGTTCATTTTGTGGGATGCGGGCATCGCTGGCTGGGACTGCATTTCTTGCCCATCCCTAGTTGCCCCTTGAGAAGGTGGTGGTGAGCTGCCTTCTTAAACCGCTGCAGTCCTCCCACAATGCTATTAGGGAGGGAATTGCTGCATTTTGACCCAGCGACAGTGAAAGAACGGCGATATATTTCCAAGTCAGAATGGTGACTGGCTTGGAGGGCAACTTGAAGGAGGTGGTGTTCCCATATGTTTGATGCCCTTGCCTTCTAGATGGAAGTGGTTGTGGGTTTGGAAGGTGCTGTCCGAGGATCTTTGGTGAATTTCTGCAGTGCATCTTGTAGATAGTACACACTGCTCCTACTGAGTGTCAGTGGGGGAGGGAGTGAATGCATATATTGCTGCAGAGGGCTATGGAGACCAAGTCATTGAGTATCTTAAGACAAAAATATAGTTCTTGATTGGTAAGAGGTCAAGAGTTACAGGGAGAAGATAGGACAATGAGGTTGAGCAACTTATCATGCCATGATTGAATAGCAGAGCAGATGCAATGGGCTGAATGGCCTAATTCTCCTCCTACATTTTATCGTCTTATGTTATCGAATGGTGGGGTAGGCTCGAGTGGCCTGCTGCTGTTCCTATTTTGTATGTGATTAAAGCAATTAAAGAATTTGTTAACAGACAGAAAATAAGTTCTACATCTAATCCCAGGCCACTTAGAGGTGAGTTAGTAAAGGTGCTTAGGATGTCAAGACATTGAGACCATTAGCAGATAAAGCCATAAACTGACCAATGGAATACTTCATTCTAAAGCAAGAGTGAGAGACTATGAAAATGAATTTGACTTGGTAAATTTATAACACCCAGCAAGACCAGTTAAAATAGTATCAGAGACCCATTTCTGATGAAGGGTCTAGGCCCGAAACGTCAAGCTTTCCTGCTGCGATGATGCTGCTTGGCCTGCTGTGTTCATCCAGCCCCACACCTTGTTATTAAAATAGCAAGTTAGGATTTCAGTTTCACACTCCAGGGCATGGAGTGGAAATTTTCAGGAAGCTGAGGAAATACAAACAAAATGTGAAAAATACAGCCTCCTTTCTCTATTCACAGACGTTTGTGAATCTTTGGAATTCTCAATCTCACTGGGTTGGCATTGCTCAGTCACTGACTCTGTTCAAGGTTAAGGTCGATATATTTTTGACATCTTGGAGAGTCAAGAGACGACGGACTTCCTTTAGAGTTAGAATTGGGATTTATTGTCACAAGGATAAAAGTATGGGGGATGCAGGGATACAGGGAAAACTGCAAAGACACCTTTTTTGGCACAATCTTAGGTACAAAGGTGCCTAGGTACAAATTCTTAGGTAAAAATTAGAAAAATAAAGTTAAAAGTTCAGCATGACAGTCCATCTAAAGCAGAGAAAGGGAGAAAAAAGAATAAAAGCAGACAGTACAGACATGTACGATGCCGGGTGTCCGCGCTGAGGTCCCCACCCCGAGGCCAGGGGTCCGCGCTGGGGTCCCCAACCCGAGGGCGGGGGGTCCATACTGGGTGCCCCACCCAAAGGCCAGGGGACCGCACTAGGGGTCCCACCCCAAGGCCGGGGTTCCACGCTGGGGCCCCACCCCGAGGCAGGGGGTCCTCGCTAGGCCCCGCCCCGAGGCCGGGGAACCGCGCTGGGGGCCCCACCCCAAGACCGGTAGCCCGCGCTGAGCCCCACCCTGAGGCCGGGGTGTCTGCGCTGGGGTCCCAACACCAAGGCCGGGGGGATCCGCACTGGTGTCCACACCTCGAGGCCAGGGTTCCGCGCTGAGCCCCACCCCGAGGTCGGGGGTCCGCACTGGGGGCCCCACCCCGAGGCCGGGTGGGGAGGGTACATGCTGGGGTCCCTACCCCGAGGCCAGAGGGTCCACGCTGAGCCCCACCCCGAGGCTGGGGGTCTGCGCTGAGCCCCACCCCAAGGCCAGGGGTCCACGCCGGGGGCCCCACCCCGAGGCTGGGGTTCCGTGCTGGGGGCCCCACCCCGAGGCTGGGAGTCCGTGCTGGGGGCCCCACCCCGAGGCTGCGAGTCCGTGCTGGAGGCCCCACGCCGAGGCCGAGGGTCCATACTGGGCCCCACCCTGAGGCCGGGGTTCTGCGCTGGGCAGGAGAGTGAATGTTGAAGATCAGCAATGATCTTAATGGATGTTGCAGCAGGCTCAAGGGACCAATTGGCCTTTGTTGTGCCTGAGCTTCAGGAACGTGGAGCAACAATACGATGATGTCACAGAAATGCAGATCACCGAGCAGAAAGAGTACAGTGTGGGCGGAGTTAGAACACACTAGAATGAGAGAGATTCTTGACAGTATGTGGATATGAACACACGGATGAGATAAATTACTCCTTCCCTAATGTAACTATAATATCAAACCCCGGTTATCCATGATTACCATGTATGTGAATAGTATTCATGTAAAATAAATAGTGTTACTTTGAAGTCTAAGGCTGAAGACAGCACATGATTTTGCCTTCTCCTCAGCCAGCCTGTCATGAATCCAACTCACAGTGTGGTATCAAATTGAAAATTGAAAAAGATCTTCATTGTCGCATGTACTCATATGAGTACAGTGAAAAGTTTACAAGTCGCCATTTGGGGCACCACCTTAGGTACAAAGATACCTAGGTATGGAATCTTTGGTACAAAGCAGAAAAATAAGGAAAACAAATTTAAAAAGTTAAACATTACGATCCTTCCTAGTAAAAAATGTCATGGTGAAAGATGGTGACAGGAACAGGATTCACTGTAGAGACGGCAGTGGAGTTAAAGGAATAGACCAGAGATCATCTGGAGAAGGAATGAATTCAAGAATATTGTTTTAGAGAAATCATCAATACATCTTTAAAACCACCTAGCCACGAGAAAATCCATGGAGCCAAACAGCCGCGATAGAGTTTGGAAATATCTTTGAATAAAAAACTCCTCCAGAGAAACCACAGGAATGTTGTGGGGCTTGAGAAGCATTTGACAATCAGTAATGGGGGAAACAAGCCAAAAGGGGGAAACAAGCCAATACAAAACGATGAGAATGGCAAAAGGCATTAAGCAGTTAAGCAGATACATGCAAGCACTCACTAATACCGGCTGATTACAGCACACCGAAACAGAATTGAGCTCACAAGGGAAGGGAGAAAACGTCATGTTTCCAACTTGAAACCTAGACTTAGGAATATGGGGTAAAGATATTTTATAGTGAATTAACAAATTTCTGAACTATTTGCTTGACAAGAAAGTTATCAACAGCAAGATAAGATAATTCTTCAGGTACAGGCTTAAAGAAAAAGTGATTGAAAAAGAAAATAGAAATCAGCGATAAGAATCATTATCACAGTTTGGATCATCAAAGTGGTAAGAGTGAAATTATTGGTTTTTATTCAAGAGTGCAAACATGATCAAATGGTATCAAAGACAACATGAAAATACCTTGGATACAGCAAAGATCAGCTTGAACAACGGCAAGGTAGCCATCTTGGACAGAGTCAAAAAAATCATTGCTTCTAGTTGAGTGAAACCATCATGAGAAAGTTCTACTCACAGATCTTTTGGATATCCTATGGCCATCCTGGAAAAAGTACATCTTCATATCTATGTGGACGCCATATTGGTAAAGGCAAACGAGATATATTGAAACCAATATTTAGATCAATGGAAACTTCAACGGCTTTCAGTTTTACAACGTTTACAACATCAAACCTTCAACAGCTTTAACCAACTAAGAACGCTGCAAGAACACAAAATAATGTTCAAAGAGATCAAAATCCAATATCCTTCCAAACCAAGAACTAATCAACAATTTCAAGTGCCTAGCAACAAAAAAATAACAAAATTCACCAATTTTCTCATCACAAAGATTTAAACTTTCAGATCCAGCTCAGTAAATTGGCACGTGTGGAAAGCCCACTTCTGGATTGGACACCAAATCAAATGCGGAACAAATGGGAAGAACATCAGGTCACGTGCTACACCGACAACAGACTAGTGAATAAGCAAATTACATTTGACAACCCCACAACAGCTTTTGATCGGTATTTCACTCCAAGAATAAACAAAATACTTCAACGTCAGATATCAACTCCCAGGAGAGTCTGCAGATAGTTTCATGAACGACCTGTAAGCACAATCTGAACTATGCAATTATGCAAAGTTATAACAAGACCTCAACTGCAGTTGAATTGTCTTTGGCCTCTCAGACAAATCGGTAACTGAACTTCTTCAGTCAAAAGAGGATGTAAATCTAGAACAAACAGTCTAAGTAGCAGTGAGTAACGAGTCCAGAAAATTGTTCAAGAATCATTAGGCAGCACTGCTTCCTTTTAATGGAAAACATTCCACAGATAGTGTTGACCACTTAAAGTACAATATCCATCAGGTCACCTCTCCAACCTCCTACGTTCCAGTGAAAAAAGTCCCAGCCTACCCAGCCTTTCTTTGTAACTCAAACCTTCCATACCCAGCAACATCCTGGAAAATCTCTTATGAGCCCTCTCCAGCTTACTAATATCCTTCCTATAACTGGACAACCAGAAATGGACACAGTACTCCATGAGAGACATCACCAACGTTCTGTACAACCTCAACATGATGTCCCAACTCCTCTACTCAAAGGTCTGAACAATGAAGGCAAGCTGCTAAATGCCTTTTTAACCACCCTGCCTACCCTGACACAAATTTCAAATCATTATGTACCTGCATCCCTAGATTCTTCTGTTCCACAACATTACATAATAAGTCCTACCATTAATTGTATAAGCCCTACTCTTGTATTAAAATGCAACACATTGCATTATCCAGACTGAACTACATCTGCCATTCCTCAGCCCATTGGCCCAGTTGATTGAGATCCCTTTGTAATCTTAGATAACCTTCTTCACTGTCTACAACACCACCAATCTTGGTGTTCTTCAAGGTGGAAGTGGTCATGGGTTTGGAAGGTGCTGTCTGAGGATCTTTGGTGAGTTTCTGCAGTGCATCTTGTAGATAGTACACACTGCTGCTACTGAGCATCGGTGGTAGAGGGAGTGAACGCCTGTGGATGTGGTGCCAATCAAGTGGGCTGCTTTGTCCTGGATGGTGTCAAGCTTCTTGAGTGTTGTTGAGGCTGCACCCATCCAGGCAAGTGGGGATTATTCCTTCACACTCCTGACTTGTGCCTTGTAGATGGTGGACAGGCTTTGGGGAGTCAGGAGGTGAGTTATTTATTGCTAGATTTCTAGCATCTGACCTGCTCTTGTAGCCCCTGTGTTTATGTGGTGAGTCCTGTTGAGTTTCTAGTCAATGATAACCCCCAGGCTATTGATAGCGGGGGATTCAGTGATGGTAACACCATAGAATGTCAAGGGGCGGTGGTTAAATTGTCTCTTATTGGTGATGGTCATAGCCTGGCATCTGTGTGGTGCGAATGTCACTCGCCACTTGTCAGCCAAACCTGGGCATTGTCCAGATCTTGTTGCATTTGAACATGGACTGCTTCAGTATCTGAGGAGTCGTGAATGGTGCTGAACATTGTGTCAGGCATGACTCCAATCACCAGAGAGCTTGCCCCTGATACCCATTGATTGCAGTTTTGCGAGGGCTCCTTGATGCCACAACTTGGTCAAATACAGCCTTCATGTCAAGGGCTGTCACTCTCACCTCACCTCTGGAATTCAGCTCTTTTGTCCATGTTTGAACCAAGGCTGTAATGAGGTCAGGAGCTGAATGGCCCTGGTGGAACTCAAACTGGGTGTCACTGAGCAGGTTATTGCTGAGCAGGTGCTGCTTGATAGCACTGTTACTGACACCTTCCAGCACTTTACTGATGATCGAGAGGAGACTGATGGGGCGGTAACTGGCTGGGTTGGATTTGTCCTGTTTTTGTGCACAGGACATATTTGGGCAATTTTCCACATTGTTGGGTAGATACCAGTGTTGTAACTGTACTAGAAAAGCTTGGCTAGGGGGAGTGGCAAGTTCTGGAGCACAAGTCTTCAGTACTATTGCCGGAATGTTGTCGGGCCCGTAGCCTTTGCAGTATCTGGTGTCTCCAACCGTTTCTTGATATCACGTGGAGTGAATCAAATTGGCTGAAGACTGGTACCTGTAATGCTGGGGATCACTGGAGGAGAGGTAGTAAAATGCCAGCAGACTTGCCCAAGAATGATTAGATGGGCTGAATATCCACATATAAATCCTTTTAATGTAACTGTTTTTAATTGCAATCACTTAAAGGTCCACTTTTACAACAGGGCAGAAAAAGGAAATTTTTTTTTCAGCCAATGAGAGTGTTTTGGGTGAAAAGAGACGTTGTAACAAAAGCTGGGGCTGGGTTATCCACCCATAGTGTGAAGGTGCAGTAAACTTCCGCATCATGGCCAATTCCTCTCAGTCAGAATGCACAGAGTTTCGCTAAACGTGCTGTACGTCAGTGCGAGCAGAGGTGCGGAAGCTGTAATTGGTTAGACCGTACAACCTTCAGACAGTGTGTCTGTTCAGAAAGAAAACCAGGAAGCAAGTGTACAGCCCAACAATGCAAACATGTAAAAGTTGCTGCAGGTAACTCCGGCCCGGCTCCGTGATCCCCGGGATTGGCACTACCCAGGGGCACCCCCCCCCCTCACACACACACCCACACACACAGGGGCACAGAGAAGCTGCAGGGCTCCCCTCCTGGAACCCGCACCCATGGAGGCTGCGCAGCTCACCGAGGACGAGATGGCTGAAATAAAAAAGGAAGTAAGTTTGCTGCCGCTGTTTGAACGAAATGTGAAAGGAGACCGGGGTCTTTTTTGCCCCAGTCTCTGGTGCTCACCTGCCCCCTTACAGGGCAGGACAGGTGAGTGGGTCTGAGGCTAGTGGGCACACTGGGGCACTGAGCTGCTCTGCCCAGGCTGGAAGGTGTACCTGGGACATGCTGTGTGGGTACGCCTGGGCACTGAGGCTGGTGTAACTGGGGCACAGGTACACCTGGGCACTGAGGCCGGTGTAACTGGGGCGCAGGTACACCTGGGCACCGAGGCCGGTGTAACTGGGGCGCAGGTGCACCTGGATATGTACACCTGGGCACTAATGCTGGTGGAACTAGAACAGCGTGGATTGGCTGACTTCAGCACAAGTACACCTGGGCTCTGAAACTGGTGTACCTGGACAGTGGGGAAAGGCCCAGCTGAGCACTGGGTGGTATCTGATACATGGACAATGCAAGGGTGGGCTGAGGGAGACTCCACAATGTGACTGAACTCAGTGTAGCCGTTCTCTGATTAATGTTACGAAAGGTCTAATTGCTGACACTAAGTTTCTTCTGCTTTGGGGTTTCAGTTTTATTTTGCAGTAATGTTTCTCGGAAAACTCAGTCTTTTTTGTGAACTGTCACATGATGTTCAGCAGCATCAGGGCTTTTTGCTCTTGAGTTAAACTAGCCCGGGTGTCTGTGGGTAAGAGGCACATTGACACTGCATGCAGAAATTGGAGTTAACACAGGCATGAGGCTGTGAAAGACTCCTCCCTGCAAGATGATAATCGAGAAGAGAGCTTTAAAATCGAAAAGATATGTACTTTAAAACCATGTATGCCGTTTGCAAAAGGAAAATTTGACATTTTTAACTGTGTTGTGTTTAATTTTTATTCTCCCCTTCTAATGCTAACCTTGGAGAAACATTTTCTTCGTATTTAAAGTTCTCATTCTTGTTTTCCTGTCCATCCATGTCCTTTTTTTTAATATCTTGTAATCCTTTGCAGCCTGACAATCCTCCCAGCAAAGCTGCTGTTTTAATTGCTTCACCATTGCTGCCTTTAGCTGCGGAGGCCCTGAACTCCAGAATTCCCTCCATAAAACCCTCTCTTTTTCTCTCTCTCTCTGCCACCTGTTCCGAAACTCTTTAAAACTGAGCTCTTTTGAACAAGCTTTAACTTGCTTGATCTAACATCTCACGCCGCACCGTCAGAATTTGTTTGACAATTGTTTGTATAGAAACATAGAAAATAGGAGCAAGACTAGGCCTTTTGGCCCTTTGACCCTGCTCCACCATTCAATACAATCATGGCAGATCGTAGAATAGAATTGAATATTCTTTTATTGTCACATGTACTCCAGTACAGGAGTACAGTGAAAAGTATTTACAATGGCTGCCTTTAATGGCACCATCTTAGGTATAAATCTTGGAAACAAAAGAAGGATAAAAGGAAAAGTAGATAACAAGGTATAGAGCTGGATGAACACAGGAGGCCGAGCAGGAAAGCTGACGTTTCGGGCCTAGACCCTTCTTCAGAAATGGGGGAGGGGAAGGGGGTTCTGAAATAAATAGGGAGAGAGGGGGAGGCGGATAGAAGATGGATAGAGGAGAGGATAGGTGGAGAGGAGGCAGACTGGTCAAAGAGGCGGGGATGGAGCCAGTAAAGGTGAGTGTAGGTGGGGAGTTAGGGAGGAGATAGGTCAGTCCAGGGAGGACGGACAGGTCAAGGAGGTGGGATGATGTTAGTAGATGGGGGTTGGGCTTGAGATGGGAGGAGTGGATAGGTGGGAGGAAGGACGGACAAGTTAGGGAGGCAGGGATGAGCTGGGCTGGTTTTGGGATGCGGTTGGGGGAGGGGAGATTTTGAAGCTTGTGAAATCCACATTGATGCCATTGGGCTGCAGGGTTCCCAGGCTGAATATGATTTGCTGTTCCTGCAGCCTTCGGGTGGCATCACTGTGGCATTGCAGGAGGCCCAGGATGGACATGTCGTCTGAGGAATGGGAGGGGGAGTTGAAATAGTTCGTGACTGGGAGGTGCAGTTGTTTGTCGCGAACCGAGTGTAGGTGTTCTACAAAGCGGTCCCCAAGCCTCCGCTTGGTTTCTCCGATGTAAAGGATACAGGATTCTCCAGCATCGGTAGTTCCCACTAGCTCTAAAAGGAAAAGTGGTAGTTTTACTTACTGTGACTAAAAAAAGTTAGAAATAAGACAGTTAAAGGATTGGCATTACAGTCCGCTAAAAAATTTCAAAAAGCAGCAGCTCAGCACATGCTCTGACTGCCATGCCAGACCCCAGTCCAACAACTATACCACTACGCTCCGAGCTTCCAAGCTGCTCCACACTGGCACTCAGCATCACTGTGGTACACCACGCTGCTCCAGCCCTCGCTACCCACCTTGCGCCGCCCCAGCCCTCACATCCCCTGCCCTCGCACCCACCCCCACCCCCCCAATCGCCCAGCCCCGGCCCTTGACCCCCCCAACTTCGTGCCGCCCCCACCCTCGCACCACACCCCTCCAAGCCCTAAGAACTATATCTAAATCCTTCTTAAAATTCTTTTAATGTTTTTACCTCAACTGCTTTCTGTAGCAGAATATCCTACAGGCCCCCACTCTCTGGGTGAACACGTTTCTCCTCGTTTCAGTCCTAAATGGCCTACCCCGGTATTGTCAGACTGTGACCCTCTAGTTCTGGGCTGTGTGGTTATTGGGAACACCCTTCCTGTGTTTATTGTGTGTGGTTTTGTGAGAATTGGTAGATTTCTATGAGTTCCCTCCTCAATCTTCCAAACTCCTTTGAATGTAGTCCTAACTGATCCAGCCTGTCTTCGTATGTAAGTCCTGTCATCCCAGCAAAGTCCTGTCATCCCAGCAATCAGTCTAGTAAACCTTCATTGTACTCCGTGTGTAGCCAGGACATCCTTCCTAATGAGACCAAAACTGCACACCGTGTTCCAGGTCTGGTCTTATCAAAGCCCTAATTGCAGAAAGACGTCTCTGCTCCTGTACTCGAATCCTCTTGCGATAAAGGCCAAAATACTGCTTGTATGAAGTAGCTTTGGCTTTTTTTTAACTATGTTTAAGACGCTATATCAATGCAAGTTATTGACAACTTCGGTAACTTAAAAAGTATTACCTTGCTCTTTTTCCAAATTTTATTCATGAAAATATGATTGGTCGAAGGATTATTCCTGTATGAGTGATGTTGTTCTTTTGTCACCAACATTGGACAGACGTGACGATAGAGTTGATGGTCGGAGTATGGAGAAAGTGTACAGTAATGAAATGTGGGTCAGATTCATTTCCAGGGCCGTGCAGTCAGCTGTCATTGAAAGGATTGAACCTAGTCACTGATTAAGGTCATTCACAGAACAAGTAAAATGAAATTGAAACACTTACGTTTTGGTGATAAAAGGTACTGCAGATGCTGGAGAATCCGAGATAACAAGGTGTGGAGCTGGATGAACACAGCAGGCCAAGCAGCATCAGAGGAGCAGGAAAGCTTGATGTTTCGGGCCTAGACCCTTCATCAGAAAATCACTTACATTTTGGTAGTGACTTTCCCCACCCACAGGATATCCCATAATGGATTAGAATTAGGGTTTTCTGTCACAGATATTGACAAGTATAGAAAAAGTGTACAAAGTCACTACTTCTGGCGCCATCTACCTCGGTACAGGATGTTAGGAATAAGTTTTGGGTAAAGATCTGTATAAGTTACTAAGTTAGAATAATGTATTAGGAATAAGTTAGAAAAATAAGGAATTAAAAAGTTCAGCATTACGGTCCTTCAAGCAGACCACCCTGGCCTGCTCTGGCCTCCAGCCCACTCTAACTGAACTCAACAGCCAATGGCCCACCGAGTTCCCGAGTCCAGGCTCCGTGTCTCCTGAAGTCAGGAATCCTCAGGTCCATCACTGCCAACAACACTCCGACACCGCTCCGGCTTCCCCATGACATCAGAAGATGAAAGAAAAAGGCGGAAAAGGGGAGAGAGAGCGAGTGAGTGAGAGAAAGAGAGAGAGAGAAGGATGCGGCCTGCCTGGGAGTATACAGGCTCAGGAGCCCTAACACTCCCTGCCATGCCATCGCCACCATCTTGGACCATTTTGCCAGCAGTGCAGTAATTTGTAATATCGTCATTTGTGATAGCGTAATTGCTAAATGATGTTCAGCAAACTCTCACAAACAGCAATGTGACGATGACTAGAAGACATAGGAGCAGAAGTTGGCTATTCAGCCCATCAGGTCTGCTCCACCATTCAATGAGATTATGGCTGATCTGATCATCCTCAACTCCACCTTCCTGTTTTTTCCCTATAACCCTTGGTTCTCTTACTACCTCTCTATCTCAGCCTTGAATATACTTAGTGACCCAGACTCGACAGCTCTCTGTGGTTAAAAAAAATTCCACAGATTTACTACCCTCTGAGAGAAGAAATTCCTCCTCATCTCTGTCTTAAATGTGTGACCCCCTTACTCTGAGATGAAGCCCTCTGGTCCCAGACTCTCTGACCAGGGGAAAAGACCTTCCCACATCTACCCAGTCAAGTCCTGTATGTTTCAATAAGGTCACCTATCATCCTTCTGTACTCCAATGAGTACAGACCCAACCTATTCAGCGTCTTCTCATAAGACAGTCCCTCCATGCAGGTTCTTGGCCGGGTGAACCTTCTCAGGACCGTCTCCAGTGCCAATCTATCTTTCCATAGTTAAGGGGCCTAAAGCTAGTCAGAGTATTCCAGCTGTGGTCTCACCAGTGCCTCACATATTTTTACCAAACCAGCCTACTATTATACTCCATTCTCTTTGAAATGAAGGCCAACATTCCTTTTGCTTTCCCTATTGCCTGCTGAAGTTGACTAGATTTTAATTCAGTTCAAAATGGAGTTAGAATTTTGATCAGTGAGGGAGTCAAGTGTTATTGTGTGTGTGTGCGTGAGGGTGAGAGTGAGTGGTGAGGGTGAGGGAGAGTGAGTGTGTGTGTGCGCATGAGTGTGAGAGAGTGAGTGTGTGTGTGCGCGCGCGTGAGTGTGAGAGAGTGTGTGAGTGAGTGTGTGTGTGTGCGCGCGTGAGTGTGAGAGAGAGAGTGTGTGTGTGTGCGTGAGAGTGAGTGTGTGAGGGTGAGGGAGAGTGAGTGTGTGTGTGTGCGCGCGTGAGTGTGAGAGAGAGTGAGTGTGTGTGTGTGCGTGAGGGTGAGAGTGAGTGTGTGAGGGTGAGGGAGAGTGAGTGTGTGTGTGTGCGCATGAGTGTGAGAGTGTGAGAGAGTGTGTGTGCGCGCATGAGTGTGAGAGAGTGTGTGTGTGCGTGTGAATGTGAGAGTGTGTGTGTGTGCGCGTGAATGTGAGAGTGTGTGTGTGTGCGCGTGAATGTGAGAGAGTGTGTGTGTGCGCGTGTGAGTGTGAGAGAGAGTGTGTGTGTGCGCGCG
>JAHRHZ010000273.1:18948334-18958959 GCA_024137785.1 Ginglymostoma cirratum | reverse complement strand
TGTGTGCGCGTGAATGTGAGACTGTGTGTGTGCGCGTGAATGTGAGAGAGTGTGAGTGAGTGTGTGTGTGCACGTGAATGTGAGAGAGTGTGTGTGCGCGCGTGAGTGTGAGAGAGAGTGAGTGTGTATGTGTGTGCGTGCGTGCACACGCGTGTGAGTGTGAGAGAGTGTGAGTGACTGTGTGTGTGTGCGCGTGTGAGTGAGAGAGAGTGAGTGTGTGTGCGCGCGTGCACGCGCGTGTGAGTGTGAGAGAGTGAGTGAGTGTGTGTGAGAGAGAGAGAGAGAGTGAGCGAGGGCTGGAGTGTGCAGACAATGAGACCATAACCAGACCTTCCACAATCTTATTGAATGATGGAGTAGGCTTCAAGAGTCGAATGGCCTGTCCCTGGTCCTATGGCCCATGTTACAAACTTGTGTTTATTGGTGTTGATTGAGGAACAAAAATTGGCCAGGCCACCAGGGAGAGTTCCTCGGCTCTTCTTCAGAATAGGGTCAGAGGGATCTTTGCTGTCCACCTGAGAGGGTAGGCAAGGTCACGGTTCAACATCTCAGCCATGAGTTGGGTTTTCCCTCCAGTTCTGGCCGACACACTTCAGGGACGATCCTAGAGAGTGTGCAGAGGAGATTTTCCTGAGTGGTTCCAGGATTGGGGAGGGTTTTCGCAAGAAGCTTAACTTGGAGCAGCTGGGCACCACCTTCTCAAGGACAGTTAGAAATGGACAATAAAATGCTAATCTAGCCAACGATGGCCAGCAAACTTTTAAAAAGAATTGGGGTTGTTTCCCTTGGAGCAAAGACAAGGGGAGACTTGATAAATGTTTCAGGCTAATAAATTTTTAAGGCTGAAATGGATAGATTCATGATTAACCAGGGAATCGAGGGTTGTGGGGAAAGAGCATGAGTGTGGATGTGAGGAATGTTCATTAGCCATGACCCAATGAATGGTGGAGCAGTTACGTGGAGGTGAATGGCCTACTCCTCTTCCTATTTCTTTACAATCTTATGATTTTAAAGATTTGAGCTGTGTTTGGATAAGGCAGAACAAGGGAAAACTGTCCCTATTAGCTGATGATAGGAAGACTGGGAATCACAGATTTGAGGTAGGAGGTGCAGTGGGGGATGTGAGGAAGGGCCGTTTCGCACAGTGAGTGGTAATGATTTGGAACTCATTGATTGTGAGAGTGACACAAACGGTGACAGCGAATGATTTCAAGACACAATTGGGATGGCATTTCAGGAAACTAAACTTGCAGCAGCTATGGGATAGTACGGGTGAATGGGGCTGACCGGATTTGTTCTATAGAGAGCCATCCTGGCCTGGATGGGCTATTTCAATCCCCTCCAGCTGGTAAATGGCTGTCTCTTGGGACTGCACTGCTGTGTTATCTTTCTGTGCTCAGATCACTGAGCGTGGAACCTAAACTCTCAGCCCTCTGACTCAGAGGCAAGAAACTGCTATTCACTGAATCACACTAAAACATAATGAGCTGACTCAATAACAGTTTAAATCAGGGATAAAGGCTTCTACAGGTTGTAGATATGCAAATTAATAAAGTAGTGACACATACATCGTATGATCAATTTTAAACAAAAAGCAAACAAAATGCTGGGATTAAAAGCAGAATCCTGTGGGTGCTGGAAATCAGGAGCAAATAGCAAAGAGAAACTCAGCATCTGTGGATGGAGAGACATTGTGTTAATGTTTCAAGTCTTCAGAACTGACAGGTGTTAGAAATGGGCTCTTTTTTAAAATTTTCAACAGAGGCAGAGTGGGAGCAAGAGGGTAGAAAAGGGAAAAAAATAGATGATTTAATTCTAGAGGGACTGAATTGAAAAGGAACAAGGTTATGTCAAACTTTAATAGAAACTTGGTTAGAACAGATTTGTTTTGCAGTGACTTCACATTGTGACAATGCAGAAGAAAAGATTACAAGGATTAGTATCAGAAATAAGAGGCTATAATATATTTGTTAAAATTGAACAGACTGGGGTTATTCCGTTTCCCACTCTACCACTTTTGCGGGCAACAAGTTCCAGATTACAACCACTCACTTCTCTCTCTGTTTGGTAGAGGTCCTTAAAATTATGGCTGTTTCATTTTGTAGCTGGATACAGAAAATATGTCCACTGGGCAGGGAATTCAAAAATTAGGAGCCGCAAATATAAGGCATTCAATAATGGTCAGTGGGGCAAGATAGTGGTCATCTCATTGACCTGGTAATGCAGAGGACCAGGCTTAAGCCCTGGGGAACACCACCACCTTTTCCAGAGAACTTAGGGATGGGTACTAACTGACGCCCAGCCAGTGAAACTTGTTTGCTTTTGTTTAAAATTGGCTTTATAAATCAAAAAAAAAGTTTAAACCTCGCCAAATGTGGACTTAAGATTTAATCAACAAATATGAAAAATTAAACCAGCCTTAGTGACGGTAACCATGACAACAATGATCGTTGTTACATTAATCCGTCTGGTTCACTAATGTCCATTAGGGAAGGAAATCTGCCATCCTTACCTGGTCTGGTCTACACATGACTCCAGACCCACAGCAATGTGGCTGACACTTTAACTGCTCCCTGAAATGGACAGGCGGGCCACTCAGTTCAAGGACAATTAGGGATGGGCCACAAATGTTGGCCCCACCAATATAGTCCACATCCCATGCAGGAGTTTTGTAAAATGCTCTTAAATTATCAGGGGAATCAGGGAAAAAGATTTCACTACCTAGAGTGTGGGATTAATCTCGAACTGACTAGCAGGAGGTCTGGTTGATGTAAACAGAACAGGTACATTTAACAGAAAGCTACACAACAGGAATTTCCAAATCTGAACTTCTACCATCTGAAAGAGCAAAGGGCAGCAGACGCATGAGGACTCCTCCACTGCCCAGGTCTCCTCCAAGCCATACGCTGTCAAACAGTGGAGAATGTGGACTCATTCTATGCCAAATGTTCAGCAGCACAGCTCCATTTTTTTTTTGCAATTAGGCCATAATAAGACCATAAGACATAGGAGCCAAAATTAGGCCATTGAGCCCATCAAGTCTGCTCAGCCATTCAATCATGGCTGATAAGTTCCTCAACCTCATTCTCCCACTTTTTCCCCTTGATCCCCTTGACAATCAAGAACCTATCTATCTCAGTCTTAAATGTACTCAATGACCTGGCCTCCACAGTCTTCTGTGGCAGTGAATTCCATCGATTCACCCACTCTCTGGCTGAAGAAGTTTCTCCTTATCTCCGTTCTAAAAGGTCTTCCCTTTACTCTAAGGCTGTGCCCTCGGGTCCAAGACTCTCCTACCAATGGAAGCATCTTCCCAACATTCACCTCTGTCCAGGCCATTCAGTATTCTGAAAGTTTCAATTAGATCGCCCCTCATCCTTCTAAACTCCAGTGAGTATAGTCCTAAAGTCCTCAAACGTTCCTCATATGTTAAGCTATTCATTCTTGGGACCATTCTTGTGAACCTCCTCTGAACCTGCTCCAGGGCCAGAACATCCTTCCTGAGGATGTCCATCAATTGTCCATCAATCTCTCTGACCATGTTAATGACCCACTCTCAGACTCCAGAGAGACAACACTGCAGCAATTGTGTTGGCTCCAAAGCGTTGCCCACATTATGGCTGGTTTATTGCATGTAGCAGGGAAGTTATTTCTGAATATGTATATCTTCAGGAGGCCTGTAGTATACTCTGTTTCTCTGAACCTATTTTTGTGTAGTTAAGGATTTATTATTGAAAAGTTTCCCTGTTTGTCACTTATTAAACATGAATGATGGATGGACAAGTTGAAACTGAAGTGTTCATATTTACAAAAGAGATTATGGTCTGATTTTGTTGTTTTCTTTAGGTTCTGTTAGTTTCTGATGATATATATCCATTTGATAGGGGTTTTCAGGATCGGGGTAGATGGAGGGAATTTTAGACGGAGAAGTCGAGAAAAGAAGGCATAGATTAAGGTAATTGGCAAAAGAGGCAATGGTGATGTGAGTGGGATTATCTTCATGAGCCTGTGTTTAGGGTCTGGAGCACTCAACCTGGAAGTTAGGCAGAGGTAGATTCAGTCATAGAGTCATGTAGCATGGAAACAGGCCGTTGGGCTTAACATGTCCATGCTGACCAGGTTTCCTAAAGCGAACTAGCCCATTTGCCTGTATTTGGTCCATATCCCTATAAAACCCTTGTACGTGTCCAAATGCTTTTTAAATGTTGTAATTGTACCTGCCTCTACCATTTCTTCCAGCAGTTCATTCCATACACACACCACCCTCTGCCTGAAAATGTTGTCCCTCAGGTCCCTTTTAAATCTTTCCCCTCTTGTCCTAAACCTATGCCCTCTAGTTTTGGACTCCCCTACCCTGGAGAAAAAGACCTTGGCTATTCACCCTATCTATGCCCCACATGACTTTATAGACCTCTATAAGGTCACCCCTCGGTCGCCTGTGCTCCAGGAGGGAGAAAAGTCTCAGCCTATCCAACCTTTCCTTGTAACTCAAACCTTCCAATCTTGGTGACATCCTTTCTCTGCACCCTTTTCCACTTTAATAACATCCTTCCTGTAGCAAGGTGGCCAGAAATGTACGTGGTACTCCAAGTGTGGTCTTACCAATGTCTTGTGTAGCTGTAACATGACGTCCCAACTCCTGTACTCAATGCTTTGACCAATGAAGGCAAGCGTGCCGAATGCTTCCTTCACTACTCTGTCCAAACGAGGTATTCAAGAGGAAATTGTAATTATCTGACAAGGCAGGGTTACAAGAAAAAGACTGGGAGGGGTGAAAGGAGCTCTTCTCAAAGCTAGCACACACCAGATGGGCCAAGTGGCCTCCTTGTTACTGTGACAAGTCTGATTCTGGAACTTTCCATGTAACGTGACCCTGGCAGAACGGGCGTGGCTTGTGGTCTAGCTGTCTGAGTTGTGTTAACAGCAAGTTGTTAAAAGCCAACTCTGGGTCAGGTTCCCCCTTCGGTTCCTCATTTTCATTCATCTTTTTGTCACCCAGTTTGTCAAAAGAAAGTTAATTTAAAAAGGAGCCCTACTCTTGTGCATTCTTTTGGCCTCTCAGATTAGAAATAAGAGGTGAGCCAAAAAAAAATGAAGTAAAATAAGAGGTATATGCGTCAGTCTCTGAATTGTTACTGTTGGCAGACATTCTCACTGGGGAACATCTGTAAGGCTGAGATTATTGTGGTTAACACATTTAGCAAGCTGGTCATGCCACCAGGAGGATGGGTAAGTGTGGGCAGGCAGTGCAGGAGCTCTCTGTGGGTCAGTCCCCTCCCAAACAGCGATACCGTGTTCAATACTGCTGGGGGTGGGGGCTGCCCTCTCAGGGCAAAAGCAGCAGCAGTGGCCAGATCAGTGGCACCATGACTGGCACTGTTGTTTAGCAGGGAGGGTCTGAGCCTACTACAGCATTAGTGACAGGGGACTCTATAGTCAAGGGCACAGACAGGCATTTCTGTGGCCACAAGCGAGACTCCAGGATGATGTGTTGCCTCCCTGGTACCAGGGTCAACGACGTGTCTAAGTAGGCACAGGATGTTCTAAATGGGGAGGGTGAGCAGCCAAAGGTTGTGGTCCACATTGGTACAAACACCACAGGGAGGAAGAGAGATAACGTCCTGCAAAGAGAGTTCGGGGAGTTAGGTCATAAGTTGAACAGCAGGACCTCTACGGTTGTAATCTTGGGATTACTCACCCTGTGCCGGTGAGGCTAGGAATAGGAAGGTAGTGCAGTTATATACATGGCCAAAGAGCTGGTGTTGGAGGGAGGGATTCAGGTATGTGGATCATTGGGATGTCTTCCAGGGACAGGAGTGACCTGTACAAGGACGGGTTGCACCTAAACTGGAGGGGCACCTATACCCTGGCGGGGAGGTTTGCTAGTGCCACACAGGAGGGTTTAAACTAGTGCGGCAGGGGGATGGGAACCAGAGCAGCAGGTCAGCAAGGAAAATGATCGAGAAGGAGTCAGGGACTAAGGTCAGTAAGGCTGAGAGGAAGAACAGATAGGGACAGGTTACTGAACATGTAAGGACTGGGGGCCTGAGGTGTATAGTTTTAATATGAGGAGTACGACAGGGTGAGGCAGATGAACTTGGAGCTTGGATTAGTACAAATAACTATGACGTTGTAGCTATTACAGAAACATGGTTGAGAGAGGGACAAGATCGGCGGCTTAATGTTGTGGGATTTAGATGTTTCAGGCGAGAGAGAAGGATTTAAAAGAGGTGGGGGGAGTTAAGTTACTGATAAGGGAGAATATTACAGTTGAACTGAGGGGGGACACCTTGGAGGGCTCATTCAGCAAGCCCATTTGGGTAGGGCTCAGGAATAGGAAGGGTGCAATTGCCTTGATGGGGTTGTGCTACAGGCTTCCCAATAGCTAATGCATGACAGAGGAACAAATATGTGGGAAAAGTGTAAAAATAACAGGATAATTGTTATGGGGAAGGTTGTGTCCCATAAACTGGATTGAGATTTTTGAGGAAGTGACGAAGGTGATTGATGAGGGCAGGGCGGCAGATGTTGGGTGTGTGTGGATTTTAGCAAGGCCTTTGATGCTGGAAGGCTAGTGATGGGAGATAAGGAAATAGCTGAAGAACTTAATAAGTATTTTGCGTCAGTCTTCACAGTGGAAGACATGAGTAATATCTCAACAATTAAGGAGAGTCAGGGGGCAGAGTTGAGTATGGTAGGCATTACAAAAGAGAAAGTGCTAGAAAAGCTAAAAGGTCTAAAAATTGATAAATCTCCTGGCCCCGATGGGTTACATCCTAGAGTTCTGAGGGAGGTGGCTGAGGAAATAGCGGGGGCGTTGGTTGTGATCTTTCAAAAGTCACTGGAGTCAGGGGAAGTCCCAGAAGATTGGAAAATCGCTGTTGTAACCCCCTTGTTTAAGAAAGGATCAAGACAAAAGATGGAAAATTATAGGCCGATTAGCCTAACCTCGGTTGTTGGTAAAATTCTAGAATCTATCGTTAAGGATGAGATTTCTAAATTCTTGGAAGTGCAGGGTCGGATTAGAACAAGTCAGCATGGATTTAGTAAGGGGAGGTTGTGCCTGACAAACCTGTTAGAATTCTTTGAAGCGATAACAAGTAGGTTAGACCAGGGAAACCCAGTGGATGCTATCTATCTAGACTTCCAAAAGGCCTTTGATAAGGTGCCTCACGGGAGGCTGCTGAGTAAGGTAAGGGCCCATGGTGTTCGAGGTGAGTTACTGGCATGGATTGAGGATTGGCTGTCTGACAGAAGGCAGAGAGTTGGGATAAAAGGCTCTTTTTCGGAATGGCAACTGGTGACAAGTGGTGTCCCACAGGGTTCAGTGTTGGGGCCGCAGCTGTTCACTTTATATATTAATAATCTGGATGAAGGGACTCGGGGCATTCTGGCGAAGTTTGCCGATGATACGAAGTTGGGTGGACAGGCAAGTAGTACGGAGGAGGTGGGGAGGCTGCAGAATGATTTAGACAGTTTAGGAGAGTGGTCCAGGAAATGGCTGATGAAATTCAACGTGAGCAAATGCGAGGTCTTGCACCTTGGAAAAAAGAATACCGGCATGGACTATTTTCTGAACGGTGAGAAAATTCATAAAGCCGAAGTACAAAGGGATCTGGGAGTGCTAGTACAGGATTCTCTAAAGGTTAACTTGCAGGTTGAGTCTGTGATTAAGAAAGCAAATGGAATGTTGTCATTTATCTCAAGAGGAATATAAAAGCAGCGATGTGCTTCTGAGACTTTATAAAGCTCCAGTTAGGCCCCATTTAGAATACTGTGTCCAATTTTGGGCCCCTCACCTCAGGAAGGACATACTGGCACTGGAGCGTGTCCAGCGGAGATTCACACGGATGATCCCTGGAATGGTAGGCCTAACATACGATGAACGGCTGAGGATCCTGGGATTGTATTCATTCGAGTTTAGAAGATTGAGGGGAGATCTAATAGAAACTTACAAGATAATGCATGGTTTAGAAAGGGTGGACGCTGGGAAGTTGTTTCCATTAGGTGGGGATACTAGGACCCGTGGGCACAGCCTTAGAATTAGAGGGGGTCAATTTAGAATGGAAATGAGGAGACATTTCTTCAGCCAGAGAGTGGTGGGCCTGTGGAATCCATTGCCACGGAGCGCAGTGGAGGCCAGGACGTTGAATGTCTTCAAGGCAGAGATTGATAAATTCTTGATCTCGCAAGGAATCAAGGGCTACGGGGAGAGTGCGGGTAAGTGGAGTTGAAATGCCCATCAGCCATGATTAAATGGCGGACTGGACTTGATGGGCCGAATGGCCTTATTTCCACTCCTATGTCTTATGGTCTTATGGTCTTTGACAAGGTCCCTCATGGCAGGCTGGTACAAAAGGTGAACTCACATGGAATCCATGGTGAGCTGGTAAAATGGATTCAGAAATAGCTTTGATGTAGAAAAGACAGAGAGCAACGGTGGAAGGGTGTTTCTTAGATTGGAGATCTGTGACCAGTGATGTTCCGCAAGGACAAGTGCTGGGACCCCCTGTTGTTTGTAAAACGTATTAATAATTTGGAGGAGAGTGTAGGTGGCCTAATTATTAAGTTTTGCAGGTGACACAAACAGTAGGGGAGCTGTGGAGGATTGCCAGAGAATACAGCAGGATATAGACCAGTTGGAGGCATGGGTAGAAACATGGCAGATGCAGTTTAATCCAAACAACTGCGAGGTGATGCATTTTGGAAGATCTACTGCAGGAGGGAAGCATACTGTAAATGGTAGAACCTTTTAATAGCATCAACATACAGAGGGATCTACATGTGCAGTTCCCACAATTCCCTGAAAGTGGTGACACAAGTGGATAAGGTGGTCAAGAAGTTGTATGATATACTTGTCTTCATCGGTCGGGGTATAGAGTAGATAAATTGGTATGCCATGTTGCAGCTTTCTTTTACTTTGTTCATTCATGGGATCAGGGCATCACTGACCAGGTAGCATTTATTGCCCATCCCTAATTGCCCAGAGGGCAGTTCAGAGTCAACCACATTGGTGTTGGTCTGGAGTTACACGTAGGCCATACCAGGTAAGGATGGCAGTTTCCTTCCCTAAAGGACATTAGTGAACCAGATGGGTTTTTCTGCCAATTGACAATGGGTTCACGGTCATCATTGGATTCTTAATTCCAGATAATTATTGAATTCAAATTCCACCATCTGTTGTGGCGGGATTCGAACCCAGGTCCCCAGAACGTTATCTGGGTCTCTGGATTAGCAGGCCAGCGATAATACCACAAGGCCATTGCCTCCCCTGTATCGGACTTTAGTCAGGCCACATTTGGAATATTGTGTACAGTTCTGGTCGCCACACTACAAGAAGGATTTGGAGGTTTTGGAGTGGTTATGGAAAAGGTTCACTGGATATTGCCTGGTTTGGAGTGTATCAGGCATGAGGAGAGATTGGACAAACTTGTTTTGTTTGCACTTCAACGTCGAAGAATGAGGGGTGACCTGATAGAAGTTTACAAAATTATGCAAGGCATGGGTAGAATGGATAGTTGGAGTTTTTTTCCCAGGGTAGGAATGTCAATTACTGGGGGACATAGGTTTAACCTAAAAGAGGTAAGTTTAAAGGAGATGTGAGGGACGGGTTTTTTTTACATAGAGAGTTGTAAGTGCCAGGAATGTGCTGCCACAGGAGGTGGTGGAGGTGGATACAATAGCAATGTTTCAGAGGCATCTTGACAGATACATGAATAGGCAGGGAACAGAGGGATAAGGCCCGTGTACAGGCAAAAAGTTTTTAGTTTAGAAAGGTTTCATGTGTCAGCACAGTGTTGGTGGGCTGAAGGGCCTGTTCCAATGCTGTACTGTTCTTTGTTCTTTGTTTAGAGTGTGAGAGGGTCTTTATCTGCAACACACATGACGAGAGGATAGTTCTGTGACTGTGTAGCACAGTAACTCTTGAACCCAGGCTGGTACACAGAAGAACTTCCAACCCTACGAGCACACTCTAGTACCATTGAAACAGGATTATTCGCCACTCTCCTTGTGTATTCTTCAAAGGGAAATGTGTAAAAGATGTCTGCAGTTTGGGACACAATCCACGGAATATTGAGCAGGGCATTGTCAGCTCCTCAGTATCTTTGTAGTCGCAAGCGAGCACAGTCCAAACTGATCTGAAATTTCTTTGGCAGCTTTAAGTGTTGCAGCCCATTGCAACCCACAGCTTTGTGATCCAGCTACTGAATTGGTACCTTCTGTAATTTTGTCTGTGCAGCAGTCCAATTAAAATACACATTTTGGAATTGAGAGCAAAAAATACCTGGATACTTAGCCGAACTCGTCCTCACCCTCAACAACTTTTCTTTCAATTCCTCCCACTTCCTACAGACAAAGGGGGTGGCCATGGGTACCCGCATGGGCTCAAGCTATGCCTGCCTCTTTGTAGGTTACGTGGAACAATCCCTCTTCCGTACCTACACTGGCCCTAAACCCCACCTCTTCCTCCGTTACATTGATGACTGCATCGGCGCCGCCTCGTGCTCCCACGAGGAGCTCAAACAGTTCATCCACTTCACCAACACCTTCCACCCCAACCTGAAGTTCACCTGGACCATCTCCAACACTTCTCTCTCCTTCCTGGACCTCTCTGTCTCCATCTC
>JAHRHZ010000273.1:18930780-18943334 GCA_024137785.1 Ginglymostoma cirratum | reverse complement strand
TTTCCTGCTCCTATGATGCTGCTTGACCTGCTGTGTTCATCCAGCCCCATGCTTGTTATCATAAATGAGTGATGTTACTAGTTTGACTGTTTATGTAAGTTGGTTGTTAGTTTTAGCTCTGAATGCATTGAGGAATGCTCAGCAAGTGTCAGTGGCTGGGAAGGTGCTATTGCAGAGAAATAAACTCTCTCACGTCTATTTCCTGGGCAGGTGGCCCTTATTGTCAAGCAGGGAGTTGATGGTCTAGTGGAATTATCGCTGGACTGTTAATCCGGAGACCCAGATAATGTTCTGGGGACTGGGGTTTGAATCCCACCACGGCAGATGGTGGAATTTGATTTCAACAAATATCTGGAATTAAGAGTCAAACGAAGACCATGAATCCACTGTCAATTGTTGGAAAAACCCATCTGGTTCACTAACGTTCTTTAAGGAAGGAAATCTGCCATTCTTACCTGGTCTGGCCTACATGTGACTCCAGAGCCACATCAATGTGGTTGACTCTGAACTGCCCTCTGGGCAATTAGGGATGGGCAGCAAATGCTGCCTGGTCAGCAACGCCCTGGTCCTATGAATGAATGAAGGGGGGGAAAAAAGGTTACTGCTTGATTGACTCTTCCAGGCCCTGAGAGTCTCCTGACTTTTCTTCTGACTCCCCAACATGCCACCCACACCCTTGCTCCAGTCAGTGAACCTCCACACCCCTCATGCCACAATCCCAGTCCAGCTGTAACTCCCCCGTGGCTCCTTGTGACCTGGAGGAAAATCCACGCTGCATCTCAGATCGAACTTTTGTTGGAACTGACAGTCAGCCAATCACATCAACAGTAGATGTTTCTATAGAATCCCTATGGTGTGGAACCAAGCCATTCAGCCCATCAAGTCCACACCAGCCCTCTGAGCCCACCCAGACCCACCCTTTTGCTGCATTTCCCATGGCTAACCCACCTAGCCTTCAATACCATGGGGCAATATACCACGGTTAATCCATCTAACCCATACATCTTTGGACTGTTGGAGGAAACCAGAGCACCAGGAGAATGTGCAAACTCCACACAGACAGTTGGCCTGGGCTGGAATCGAACCTGGGTCCAATGTGCTATGAGGCAGCAATGCTAACCACTGAGCCACTGTGCCTCCTGTTTTGTTTTGGGTGTCACAGGCTGAATGCAGTCTGTACCCCGTTAGCTGCAATCCCACGACCCCAATCCTGGGTGTGTTTATGGCTACGCTAACATTCAATTTAAGACAATAAGTCAGGTTTATAATGTGGCTCATTCACGGGTGCTAGAGGTGACAAACACAAGGACTTCTTCCCTTCAGACACAAGAACTTGCTCTCTTCCAACAAAAGGGACATGTTCAGATCCTGAGTCTTTTTAATTATTTGGGACCTTGGGCAGCCTATAATTCCCTGCTGCATTGTCTATGGCAGTACCTGGGCAGGTTATAGTCATATCACCAAGCAAACAGCTGCCTCTTCTCCCTCAGTATAAATTGTTGTGATCCTTTGAAATTTGGCATTCTTGCATTTGTCCTGATGAGTGCAAGATAAACAGCTTCAACAGTATTTTCCTTTTCTCAGCTTCTGTCCTATCAAGTGACTGCTCAGGTCAAACAGGCTGTTTGGCCCTTCAGGTCTGTGCTGATCATCATGTCCTAACTATGTAAAACGCAAACCTTCTGCCCTTATTTGGTCCGTATCCCTCTATTCCCTCCCTATTCATGTAACCATCCAGATGCCTCTTAAATGTCGCCAATGTGCCTGCTCTGGCAGTGCCTTCCAGGCTCCTACCACTCTCTGCGTGAGAAACCTCCCTTGCACATCTCCCTGAAACATTCCCCCTCTCACCTTGAACTTGTGCCCCCTTGTAACTGAAACATCAACCCTGGGAAAAAGCCTCTGACTATCTACCCTATCTGTGCCTCATTATTTTTTCGACATCTATCAGTTCTCCTCTCAGCCGCCGGCTTTCTAGTGAAAACAATCCTAGTCTTTTTAAGAGATAACACAGTGTGGAACTGGAGGAACACAGCGGGCTGGTCCCAAAATGTCAGCTTTCCTGCTCCTCTGATGCTGTCTGGCCTGCTGTGTTCCTCCAGCTTCACACTTTGTTATCTCTGTCTCCAGCATCTGCAGTTCTTACTATCTCCTAGTCTTTTTAACCTTTCCCCATAGCCAATGCCCTGGAGACCAGGCAATATCCTGGTGAACCTTCTCTGCACTCTCTCCAAAGCTTCCACGTCCTTCTGGTAATGTGGTGACCAAAACTGCACACAGTACTCCAAATGCAGCCTAATAAGGGTTTACATGGCTGCAGCATGTTTTGCCAACTCTTGTACTCCATGCCCAGGCCGATGAAAGCAAGCATGCCAAATGCGTTCTTAGTCACTTTGGCCACCTGTGTTGCCACTTTCAGGAAACTGTAGACCTGCACACCCAGATCCGACTATATGTTAATGTTCCTAAGGGCTCTGCCATTTGATCATCTCGAAAGTGTTAAAATTTATTCGCTAATTGGGAAAGGGGGAAGAACGCTTGTTTAACTTGTCATTTGAACTTCGTGACAAAACTGTTTTCCCAGTCAGTGCCGTTTCCTGTCAGGTGAGCTCAGGTCAGACATTCCCCACCCCTATTCCCGTAAGTAACCACATGCTCTAAATTTGGTAACAGCTTCAATTACATTTGATTGGATGTAATCAACTGCTTTTTAAAAAATACAGATTATCCTGTTGTGTCATTTCTTCCCCTCATTGATTTACAAACTGTTCAAGAAGTGGAACCTTGCAATTTCTACACAAGGATAGTTCCTGGACTGAATGCCCCACTGGGGACTGTAGCTTTGATATGGTACTTAATGGGTATAATTCAGATTGAGATTGGTTGGTCTTTGTCAGACTGTGCATCGTCTCATTAATAACCCATCTGGTTCGTTTTGTTTCTTCGCATTGTTCAAAAACTTTTGGCTGCAACTCAACCATTTCTTGAATGAATACTTTTCAAATACTTTACCTCATTTATCTTTCAATTTAGGGACCATGATCGAACATCAGCTCTCCCTCCTGAGACCACAAACAGAATTAATATCAAGGCCACTTTAACACTGTGACAGTAAGCGCCCTGCACAAACCTCTCCCATCTGTGACTTGATTAAATTTAATTCCATTAAGTTGGTCCGGGAGTTGCCTCTGATTATTTTCTGTTGTAATATCACAAAATTGAAAATGTGCAAGGGCTGAAGGTCCCCTTTCTGTTCCAATTTTTGGAAAGTTGTGGTGACTGGGGGACTGTCATTGAGTCATAGAGATATACAGCATGGAAACAGACTCTTCAGTCCAACTCATCCATGCTGACCAGATATCCGAAACTGATCTAGTCCCATTTGCCAGCATTTGACCCATATCCCTCTAAACCCTTCCAATTCATGTACTCATCTAGATGCCTCTTGAATGTTGTAATTTTACCAGCCTCCACCACTTCCTATGGCAGTTCACTCCATAAATGTGCCACCCTCTGCATGAAAAATTTGCCCCTTAGGTCCCTGATAAATCTTTCCCCTCTCACCTTAAAACTATGCCCTCTAGTTTTGGACTCCCCCACCCCACGGAATACACCTTGTCTATTTACCCTATCCATGCCCCTCATGATTTTATAAATCTCTATAAGGTCACCCCTCAGCCTCCAATGTTCCAGGGAAAATAGCCCCAGCCTCTTCAGCCTCTCCCTGTAGCTCAAACCCTCCAACCCTGGCAATATCCTTGTAAATCCTTTCTGAACCCTTTCATGTTTCGCAACACCCTTCCTATAGCAGGGGGACCAGAATTGCACGCAGTATTCCAATAGGAGCCTAACCAATGTTCTGTACAGCCTCAATGTGACATCCCAACTCCTATTCTCAACGCACTGACCAATAAAGGCAAGCGTACCAAACACCTTCTTCACTATCCTGTCTACTTGGGACTCCACTTTCAAGGAACTATGAACCTGCACTCCAAGGTCTCTCTGTTCAGCAACACTCCCCAGGACCTTACCATTAAGTGTGTAAGCCCTGCCATGATTTGCATTTCCAGAATTTAGTGAGGACAACAGACACTGGTAATGGAGATAGTGGGAACTTGCCGATGCTGGAGAATCTGAGATAACAAAGCGTAGAGCTGGATGAACACAGCAGGCCAAGCAGTATCAGAGGAGCAGGAATGCTGACGTTTCGGGTCAAGACCCTTCTGAAACAGCAGCTTTCCTGCTCCTCTGATGCTGCTTGGCCTGCTGTGTTCATCCAGCTCTACACCTTGTTATCTCAGACACTGGTAATGGGCTGGTCGGGCTGGTCTGGCTGGATGGTGTGTTGGAGTGCATTCTCTGTAATAACCAGCTTCATCAATACTGAACACCTGTGCAGGAAAATCCCTTTTTAAAACCCAAAACACACTCTGGTCAGGGAACTTTGCAAATTCTATTGCACTTCTGGAGGTTTGGGAGCACCAGCCTGTCCGATGTGAGCATGTTGCCAAGGGAAAGGAGCAGTAAACTGTTGTCCCTAGTGTGAGGATAGCTGGGTTCCCAGCTGCCTGTTCATGTGTGTTGATCCTGTACAGGAGAGTGATGTGATTAATGGTTATGCCTCCAGTCGTATCATTGACATGGAGTGGTGGGAAAGTTACAGGTTTTTTTTGAGTTCATCTGCATTTCTAAAGTAATGGGGTCATAGAGTCAGACACTGCACAAACAGACGCTTCGGGAATGGAGGGTTTGAATTATGGGGAGAGGCTGGATAGGTTGGGACTTTTTTCCCCAGAGCGTCGGAGGCTGAGGGGTGACCTTATAGAGGTTTATAAAATCATGAGGGGCAAGGATAGGGTGAATAGATAAAGTCTTTTCCCTAGGGTGGGGGATTTCAAGATAGGGGTCATCTTTTTCAGGTGAGAGGAGAAAAATTCAATAAAGACATGAGGGGACACTTTTTTTTTACACAGAGAGTGAATTGTGTGTTGGCGAAGCTTCTGCTGATTCTCCTTTGTGTTTCGAAGGGAGATGTTGTTTGCTCTACCTCCTGAGGCTTTATATCCTGGTTACAATACGTCGCGGTGATGGTATTACCTTGATCAGAGGACAGAGTTGTCCATATAAGGCGTCAATGACTTGGCAGATTTCAGATGTTGGGAGATAATGGTGAACTCTTTGTGCTGGGGTTTCCTGTCTTTGACATTATATTTACCATCTCAGCTCACAGTGCGACTGTTCACTGTCTGATCGTGAAGCACGGAGCCTGGTTAGGTGGTTGATTGATTTATTGTCACGTGTACCGGAGTACAGTGAAAATCTTTGTTTACGAGCAGCACAGGCAGATCAAAGTAAACCAAGGATGTACAGATCAAAGGTTGCAAAAAAGTATTAGACAGAGGCGTACAGGTGACAATGCACAGGGCGTGTGCTAGGCAAGATCAATGTTAGCAAGGTCAGCGTTATTTGAGGCTAGAGAGTCATTAATCAGTCTAATAATGGCCGGGAAGAAGCTGATCCTGAACCTGCTCGTGCATGTGTTCAGGCTTCTGGACCTTCTGCCTGATGGAAGAGGTTGTAGGAGATCATGATCCGGGGTGCAATGGGTCTGTGATGATGTTGGCTGCCTTTCTGTGGCAGGGAGCCGTGTAAATGAAGTCCATGGATGGAAGAGATAACAAGGTGTAGAGCTGGATGAACACAGAAGGGTCTAGGCTCGAAACGTCAGCTTTCCTGCTCCTGTGATGCTGCTTGGGCCTGTTGTGTTCATCCAGCTCTACACTTTGTTATCTCAGATTCTCCAGCATCGGCAGTCCCTACTGTCCATGGATGGAAGGTTGGCTTCCGTGATGGTCTGGGCTGTGCACACCACCTTCTGTAGTTTCTTACAGTCCTGGGCAGAGCAGTTGCCGTACCAGGACAGTATGCTTTCAATTGTACATCTGTGGAAGTTGGTGAGGGACCTTATAGACATACCAAATTTCCTGAGCTGCCTGAGGAAGAAGAGGCATTGTTGTACCTTCTTGACTGTTGCAACTACGTGGGAAGTCCAGGACAGGTCTTTGGTTATCATCACTCCGAGGAACTTGACACTCTCCACCCTCTCAACATCAGTTCCATTGATGTAGACGGGGGGGTGTTCTCCCCCCTTCTTTCTGAAGTTCCACTGGGACATCTTCTGGAGAAGGAAAAATATTCCAGGGGATGGGAGAAAGCAGCAGAGAGGCACTGGGTGGTTTGCTCCTACAGAAAGCCAGCATTGACACAGGGCTGAATGGCCTCATTGTGATCAGGTACAGGAGTCAGATCAGAATGAGAGAGAAAGAAAGAGATGTCTTTAAGTAATGATTTTGAATTTGACAATTTTAAAAGCTGAAATAATTTGTTAGCTGAATGAAGGCCATTCCACAACTGTAATTGTTGACTCAGCAATAGTAGGAACTGCCCACGCTGGAGAATCTGAGGTAACAAGGTGTGGAGCTGGATGAACACACCAGGCCAAGCAGCATCATAGGAGCAGGAAAGCTGACGTTTTGGGTCTGGACCCTTCTTCAGAAATGGGGGAGGGGAAGGGGGCTCTGAAATAAATAGAGAGAGGTGGAGGCGATGATAGAAAGTGGATAGAGGAGCAGATAGGTGGGAGAGAATACGGACAGGTCAAGGAGGTGGCAATGATGCCAGTAAAGGTGAGTGTACGTGGGGAGTTGGGATGGCGCTTGGTCAGTGAGGGGGAGGGGCGGGTAGGTGGGAGGGAAGACAGACAGGTCAAGGAGGTGGGGATGAGGCTGGTAGGTAGGAGGTGGGGGTGGGGGTTGACATGGGAGGAGCAGGTAGGTGGGAGAAAAGACGGACAGATCAAGGAGGCGGGGACGAGCTGGGCTGGTTTTGGGATATTGTGGGGGGAGGGAAGATTTTGAAGCTTGTGAGGTCCACATTGATACCATTGGGCTGCAGGGTTCCCAGGCAGAATATGAGATGCTGTTCCTCCGACCTTCAGGTGGCATCGTTGTGGCACTGGAGGAGGCCCAGGATGGACATGTAATTGTTGACTGTCTGGAATGTCATTCACAATTATTACATCATGAAACTGTTCATTGTGCATTTAATTAGTCAACTTGGTTTTCTATGAGTGGCAGAAGATCGGTAAACAGGACATGGTTTTGAACAAACAAGTGCTGAAGTTAAGACTGTGGCTGGCAAGCTGATGCAGGAGGGAGGGAGGCAGCTAGACTCTGGCTCGGGGGAGATGGCACCTGTACAGAGACTGGTACAAACTGGGCAGGCTGCACCGGAATAGACCCAGGCCCTCGTGGTACGTTTTGCAAATGCTGTTCAGAGGAGGTGGGGAGAGTGGGGGGGATGGTGGATGGGATCCAGGAGAGAAAATCAGGAAAAGTCTGAGTTACCAATATACAATCCCTAACTAAGGGCATTGTGAGCCTACCCACAGCATATGGACTGCAGCAGTTCAAAAAGGCAGCTCACCACCACCTTCTCAAGAGACAGGCAATAAATGCTGGACCACTTATGTCTAACAAGTGAATAAAAAAATCTCTAGAATTGAGAAAAGTAAAAAATAGGTGAAGGTGCAATGAGAGAAACAAAATATTCTGAGGTAGTGTTATGGTGCAGGTATACGAAGGCACAGAGTGTAGTAAATGAGATTGATGAGTTACAGATTGCCTTGTGGAAATACTGTGTTGTGCTGGTAACAAAGACTGGGCTGAGGAAAGGGGAGGGCTGTGTGTTTGACCTTCCTAGTTACAGGAATAATAGGAGACCAGCAGTGGTGGCGGTATTGTTTACAGGAGCACAGGGCAGTACTGGAGAATGTCCCGGAGGGTTCAGACAGAATTGATATGTCCCGAGCTGGGGAACAAGAAGGGAGCAATGATGTGGCTCGAGATAGTCGATAGATCACTGACTGGAGGAACGAACCTGCAGAGAAATTACAGAGAGGTGTTAACATCCGAGAGTAGTTATACCGAGGGCTTTAATTAGCTGAATGTAGACTGAGACGGTAGTGGTGTAAAGCATAGGGGTTAAGTGTGCCTGTAGAGAGTTCAGGAGAAAATTCTCCTGCACAATGTCTTGCTCAATGAGAAAAGCGACATTACAAGAGCTGGTCCTTGGGAATGAGGTGGGCCAAATGGGGAAACATTTAGAGGACTGTGATCATTTACGATAAGGTTCATTGCTGTAATGAACAATTAAAGGGAGTAGACGAGTGATTCCGAGGATGAGAAACCTCAGTTATAAGGATAGATTGGAGACGTTGGGACTGTTTTTCTTGGAGAGAAGAAGGCAAAGAGAAGATTGGATAGAGGTTTTCAAAATCATGAGGGGCCTAGGTACAGAGTGTTAGGAGAAACTGTTCCTGCTCAAAGCAATTGACGACATGAGGGCATGGATTTTGTGATTTGCAATAGATGCTAACAGAAGATGAGAACACAATGTTTTCACACAGTGAGGGTCTGGAACATACTGCCTGGAAATGTGGTGGTGGCAGGTCCAGTTCAGGCATTCAAGAGGGGGACTGGGTGGTGGTTCAAACTGAAACAACGTGCAGGTAATAAGGAAAATACTGGAGAATGGCACCGAGTGACAACCCTCATTAGGAGAGCGAGCGCAGACATAATGGGTCGAAAGGCCTCCTGCACTGTAACAATTTTGCGATTCTGTGAAGGATGTCATTAGCTCATTGTGTTTGTCCCATGCTGAATGATGGGCACAGGATATTGATATCAAGTTTGAAAGGAAAGTTTCTAGATATGTGAAGTCAACCTTGACAGGTTTGGAAATAAATTGGCCTCTGAAAATAAGGCTGAGCTGCTCATGGGCAAGCGTAAAGACTAACAGTGGGGAGTTTGGTATCAAACAAAAGTGGTCAATGCACTTTGAAGACCAGAAGCCCAATTGTGAAGGCTGTATTCAAGAAGTGAGAGACAAGATGGTGGTATTGTGGTAATGTTACTGGATGGTAGTCCCGAGGCCCCCGCTAATGCGTTGGGGAGACAGGTTCAAATCCTTGCTTAGCTGAAGATTCTTGCAAGCTGTGTGGATGAGAGTGGGAACGGCAGTGAGGATTTAGCAAACTGATCATGGCCTGATGGTTTTAGTACAACCAGCCTCGTATTTTGAGTCATTTGGTGAATGTGAGATTTTGATGTTCCAAAGTGCTTATCTCACCAAAGTAACGCTACAGGGCATCATTCCGATGGAGGAAGGACATGGGAACATGGCAGTAGCTGTAGAGGACAGTATAATGGAGATAGATGCTGTTCTCTGCAGTTGAGTGTGAGTCCTGATGGTTGTGTTAACCTTCCCAGTGCCAGTTAATGAACTCTCCTCGGGGATGGAAATGAACGTGGAAAGGCAGGGGAGGAATCTTGTTGTCACCGCCTTTGGTACTAATGACATTTCTCAGATTGAAAAGGAGCTTCTGCTGAAAGATTTTGGACAGTTAGGAGCTAAACTAAAAGGCAGAGACCCATAACAATAATCTAAGGACTAGTTCCTGTACCTTTGGTAATCTGATTTAGCATAAATAATGTAAAAAATATGGGGCTCAAGGATTGGTGAGGGTGGAAAGAGTTTCAGTTTGTGGGACACAGCGGCACCAGCACTGGGGCACAAGTGGGCTGTTCTGCAGAGGCAGGCTTCACACACACCATGCTGGGAACAGTGTCCTGGCAAATCAAATAACTAGGGCTGTGGGGAAGGGTGGGGTAGGAGTCACGAGGGAGGTACAAAGGCAGTATTAATAATGCCCAGGGTAGGAGAGGAAGGGACAGTATACAACTATAAAACAACAGTTAGCAAATGCAGTCAAAGGTGAGAGAATGGTAAAAAGACAAAATTAATGGCTCTTTATCATAGAATTCCTACAGTGTGGAAGCAGGCCACTCAGTCCATACTGACCCTCTGAGGAGCATACCACTCAGACCCACCACCACCCCCCCCAACCCTATCCCTGTAAGCCTGCATTTCCCATGGCTAATCCACCAAGCCTGCACATTATGGGGCAATTTAGCATGGCCAATCCACCTAACCTGCACATCTTTGGGCTGTGGGAGGAAACCCATGCAGACACAGGGAGAACATGCTAAATCCACATAGCCAGTTGCCTGAGGCTGGAATCGAACCCAGGTCCCTGGCGCTGTGCCACCCTATCTTTATGTAATTGTTACTAATCTTTACTTAAGTGCATGTAGTATTCAGAACAAAATAATGGCAAAGCTAGAGGTTTGTGGGTGTGACCGTATAGCCATTACAGGAATAAGTGATGATGAGAAGTAACATTGACATGTGTGAGGGTCAGCGGGATAAACACATGAGCGTGGAAAGCAGAAAAGATTAGGCAGTTGGCAGCATAGTGCCTTAGATCTTCCTGAAAAAAAGAGACAGGTTAATGAAACATCTCATCCTGCACTCTTCAGGAAAGATGCAACAGTGACAAACTTCAAACAGCCACAACAATTTGTATGACAGGAGAGAAGGGGTATTGTGAGAGAGAAGGGGTATTGTGAGAGAGAAGGGGTATTGATTCCGTTGGCGAGTCAACTTAGATTGGCCAAGGAGTTGCCATGGAGAAATCAGGATGAGACATAGGTGGGCCGTGCTTCTGGGAAATTCAGCAATGTGCAGAGCTTGAACAGGGTCCTTTCTGTAAAGAATGGGCCCTGTAAATGATTGTACATCTCTCTGAACAAAACTCCAAATTGAAACATCTCCTGTTAGTTGTAATTTGGCTCTCGGGCAGCACTGCACATCCCGTGAATGAATTGGAAAAGAAATCAAGGACAGGTTGCATTGCCAGTCTAAGTGTTACACTGAGAGAGGTTTAAAATGAATAAAAAGCGATGGTGGATAAAGAGAAAGTGTTTCCTTTGGATTAATTCTGGAACCAACTTTATGAGAGGGATGCGATAGCACAGGAGAGGCGGGAGAGGAGATTTACCAGGATGTTGCCAGGGCCGGAGAGACATCGGACAGATTGGGATTGGTTTCCTGAGAGGAGAGGAGATTGAAAGGGGAAGTGATTGAGATGGAGAAAATGATGAGGGGCATAGACAAGAGGAAACCTTTCCCCTTGATGGACGGATTCTCTGAGCAGGAGCATGGGTTTAAGGGAAGGGACAGGAGGTTTAGAGGGAATATGAGGAAAAATGTTTTCACCCAGAGGGTGGTGGGAATCTGGAACTCAGCCTGTAAGGGTGGAAGAGGCAGAATCCCTCTTAACATTGAAGAAGTGTTTAAATGTGCACTTGCAATGCCAAGGCATACCAGGCTATGGGCCAAGTGCTGGGAAATGGGATGAGAATCATTAAGGTGGTTGTTTTTTGACTGGCGTGTACTCAATGGAATGAATGGCCTTTGTTCTGTGCCATAGATCTCTCAAACTCTGGTTGTGGAATGTCGGAACAAGAAGGAGCCAGCATATTGAAGCTGGGTCATTCAAGGGTGATGTCGGGAACAATTTCCTCACAGGGTACAGTGGAAAATCTCTCCCTGTCTCCTACATAAAGCTTTTGCGTCAATGGGAGAGTGGGGAGTTAAAAATAGCAAAGCTAAAATTGAACTTCTACGAAGAAAAGTTTCTTATTAGGTTTTTGGAATCACACTAGGTACGTGGAGTTGTGATACAAATTAACTACCATTTAATGAAATTGTAGAACAGTCCCCGGGGGCTGAGTGGCCACATTCTGATTCGAAGACACATCTTGAAAAGCACTTTAAGCAGCGGCAATGATGACCTCAGGATATCTCCGAGAGAGCAGTCAAACCAATGGAGCAACATTAGAAGTGTAGGCCCCGCTATAATGTAGAAAATTATTAACATTTCGATAAAGAAATTAACATTTTGGAGATAGTTTACACTGAGTATATGGCCAGGGTTTGCGTTGAGAAATGTGACCGTGGATGAGGTAGTTTTTGGTACAAAATGACAGGAATTTATGGCAAGAAACCCCCCACAAAACTGTGATGTAAAGGAAGACATAGCAAAGCAAGTCTGAGTACCTGAAGTTCTCTGCCCTGCTGCCCTCATTTAAGGAGCTGTCTCAAACCTCAGCCTTACAGCAAGCTTTCAGACACCTTTCCTATTCGCTCAGGTGATGTGGGATCAGGCCTGCTTTGATAACAATCCTCCAGACATTGTACAATGTTAAAAGCATGGTCTAAGTGCATGATGTTGTTGCTCAATGAACTTAAAATATCACCGCATGAATTTCCCATGGTAGCAAATAATTTCACACAATTCATATGCTGTGACGAACAGACAGTGACTAGCAGGAGGACAACGACCCTTCCAGATTTATGAAAGATCTGAGTATTGTTTAGCATTATGTTTGTTTGATACGTTGTTCACCTCAGTTTAGAATTTGTTTGGCAAAAAAATTGATTATCATTCTTAACTATTGACTGTGTGGGTGTGTGGGGGTGGGTGTGTGTGGGTGTGTGTGTGTGTGTGTGGGGGTGGGTGTGTGTGTGGGGGTGTGTGTGGGTGTGTGTGTGAGTGGGGGTGGGTGTGTGTGAGTGGGGGTGGGTGTGTG
>JAHRHZ010000273.1:18913725-18930169 GCA_024137785.1 Ginglymostoma cirratum | reverse complement strand
GTGTGTGTGGGTGTAGGTGTGTGTGAGTGGGTGTGTGTGTGGGTGTGAGTGTGTGTGGGTGTAGGTGTGTGTGAGTGGGTGTGTGTGTGTGTAGTAAAAGCTGCAAAAGACTATTTTGGTCAGTGTTTGGAATCCTGTATTTATTCTTCGTGCTGTACTGTGTAAATTTAATGTATTCTGATGCCAAGGGAGTTTCCCCCTACATTCAAAATAACTCAATCTGTTAAAGGTGGAAGTCATTTGCGTGTGAATAAATTAGCTTTGAGATACTGGTCTAGATGTGAAGCGTAAATATCACTTCTGAGTGTTTTTCTGTGATGTGAGTCATTTCAAAAGTGTGCTGTGAAGTTAAAGTTCACATCACAAAATATGTAGAGCAAAGAAAGAGGCCATTTCACTGTTATATTATTCCACTCCTCTTCATTTTACTCGATCAGCACATTCCTCACTTCAAATATTGCAGAAAAACAAGACACAGTGCCATATTTCGTGTTGTGTTCATCAGGGCAATCACAAGAATGCTCCAACGTCAATTTCACCAAACAGCAGTGAGCCATGTAATGACACTGAACTGTTCGTTAATTTAGTTGTTAGCCAATATTTGTTGCCCATCCCTAACTGCTATGGAACCAAGTGGTTTGCTTCATTACTTCAGAGGGCATTAGAATCAACCACGGTCTGCAGTCACATGTAGGCAGATCATCTCCCGACACGAAACAGCAGCTTTCCTGCCCCTCTGATGCTGCCTGGCCTGCTATGTTCCTCCAGCTCCCCACAGTGTTATCTCAGACTCCAGCAGCGGCAGTTCCTATTATCTCTGAGCTAAGGATGGCAGATGCCTTCTCTAATGGACATTAGTGACACAGGCTGGTTTTAATAACAAGGTGCCAATGTTAGACTGGGGTGGACTTTGTCGTCACCTAACGAAGGAGCAGCTCTCCAAAAGCTTGTGATCTTTAGACAAACCTGTTGGACTATAACCTGGTGTCATGTGACTTCTGACTTAATAACAAGTGATGGTGGTCACATGGTTGCCATTGATTTAGCTTTTAATTCCAGATTTTTATTGAATTCAGATTTCACTGTCTACCACAGTGGGAATCGAATCCAGGGCATAAGATCCTGGGGTTTTGGGTGGCTGATCCAGTCAATTAACCACTATGACACTGCCTCCTCCAATTCAATTCTGATGAATTTAGCCCATCCAGAATCAACATATTCTTCCTGAGGGATGGCCACAGATCTGGGCAGTGCTGTCTGATTGGGTTTTTCCCTTGCATTTGTACACAGGATGTAGGCATCAGTGGTTGGATCAGCTGTCATCACCCACCCCTTATTGCCCTTTGAGAAGGTGTGGGTGAGCTGCTTTCTTGAACCGCTGCTGTCTGTGTGGTGTGGGCGCACCAACGGTGCTGTTAGAAAGGAGGTTCCAGGAATTTGACCCAGTGGCACTGAAGGGATGGTGAGACAGGAAGTTGTAGGTGGCGATGTTCCCATGGATCTGTCCTGTCAAAGGAGCCTCCGCGAGGTCCTGCACTGTCTCCTGTAAATGAGACTTTTTACTGCTAAGCATCAGTGATAGTGGGAATCAATGTTGAAACAGCTCCAAATAATTGCAGTGCACATTCCAAACCTCAGTATTCCAGCTTGCTTGAAGCAAAGACAAAATTTCCATTCATATTTTTAAATTTCCTTTTATGCCTGTCCACTTCTTGTTTTTAAACAAGAAGGCCCTGAGCCTCATCCCTGACTGGGTTCTGATCGGTCTCTGGATCAGATGGGCTGAATGGCCTCATGGTGCAGCATGGTGGCTCAGTGGTTTGCACCCCTGCCTCACAGGGCCAGGGACCTGGGCTCAATTCCAGCCTTGGTGACTGACGGTATGGAGTTTGTAGGCTCTCACTTGTGTCTGCGTGAGTTTCCTCCAGGTGTTCCGGTTTCCTCCCGTAGTCCAAAGATGTGCAGGTTAGGCGGATCGGCCATTGGAAATGCAGGGTTACAGGGATTGTTTAGGGGGCAGGTCAGTGTGGGATCGATGGGCCGAATGGCATGCTCCCTCACTGTCGGGATTCTGTGAAGGTCTATATCTTGTTATAGCCTGTCCTGAACTGTGCACACTGTAACAGTGTGAGAGGTCAGGACCACCAGAAAGTTCTCAAGTATTGGGAGGTTTTTAAAAACCTGAGCAGGAAGAAAAGGGTTGACATCAATAAGACATTCTGAAGCTTCGTGAATCATAGAGTCATACAGCGTAGAAACAGACCCTTCGGTCCAACCAGTCCATGCCGAACATAATCCGAAACTAAACTAGTCCCACCTGCCTGCTCCTGGCCCATATCCCTCCAAACCTTTCCTATTCATGAACTAATCCAAATGTCTTTTAAACATTGTAACTGTACCCACATCTACCACTCCCTCAGGAAGTTCGAACCACCCTCTGTGTAAAAAAAAAATTTGCCCCTCATGTCTTTTTTAAACCTCTCTCCTCTAAGTTAGATCTCATCCACCTCCGTTCACGTTGTGAGGGTTTAGTTTCTGCAGAGTGTTGCTAACAAGTGAAGTCAATTCCTTGAAACAAAACAAAAAGAGAGAGTTGTCCCTGTGCTGATCTGGTGATCAAATCAGAGAGAAAGGAGAGAGTGAGAGAGAGTTTTTTTTTAGCTTTGGTCCTAAAGAAAGCTAAATGATCATCATTGGTTTCAATCTTTATCCGATGCTCATGAGGATTCCTCTCAAAGCTGAGCAGCTTCATTGAGACAGATGCTGTGTTAAATGAGCAGAGACAGGGGTTAGGATTTGCTCGGAAGCACTGAATGTTTTTGCTAGCATCTTTCTCCTCTCAACTGCAGGTTTTAGAGAAACTGAGGCCGTACTTGTGTGAGAAAGTCATTGCAGAAAGGCATTTTGATTACCTGCGAGCAAAAAGGATATTGTCGAAGGAAGATACGGAGGAGATTTCCTACCAGGGATTGAATAGACGAAAGACTGGAAAGTTACTGGATTACCTGGCAGAGAACCCGAAAGGCTTGGACACGCTGATCAACTCCATCAGACGGGAGGGCACACAGAACTTCCTTGTTCAGAGAATAACAGACGAGGTGCAGAAGATTAAAAACGAAAAGCTGATCCAGAAAGGTAAAAAGAAATAGATTTTCTGCTCTCTCATCGCATCAAAGGATGTGTAAACTGTTGTTCTCTTTGCAAAGTGTGGAGCCTCCAGTATAGTTTGTCCTTGATAACGCCAAACCTTTTTCACATCATTGTGTCGGCTGTGTGCTGCTAGCATTCCCTCTTTACTGTCATTTTTAATGGATTACACGAATTCAGCGAAAATCCCAAAGTGCAAACGAATAGTAAGGCAGGAGGAGGTGCTGGCATAGTGGATGGGAAAGATTTCGAGGGATATGGGTCAAATGCAGGCAAATGGGACTAGTTCAGTTTAGGAAATGTAGACAGCATGGACCAGTTGGGCTGAAGGGCCTGTTTCCCTGCTGTATGACTCCATGAACTGGGTCTGCCAAGTTGGAATATTTCCGTACTTGGGCTTAGCTGGATTGAAAATCTGGCCTTTTTTAAGCTTGCCCCTAGATTTGCAACTTTAACTGGATTAGCATTCCTCAAATAAATATTCTTTGAGGCATGGAGTCATAGAATCCTACAGCACGGAGACCAAACTGGTCCATGCCGACCAAAATGTCCATCCACGCTAACCCCATTTCCCTGCACTTGGCCCATATCCTTCAAAACCTTTCCTATTCATGTATTTGTCCAAATGCATTTTTAATGTTGTTAACGTGCCCACCTCAACCACTTCCACTGGCAGCTCATTCCATATGTATACCACCCTCTGTGTAAAAAAAGTTGCCGCAGATTCCCATGTATTCTTTCCCCCCTTACCTTAAACTGATGCCCTCTAGTCCTCGATTCCTCAACCCTGGGAAAAAGACTGAGTGCATTCACCCTATCCATGCCTCTCATGATCTTATACACTTCTATAACATTCCCCTCAGTCTCCTATGCTCTAAAGAAAAAGTCCCAGCTTGTCCAACCTCTCCCTATAACTCAGTCACTCGAGTCCCGGCAACATCCTTGTAAATTTCTTCTGCACTGTTTGCAGTTTAATAACATCCTTCCTATAGCAAGGTGACCACAACTGAACACAATACTCCAAGTGTGCCCTCACCAATGTCATGTACAACTGCAACATAACTTCCCAACTTCTACACTCAACGCCCTGACTGATGAAGGCCAGTGTGCCAAACGCCTTCTTCACTGCTCTGTCTACCTGTGACTCTACTTTCAGAGAACCATGCACCTGAACTCCAAGGTCCCTCTGTTCCACTACACTCCTTAAGCCCGTACCATTCACCATGAAACTCCTACGTTGATTTTACTCTCCCAAAACACAATACCTCACACTTATCTATATTAAACTCCATTTGCCGCTTCTGACCCCACTTCCCTGGCTGATCAACATCCTGCTGCAATTTCTGATAACCTTCCTCACTGTCCACAATACTGCCTATTTTAGTGTCATCCACAAACTTACTAATCATGCCTCGTACATTCTGATCCAAATCATTGATATCAATAACAAACACAATGGGCCCAGCATTGACCCCTGAGGCACACCATGAGTCACAGGCCTCCAGTCCAACAAGCATCCTTCCACTATTACTCTCTGCATCCCACCATCAAGCCAATTGTGTATCCAATTTGCCAGCTCTCCCTGGATTGCATGTGATCTAACCTTCCAGATCAGCCTACCATGTGGAACCTTATTAAAGGCCTTACTGAAATACATATAGACTACATTTACCACCCTGCCCTCATCAACCTTCCTGGACACTTCATCAAAGGACTCTAACAAATTTGTGAGGCATGATCACCCACACGCGAAGCCGTGCTAACTACTCCTAATCAAACCCTGTCTTTCTAAATGCATGTATATCTTATCCCTCAGAATGTTCTCAAGTAACTTACCTACTATAGATGTTAAGCTTACTGGTCTATAATTCCCAGGATTTTCTTTGCAGCCCTTCCTGTACAACGTTCGCTACCCTCCAGTCTTCTGTGGCTAACGATGATGCAAATATATCACAGGGCCCCTGCAATTTCTTCCCCGGCCTCTTGCACTTTGTTTGCTATTAAATTGTTTAATTCCAATGTTGAATCAGTATTCATCCTGTTTGGTTGATCTCTCTCTCTTCTCACTTCTTTCTCTTCCACTTGAAGCAGGAACTTTCTCGAGCAATTGTGAGATGTCCAAAGATATATCTGGAACCAACAACTTGTCCGTGTTCCCATCCATTGAGTCCAACAGTCAGAGGACAGAAGCAAACATCTTGTTTCATCCTGAAGGTGAATACAGCCCAGTTCCGTCAGCCTCGCCCACTCTCTCTCCGCTGGATTTGAAATCTATGTCTTTGTTGGAGAAGGCAGGCACACTGAGCAATGTGGAAACCATGCCTACAACATTATCCCTCCCCAGGCCAGGGGAGCCAGGAGCTCCTTCTCTGCCCCCTGAACTTGAAGCAGAGTCTGATGGAGCCTGTAGTAATTCCAGTGACGCTGCATTTTTGCCTTTGCGTTCCCGTGCACCGTGACCAGTCACTATCCTGAAACTGACCTGCGTTGAAAACCCATGGATAATGATGTAGAAAATCACACAGTGTCCGATGTTTATGGTTCTATATGTCTTTGTTAAATTTGGGTACAGTACTGGTTGCTTTTGTAAATGTGTAATTGCCTTAAGTTTTTGTGTTCCATTTCCTATGAGCAAAGCCCCTGCTCTTCACAGCATGAAGCAGTTATTCCCATCTTTATGAGCTTTCCAGCAGCTGTGGGAGCTGGCAAAGTGTCACCAGTAACTTTACTGACTCTGGGTCAGTGTGTCTGTGTCTGACTGTGTCTGTGTGTGCGCGCGTGCGTGCGTGTCTGACTGTGTGTGTATGCGTGCGCGCGTCTGACTGTGTATGTGTGCGCACGTGTCTGTGTGTGTGCGCGTGCGCGTGTCTGACTGTATGTGTGTGTGTGCACGCGTGTGTCTGTGTTTGTGTGCGTGCGCTGTCTTATTATCTGGTGTGTGTGTGACTGTGTGCGCGTGTGTGTGTGGTACCCCATGGACCTTCCTCAAACTGGGAGAAGGAAACCATTGAGTTCTTTGTGGCGATAAGCTCTGTGGCCTGTAGCTGTAATACCACAGTATACTGGGTGCTGCCATGTTCCTGGCCCTGCTGACTGCTGTACAGGCACCAGGACAGTGACAGAGGAGAACCTTAGGTGGTTGCAGTAGGCAATAAGATTGGGCCAGAGCACCGTGCGCGTGTGTGTGCGCTCCACTCAAATCACCTTGTGCACCACCACCAACCCCTTCACCACCCACCCCAGACTGGGGCAGTGGGAGAACACCCTCTTTCACTTTCACTGGGCCAGCTCTCCCAGCAGGTGATTGGGGAACTAGTGAGTCAAGGCCCATAAATGGCCAAACATTATCCACATAAGGGTCTTTGTTGCCAGCGCAACAAGGAAGTTTCCAAGGGGTATAACTGCCCAGGTTTCTCTCCGGGGCCAATCTGCCTAATTATTCCCCCTTTTCACCACCTGAGAGAGGGGAGATAATTTCTGCCTGTTGACTCTATAGTAACCCACGCTCATACTGACATAACCAATTTAATTCCACTCACTCACTTGCATTTTTTTTAATATCTGTACATAGGAAATTCAAACATGACCCTCAAGTGTTCATTTTCTGCTACCTAATCATCATAATGGGGCCTATTAGTGTTGTCTTCATTGCAATAGAAATTCTTTTGGTTTTTGTAGATGTATTAACAAGTAGAAACCTAACCTGAGAAGGAATAATGTTCTCAAATCTTTTATCCTGCCAGATGACTGGAGGTAAACAGGAAAGATGTGAGTGGGCTCTTGTGTTTTATTCCTGTAGAAATCTCCATAAAATTGGGGGGAAGAAAATGTGTCATTTACTTGTTGCCTTATCACAATTTTCCAGATCCCTCCAAATACACTTCATACGGAACAAAAGTGTCTTGAAAGTAAATTAATGGGTGTTATGTAGATGAACCTAGCAGCTATTTAATGCACAAACTTCAGACAACAGGGAGGTGAATAGCTGGTTGATTAATAACTGCTCTTTGACCTCGGATGGTCAGGAAGGGTCTGGTTCTGGGAGACTCCCTGCTGCTGTGTAAACAGTTTAATTGATCCTCTGAAATGAGGAAGTGGAACATTATAGCTGATCCGGAAGTGGGATCTCCTACGTCAGAGCAATTTCCCAGTATCAACATGTCGCAAATGTACAGCACACGTTTCGTGAAATTGTAGTGAGAAACATTTGCTGTATTTTTAATTTTTAACATGTCATTTTTGCTTTTGTTAATGCTTCACTTTATCTACTAACTCACTGTTTTTCTTGTATTTGAATGTACCACAGTGTGAACTTAAGAATGGAATGGTAATGTCTGGGATTATTCAGATAGCTGCTGGTGTCTTTTCCAATTGGAAAGCAGTAGGATGTATTTTGTTGCAGACCTCTTCAGTCCGTCAAATGAGGAACCCAACTAAACACACCCTGAAAAGGGCAGAGACCTTCACCTTTCCATCACGTTATGGTGGACACACAGCACAAAAACAGGCCATTGGGCCCTTCCATGTCTGGCCAGTTGTTAAGCTCCATGTGGCCCCCCCTTCAACTTTCCTCATCTAACTCTTATCATCATAACCCTCTATTCAATCCCCCTTCACAGGTTTCTCCAGCTTCCCCCTAAAAGTACTTATGGAGTGGTTGAGATGAACAGGATGACACCACAAGAAATAGGAACAGGAGTAGGCCATTCTGCCCCTCGAGCCTGTTACGACATTCCCCATATCACTTTTCTACCTTTTCCCCGTAACTTAGATTCGTGATCAGTCGGAGAATCAATCTATCTCAGCCTTAAATGTACACAAGGACTCTGCCCCCACAGCTCTCTGTGGCAAGGAGTTCCAAAGACTCTCAACCCTCTGGGAGAAGAAATTCCTCCTCATCTCAGTCTTAAATTGGTGCCCCTTTATTCTGAGACTATACCCTCTGGTCCTAGACTCTCCCATGAGGGGAAACATCCTCTCAGCATTGACCCTGTCAAGCCGCTTAAGAATCCGATAAATTTCAATGAGATCACCTCCCATTCTTCTAAACTCCAGTGAGTGGAGTCCCAACCATTTTAGCCATTGATCATAAGACAATCTCTCCATACTGGCGAGCATTGCAGTTTCATATGATTTCATTTATTACTATCGTACGTACTGAGATACAGTGAAAGGTATTGTTTTGCTTGCTATCGAGGCAAATCATCCCTTACATAAATACATGAGGGTAATAGAGCAGAAAGTAGTGTTACAACTGCAGAGAAGGTGCAGAGGAAGATCAACACTGATATATGAGGGGTCCGTACATAGGTCTGATAACGGCGGGGAAGAAGCTGTTCTTAAATCTGTTGGCCTGTGTTTTCAAACTTTGATCTGCACAGTCTCACTGCTGTCTGGGTGAAGCGATTCCTTCTGAACTCCTAGTTGGATTTCTTGGTGATTATCTTATATTGATGGCTTCTGGTTATACTTTTCTCCACAAAGAAAACATTCACTGCATCAAAATCTTCTGTCACAATAAACGCCTCTATTCAGTCACCACTCAGCTGCCTTCCCTCCCTCTTCGCACACAGGGTGAGAGTAAAGTTTACCAAAGATCTACATTCCGGGAAGGCTCCAAGATTCAGTTCCCAGTTACTCATGGAATCTTAGCGGAAAAGCCAGAGGGTAGCTTGGAGCAACAGCCAGACTGAGCTGGGTTCAGAACAGAATTGATGACTGCACACAATCTCAATAGATGAAGTGGTTATAGAATTGAGCCCAATGCTCACACTGCTTTGCTCAATTCAATGAGGAATGTATCTTACACCGTTTACATAGGAAGTAGGCCATGCAGCCCATCTTCTCTGCCATTCAACAAGATCGTGATAATCCTCAACTTCACTTTCCCACCTTCTCCCCATTACCTTTGATTCCCTTATTGATTAAAACTCTGTCTGTCTCAGCCTTAAATATATAACCCAGCCTCGACAGTCCTCTGTGGTAAAGAATTCCACAGACTGATTCCCCTATGACAGAAGAAATTCCTCCTTATCTCTGTCTTAAATGGGTGACCCCTTACTCTGAGATGATGCCTTCTGGCCCTAGACTCTCCCACAGGAGGAAACAACATCTTGCATCGACCCTCTCAAAGCCCCTGATGTGTTTCAATAATGTCTGCTCTCATTCTTCAAAACTCCAATGAGTCCAGGCCCCCTCCACCCACCGTCATCTCATCAGACACACCCTCCATACCTGGTATCAGCCTAATGAACTTTCTCTGGACTCTCTCCAATGCCAGTCTTTCTTTCCTTAAATAAGGGCCCAAAACTCTGCAGTATTCCTTCTGTAGTCTGACTAATTCCTTGTACAGTTTTAGCAACACTTTCCTATCTTTATATCCCATTCCCTTTGAAATAAGGAACAAAACTCCATATGCCTTTCCTATTTTTCAGTGATCTCGAACACTATCTTTTTGGGATTCGTGTACCGAGGCTCTCAAGCCCTTCTGTTCCATAGCTTTCTGAAGTCTTTTTCTATTTAAATAATATGCTCTGGTGGATCATATCAAACGACAGTACATTTGGCTATTCAAGACAAGCACAGCACTGACCCTGAACCCAACCCGGCCACATTCACAAAATCCACGATCCACTCTCTAACTTTCAATGTGATTCTCTAATTGAACACCACATGCTGGATAGTCCTGAGTGCATGAAGGACAACATTCAGGGTCACAGTGTAGTGCATCTGTGTTTACTGGAAGTTGTCTATATTACAGGGCAGGACCTTGTTCTTTGCAGGCAGAATATGTTAACACAGTGTGCCTGGTTCAAGTCATCAAAATAGTTGGACAATATTTGCTGGTTCACTCCTCTGCCCTGACCAAACATAGTCAATCTGGCCTGATTTAAAATTTAGACAAAGCCTGGCAGTGAACTGTCAATCACCATTAGGGGATCAAGGGTTATGGGGAGAAAGCGGGAGAATGGGGTTGAGGAACATATCAGTCATGAATGAATGGTGGAGCAGACTCGATGAGCCGAATGGCCTGATTTCTGCTCCTGTGTCTTATGGTCTTATTAATGGGTGCATTCTCCTTGGTAATGTCTCTACCAATCAGCACTCTTTGTTCATGCAGTATAAATGTTGGTTATTCCGTTGAATTGGTGCACCTTGCCCCAATAGGCCAATTGAAAACAAACTGACTGTTTTCAACAATAATTGTAAAACTGTTACAGTCCAAGGGGAGGCCATTCAGCCCACTTTATCTGTGCTGCCTTTCCCAAACTAGTGCCATTCTCCTGCCTTCTCCTTCATAATCCTGTGATTTGTTCCATTTCAAGGAATAGTCCAATTCTGTTTTGAACACCTCGCTTGGACCTGTCTCCACCTCTGACTCAGACACTCATGATGTCAATCACTTTAAATCTGTGCCCTGTCATTCTCAATTCTTCCACCAATATTTGTCCCTATCCACTCTGATTTTGAGCATTGTTTTCCTTCTAGATTTAAAAGAAAACCACAAATTATCTGATTTATCTTTCTGACTGGAAAAAAATGGCAACAGGGAAGTCTCCATTCTATATTCATTGGTATTTCAACCTGTTTAATACAAAATATTTTAACACCCAACTGCTGCCATGTGTGGGGTCCTCATTCTCGCTGTTCTGCAAGAACTTGGTGTTTAATTCCATGCGTAAGTGAGGAAGTTTGTACACAATATGTCGTGACGAATATCTTGTGAAAGAACAGACTTTTAAGGTACTTCGGAGATTGATGTTTTGAGTGGGGCTGCTATTATAGATCTGTCTGTGTACTTGTAAAATCGTGAGACATGATCAGGGTGATCCCACAAGATGTTTGCACTACTCACGGTTCCACTGGCCTGACGTTACTGAAGCTATCAGCAGCTGGGAGTCTCGGTTTTATCATTTTCCCAGCATTCTGTAAAATGTTTGGGTGCTAAAATGGATCAGTTTGTATGTTGGAGAGGTGTTAGAAACTGATTCATAACAATGTTCCTGAGACTCTTGATTTAAATCAAACATTTCAGAATTTGAGTCAAACTTTCTGGTTTCTGACATGACCATAAGGTGTGGGAGCAGAACTAGGCCATTTGCTCCATCGAGTCTATGTGAGGTATTTAATTCAACTCCATGTGTAAATAGTTATCTCAGGGTTTAATGATAACTTGGGGCATCAGTATCAATCACTACTCAACTCTGGGATTCAGTTCTGTTGGTCTTTGATTATAATGGATGTCAACAATTAGCTGGTGGAATGTAATGTATTAGATTAAACAACCTCCTGGTAAATGGTGATGGACATTTCTTTTGATTTAATCAGTTAAAATACAATATTTCTAAATTGTAATCTTGCCGTTGGTCTCTGTGAATTGTTTCTGATGTTCAAATCCCCTGCTTTCCCCCTTTCGGCTAAAGGATTGTTCCTCATGCATTTCCAAGTGAAACTTCGAAGCTGAGTGAACCAGGAGAGCAGAGGATCATTGTCAGCACACACTGGGATCTGATTTCCTCAGGGAATGAGAGCTGTCTGCTCTAGAACCTGCTTTAACCAAGGCTGGTATGAAAACTGAAAATGAATGCATGGTGGCAAATGCTCAGTACTTGGGATGAGAGGTGGAGGAGCACAGGTAGTTCTGCTATAACGCGTGTTTCCTTAAGGTGAATTGGCTGTAACGCGATTGATGAATAGTGGGCGCTGCTTGGATAACGTGAGCTTTCTGCCGTACAGGTGCAGCAACTTTCCATAGTAATTCCCTTATAACGCAATTTTCTATAGCGCAAGGTCACGCAACTATGGCGTTGTAGGAGAACTACCTGTAAAGAAATATCTCAAACCGTGCCAACAAAGGAGCCAGGACAGAGCAGGGTCAAAGGGTGGAACTGCCTGTGTTTGAGCCTGACCCGCTGCTTGATGAGATGGTGTGTCCCACATTGCCATGTACACCCTTACGTTCGAGTTAGATGGGGAAATGACCCACTCCTACTTCTTTTTCTGCTCCTACCACATTTTTAAAAGAGATAAAAGGTACTGCAGATGCTGGAGAATCCGAGATAACAAGCGTGGGGCTGGATGAACACAGCAGGTCAAGCAGCATCATAGGAGCAGGAAAACTTGACGTTTCGGGCCTAAACCCTTCGTCAGAAAGAAATGGAAATGAAAGAAATCAGAAAGAACTTCTTTCTGACGAAGGGTTTAGGCCCGAAATGTCAAGTTTTCCTGCTCCTATGACATTTTTAAAAGAGACCATTTGGCTGCTAAAACCCCCAACCCCCTCTGCCATTCAATGAGATGGTAGTTGATCTGCTCCAAGTGCCACATTACTCCCTGATAATCCCCCGATTGCCGACCCAACAAGAATCTAACCACCTCTGCCTTCGAAATAATTGATATTCAACCCTGTCACTACCAACTTCTGCAGCAAAATGTTCTAAACTTTGAGAGAAAAGTATTTTTTCTCTGTATCCAAAGGGTAACCCCTAATGTTAAAACAGTGCCTCCTAGTTCTGGATTTCCCCACATCCGTATGGTTAAGACCATTCAGGATCTGATACACTTTAATCAGGTCACCCCTCACCCTCCTAAGCTCCAGGGCAAACAAGCCCAGTCTGTCCAATCTTCCCTCATTAGACAACCCACTCATTCCAGCATCCAGGATCAATCCAGCAAACCTCCTGTGAACCACTTCTAACGTATTTACATCCTTACTTAAACAGGGAGTCCAAAACTGCACACAGTATTCCAGATGTGGTCTCACCAATGCCCTGTCCAACTGAATCATAACATTCACACTTCCATGTTGAATTTCTCTTGAAATAAAGGAGAGTTTTTCATTTATTCCAGCCTTGATTGTGTGCTGTCTGTGCAAACTAACTTTCTGTGACTCAGAACACTCCAAATCCCTCTGCTCCCTGAAATTCTGCAGTCTTCTCTCTTAATTAATGTTGTTTTTCATAATTCTTCCTGCCAAAGTAAAAACTTCACGTTCTGCACCATCCGTCAGATTTTTGCCATTCGCTCGCCTGTAACCTTATGCGCCCCATTTGGTGTCATTTCTTCATTTAGCATTTGCGCATTCACTCCCCTCATCTAAGTCATCAATATAAATTATATCAGGCTGCAAACCCCTGTCGGATATCACTGGTCACATCCTGCCTGTTTTCTGCCAGCCAACCAGTCTTCTCTTCAAGCTGGAATGTTAGCCCCTACACCATCAACTTTTATTTTCCACAAGAACAGTTTTCAGTGCCCCCCCACCCCCCCATCGAATCAGCTGGGAACAGTTAGCAGCCGAGAAATTCCCTGAGGCCCCCAGGGACAGACAGTGGCTGCAGTGAGACTCTGAGAAGCATTGGCAAGTCACATACACAGGCAGGTAAATTCAGGACTTTAGATCAATCATCTGACATCTTAGAAAAGCTGTGAAACCCAAATTTACGGACTCCAAAGAATTTTGACATAGAGAAGGGTCAACTCCAACTCAAAACTGGGCACTTTGGTGAAAAGGATTTTCGAGGTACAGAATCACTTCAGTGTGAAGCTGAATAAGGTAATGAGTTACTCCATAGGAACAGCAGCTGATGATGTTATTGCATTAATAATAACTTTCAAGATGTCCTTTGACAACTATTTCAAAATGAGGAGCAGCAAGATCCAGGAAAAGAGCAGGTTCCATGACGAGGCTTCTCCTGGTTATAGCCCTGGTACAGGAAGTTATTGGTATTGATATCACTGACACACATCAGAAGCTCCACTGATAGGCACATGTACAGGTGTTGGTGCTTCTGACATCATTGTTGTACTCAGAACCTCACTCGCTGCCCCATTTGGCATTCAGCTCTCTGCCCTGCTCGGCGCTCGGCTCATTGGCCCTCTGTGAAAAACACAACCGTGAACCACTTGGAGTAGTGCGGTGTCTCAGTGGTTAGCACCGCTGCCTCACATTGCTAGGGACCCAGGTTCGATTCCACCCTCAGGCGAGCATCTGTGTGGAGTTTGCACATTCTCCCTGTGCCTGCATGGGTTTCCTCCAGGTATTCCAGTTTCCTCCCACAGTCCAAAGATGTGTAGGCGAGGTGGATTGGCTGTAAACTGGGGAATGGGTTTGGGTGTGATGCTTTTTGGAGGATCAGTACAGATTTAATGGGCTGAATGGCCTCTTTCTGCATTGTAGGAATTCCATAATATGAGGGCAGAGTAAATCATGTAACATTTCAGCTCCTGCATCTGAGAGATGTTTGGCAAGGAACACATTCTTTTGGTTCTGCAGTTGTTAAAACAGCTTTGAACTACTCAATGTAATGAATGGGTCTTAATCTTTAATGCAGGAAATCATCAGTGAGCGCACCCCCTGTAGTTGTGGTGACTGCAAATGCCACCTTTTCTAAGGTGAGGTTTTCCTTAGACTGCAATAAATTTAAGCGAGATTCATCTGCATTTCCCACCCAGATTTAATACAAGGCTACATTACGGCCAGTATAGCTGATGAATCTCAATCAGATTGATTGTAGTCTATGGAAGACCTTACCTTGGAAACAGCAGTACAGCTGTTGAGACAAGCAGTGGTCTGTAGGAAGAACAAGGCAATTCTAAAAGGTAAGTAAAATTCCTCACTCAGGAAGCTGCCAGTGACCAGGAAGGTTAGAGGAATGGCCAGCAGTGAAGGAGTCCCACTCAACCAGCAGAACTTACACCATTCTTTCTCTGCTACTCACTCAAACTACTGAAGCCATGAAAAATGAGTCGCAGGCAGACAAGGTGGTAAAGAAGGCATTTGATATGCTTACCTTCGTTGCTCAGATCATTGAGTATAGGAGTTCTGAGGAAGGGCCACCGGACCCGAAACATTAACTCTATTTTCTCCTTCACAGATGCTGCCAGACCTGCTGAGCTTTTCCAGCAACTTTATTTTCCTGATTTACAGCATCCGCAGTTCTTTTGGTTTTCATTGAATATAGGAGCTGGGATGTCATGATGTGGTTGTACAGGACATTGGTGAGGCCTCTTTTGGAACACTGTCATAAGTCATAGAGTCATACAACACGGAAACAGACCCTTTCAGTCCAACTGGTCCATGCCAACCAAGTTTCCCAAACTGAGCTAGTCCCACTTGCCTGCTTTTGGGCCCATATCCCTCCAAACCTTTTGTATTCATGTACCTGTCCAAATATCTTTTAAATATTCTAACTATACCACTTTCTCTGGCAGTTCATTCCACTTACGAACCACCTGCTGTATGAAAAAGTTGCCTGTCATATCCCTTTTAAATCTTTGTCCTCTCACCTTAAGTACGCCGTCTAGGTTTGAGCCCCACTACCCTGGGAAAATGACCTTAGCTATTCACCCTTTCCATGACCCTCATGATTTTATAAACCTCTACAATTATGGGGTGGCTCAGTGGTTAGGACCCAGGTTCCAATCCACCCTCAGGTGACAGTCTGTGTGGAATTCTCCACATGTCTGCATTTCCTCTGGGTGTTCTGGTTTCCTCCCACAGTCCAGAAGATGTGCAGTGTAGGAGGATTGGCCATACTACATTGCCCATAGTGTCCTGGGATGCGCAGGCTGGGTGGGTTAGCCATAGGAAATGCAGGGATAACAAGGCATGGGGCTGGATGAACACAGCAGGTCAAGCAGCATCATAGGAGCAGGAAAACTTGACGTTTCGGGCCTAGACCCTTCATCCTATGCAGGGAAATGCAGGGATAGGGGTAGGGGGCTGGATCTGGACGGATGCTCTTCAGAGGGTCGGTGTGGACACTTTGGGCTGAATGTCCTGCTTTCACACTGTAGGGATTCTGTGTTTCTATGACGAGGTCACCCCTCAAACTCCTACACTCCAGTGATAAAAATTCCAGCCTAGCCAACCCCTCATTACACCTCAATACCATAGACCCAATAGCACACCAATAACTAAGTAATCTTTCCAAAACTGGACTTTACCAGCAAACAACAGTAGAACTTGATTTCTCTGGAGGTGGAGGTAATGTGTAGAGACCTGATGATCTGTTTTGGTTCATTGCACCTTTAAATTATTGCTGCCCTGATATTATTTTAAGAGGAAAAACTGTATGCCCCAAATTATTACCAAAACCATAAGAAACTTTCTCTACATTTCCATCTTGATCTAGTATGTACTCCACTCCCTCTCATGAAATATGATTGTGGAATAAATATCTCTTTCAGTGTTCCACATTCTGTCTCTTGACAAGTTTCTGTTTGTGGGGTTTCTTTTTTTCACACCCGGGATGTCAGAGCTCATTCCCCTGGCGACCTATAGGGGGCGGTGGGT
>JAHRHZ010000273.1:18887916-18905221 GCA_024137785.1 Ginglymostoma cirratum | reverse complement strand
TGTCAGTGCTCATTCCCCTGGTGACCTATAGGGGGCGGGGATGTCAGTGCTCATTCCCCTGGTGACCTATAGGGGGCGGGGATGTCAGAGCTCATTCCCCTGGTGACCTATAGGGGGCGGTAGGTCTCGGATGTCAGAGCTCATTCCCCTGGTGACCTATAGGGGGCGGGGATGTCAGAGCTCATTCCCCTGGTTACCTATAGGGGGCGGGGATGTCAGAGCTCATTCCCCTGGTGACCTATAGGGGGCGGTGTGTCTGGGATGTCAGAGCTCATTCCCCTGGTGACCTATAGGGGGCGGTAGGTCTCGGATGTCAGAGCTCATTCTCCTTGTGACCTATAGGGGGCGGTGTGTCTGGGATGTCAGAGCTCATTCCCCTGGTGACCTATAGGGGGCAGTAGGTCTGGGATGTCAGAGCTCATTCCCCTGGTGACCTATAGGGGGCAGTAGGTCTGGGATGTCAGAGCTCATTCCCCTGGTGACCTATAGGGGGCGGTGGCTCTGGGAGGTCAGAGCCCATTCCCCTGGTGTCCTGCAGGGGGCGGTGAGTGTGGGAGGTCAGAGCCCATTCCCCTGGTGTCCTGCAGGGGGCGATGAGTGTGGGAGGTCGGAGCCCATTCCCCTGGTGTCCTGCAGGGGGCGGTAAGTCTGGGAGGTCAGAGCCCATTCCCCTGGTGTCCTGCAGGGGGCGGTGAGTCTGGGAGGTCAGAGCCCATTCCCCTGGTGTCCTGCAGGGGGCGGTGAGTGTGGGAGGTCAGAGCCCATTCCCCTGCTGTCCTGCAGGGGGCGATGAGTGTGGGAGGTCAGAGTCCATTCCCCTGGTGTCCTGCAGGGGGCGGTGAGTGTGGGAGGTCAGAGTCCATTCCCCTGGTGTCCTGCAGGGGGCGATGAGTCTGGGAGGTCAGTGCCCATTCCCCTGCTGTCCTGCAGGGGGCGATGAGTCTCGGAGGTCGAGATCGCCACATTGAGCGTGTCCACTCTTGTTCACTCGCTGCCTCCTTGGCGGCCGGTTGCCGGTGGCTATGGCGGAGCGGGACCCTCTCTCCTATTTCGCCGCTTACGGGAGTTCGGGGTCGGAGAGCGAGTCGGAGCCGGAGCCAGGGCCGGTGGGTGTGGGTGTCCCGAAGCCGGGTGGCGGCGGTGACTGTGATCGGGCCCGGGCCCAGGCCCAGGCCCAGGCCCCGGCCCCGGGCTCACAGGCCGCCCTGCCCCGGCCGGACGAGCTGTTCAGCAGCGTCTCCAGACCCAGTTTCCTGGGCAGACCGACGAGCGGCCTCATCAACTGGGAGAAGCGGGTCGTGAGGGCCCCGGAGGAGGTGAGAGGAGAGTCCGAAAGGTCAAAAATATAGTTTGTTCATAAGAAAGAAGCCTGTGTGCAGATGGACCCGGGGCGTGTAGTTCTGTGCAGGAGCCTGTGAAGGGAACGTTGGAGGTTGAGCCGATCCCAACAAACCACCTCTTACACAAAACCAATACTTACATGGACTTGAGGCACTGGGAGGGTCCAATAACTGAATCAGCCCCCATTTACCTTCAGCAGGAAGGCCTCAGACAGCGGTCTTTCCCCACCGCCCCTTGGCGGTAGCTGCCCCAAGCTTTAGGGCGTCCCTCAGCCTGTCGTCCTGGGCCTTGGAATGTGCCAGTCTGCAGCACTCGGTCAGGGTCACCTCCTCGTTCTGGAAAACCAACAAGGTTCGGGCACCAAAGAGCGTCTTCCACCCAGTTGATGGTCCTCCAGGCGCAGTCAGTGTTTGTCACGGTGTGTGTTCCGGGCAACGGACCATAGGGCAGTTATAGGAGGGCAAGTGCAATGTTCGCATTCACTTTGAGAGGGCTCGGTTATATTATATTCCCCACAGCATGGAAACAGGCCATTTGGCCCAAAAAGCCCTCACCAACCCTCAGAAGAGCATCCCATTCAAACCCATGCCTCTGCCTTTTCCCATGACTAATGTACCTACCCTACACATCCTGAACACTACAGGTAATTTAGCATGGCCAATCCACCCAGCCTGCACATCTTTGGACTGTGGGAGGGAACCAGAGCACCCGGAGGAAACCCACGCAGACACGGGGAGAATGTGCAAACTCCAGGGCAGCACGGTAGCTCAGTGGTTAGCACTGCTGCCTCACAGCGCCATGGACCGGGGTTTGATTCCAGCCTCGGGCGACGGTCTCTGTGGAGTTTGCACATTCTCTCTGTGTCTGCGTGGGTTTCCTCCGGATGCTCCGGTTCCCTCCCACAGTCCAAAGATGTGCAGGTTAGGTGAATTGGCCACACTAAATTGCCCATTGAGATGTGTAGATTAGGTGGGTTATAGGGGGATAGGTCTGGGTGGGATGTTCTGAGGTTCAGTGTGGACTTGTTGGGCCGAAGGGCCTGTTTACACACTGTAGGGATTCTATGATTCTAAGCTCAGACCACACAGACAGCCCGAGGCGAGAATCAAACCTGGGTCCCTGACACTGTGAGGCAGCAGTGCTAACCACTGAGCCACCATGTTGACCCTGTAAGAAATGTCATGCTGAGGCTATAAACGGCTTTGGTCAGACCAAGGATTGAAAATTGTGAGCAGGTTGAGCCCTGTACCTGAAGAAGAATGTGCTGGCCTTGGAAGTTTCACCCTGAACTCAACAAGAGGCCTTTTCTTTCAGAAGTAGGAGCGAGCAGCTGGGCAGCCCTGCATGACAGCTTTCTTGTCTCCAGCTGAAGATCTGATAAAATTAGGAACTCTCCAATCTTGAAACAACCCCATTAGGGTCTAAAGCCAGCAGTTTTCACCAGTCACTTGTTTTTTTTGGAAGCCTTGATTAGAAAAATGTCTCCCAGTGATCTTTCAATGCCTCTTTTAAGGAAGCCACTCCAGATATTTTCAGTAATTTGAAATGAATTGATTTTTCCCCAATCCTTTAAAAACTAAGTCCATCCAAGCGATATTAAATATGAAGCATCTTTGTAATACATTAAAGTTACAGGTAAAGCCTTCATAGCCCTGCTGGACCATGGAGTTACTCTGTTATTAGAGAGATGATGTGGAGGTGCCAATGTTGGACTGGGATGGATAAGGTCAGAAATCACACAACACCAGGCTATAGTCCAAAAGGTTTATTTGAAACCACATGCTTTCAGAGCCTCGCTCCTTCTTCAGGTGTTAGTTGCATTAGCAAGAGGTGACTGGTGATCATTTAATCTGAGGGTCACTATGTCTCAGGTGAGGGGAGAGGTTGAGAAGGAGAGATCTTCATGGTAACACTGTTGATATTACTCTAAGTTGTAAACCAGTCTTCCAGCCAACTGAGCTGACCAGCGGCCTCCTGCTCCCAATACATTATATAAATGCAGTAAGAATTTAAAAATGCAGGAGGAAGTAAGCAGATCAGGCAGCATGTGTGAGGAAAAACAGAGTTGACGTTTTGGTTTGATGGCCTTTCATCAGAACATGGCTTTTATCACTGTAACTAAATTTGTTTTTAGTGAAAGGATTGTTTTTTTTTTGTACTAATGGTTTACATGGCTAAATGTGTCTGCTCATTTGACAGCCGCCAAAAGAGTTCAAGGTCTGGAAAACAAATGCTGTGCCTCCACCAGACACATATGCAGTGGAAGAGAAAAAACCACCATCGGGTGTGGACATGGCAGTTAAGTGGTCATGCATGTATCAGGACAATGGTGAGGATGCTCCACAACGCAGAGCCACCTTGCTTCCAGAAGAGCCCGAAATCTCCGAGTCAGGTAGGAGCAAGCCCCAGTCGCTCAAACACTTGGCACACTTTAACTGTGTTTAAATGCATTTCGTGTTAAATATCAGTTTGTTTCAGGAAGACCCTGAGCCCAGAGGTTTGTGGATGCAAAATGATAGGGACTTGGCTCTGTCACAATTCTGTTAACTTACTCACACAGCTTGATGAATTATAGAAGTTGTTGCAGTTAGAAAGGCATGTGGGATATTTTCCTTCCTTGACCACACTGACTAGAGTTTAAGAGCTGAGAACTGGTTCTGCACTGTAAGCCCCAGATAGAGTACTGCATACAGATCTGTTAACCAACATCCAGCATGATGTGATCATATGGTAGAAAGGGTTGAAGAGATTTGCCAGGACATGGCCAGTGAAGGCTGATTTAATTGTGATAATTAAAATAATGAGGCTAGTAGAGTTGATAGGAAGAAACAGGCCTTTGTTTTCTCTGGGCTCTCTTCTTGGCCTTCTAAGCTGTTTGTTTCTGCTCACATTATCCAATGGCCTTCCAAATAGTCAACTTCCAGAGCTGTTAGTGACTATCTCTCAGGTGTCAGAGTCTGTGTCCACCATCCTCCTATCTCATCTACAGATGTCCTTGTAAGTGGGGGTAGACACCCAGAGGTCATGACCTACTGGTCAGTTCATTGTGCTGTAAGATTCCTATCCTCCTGACTACCTCTCAGACTTCAGCTTCTGAGTCCTTCCTGCCATTACTGATTGAACAAGACTTCTCTGGTCTTAAAGCTTTCTTGCAAATCTCCTGAAAGCTGTGGACGTTTAAGTTAAAAGACAGTCTGAAAATTATTTTCTGTGGTTTTTGTTATTTTTCAATTGTATCCATAATTCAGTTATGAGCTTTCCAAATTATCTGCGTGAGCTTTCGCAGGATTGGTTGTATTCTATATGGATGCATTCTCATACCATGAGTAAGGCCAAATTTGGAAGATTCCTAATTGGCCACTTAACTTCTATTTATCTGTTACTATTCTATGGTAATTAATGGAGTGTGTGGGAGAAAAGATAGTCTTGTGGAAAATCTGTCTGGATTTTTGTATGAATGCATTGAATAATCCAGCTTGATCAGAACAGAGGGTTGAAAGATTACAGTTAGCTTCTTTCCAGATATGTTTCTGGAACACTCATCAGTTTGTTTCCATTTGAGCCGAATGCCAAAAACTTTAATTTTCCTCAACACTATTTTCTTTCTTGTTTTGGGTTCTTGTTGTTATCTAAATGAAAGCTGAGAAGCGCAATGGAGGTTGAACTCTCCCTATGCTAAATGTCCTCGGATATGCATTCATCTCGGGAGGCGACGGCCTGTTAATCCAGAGACCCAGGTAATGTTCTGGGCACCTGGATTCGAATCCTGCCACGGCAGATCTGGAATTAAGAGTCTAATGAAACTATTGCCGAATGTCAAGACAATCTGGTTCACTAATGTCCTTTAGGGAAGGAAATCTGCCTAACTTACCTGGCCTGGCCTACATGAAACTCCAGGCCCACAGCAATTTGGATGACTCTTGACTGCTGTCTGGGCAATTAGGGATGGGCAATAAATGGCCAGTGACTCTCTCATTCTGTGAATGAATTAAATAAAAGGTATTGGCTGTTTTATTTGCCTAACTCTATTTGCTGCAAGTCAGGCCACTTCTAACTGAAACTAAGAAATCTATTGTAGTTGGTTTTCGTGTGATCGTTAGATATCAAACTGAGTTTATGTGGGTGAATATTTTTCTGCTTTCAGATGAAGAAGATGGGAATGATTTGTCTGCAAAGAAACGCAAGATTGAAACATTTCAACAGAAGGAAAAACGTAAGCGAAATCAGGGACAAGCCAACCGGGAGAAAAGTTTTGTTGAAGAGGAAAAGCGCATTCTCAGGCAAGAGTTTTCCTTAAAAGATTGAAGGCAAGGTTAACTGGACAAGTCCCTTCCTTTCTCCATGGAGTTTACCTTATTCAGCTTGAAGACAAGCACCTCTGGATTAAAGATGCAGGAGCAAAACTGATCACGATTGCTGTGTGGATTGTGCAGTGGGAAATTCTTCAAACTAAAACTTAATATACTGTTCACGCGTCCTTTTCAAATAAGCAGGAGCCGCACCTTTGCAGAGTGCCGACAGAAAGCAGCAGGACACGATTTATAAGTGCTGACCTTTCAGTGTGGACTTGACACAACTTCTTTTAAACTGCGAAAGAACCTTAGGTTGGCACTTGGACGTGATGCAGCTGGTGTTGATTTAAGTAGAAACTTTGCCAGTGTTCCAGTTTGGCTTGTGTAGCAGTCAAACTGGTGTCTGTACAGATGACTCAAGTACTGTGAAGCAGGTTTAGTTTGTTCCCAATTAGAGATATTTGTTACAATGCCCCTAACGACAGAACACAATGTAAAATATCTTAGCACAGCCTACACAGACTTGTCCTCTACTTGTTCTAGTATCGTCTTGATGTTCTAGTATTCAGTCACATTTGGCATTGAAAGTCACAGGTTTGTGCTTACAGGTGAACCCTGTCCTGAATGGGATGATGTGGCCAAGGGTGTATGTGATGTATACAGTGAAGACAGACTCGAACTGGACTTCATTAATGTAAAATAGTCACTAATAAACCCAATGGGGAATTCAGGAGAATTATCTTTACTTTGTGAACAGAGCTTATGCCAATATTGATTGAACAAACAACGTAGCTGCATTTAAAGCTGGATGAGCCAATGATGGACAAAGGAACAGTAGGATATTCTAAGAGGATTCAGTGAAGAGGGGAGAAGGCTAATGTGGAGCATAAATAACAGAATAGACCATTGGGCCGAATGGCCTGTTTCTGTGCTGTAATATTTTGTAATACTACAGCTTTACATGTTTCTAGTTGCAGAAGCTTCAAGTGAATAAAATGCATCTTAAGAAGTTTTTCATTTGCATGTACAGGCATGTTGGCCTTAATTAAACTCTAGGTCTTTCTACCTCCAATGGCTTAATATGGGAAAGAATTGGGCAGTAATTTAGCCCTGCATTCTCCGCTGTAGGTTTTCAAGTAAATAGTAAAATGACATTGCAATAAAGTTGATGTGAACAGCAGTAATTTACCGTGGCTTTGCAGGAGAAACAGCAGCTCATGTAGGATCAGGCAGCAGGTGTAGGTATGAACTGTATTCCTTTAGATGATAGAACCTTGGATGAGAATCCTATCACATGAATTTAGCAGTATCTACGTTTAAAATAGTTAGGTGAAAAATATCACGGGTACATAAGAAAAGTGGAGAAACTTCTGAAGAGAAACCTTTTAGAGATGAAGCTTGCAATCTGAATTACAAATTTGAATCAAACACTCTTTGTGCCATTCTTCAAACAACCAGCTGTAGCTGTGACAGGATTGGGGGAGGAGAGAATTAAAGGCCTTTACCAACTTTACAAACTTCAGTCGCCAGAGGGCTCTTGCAATTCTATCCAGTGTGTGACCGAATTTAGCTTGTGGAGTCATGGAATTTGCAGGTTTACTATGATTGGTACATCAGTACAAGACAAGGCAGGGGCTTGGTCCTATATTTGTTAAAAAAGCATTCAAGTTGCTGACTCTTAAACTTTTGAACTTATTGATGAGATTAATTGTAGAAACAAAATCTGTCACCAGGATTCTATGTGAAATGAATTTAGATATTCTCAACACAGACTATAACATGGGAAATTGGCTTTGAGCCTGTTTGTGCTGTTGAAAAGGTCATGACTGATCATCTGCCTTACCTGTATGTTCCTGCATTGTCACCACATCATTTGATTCCCAGTGCTCTGTCTTGTATGCATTTAGTGAAAAAGTTTTCAAAATGTGGAGGTAAAACATTCCACAGATTCACAAAGCAGAGTAAGGAAATTCCTCCTTGTCTCATACGGCTGACCTATTATTCCGATACTGAGACTCTGTTCTAGAATCCCCAACCAGGAGAAACGTTTTCTCAGCATCTACCTTTTTAAGCCCCTGAGGAAATTTGTGTTTAAATTCAATATCTCATTTGTCGAAACTCCAGGGAATATGCGTCTGGTCCTATCAAATCTCTACTTAGCTCAGTAGTCTGGCAAATATTACACTCCCTCTGTAGAAATGACCTAGTGGAATTGTTGCTGGACTGTTAATCCAGAGACTCGGGTAACGTTCTGGGGACCTGGGTTCGAATCCTGCTTTGGCAGACGGTGGAATTTGAATCCAATAAAATATCTGGAATTAAGCGTTTAACGATGACCATGAATCCATTGTTGATTGTTGAGGGAAAAAAATCCATCTGATTCAGTAATGTCCTTTAGGGAAGGAAACCGTCGTCCTTACTGATCTGGACTAGATGTGACTCCAGACCCACGGCAACGTGGTTGACTTTTCACCTTCTGGGATGGGCAGTAAATGCTGGCTTAGCCAGTGACGCCCTCATCCTGGGAACAAATCGAAAACAAGTCATTCATAAGATCCATCCCTGAGTGAATCACGGACATTTACAGTACAGAAGGAGGCCGTTTGGCCCATTGAGTGCGTGAAGACAGGTCCTTAGCTCATTCAGTGTAAGAATGTTTCATTCTGAGCAGTTCTCGTGGGTGTTTTTGTTATGTATTTCGTAAGTGTTTGTTGTACCTGCAAGTTATCTTTGTGTTTCATGTATAAGGATATCCAGTCCTGCTGAAGGTAAGCATTTCCCAGTCAAAAAAAGCTTTATTTTCCTTGTAAAATGAATAATGTAACACATCACAGAGGACTGAAGGCACAGAAACAGGCCATTCGGACCAATCAGTCCATGCTGGTATTTATGTTACACTCAAAGCCGCCTCCTATCTTTTCTAATGCAGGTCAGAGGATTGTTATAGTGCAGAAGCAGACAAGACTCTTTGAACATTTTGACTTGGTGCTAAGCTCCTGCCCTTTCCCTGCAATCCCACAGAGTTGTTTCTATTTAACCAGACATTTCCTATCCTTTTGAATTTCTCTGTTGAATCTCCCTGTACCAGACTCCTAAGCAGTATGTTGTGGACCCTAACTACTCATGGTGTGGAAAATGTTCTCATTTCACATTTGCTTCTTTTGCAAGACGTTTTAAACCTGTGCCCCTCAGTTCTTGATCCTCTTTCTTTTCTCCACAGAAAGTAGCCCCAACTTCTCCAAATTCTCTAGAGTAGTGTATTGGCCCAAACCTGGATATTATCCAGGTATCGCTACATTTGGACATTGACGGCTTCAGCATTTGAGGAGAGTTGAATGGTGCTGAACACTGTGTAATCATCAGCGAGTATCCCCATACTTATGATGAAGGGGAGGTCATTTAAGAAGCAACAGTATATAGTTGGGCCTAGGACACCACCCTGAGGAACTCTTGCAGAGGTGTCTTGGAGCTGAGATTACTGATTTCCGATAAGTCCAACCATCTTCCTTTATGTTAAGCGTAACTCCAACCAGCAGAGAGTTTTCCCCCATGTTGTTAATGAGTCCAGCTTTGCAAGGGTTGCACTAGGTCATATGCTACCTTGATGTCAACGGTAGTCGTCACTGTCACGTTCTTTTTAAAGTTCAACTCTTTTCTATGTCTAATGAGATTGAACTGAGTGATGCTGCTACTTTATGGATAGGATACTGGAGACTGGCATCAAGTGATAAGGAGGTAGTATAGGTAAATGGTGTTGAGGTAGATGATGAGCCACGGTCTAAGGAAATGGGAAGAGGGTTGGCCCTTTGAGCCAGTTCCACCATTCATGTGTCTTATAACTGACAGAAGTAGCATGGGAAGACAAAGTAGCAGCTGAAATTTAATGTTGGGAAGTATGAAGTTATCCATCTGTGGGATGTGGGTGTCACTGGCTGGGCCCAGCATTTATTGCCCCTGTTCCCAGTTGCCTTGAGAAAGTGGTGGTGAGGTGATTTCTTGAACCACTGCAGGCCATGAGATGTAGGTATACCCACAGTGCCATTAGGGAGAGAATTCCATCCTGGTAGAGAGAATGAGAACTGTCAAAATCAAGTGAGCAAAGGAGCGGTGGGACCTCGGGATATAAGACCACAAATCAGCGAAGGTGGCTCGACAGGGTGAGAGAGTGATCAATAAGACATCCGAAACCTGGGCTTAGTAATAGGAGTATAAAGTACAAAAGCAAGTTAGTTATCATGAACCTCCACTAAACACAAGTTGGACCTTAACTGGAGCATTGCATACTATTCTGAGCATTGCTTTAGGAAGGAAGAGAAGGAATTAGAAAGGTGCAGCAAAAATTCATGAGAATGGTTCCTACAAATAGTTTGGAGAAGCTGGGGTTGTTCTTCGAGAATAGAAGGTTGAGAGTAGAGTTAATAGAGACGTTCAAATCATGAGAGATTGTGGCGGAGAAGTTTGAAAGAGTCTTGCCATGGATGGAAGAGTTAAGAGGTAATTGGCAGAACAAGCCAGAGGCACGTGAGAAAAACATTTTCATGTGCTGAGTGGTTAGGTTGCATTAGCTGTGAGTTTGGCAGCAACTGGTTCAGTGGAGACTTTTGGAAGGTGATAATTATCAAAAGTATAAAATGATTGCTTAGGTGGAAGGAAACTAGTGGTCAACCATCTTGGGTGTTCTTGGTGTCTATTGGAACCAAATTCGAAACCCCTTTGTGCTATAGCTTTCTGAAGTCACTCCCCATTTAAATAATATTCAGCTCCTCTAATCATCCTGCCAAAGTGCGTAGCCCCACATTTTCCTACATTATATTCAATCTGCCAAGCTTTTGCCCAATTTCTTAACCTGTCTCTATCCCTCTCAGTCTCAGCACTTGCCTTCCTATCAATTTTTGTGTCATCTGCAAATGTAACTCTAGCAATTCATCTTCCAATCTGAGTCACTAAAATATATTGTAAATAATTGGAGGAGGAAGTTCTCTACTTGACATGAACATCAGTGAATGCAGTTTGGCACTGAAATATGAAAACATAAGATAACCAACAGAGAGAACTGGAACACAGATATTTAAGATTGATTGATGGAAAATTTTCATATCTTATAATGCATGATATTGAAATAGTTATGATGAACTGTTTGCGGTCTGATCAAATAATATCCTTTCACCCTCCCTCTTTCACTGAATCCTCTGAGTCACTGTTTGGTGTTTGCAGACATGAAGTTTTTCCACAGTGTGTCGAAAAACAATCATACTGACCTGGGATAATGAGGGATATTTAATTCAGGCCATAAGATATAGAAGTAGACTGTTCAACTCATCAGCCTGACCATGGCTGATCTGATAATCCTCAACTCCACCTTCCTGCCTTTTCCCCATAAATGCTTCCCCTTCTCCTAGACTGTCCCACAAGGGGGAAGCATTTCCCCACCTACCATGTCAAGTTCCCAAAGAAATTTGTCTGCTTCAATAACGTTGCCTCTCATTCTAAATTTCAATGAGTACAGGTCCAACCTTCTCAATCTCTCGTCATAAGATAGTCCCTCCATATCCAGATCAGACTGGTGAACCTTGTCTGGACTCCCTCCAATGCCAGTATATCTTTCCTTAAATAAGGGGCCGGAAACTATTTACAGTATTCCAGCGTCTTACATAGTTTTAGCAAAACTTCCCTAGTTTTACACTGCATTTCCTTTGAAATAAAGGCCGGCATTTCATTTACCTTCCCTGCTGAACTTGGATACTAGCTTTTTATTGCACGAGGATTCCTAAATCCCTGCTTGCTGCAGCTTTCTGCATTCAAATAATATTTAGTTCCTTTATTTTTCCTGCCAAAGTGTGTAACTACATGTTTTCCAACATTATATTCATTCAATTTGTCAAATTTTTGCCCAATTTCTGAACCTGTGTGTGACCCTCTGCAGACTGTCATCCTCAGTGCTTGCCTTCCCATTTATTTTTGTGTCACCTGCAAATGTGGTTCTAGCACATTCACTTCCCTATCCAAGCTTTTAATGTAAATTGTAAATAGTTGTGGCCCTAGCACTGACCCCTTTTGCCCTCCACTAGTTATAGGTTGCTGTCTTGTGAATAACTGTGCCCCCACCTAACCCCAACACACCCTATTAGTTAGCCAATCCTCTATCCATGCTAATACGCTATCTCTGATAGTTTGAGTTCTTGCAAGGAAGCCTAATGTGTGGTATCTTATCAGAACGCCTTCTGAAAATCCAAATATATTACATCTTCTGCTTTTCCTTCATCTCCCTTGCTTGTTACTTCCTCTCAGGTATGGTTTCCCCTTCATGACACCATACTGACTCTGCTTGATCATTCATTCATCAGTTAACGTTAATAGGTGAGGAGTCACTTTTCAGCATTTCCCTATGCAATTTGTCGGACAGTAATTCATCGTAAATAAAGATTTTTTGGCCCTTCTAGTCTGTTCAGTTATTCGAAAAGATCATGGCTGTTCAGATTGTGTCTCAACTCCATATTAAGGATTATCCTGACAAGCTTTGTCTCCCTTGTTTCTTAAGGATCCACCTGTCTCTGCCTGAAATTTTCAGTGACCCCACCAATGTCACTGCTCTGTGAAAGAGACTTCCCAAAGACTTAACAAACCTCCGAGAAAACAAAATCTTCCATGTCCACATCTTAAATGGGGGTCACTTTATTATTAATCAGTGCCCTCTAGTCCCAGTTAAAACAGAAACCCAAGAGATAAATCGGTGTGATTTCTTCTCAGATACAGTTCCCAAGATTCTTATTTCATTGTCAGTTGGGCTCACTAATGATGCAGACCACAAACATTTGTTGCAACAAATGGCATTTATACACCACCTTTAACAAAACAACATTGTTTCTCAGGCACAAGCAAGATTTGACGCAACCAAATAAGGATCTATCACAAGTGGCTGAAATGTGGCCAAAGTGGTACCCTTAAAGAAGACTGGAGGCTGGCTAACGTGGTGCCATTATTTAAGAAAGGTGGTAAGGAATAGCCAGGGTACTATAGACCGGTGAGCCTGATGTCAGTGCTGAGTAAATTATTGGAGGGAATGCTGAGGGACAAGATTTACATGCATTTGGAAAGTCAAGGACTGATTAGGGATAGTCAATGTGGTTTTGTGCTTGGGAAATCATGTCTCACTAATTTGATTGGGTTTTTGAAGCAGTGACAAAGAAGATTGAAGAAGGCAAAGCGGCCGCCATCAATGAAGTGTTCAACAGGGTTCCACATGGTAGACTGGTCAGTAAGGTTAGATTCAGGGGGAAGCAGCCAATTGGATACAAAATTGGCTTGAAGGTAGGAGATAGAGGGTGATGGGGGACGGTTGTTTTTCATCTGGAGGCCTATGACCAGTAATGTGCCACAAGGATTGGTGCTGGGTCCATTGCTTTTCGTTATTTATATAAATGCTTTGGCTATGAATATAGGAGGTATAGTTAGTAACTTTGCAAATGGCAACAAAAGTACAATGGGACCTTGATCAGATGGGCTAAAGGGCCAAGAAGTGGCAGATGGAGTTTAATTTAAATAAATGTGAGGTGCTACAGTATGGTAAGGTAAACCAGGGCAGGACATATACGGTTCATGTTAGGGCCCTGGGAGTGTTGCTGTATAAAGAGACCTAGAGGTGCAGGTGCATAGCTCCTTAAAAATGGAGTCGCAGGTAGATAGGATGGTGAAGAAGGGATTTGGCATGCTTACCTTCATTGGTCAGAGCATTGAATATAGGAGTTGAGATGTCATGTTGCGGCTGTGTAGGACATTGGTTAGGCCATTTTTAAAATACTGCATTCAACTTTGGTCTTCCCACTATAGGAACAATGTTGTTAAACTTGAAAGGGTTCAGAAAAGATTTACAAGGACTTTGCTGGCATTGGAGGGTTTGAGCTATAGGGAGAGGCTGAATAGGCTGGGGCTATCTTCCCTGGAGTGAGGGAGGTTGAGGGGTGACCTTACGGAGGTTTATAAAATCGTGAATAAAAACCGAAAGAACTGTGGATGCTGTAAATCAGGAACAAAAACAAAGTTGCTGGAGAAGCTCAGGCAGAGGAGTTCAAAACTAGTGGACGTAGCTTTAAGGTGAGAGGCAACTTTTTCATTTAGAGAGTGATGTGTGTATGGAGCGAGCTACCAGAGGAGGTGATAGCGGCTGGTACAATAATAACTTTTACTAGCTGGATGGTTATAGGAAAAGGAAGGGCTTTAGAGGGATATGGGCCAAATGCTGGCAAATGGGACTAGATTAATTTAGAATTTCTCGTCAGCATGGACAGGTTGGACTGAAGGATCTGTTTCTGTGCAGTATGACTCTGTATGACTCTAAATCTCTTGAAGGGGAAGAGAAAGGCAGAGTAGGTGGAGATTCAAGAACTTAAGTCCCCAGCTGCTGATGGCATCTGTATTTTTGTTAGGATCCTGGCACTGGAGTTTTGGAGAAACTCAAGCATGCAGAGAGTGGAAGATGGGAAGCCAGCTGGGGGAGCGCTAGAATAACCAGGCTGACAGTTAACAAAGATTGGGAAGGGGATTTCAGCAGCAGCAGATGACCTAAGTAGACTGGAGGTGATGGTAGATCTTGATGATGGAGCTGGTATGCGAGTAGAAGCTCATGTCAGGATCAAATAAGACAATAATGCTGTAAACAATCTGGTTAAGACTGAGAATGGGGCCAGGAGTAGGCCATTCAGTCCCTTGAGCCTGCTTTGCCATTCAATGGGATCATGACCGATCCACATCCAATTTCCTTCCTTTTCCTTGTCTCCCTTGATTCCCTGAAAGATCAAGATTTAAGCTCTCTCAGCCTTAAATATACACAAAGTGTATCCTCCCACAGCTCTCTGTGGCAAGGGGTTCCAAAGACTTACAATCCTCCGAGAGAAGAAAGTTCTCCTCATCTCAGTCTTAAATTGGTGCCCCTTTGTTCTTTCTCTATGCCATCTGATCCCAGACCCATAGGGGGACACATCCCTTATTTAAGCAAAGATATTATTTCATTGGAGGCAGTTCAGGGAAGATTCATTAGGATGATCCCAGATATTGAGGCATGGTCTTATGATCAAAGGTTAAACAGTTTGGGACTCACTGGAGTTTTGGAGAATGAGAGGTGATCTCATTGAAACACAGAGGATTCTTAAAAGGGTTGACTTTCGTAGACTTTCCTACTCTTACAGTCCAACCCATCAGACATCAACCACAGAATGGTTTAGAATCCGTGACTAGGGAACAGTTAGTTTCTGTGTCACTGAAAATAACATCTTTGGTCATTTCCCATACCCATACTAGATGCCAGGAACACAAGATGTACAAGGCTGATACCAAAACTGAGAGATTACGCTGATAGGGAAATATTTAAAGGCTGAACTCTTTTCATTAGAAAAGACTGGGCATCCATGAGGCGCTGTGGGCCATCAACAGCAGCAGAATCGTACTCCAGTACAATCTGTAACCTCATGGCCCGGCATCTCCCCCACTCAACCATTACCATCAAGCCAGGGGCAGCACCAGGCATACCTGAAGATGAGGTACCAACCTGGTGAAGCCACCAAACAGGACTACTTGCACACCAAACAGCAAATTCAGCAAGTGATAGACAGAGCTAAGCGATCCCACAACCAATGGATCAGATCTAAGCTCTGCAGTCCTGCCACATCCAGTTGTGAATGATGGTGGACAATTAAACAACTCACTGGAGGAGGAGGCTTCACAAATATCCCCATCCTCAATGATGGAAGAGCCCAGCACATCAGTGCAAAAGATAAGGCTGAAGCATTCGCAGTAATCTTCAGCCAGAAGTGCCGAGTGGATGATGTGGGGAGATGTTGGGAATGGAGGAGGAGTGGACCAAGGAGTCTTGGAAGGAAATGTCCCTGCTGAAGGCTGACAAAGGAGGGATGGGTGATGTGTGCCTAGTTGTAGCATCCTGCTGGGCGAGGTAGGGATGGCAGCTAATGATCCTCTGGATGTGGATGCTGATGGGTGGAAGGTAAGGACCAGAGCAAACCTATTGTTGTTCTGGGAGGGAAGAGAAAGGGTGAGGGTAGAAGTGTGGGAGATGGGTCAAACATGGCTAAGAGCCCTAACAACCACAGTGCTGGGAAATTCTCGGTTGAGGATAAAGTTGGGTATTTCTAAATTCTCCGTGAGGAAGGGGATATCGTTACAACAGAGATGAAGAAACTGAGAGAATGGAATAGAGACCTTACAGAAAGCAGGGTGTGAGGATATATAGTCAAGGTAACTGTGGGAGTCAGTGAGTTTATAGTGGATATTGGTGACCAGCTTATCCCCATAAATGGAGGCAGAGATGTTGAGGAAGAGAAGGGAGGAGTCAGAGATGGACCAAGGGAAGGTGAGACCATGGCGGAAATTGGAAAGAAAACTGCTAAACCTTTCCAATTCTGGACGAGAGAGGGAAGCAGCATCAATGATGTCATTGATGTACTAGAGAAGGATTTGTGGGGAGGGACCCAATTAGGATTTGAACAAGGAATATTCCACATAACCCACAAAGAGACAGGCATAACTGAGGTCCATGTGGGTACCCACAACCACACCTTTGACCTTAAGAAAGTGAGACGAGTAAAGTAAGGGCTGGAGTTGCCAGGCAAACTGTCTGATTTACACATTAGAAATGCTTGGTGTCTAGTTTCTGTCTGACTGGTGGGAGAATGTGAGACTGTTTATTAATGTGGTGAGATTTAATAATGATGAAACTGCTCACTGTTATGATAATCGATGCTAATAGGTTGTCTCATAGCTCAGTGGTGAGAATGTAGTCTCGACATCCAGATCTCAGTTGCATTAGAAAATGCAACTTATTGGTCTCAAAGTTGATTTTCCAAAATTTCTTGGCATAGCCCATGTCATTCATGAGGATTGCATTGATCCTTTCCACATCCAGCCTGTCAGTTTCTAAGGACCTGATATAATTCAATATACACAAACTGCAGTTCTATCATCGTCCATGTCAATTTTGTAGGACATTTCACCACCCCACCAACCTCCGGATCCAACGCATCATCCTCCGACACTTCCGCCATCTGCAATCAGACCCCACCACCAAAGACATTTTTCCCTCCCCACCCTTATCTGCCTTCTGGAGGGACCACTCCCTCCGCAACTCCCTTGTCCGCTCCACACTCCCCTCCAGCCCCACCACACCCGGCACTTTTCCCTGCAACCGCAGGAAGTGCTACACCTGCCCCCACACCTCCTCCCTCACCCCAATCCCAGGCCCCAAGAAGACTTTTCACATCAGGCAGATGTTCACCTGCACATCTGCCAATGTGGTATACTGCATCCGCTGTACCCGTTGTGGCTTCCTCTACATTGGGGAAACCAAGCGGAGGCTTGGGGACCGCTTTGCAGAACACCTGCGCTCAGTTCACAACAAACAACTGCACCTCCCAGTCACGAACCATTTCAACTCCCCCTCCCATTCCTCAGATGACATGTCCATCCTGGGCCTCCTGCAATGCCACAGTGATGCCACCCGAAGGCTGCAGGAACAGCAAATCATATTCAGCCTGGGAACCCTGCGGCCTAATGGTATCAATGTGGACTTCACAAGCTTCAAAATCTCCCCTCCCCCAACCGCATCCCAAAACCAGCCCAGCTCATCTCCACCTCCCTAACCTGTTTTTCCTCTCACCTCAAGCCAC
>JAHRHZ010000273.1:18860239-18872916 GCA_024137785.1 Ginglymostoma cirratum | reverse complement strand
CCCCCCCCCCCTCCCTATTTATTTCAGAACCCTCTTTCCCTCCCCCATTTCTGAAGAAGGGTCTAGGCCCAAAACATCAAGCTTTCCTGCTCCAATGATGTTGCTTGGCCTGCTGTGTTCATCCAACCCCACGCCTTGTTATCTGTGGAGAGATAGGGCTGGTGCCAACATTTCTCATTGATCACTTGTCAGAATTAGGGAATTTAAGAAGCATTTGAACCACATGTGATGCTCCAGATAATTTTCCTGTAAAAGATAGATGTCTGATACATGTTAGCTCAGTCATGCAATTATTCACCTTCAGAATCTGAACAGGAGGGATGGAAAAGTGAAGTGCAGGGACTCACATGGGAATGCTGAGAAACCAATCAATAGTTGATAATACAAAAACAGAAATTGCTGGAAAAGCTCTGCAGGTCTGGCAACATCTGTGAAGAAAAAAACATAAAACCCGTACACCCGACATAGTGCAAACACAGCAGCCAGGTGCTAATAACATTAGCATAATGCAAAAGGCAACAGTTAGTCTGCACAGACACCCCCATCAACTTATCTACTAAACATAGGGCAGCCCAGACAGAAAGACACTAGGTCATGCTACACAAAGAAGCTTGATATTAGCATGCCATTTAAATAATTGAGGGATAGCAAGAACTGCAGATGCTGGAGTCAGACATAACACAGTGTAAAGCTAGAGGAACACAGCAGGCCAGGCAGCATCAGAGGAGCAGGAAAGCTGACATTTCAGGTTGGAACCCTTCTTCAGAAAGCAGGGAGGAGGGAAGGGAGCTCAGGAATAAATAGAGAGGAGGGGTGGGGCTGGGGAAGGTAGGTGGGATGGTGATAGGTGAGTGCAGGTAGGCAGTAGTGGGGATTGGTCAGTGAGGTGGGAGGAGCAGATAGTTGGGAGAGAAGATGGACAGGTTGTGTCAGGTCAAGGAGGTGGGGATGAGAGAGAGGGTTGGTCATAAGGAGTGAGGAGATTTTAAAACTGGTGAATTCTATGTTGAGGCCATTGGGCTGCAGGCTCCCGAGACAGAATATGAGGTGCTGCTCCTCCAGTTTGCAGATGGTGTCGTTGTGACACTGGAGGAGGCCCAGGATGGACAGGTCATCCAGGGAGTGGGAGTTGAAGTGGTTTGCGACTGGAAGGTATTGTTTGTCACGAACAGAGCACAGGTGCTCCACAAAGCGGTCTCCGAGCCTCCGCTTGGTCTCACTGATGTATTGGAGGCCACATCGGGAGCTGTGCTGCAGTTGACCATATTGATGGATGTGCAGGTGAACCCCTGCCTAATGTGGAAGGTTTGACTCTTGTTTCAAACAATTAAGTGTATCTCCTTGATTGGTCAGAACTACAGAAAGTTCCAGAAAACCATCTAAAAGGTATAAAAACAGAGTTCACCTGCAGACTGCTCTCTTGGAACTGCTCTCGGAATTGTCTGAGGCCTTTTGAGGAGACCAGCATTACATGAGGCAGAGACTAACTGACCATTCAGAGAGAGAGAGAGGGGGAGAAAGCAGCTTCACAGACCCAGAGACAGAGCCACAGAGAAGGTGACTGTGTAAATTTACAAGAGTCTCAGGAAGTATTGTCACTGTAAGTGGCCAAAAAGGATTAGGGATAGTTTGTTTAATATTAAAAACTATTGTAACTTTGTTCCTAATAAAGTGGGAATGTTTTGCTCTGATACCAGCTTGTGATAGTATTTATTTGACCGCTTCAGTATTGTGGGACACCTGGGCAAATTCATTCAGAACATTCTGGTCAGAGTTGTCTGCAACTTGTTTAAAGAGGAACCAGACAACATATTGTCTGCGGTGATGATACTCTCCAGCGCCTGCTTTGCCCACCTGTCTCTAAAGGCCTTTGCCTGGCCAGTGAGCAATGCGTGCTCCCTCTCTAGGGACACCCAAGTGCGGACATAACCACGACAGAGGGGGCATTCACTCAGGCACAATGACCCCTCCATGACCACCTTGGCCAGGCCCAGGAGCAGACTCACAAGGAAACCCTCTGACCTATGGGTGCCTGTAAATCAGGAGCTGAGTTTTCTTTTTATTCTTTCACGAGATGTGGATGTCACTGCCAGGGCCAGTATTTGTTGCCCATCCCTGATTGCCCTTGAACTGACTGGCTTGCTTGGCTATTCAGAGGGTAATTAAGAGTCACCCACAGATCAGACTAGGTACAGCGGCAGATTTCCTTCCTGAAAGGTCATTAGGGAACCATATGGGTTTTTACAACTATCGATGATGGTTTCATCATCTCACCATTAATTCCAAACGTATTAATTATATTTAAATTCCACAGACTGGACCAGGCTGCAGTTCACAGCTCCTTCAGGGGAGCCATGGTAGCTCAATGGTTAGTGCTGGTGCCTCTCAGAGCTGGGGACCTGGGTTAAATTCCAGTGTCAGGCTACTGGCTGTGCAGAGTTTGCATATTATCCTTGCGTCTGCGTGGGTTTCCTCCCACAGTCCAAAGCTGTTCCAGGTGGGGGGGAAATTGGGTGTGCTCCTTTCCCTGTAGTATCCAGGGATGGCTGGGCTTGGTAGATAGTCATGGGAAATGCAGAGTTACAGTGGTAGGGGGTTGGGCTGGATGACCTGCCCCTGTACTGTAAGGATTCTATGATTCCTTGCTCATTCACTCATTTTTGAGCCTGTTTGGATGCACAGAGCATCGCTGCCTTGACTTTTTTATGCTTCACCCTTTCAGTCAGATCTAACAGGCTCACAGTATTTCTGTCTTGCCTTGTTTTCTCGTGCGGACACAAAGCCAGATAGCCTTTCACGTTTGTCAGCAGCAACTGGTCAGGCACGTGAACATGTTGCTGTGTGGCATTGTGCTACGTCAATCTCACCATGAGCCAGCAGCTTATGTGGGAAAGACAATCCATGTACTCTGACCAAATGGCCATGCCTAGGCGTCTAAGAGGAGTAAGTCCTCAGTCACGTCAATGGAGACTTCAGTCAGGGGGTCCTGGCATATTGAGTCAATCCTCCGATATCAGTGCAGGAGAGCAAGATGTTGCATGCAATAGTGAGACTGGTAGATCATGGGTGTTTGGTGGGATGTGGGAGCAGCATTACAGACAGGGTAAGTGTCAGCAAAGAAAAGATGGTGGTGCTTAGCCTGGCAGAACTGACAAGATCATTGACCTTTCTCCTACACTGCTGGGTGCTCCTTCAGACAGTTGAGACTGCACTGACCTGGGTGATAAGCTTGGACCTGACTGGCACGGTCTGCTGTTGTGATCTCCTTTGACAGTCTTGAGGAATGAGCACTATCTTGTGCACTTGGACATCTAGGTCCCTGTTGACAAAGCAGGTGCCAATTTCACCTTACCTGTTATTTCTGAGACAAAGGTCATGAACCATGAAGGGCAGTTTCAGACAGATGAGACTTGACCAAGTGCAGAACAACCTTTAAAGGTGGCACTGACACCAGTGATCCCAGATTTCTCAGCAGCAGCAAATACATCCACCTGTTAAGGAGGTGATTTGGGAATGATCATGTATGAAAACTCACTAGGGCTTTGCAGAGAGAAACCTTCCACGAAACTGACGAGCATTACACTTAACCAGTTTCTGGCAGGATTCAGCCCCACATTTTCAACATTAACCCTTTCAGAACTTCAGAACACGCAACTTGAAGCAAATATCTGTCACTCAATCATTTCACTTCCAGCAATAATTTTATCTTTTATTTCCTCAGATTCAGATATAGATTTCAATGCTGTTGAGAAGGTGGTGGTGAGTGGCCTAATTGAGCCACTGTAATGCATGTGGTGTCGGAACACCCACAGTGTTGTTAGGGAGGGAGTGCCAGTATTTTGACCCAGTGACAGTGAAAAAAATGGCTACATGACTTGAAGAGAAACTTGGAAATATACTCGCAGCTTCTGCCCTTGACCATTCGAGCGGTTGAGGTAGAATTTTGAGAAAAGACTGTTTGAAATTCTGTGATCAATAAGATTGAAAGTGATTTGAATACTTTCAAAAGTAGGAGTGAGCACAATGGAACACAGTCAGAGCTATTGAACTGCTGGATCTCCACGAATGAGGATTACACTACCGTGATTTATTACTGACTGATTAATTGAAGGTAATAAAAATTTCTTTGTTGTCTAATCAGCACTGATTCAACGAAACAGTCACTACAACTAACCTTACTTTTACAGGGGCAGCAGAAATTTTTGTCTTTTTATTGACTATTCTGCCTTAGAAAGTTTAAGATAAAAATGTAGATAAAGAGCAGTTTAAATTTAAAACATTTGTTTGTGCTGTAGATGTAAAGAGTGACATTCAACATCCTTCCCTCAAAGTTATCTTACTGAATAAAACTGAATAGAATGTTAAAGTCTCATGACATAAAAGGTAAAGTAAGAGTAAAGCTGCCATCCCAGAGGACCATAGGGCTGTGTTGTCATTGGACAGAAAGGGAAAGATGACCAGTGAGGGTTGAACCTGAGGGTCACCATGCCTCAGGCGAGGGCGTAGGTTGAGAAGGATGTTCCTTCACGTTAACCTCAGCTGGTGAGGGAATTGAAAAGTACCTGTCAGTATCACTCCACATCGCAAACTCGATATCCAGCTAACAGAAACTGCCCCTTGGAATTATTCAGTCCACTTTCGGTCTTAAAAGTTACACAATTTCATACAGTCTTTTCTCAAAATGTAAATTATTATGCTAACAATAATGGAATAGCTACTGTTCTGATACAGATGCTCAATCAAAATGTTGTCCGTCATTATCAGTGGGCCGAAGGGCCTGTACTGTGCTGGACTGTTCTATTAGACGATCTGTTGGAGAGACAGAGAGATAATGGGAACTAGGGAGGTGCAGACAAAGAGTGAGATGACAATTTGGCAAATAGCCAGATCTAAATGAATCTTACAGACAGAGCAATATCAGTGGAATTTTGACAGTTTACTTACTCAACCCTCTCCTCTTTCAACATTTATTATTTTACTATAGAGAACACTGTATACAAATGAGATTAGATTTTAAAAACTGTCAAGCTAACTATGAACTGCAGCAGTGCTCTAAAGGGGATAGGATCTCAAGGTACCTGACTTCAGAAATCCACTAAATATCCGTTACTCCCAACTTATGCCTCAGCTAATCATTCTGCTCACATCCAGTACCTTTCCCCATGAAGTACAATAACCACATCTGTGATTTCCCCTTCTGACTGCCCACAAATTACTCACTTGAATTGCTGATGACTCCAGTCCCAACACCCCACCTATTTAAATATGGCCTAGTGATAGCATTCTCTTGCCTCTGAGTCATGAGGTTGTGTGTTTGAGCCCCGTTCCTGAGACATGAACATGAATTCTAGGCTGACACCTCAGTGCAGTATTGAGGAACTGCTGCATTGTCAGGCATGACATTTTCAGATAAAATGTGAAGACTGTTTCTGCCCTCTCAGCCAAACATTTTCACAGAAGAGTCGGGGAATCTATCCCCCTGGTGTCCCAGGCAATATTTATCCCTCAGTCACCATCACTAAACCATATTGGCTGGTCTTGGTGTTGTCGCTTTTTGTAGGAACATCTTTAAATTACAACAGTAACTATACTTCAAGAAGTGCTCAATTGCCATGAAATGTTTTGGAACATTTTAAAATCATAGGATTTTACGGTAGAGAAGGAGGCCATTTGGCCCATCATGTCTGTACCAGCTCATAAAAGATCTACCCAGTTAGTCCTATTTTCCAGCCCTAGTCCTTAGCCCTCTAACATCATCACTTTCAACTATATATCCACCTCTCTTTTGAAACCTCCTATGGAATCCACCTCCACCACTCTCCCAGGCAGCACATTCCAAATCCTAACAACTCTCTGAGTAAAGATGTTTCTCCTCAACTCACTCCTAGCTCTCTTGCTGACAGTCTTGAAATTGTGACCCCCCCAGTTACTGACAAAACTACTATTAGAAACAGAATATCCTTCTTTACCCTGTCAAAATCACTCATAATTTTGAACACTTCTTGAAGGTGTGAATGGTGCTATCTATGCAATTTCTTTCTTGCTCCAGTACAGCCATATGCAGAGGTGGGGAGACGTTGGTGGGATGGCATTGTCACCAATCTAGTAATCCAGAAACCCAGGCTAACGCTTTGGAGGATCAACTTGTAGAACTTAGGTTTGTCATGACACAGGGAGAGCAAGCCAAACCAAATCAGCCTCACTATCACTGAGAGATAGTGGGAACTGCCGATGCTGGAGAATCTGAGATAACAAGGTGTAGAGCTGGATGAACACAGCAGGCCAAGCAGCATCAGAGGAGCAGGAAGGCTGACGTTTCAGGTCTGGACCCTTCATCACTGGTTTTGCAACACAGTGAAATAATAACATTAAATAACATGCAAACATGAGTCTTTTTTTGTTTTAAAACAAGTTGCTGTTCAAATTTCAAGATTCAAGTTTTAGCTGCAACTTTCAAACCAAAAATGAGAACACTGAAAGAAAAATAATGTTGATATCAACAGATTTAATTTAAATTCACTCCTCTTGAGGCCCTCATGAATGCAGCTGGTGAAAGAAGTGGAAGGAAAAAGTCAATTGTATCCAAGAAACATGCCTGGAGGTGGCAGAAGTCATGAACAGCCAGCAAGTCATTGCCAGATTCTGGATGCAGTACAGAGAGAGATTGAATAAACTGCAGTAGTTTGGAAATGTAGGTGGCGCTGACATTCAGAAACCAGATGTCCAGCCTGTACTGAATCATGCCCACAATGTTCGAGACTACATGAAGGACCCATGTATGAGTTGATATCAAGAACCAACATTGGCACTGAGGGAAAGTCCATTAGGCAACTGGTTCCATACTCAGCCATTTCCTCAGTACTGACCCCCTGACAGTGCGGCACTCCTTCAGTACTGAACCCCCGACAGTGCGGCACTCCCTCAGCACTGACCCTCCGACAGTGCAGCACTCCCTCAGTACTGACCCCCCGACAGTGCAGCACCTCCTTGGCACACATTTGGAATGTCAGTCTGTTAATTGTGTTCCAATGCTAGGTATAAATTGACAACTCCGGTATCCTGGAGTTCACCATCTTTCTTATCCAAATCTGCCTGTAAAATTATTCTAAATTTTGAGTTCGGTCGTTGAATAATTTTGATAAAATTGTTTCTTTTTACTTAGTCCTGTCTTCAAAACTGAATTGCCTGATTGTCTCAGAATTGATTTCCTGAGAGACTCAAATTTAAGAAACAAAAGGTCCTAAAAATAGTTGTGATGTTCTGGTTGAGAGCCATATGCTGGATCTCAGACCTTTTTTGACTTTTGGGATTACATTTGAGATTTATTATGTAGATTTCCATTACGCTCATAGAACACAGGACATTACAGCGCAGTACAGGCCCTTCGGCCTTCGATGTTGCGCCGACCTGTGAAACCAATCTGAAGCCCATCTAACCTACACTATTCCATTATCATCCATATGTTTATTCAACGACCATTTAAATGCCCTTAAAGTTGCGAGTCTACAACTGCTGCAGGCAAGGCATTCCATGCCCTTACTACTCTCTGAGTAAAGAATCTACCTCTGACATCTGTCCTATATCTATCACCCCTCAATTTAAAGCTATGTCCCCTCGTGCTAGCCATCACCATCCAAGGAAAAAGGCTCTCACAGTCCACCCTATCTAATCCTCTGATCATCTTGTATGTCTCTATTAAGTCACCTCTTAACATAGAACATAGAACATAGAACATAGAACAATACAGCGCAGAACAGGCCCTTTGGCCCTCGATGTTGCGCCGCCCTGTGAACTAATCTAAGCCCATCCCCCTACACTATCCCATCATCATCCATATGCTTATCCAAGGACTGTTTAAATGCCCCTAATGTGGCTGAGTTAACTACATTGGCAGGCAGGGCATTCCACGCTCTTACCACCCTCTGAGTAAAGAACCTGCCTCTGACATCTGTCTTAAATCCATCGCCCCTCAATTTGCAGCTATACCCCCTCGTACTAGCCGACGTCATCATCCTAGGAAAAAGACTCTCACTGTCCACCCTATCTAATCCTCTGATCATTTTGTATGTCTCTATTAAATCCCCTCTTAGCCTTCTTCTCTCCAATGAGAACAGACCCAAGTCCCTCAGCCTTTCCTCATAAGACCTTCGCTCCAGACCAGGCAACATCCTGGTAAATCTCCTCTGCACCTTTTCCAATGCTTCCACATCCTTCCTGTAATGGGGCGACCAGAACTGTACGCAATATTCCAAGTGAGGCCGCACTAGCGTTTTGTACAGTTGCAGCATGACATCATGGCTCCGGAACTCAATCCCTCTACCAATGAAACCTAACACACCGTACGCCTTCTTAACAGCACTATCAACCTGGGTGGCAACTTTCAGGGATCTATGTACCTGGACACCAAGATCCCTCTGCACATCCACACTACCAAGAATCTTTCCATTGACCCAGTATTCTGCCTTCCTATTATTCTTCCCAAAGTGCATCACCTCACATTTATCTGCATTGAACTCCGTTTGCCACCTTTCAGCCCAATTCTGCAGTTTATCCAAGTCTCCCTGCAATCTGCAACATTCTTCCACACTGTCCACCACTCCACCGACTTTTAGTGTCATCTGCAAACTTACTAACCCATCTACCTGGTGCACTTTAAAATGCTTCACCTTTTAGCAACTGCCAAATATTGCCAGCACAGCATTAATCAGATAAAAGCAACATTTCAATAACTGACATTTGATTTGTCAACCTCTTTGATTCTACAAACATAGTGTAAAGCATTTAGAGGGGGCAGTTTTCTTGAAATGTATTCAGGAGAGATTTTATGTCAACACTTAGAAGGTCCCACAAAGAACAGTGCAGTGCTGGATCTAATTCTGGGGATTGGAGTTGGACAGGTGTTTGAGGTGGCAGTGGGAGAACATTTTCGTATTAATGACCACAACACCATGCATCTTAAGTTTGTGATGGAACAGGAGAAAAGCTTTTGGATTGAGGAAGGCAGATTTTACTAAAATAAAGGATGATCTGGCCAAAGTAGACTGGCCATAGTTACTTATGGGAAAATCTACAGCAGATCAGTGGAAGGTGTCAGAAAGGAAATAGGGAAAGCACAGGCCCAAAATGTTCCTTTCAGGTAAAATTTAGGAGCAACAAGCCTTGGGAACCCCGGATCTTTGGAAATATTCAGGACTGGATAAGAAGGATAAAGAGCCTGTAACAGGGCTTTATTCTCCCTTTATGACTAAAAGGCTGGTGCAGGAGGGAGGGCTTCACATTTCATTGAGATCTCTTCCAGGGGTGTGTTGACCTGTGCAAGATGGATGGGTTGCATCTAAACTGGACCACCAATGTCCTGGCAGGGAGGTTTGCTAGTGCCACTCGGAAGGGTTTAAGCAAGTGTGGCAAGGAGAGGGAACCAGAGGAGTCAATCAGAATGCGGAGTGATTGAAGAGGAGGTAAAGGCCAATCAAGTAAAGTCTAATAGGAACAACAGGTAGGGCCAGGTTAATGAACACGGCGGGAATGGCAGTCTGCAAGGATTATAATGGTTAAGTAGGCAATGGCCTAGTCGTATTATCACTGGACTATTAATCCAGAAAACCCAGGTAATGTTCTGGGGACCTGGGTTCAAATCCCGTCATGGCACATGGTGGAATTCGAATTCAATACTAATCTGGAATTAGGAATCTAATGATGACCATGAATCCATTGCCGATTGTCAAGAATGAAAACCTATCTGGTTCACTAATGTCCTTTAGGGAAGGAAATTGCCATTCTTACCTTGTTTGGCCTACATGTGACTCCAGACCCACAGCAATGTGGTTGACTCTTAACTGCCGTCTGGGCAATTGGGGATGGGCAATAAATGCTGCCTGGTCAGCAACACCCTCATCCCATGAATGAATTAAAAAAAGTCAGATGAGCTTAGAGCCTGGATACGAACACGGGGCTACGATATCGTAGCCATTACAGAACTCTTGTTGAGAGAAGGGCAGGACTGGCAGTTCAATGATCCAGGGTTTAGATGTTTCAGGTGAAATGGAAAGGGATGTAAAAGAGGTGAGAGAGTGCATTACTGATTAAAGAGAATGTCACAGCTGTACTAAGAGAGGACATATTGAGGGGCTCATTCAGCATGGTCATGTGGGTACAGCTCAGGATCAAGAAAAGTGCAATCATTGTGATGGGCTTATACTTTAGGCCTCCCAATAGGCAGTGGGAGATAGAGAAGTGGATATGTAAGCAGATCATGGAATGATGTAAAAACAGCAATGATTTTAACTTCCCTAATATTGGCTGGGACTCCCTTAGTGCCAGGAGCTTAGATAGGCAGAATTTGTTGAGCGCTTCTGGGAGGGTTTCTTGAAACCATATGTGGACAGTCCAACTGGGGAAGGAGCTGTATTCGACCTTGAATTGGGGAATAAGGCGGACCAGGAATTCAAAATTTCACCAGGGGAGCAATTTGGAAACAGTGATTGTAATTAGTAATAGTCATAGAGTTCCTACAGTGTGGAAACACGCCCTTTGACCCAACAAGTCCACACCGGAACATCTCAGCCAGACCCATCCCCCATAACACGCCTTATCTACACATCCCTGAACACTACGGGCAATTTAGCGTGGCCAATCCACCTAACCCGCACATCTTTGGACTGTGGGAGGAAACCGGAGCACCTGGAGGAAACCCACGCAGACACGGGGAGAATGTACAAACACCACACAGACAGACGCCCGAGGGTGGAATCGAAGCCGGGTCCCTGGCGCTGTGAGGCAGCAGTGCTAACCACTGAGCCAATTCTATAAGTTTTTAAGATAATTATAGATAGGAATAAGACTGGTCCTGGAATGAGTGTGTGTAATTGGGGGAAGGATAATTACAACAGTATTAGACAGGAAATGCAGAAATTAGACTAAGGGTGGTTGTTTGAGAATAAATCCAAATCTGACATCTGGGAGTCCTTTTTTGGCCAAAGGTCAGGATCAGCATGTTTATGAGATGATGAAAGATAAAGATGGCAAGATTTTGAAGGCCCGTTTGATAAGAAATGTTGAAAGTTTAGTCAAAAGAAAAAAAGAAGCATACGTAAGGTTTAAGAAACTACAATCAGACAAGGCCCTTGAAGAACATAAAGAAAGCAAGAAAGAAGTTAAACAAGGAATTAGGAGGGCTATACAGGACCATGAACTAACCTTGCCAAGTTAGATTAAGGAGAATCCAAGGCATTTTATTTGTATATGAGGAGCAAGAGGGTAGCTAGGGAAAGGGCGAGGTCCACTCAAGGACAAAGGAGGAAATTTATGTAAGGAGCCACAGGAAGAGGTTGAGATCCTAATGAGTATTTCACATCGATATTCACCAATGAGAAGAACATGGAAGATGGTAAGATTAGGGAGGGGTATGTTGATATTCTAAGGCATGTCAATATTAAAAAGGAGGAGCTCTTGGGTATCTTGAAAACCATCAAAGTAGATAGGTTGCCAGGGCCTGATGGTATCTATCCCAGGATACTGAGGGAGGCAAGGGATGAAATTGCTAAGTCCTTGACAGAGATCTTTACTTTCTCTTTTAGCCACTGTTATAAATCAGAGGTTGACTGCCCCCGACAATTCTGAGAACTAAAACCAAAACACCCAAAGAGGAGCACCTTGTCCTATCATCTGTAAAAGGAGTGTGAACTTGTCGGTCCAGGGAGGCTCAAGGGTAAGCCCAATGGTATCAATGTGGACTTCACAAGCTTCAAAATCTCCCCTCCCCCAACCGCATCCCAAAACCAGCCCAGCTCGTCCCCACCTCCCTAACCTGTCCTCCCTCCCACCTATCCCTTTTTCCCACCTCAAGGCCAACCCCCATCCCCTGCCCACTAACCTCATCCTGCCTCCTTGACCTGTCCATCCTCCCTGGACCGACCTATCCCCTTCCTAACTCCCCACCTACATTCATCATTACTGGCTCCATCCCCGCCTCCTTGACCTGTCTGTCTCCTCTCCACCTATCTTCTCCTTTATCCATCTTCTATCCGCCTCTCCCTCTCTCCCTATTTATTTCAGAATCCCCTTTCCCTCCCCCATTTCTGAAGAAGGGTCTCGACCTGAAACGTCAGCTTTCCTGGTCCTCTGAAGCTGCTTGGTGTTCATCCAGCTCTACACCTTGTTACCTCCAATGAAGTAATCTGGTGTTCTTGTCCTTATGTTTTCCAGAAATGTCAAAGGATTGTGATTGGTATACACAATTGTCTCTGAAACAATGTTTGCAATGTAAATATTAAAATGTTCTAAGCCCATTATCAAACTCAATAACTTTCTCAAAAGTTGAATGTTTTTTCTCTGGTGGATATTGAGTTTTCTTGAAAAATAACTGATTGGCCTGTCAATGCCACAATCATCCTCCTTTAACAACACAGCTCGAACACCTACATCCTCCTTTAACAACAAGCTCCAACACCTACATCCCCCTGTAACAACACAGCTCCAACACCTACATCCCCCTGAAAAAACACAGCTCCAACACCTACATCCTCCTGTAACAACACAGCTCCAACCCCTACATCCCCCTGTAACAGCACAGCTCCAACCCCTACATCCCCCAGTAACAGCTCCGACCCCTACATCCCCCTGTAACAACACAGCTCCAACCCCTACATCCCCCTGTAACAGCTCCAACCCCTACATCC
>JAHRHZ010000273.1:18818492-18832635 GCA_024137785.1 Ginglymostoma cirratum | reverse complement strand
TCATCCAGCCCCACACCTTGTTATCTCGGATTCTCCAGCGTCTGCAGTACCTTTTATCTCTGGTTCACTAATATTGTTTCAGGAAGGAAACTGCCATCCTTACCTGGTCTGGCCTACATGTGACTCCAGATCCACAGCAACGTGGATGACTCTTAACTACCCTCTGGGCAATTAGGGATGGGCAATAAATGCTGCCTAGCCAGTGCTGCCCACATCCCATGAATGAATTAAAAAAAACCCTCTCAACTGCAACCAGGAACTGATAATAAATGCTGGCCCAGTCAATGATGCCATGTCCCATTCACCAATCTATCACCCACTGCCCTTCCCATCTCCCTCTGGTATATCCACCCCTCTCTCTCACGGTCAATTTAGCCACATCTCTTTCCTTGCCCATTTGTCCTCACAACCTGTTCCTCACACACACACCCATACACCTCTGTCCCACCCACACCTCAGAGAACTAGGAACAGTACAGCACAGTACAGGCCCTTCAGACCACGATGTTGTGCCGACCTATTATCCTACTCTAAGATCAAACTACCCTGCATACCCTACATTATAATATCATCCATGTGCCTATCCAAGAGTTGCTTAAATTTCCCTGATGTACCTGACTTTACTACCACCATTGGCACTGCATTCCACGCACTCACCACTCTCTGTATAAAGAACCTACCTCTGACATCTCCCTTATAACTTCCTCCAATCACCTTAAAATTATACTCCCTTGTCATAGTTATTTCCGCCCTGGGGAAAACGTCTCTGACTATCCACTCTATCCATGCCTCTCATCATCTTGTAAACCTCTATCAAGTCACCCCTCATCCTCCTTTGCTCCAACGAAAAAAGCCCTAGCTCCCTCAACCTTTCCTCATAAGGCCTGCCCTCCAGTCCAGGCAGCATCCTGGTAAATCTCCTCTGCACCCTCTCTAAAGCTTCCTACAATGAGGTGACCGGAACTGAACCCAATATTTCAAGTGTGGTCTAACCAGGGTTTTATAGAGCTGCAGCATAACCTCATGGCTCTTAAACTCAATTCCCCTGCCAATGAAAGCCAACACAACATATGCCTTCTTTACAACCCTATCAACTTGGGTAGCAACTTTGAGGGATCTATGGATGTGGACCCCCAGATCCCTCTGTTTCTCCACACTGCCAAGAATCCTGCCATTAACCCTGTATTCTGCATGCAAATTCGACCTTCCAAAATGAATCACTTCACAGTTTTCCGAGTTGAATTCCATTTGCCACTTCTTTGCCCGGCTCTGTATCCTGTCAATGTCCCGTTGCAACCTACAACAGCCCTCCACGCTATCCACAACTCCACCAACCTCCGTGTCATTGGCAAACTTACTAACCCACCCTTCCACTTCCTCATCCAAGTCATTTATAAAGATCACAAAGAGCAGAGGTCCCAGAACAGATCCCTGTGGAACACCATTGGTCACCGAGCTCCAAGCTGAATACTTTGCATCTACTACCACCTTCTGTCTTCCATTGGAAAGCCAATTCTGTATCTGGACAGCCAAATTTCCCTGAACCCATGCCTCTTTACTTTCTGAATGAGCCTACCATGTGGAACCTTACCAAATGCCTTGCTAAAATCCGTATATACCACATCCACTGCTCTGCCTTCATCGATGTGTTTTGTCAGATCCTCAAAGAATTCAATCAGGCTTGTGAGGCATGACCTGCCCCTCACAAAGCCATGCTAACTATTTCTAATCAAACTGTGCTTTTCCAAATAATCATAAATACCATCTCTCAGAATCCTATCCAATAATTTGCCCACCACAGAAGTAAATTAGAGATTACGTCATTAGAAATTCAGTGGCTGATAGTTAAGTTCTTCTTTCAGAATGTGCAGTGTAAATATATTCCAACAAGAAAGAAAAATGCCAATAGGAGGACCCACCATCCTTGGTAAACACAAAAGGTAAAGTTCCTTCTACTTCCTCAGGAGGCTAAGGAAATTCAGCATGTCCACAAGGACTCTTAGCAAGTTTTATAGATGCACCATAGAAAACATCCTATTCGGATGCAGAAGAAGGGTCTAGACCCGAAACGTCAGCTTTCCTGCTCCTCTGATGCTGCTTGGCCTGCTGTGTTCATCCAGCTCCACACCTTGTTATCTCAGATTCTCCAGCATCGGCAGTTCCTACTATCTCTCTATCCAGATGCATCACAGCTTGGTACGGCAACGGCTCTTCCCAAGACTGCAAGGAACTACAGAGAGTCATGAACTCAGCCCAGTCCATCAGGAAAACCAGCCTTCCTTCCATTGACTCCATCTACATGCCCCGCTGCCCCAGGGAAGCAGCCAACATAATCATGACCCCTGCCACCCCAGTTATACTCTCTTCCATCAGGCTGAAGATACATAAGTTTGCAAACTTTAAGAACAGTTTTTCCCCGCTGTTATCAGACTGATGAACGGACCCCTCATATATTAGAGTTGATCTTCCTCTGCACCTTCTCTGTAGCTGTAACACTATATTCTGCATTCTGTTCTGCTACCCTGACGTACTTATGTAAGGTACGATTTGTCTGGATAGCATGCGAAACAATACTTCTCACTGTATCACGGTTCTTGTTTGTTTTCTCATAGCCTTTATTGTCACATGCATTTGAATGAGTGCAGTGAAAAATCTGTAATGTTGCCTCTCAGCACCATCTCAGGTACCGGTTGCCTAGGTACAGATACTTTAAGTGTTGTTACAGAATTGAAATAGTAGGAAAAAGAGACTAGCATGGGAACACAGAGTTTAAAAAATCCAGAATGAGAATAAGTATCTTTAAGTACCCAAGTTATACTCCTCTTTCACTGAGTCTCTGGCCCACCGGTCTGCAGAACACAAGGCCACGCTGCCTCCATATGCTGAGCTCCAGCCCACAACCTGTCTCCCAGGACATTCTCCACGTGTCTATGTGGGTTACCGCCTGGTGCTTCAGTTTCCCCCCCAAAGTCCAAAGATGTGCAGGTTATGTGGATTGAACATGCTAAATTGTCCATGGTGTCCAGGGATGTGCAGGCTATTTGGATTAGCCACAGGAAATACAGGGATACAGGGATAAGGTCGGGGGATGTGGATGGGTCTGGGTGCAAAGCTCTTTGGAGGGTCAGTGTGGACTTGTTGGGCCAAATGGCCTCTTTCCGCACTGTGGCAGATTCTATGATTCTAAAACTTGGTCCCCCAGCTGACTCGTGCTTGCTCTGCTCCCACTCTCGCTCTGGCCATGACTTGCTTCCGGGACTTGGCCCACGCTCACTCTGCTCCCATCTGTGAGCTCCAGCTGTGGCTCACCTCTCCTGTCAGGCTGCTCTCGATCTCCATTCTCCATTCCCTCCAGGTAGGGCACTTTAAGAAGTTCAAAGTTGGGGATGTGGCAAGGAAGAAAATCTTCAGCAAAAGGGAAAAAAATAAGAAAAAGGAAAAGGAGCTAGCAAGGAGAGGAGCTCTGGCTGGAGCCTATTAGTCTGCTGGCATTTTAACTGGAAGTGTGACAATAATAATAAATCAAACCAAATCACTATCAAATTAAAAATCAACAATTAATTATGCAAAGGTAGGTATCAAGTCAGACAACTGAATAGGGAAGAAAAGAACAGAAAATAATGACTAAAAGATTGATAAAGATGGAAATAAAAAGGGTACTAGAGAAAGCTAACTAGTAACGTAGAAACGAAAAATAAAGAATTTCTATAGGTATTTGAAAAGGATTATCACAGTGTTAATTCTATATAAAATGAATCTGGGGAATTTGTTATGGGAAATAAGGAGTTGGCAGATAAATTAGACAGGTATTTTGCATCTGTCTTTGCTATAGGGGATACAAGTAACATCCAAGAAATAGCTGCAATCAGGAAATAGAACAGATGGAGAAGTTTATGAAAATTACAATACATTACAATCAGGAAAGAGGTACTCGGCAAATTTTTGGAGCTGCAGGCTGACGTATCTCCAATTCCTCATGGACTTCATTGTAGGATCTCAAAAGACATTGCTAGTATCCTGCTGAAGGATCCCAACCTGAAACATCGACCCTCCTGCTCCTCTGATGCTTGACCTACAGTGTTCCTCCAGCTCCACACTGTAGTGACACTGATAGTGTGATAGTTGATGTGTTGGTTCTAATTTTTGAAAGTTCCCTAGACTCAAGGAAGATTTCATTAGATTGGAAAATAGTGAATGCTTTATTCAAAAAGGGAGGAAGACAGTAAGCAGGAAGCTAAAGTTCAGTATGCTTAACATCTGTCGTAGGGAAGCTATTGTTAAAGTCACTTTAACAGGGCACTTAGAAAAGAGCGAGATAAATTGGCAAATTATATTTAACCAATTTATTGAACTTCTTTGAAGAAGGAACTTTTACTATGAATAAAAGGGAACTGGTTGATGTTCTGCGGCATTTATCAGTTACCTCATCAAAGATTATACTAGAGTCATACAGTACGGAAACAGACCCTTCAATCCAACCAATCCATGCCGACCATAGTCCCAAACTAGATGAGTCTCACCTGCCTGCATTTGGCCCATGTCCCTCCAATCCTTTTCTATTCATGTACTTATCTAAATACCTTTTATATGTTGTAACTGTAGCCTCTCTGTGTAAAAAGTTGCTCCTCATGTCTTTTATAAATCTTTCTTCTCTCCCCTTAAAAATGTTCACCCTGGATCCCATGTGATCTAACTTCACTAATTAGTCTACCATGTGGAACTTTGTCAAAGGCTTTACTAAAGTCCAAGCAAATAACATCTACTGTTCTACCCTCAATCTTCCTGGTTACTTCCTAAACGAACTCAACCTCCCAAGTTTGTGATGTACCTCATACAAAACTATGCTGATTATCCGTAATCATTCCTCACCTCTCTAAATGCATATAAATCCTTTCTTTCAGAATCACTTCCAAACTACCCATCACCAAAGTCAGACTCTCAAGTCTATAGTTCCCAGTCTTCTCCCTACATCCCTTCTTAAACAAAGGCACAATATTAGCTACTCTGTAGTCATTAAGCACCTCACCCATATTTATAGATGATACAAATATTTCTGCAAGAGGCCCCGCAATTTCCTCCCTAACACCCCACGGTGTCCTGGGCTACAATTGATCAGGAGATTTATCCACCTTTTTATTTTCCAGGACCTCCAGCATGTCCTCTTCTGTAATGTGGAGTTTTCAAAACATCAATATTTATTTCCCTGAGTTCTCTAGGCTCTGTTTCTTTCTCCACGTAAAAGCTGATGCAAAATGTTCATTTAACATCTCTCCCATCTCCTGAGGTTCAACACAAAGACGGCCTCTTTGATCTTTAAGGGGCCCTACTCTCTCACTAGTTGTTCTCTTGCTCTTAATACACTTGTAGATTCTCTTTGAATTATCCTTAACCTTATCTGCCAAGGCTATCTCATTTCCTCACTTTCCCTTTCTGATCTCCCTCTGAGGAATGTCCCCTCCACTCGTTATACTCTTCAAGTGATTCATTTGAACCCAATTGTTTATATTTAATATGTGATTCTTTTTTATTTTTGTTATTGTTGAAAATAAAAACTCATGGCATAGGGGTATCATATTGGGAAGATATGTTAGCTAACAAGGAACTGAAAATAGTCGTAAGTGCATAGTTTTTAAGGTTGGTGAAACATCACGAGTACTGCGCTACTGGAATCACTGCCTCAACCTTTTAAATGTACGTAAATGGCTTGGACGAAGGAACCAAAGGTATGGCTGTTAAATTTACTGATGACACAAATATAAATAGGAAATTAACTTGTAAAGACAGCATAAGTTACAAATGGATACAGATAAGTCAATAGTATAGACAGATATTTGCTAGATGGAACGTAATATGGGAAAATGCAAAGCTGTTCATATTGGCAGGAAGGAAAAAAAAGCATGTTATCTAAATGGTGAGAGATTGCTCTGATCTCTGAGATGTAGAGGGATCTCAGTGTCCTACTTCATTTGTCACAAAAGGTTAGTGTGCCAGAACAGCAAGTAATTTTCAAAGCTAACAGAATATTTTTGTTCATGTTGATAGGAATTGAATACAAAAGTAGGGAAAGGGTTATGCTTCAGTTATAGAAAGTATTAGTGAGGTCACATCTGCAACATTGTGTTCAATAATAGCCTACTTATTTAAGAAAGGATGAAAATGCATTGAAAGCAGTTTAGAGAAGGGTTAAAGACGAGTATCTTGAAAAGGTGGGCTCCCTTATGATCCTCTCTCAGTTCATATCCTCTGGGGCTTAGGAGGCAACTTGATTGAAACATAATTTCTGAATGGCCTTGGTGTGGAGCATGTGGGAAGGATTCTTTTCCCTGGTGACGGAATGGAGAACTAAAGGTAACTGCTTCAAAATAAGTGATCATCCACTTAAAACAGACGTGAGGGACACAGACAGCTGTCAGTCTTTGAAACTCTCTCTTCAATAGACGGTGGAAGCACATCTTTGAATATTTTTAAGGCAGAGCTAGATAGATTCCTGTTAAGCAAGGAGCTAAAAGGTTATTAGTGTAGTTGGGAGTGTGTTGTAATAAGGCCATAAGACATAGGAGCAGAAATTACGCCATTCGGCCCATCGAGTCTGCTCCTCTATTCAAACATGGCTGATAAGTTCCTCAACTTTGTTCTCCCACTTTCTCCCCGTAACCCTTGATCCCCTTGATAAAAAAGAACCTGTCTAACTCAGTCTTAAATCCACTCATTGACCTGGCCTCCACAGCCTTCTCTGGCAGTGAATTCCATAGATTCACCACTCTCTAGACCATATCCCTCCAAACCTTTTCTCTTCTTATATTCATCCAAACATCTTTTAAATGTTGTAATTGTAACTGCATCCACCACTTCATCATGAAGTTCATTCCACAAGCGAACCACCCTCTGTATAAAACACCTGCCTCTTACGTGTTTTTCAAATCTTTCTCTCCTCACATTAAAAATGTGCCCCCAGTCCTAAAATTCCCCATTTTAGGGAAAAGACAACTACCATCAACTCTATCCATATCTCTATCTATATTTCTCAGGTCACCTCTCAACCTCCTACGCTCCAGTGACAAAAGTCCCAGCCTATCCAGCCTTTCCTTATAATTCAAACCTTCCATACCCAGCAACATCCTGGTAAATCTCTTTTGTATCCCGTCCAGCTTGATAGTATCCTTCCTATAACTGGGTGACCAGAACTAGATACAGTATTCCAGAAGAGGCCTCACCGATGTCCTGTACAATCTCAATATAACGTCCCAACTCCTATACTCAAAGGACTGAGCAATGAAGACAATGTGCCAAATGCCTTTTTATCCATCCTGTCTATATGTGATGCAAACTTTAAAGAATTATGTACCTGCACCACTAGGTCTCTCTGTTCTACAACACTACCCAAGACCCTACCATTAATTGTATCAGCCCTACCTTTGTTTGTTGTACCAAAATGCAATACCTCACATTTATCCAGATTGAACTCCATCTGCCATTTTTCAGCCCATTGACCCATTTGAGCAAGATCCCTTTATAATCTTAGGAAACCTTTTTCACTGTCCACAATGCCACCAATTTTGGTGTAATTTGCAAACTTATTAACCATGTCTTCTATATTCTCATCCAAATCATTTACATAAATGACAAACAAAAGAGGACCTAGAACTGATCCCTGTGGAACACCGCTGGTCACAAGCCTCCAGTCCAAAAAGCAACCCTCCACCATTACTCTCTGTCTCCTGCTGGCAAGCCAATTATGTATCCAATTGGCAAGCTCACCCTGAATCCCATGTGACCTAACTTCACTAATTAATCTACCATGCAGAATCGTATCAAAGGCTTTACTAAAGTCCAAATAAACAATGTCTACTGTTCTACCATCATCAACCTTTTGGTAACTTCCTCAAAAAACTCAATCAAGTTTGTGAGAAATGAGTTTCCTCACACAAAACCATGCTGACTATCCCTAATCAATTTTTGTCTCTCTAAATGTCCATAAATCCTATCTTTTATAATCACCCCCAACGTTTTACCCACAACCAAAATCAGACTCACAGATCTATCATTCCCTGGTTTCTCCTTACAACCTTTCTTAAACAAAGGCACAACATTGGCCACCCTCCAGTCATCAGGCACCTCACCTGTAGTTATAGATGATGTAAATATTTCTGCAAGGTGTCTCGTAATTTCCTCCCTTACTTCCCACAACATTCTGGGACACATTAGACCAGGTTCCAGAGATTTAATCATCTTTATATTCTCTAAGACTCCCAAACTTCCTCTTCTGTAATGTGAACTGTTTCTAAAACATCAAAGTTTACTTCTCTGCATTCTCTTGACTCTATTTCTTTCTCCAAAGTAAAAACTGATGCAAAATATTCATTCAGTATCCCTACCATCTCCTGGGGTTCAACAAAAAGACAACCTCCTTGATATTTAAGAGGCCCAACTCTCTCTCTAGTTACCCTTTTGCTCTTCATGTATTTATAGAATCTCTTTGGATTATTCTTAACCTTATCTGCCAATGCTATCTCATACCTCCTCTTTGCCTTCCTAATTTCTTTCTTAACAATGCCCCAACACTCTTTATATTGATTAAAAGATTCAATTGAACCAAGTTATCTATATCTAAACAAAAATCTTTTTTTCTTGACTAGAACCTCAATGTCTTTATTCATCCATTGTTCCTTAATCTTACCAGCCTTACCCTTCACTCTAACAGGAACATAATGCCTCTGAACTCTCATCATCACACTCTTGAACACCTCCCACTTGTCAGATGTCCTTTTACCTGTGAACAGTAAACTCCAGTCAACTTTTGAAAGTTCTTGTGTCATACCGTTACAATTTGCCTTACTTCAATTAAAAACTTTAATTTTTATGGAAGGCTTATCCTTTTGCGTAACCACTTTGAAACTAATATAATTGTGATCTCTAGACCCAAACTACTCCCCCGCTTTTACTTCTGTCACCGGCCCTGTCTTATTGCCCAAAAGAGGTCTAGTTTTTTTCCTTCTCTCGTAGAAACATCCACATATTGATAAAGAAAATTTTCTTCAGCACATTTGACAAATTCTTCACCATCCAAACCTTTAATACTATGGTAATCCCAGTCAATGTTTGGAAAATTAAAATCCCCCATTATTACAACCTTATTATGCTTACATATATCTGAGATCTCCCCACATATTTGTTTCTCAATTTCTCTCTTACTATGGGGGGGGTGTCTATTGTACAATTCCCATCAAAGTGATCTTTCTTTTCTTAATTCTAATTTCCACCCATATATTTTCACTGGATGATTTTTCAGAAATATATTCCCTAGTTACAGCAGTAATGTATTCCTTAATCAAAAATGCCACTCCCCCCTCCTTTCTCGCCCCCTTTTCTATCCTTCCTATAGCATCTAAAACCCAGAGCATTGAGCTGCCAGTCTTGTCCATCTCTAGCCAAGTTTCTGTAATAGCTATGACGTCCCAATCCCATGTTCTTAAACATGCCCTGAGCTCATCAGCCTTACCTGTGAGACCCCTTGCATTGAAAGAAATGCAATTTCGTTCTTCAGAGTTACAACATACTCTGACTCTCTCTTGTCTTTCTTTTCTAATTGACGTGCTCGCCTCACATTCAGAACCTACTTCATCAATCCTTCCATTTTCACTGCCAGTTAGAATTCCTCCACTTGCCTTCTCCATCAGTATAAAATCTCCCTTAACAGAAGGAGCAAATCTCCCTGCCAAGACTCTGGTCCCTTTCCAGTTTATGTTAGAACCATCCATTTTTAAAGGTTTTTCTATTCCAAAAGATATTCCAATTGTTCAAAAACCTGAATTACTGAACAATACATCAGCTCTTCAGCCATTGATACATCTCCTTTAACATAGATCATAGGACATAATACAGTACAGCACAGTGCAGGCCCTTTGGCCCATGATGTTGCGCCCAACTTTTACCCTAATCCTAAGGTCAATCTAACCTCCACCCCTACCTTATACTATCATCAATATGCCTATCTAATAATAACCTAAATGCCCTTAATGAGGCCAACTCCTCTACCCTCTCCAGCAATGCATTCGACGCCCCGACCACTCTCTGAGTAAAGAACCTACCTCTGACGTCTCCCCTATATCTACCTCCACTCACTTTAAAACTATGCCCCCTCGTGATAGCTACCTCCACCTCATGAAAAAGTCGCTGGCTGGCTATCTATACCTCTGATCATTTTGTACACCTCTATCAAGTCACCTCTCATCCTTTTGTTCCTCCCTTCATTTGAGTTTGGTATTGGGCATAAACCAGAAATTACTACTTTTAAGAATTTATTTTTTAATCTTCTATCCACCTAACCTCTTAAATTCACTCTGTACTGCTTTAATCTTTTCCCTAAAAAGATTATTCCTACCAACGTGTACAATAATTTCTGGCTTCTCAATCTCACCTTTAACAATATGCTTGAAAAGTTTAGAAACGTTCTTAATCCTAGCACCAGGAAAGCAACAAACCATCCTAAATTTACACCCACTGCCACAGAATCTCCTGTGTATGCCTCTGACAGGAGAGTCCCCTATAACAATAGTTTTATTAAATCTTGTCAAATGCTGCCTAACATAAGAATCGTTCCAAGTGTCCGATAACTGACTGGCCCTTCCATTTTCCTCGGAGAGACTATCCCCTTCAACTGTTCCAGAAAATTCTCTATTTGATAGAAATAGCCAGTGGAGACTTTTGAACTGCCTTCTTACCTTTCCCAACAGTCACCCACCTATCTGTCTGATCCTCCTGAGTAATCACTTTTCTAAACCTACTAGGCATTTCACTCTGTGTACCTTATATATGGTCTTAATAACATTAAGCCTAAAAAAAGGATGTTTCAATAACATCTCACATAAAAAATAAACCACTTTTCATTATCTACAGAAAATAATGTTAAAATGGAAAAACATTAAAAATATATATATCAAACATATAAAAATTAAGTAAAACCAACCACTTAGCTGATTAACTGAATAAAAGCGATTCCTTTTCAATAAATTCCTCTAAGAATAAAAAACTCTTCTCCAGAGCTGACCACATGTAGGGCTGTCTAGAACGAAAACACAATTGCTTATTAAAAATAACTCTTTGGTTTTTTTTCAAAAAAGAACATTTGCAATGTGGAAAAACCCTCCAAAACACACGTAGACTTTTTGAAATTTCTGAATTAAGAACGGGAGGAAGGGACACTGGATTCGAAACATTAGCTCTGATTTCTCTTCACAGATGCTGCCAGACCTGCTGAGCTTTTCCAGCAACTTCTGTTTTTGCTTCTCATTTAAAGCAACTGCAGTTCTTTCAGTTTTTATGTACTACATGGGATTTTCAAAGACTTCAATTAGTTTGAAATTAAAAGTCAAACTATTCTTTTAATCAGGTAATTTAGTATGTTTACCATGTCTTTGAAATTACAATTGTGCTACAGGGAAGTAATTATTTCTCAGTGTAACCATCCTGTGGTAATTAGTTGCCAAATAATCAGTTTTGTTGTTGCCTTTTAATTTGTACCATTAAATGCGTCGGAGAATTGGATAGATATTTTTCAATATATTTAGTCATCTTCTTTTGTGAAGGTCAGGCAGCATCTGTGGAATAAGAAACATTGGAATTTTTAGGTGGCCCTACCTTGAATGCAAAATTTCAGGAAGCTACCTTCTATTTTAGATCATAGAATAGAATCCGTACAGTGTGGAAACAGGCCCTTCGGCCCAACAAGTCTACAGTGGCCTTCACAGCATCCCACCCAGGCCCACCCCCCTATAACCCATCTAATCTACACATCCCTGAATACTACGAGCAATCTAGCATGCACATCTTTGGACTGTGGGAGGAAACCAGAGCACCCAGAGATAACCCACGCAGACACCGGGGAGAATGTGCAAACTCCACACAGACAGTCACCCGAGGGTGGAATCGATTGCAGGTTCCTGGCACTGTGAGGCAGCTGTGCTTCAATGGTAGGGGTGGCTCCTGAGACTACAGACCCAATTCTTCATGTTCTTTCATGAGGTGTGAGTGGGCAACTTCCACGATCAAATAAAACAAAAAGAAGGATTCTGTAGATTGTTAAACCTCAAACCGTCAAGGTCATGACCTAGAAGTAGTCCATCTCTCCTTTAAAAACCAGATATTAAACATTAGGGGATACTCTTCCCTTCATTATCTCGACTCTCTGTCAAAGAGTCTTTCCCTTTTTAATTTGTTCATAGAATGTGGAGGTCCTGGCTAGGCCGGTATTTACTGCCCATCCCCAGAGCTCAATTCAGAGTTATCCACATTACTGTGGGTCAAATCACAGGTAGGCTAGACCAGATAAGGATGGCAGATTTCTTTCCCTAAAGGATATTAGTTTTTAACAACAATTGATGGAAGTCACATGGTCACTTTTTTGATTCCTGATTTTGATGAGTTCAAATTTCCCCATCTGCCATGGTAGGATGTGAACACATGTCCCAGAATGAGACTGTGTCTCTGGATGACAGGTCCAGTGATATAGAATCAGAGAAATGTTATGGCGCAGAAGGAAGCCACTCGACGTATTGGGCCTGCACCAATTCTATTACCTACTGCTAATCTTACGTCTTTTCCCCATATCCCTGCACATTATTTCTATCCAAATAATTGTCCAATGCCCTCTTGAATGTCTCAATAGAACCAGGCTCCACCCTATTTCCATGAGTGCTGCACAACCACCTCCCCTATACTTTAATTCTAAACTTGCATCTTTATTTAAGTGACATTTGAAATATGGAAGATTTTATTTTTAATTTTCTTTGATTTCTCATCCAAATTTCCTCCACTCCTGGAGACACAAAGATAATCGTGCACTCCCATTCCAACAGTATGATGTTGCAGGTGAAATACTCATGCATAACGAAAGAGAAAGACTTCTATTTGTATGATGTCATTCGTGGTCACAAGTGTCTCCGAGTGTTCGTTCATGAAATGTCTCATCTTTAATGAAGGTTTCCTTTTAGAATAGAATAGCCTTTATTGTTACATGCACTCGAATGAGTGCAGTGAAAAGTTTATAATGTCGCCTCTCGGCACCATCTTAGGTACTGATTACCGAGGTACAGATACTTTTAAGTGTTGTTACAGAGTGAAAAAAATAGATCAGCATGGGAAGAGTTTAAGAACGTCCAGAATGATAACAAGTGACAATGTACTTAAGTTCCAGTCTGTGCCTGCCATCCCCAGAACACGAGGCCAAGCTGCCTCCACATGCCGGCCTCCATCCAGGACTCCGCCACTGGTCTGCAAATTGGCCCATTCGCTCCACCGCGGGACTCTGCTCATTTGCTCCACTCCACTGCAGGACATGGCCCACACTCACTCTGCTGCAGGACACGGCCCACGCTCGCTCCACTGCAGGACACGGCCCCTGCTCGCTCTGCCACAGGACATGGCCCCTGTTCGCTCTGCCACAGGACAGAGCCCCTACTCATTCTGCCACAGGACACGGCCCCTGCTCACTCTGCCACAGGACATGGCCTCTGTTCGCTCTGCCACAGGACATGGCCCATGTTCGCTCTGCCACAGGACACGGCCCCTACTCATTCTGCCACATGACACGGCCCCTGTTCGCTCTGCCACAGGACACAGCCCCTGCTCACTCTGCCGCAGGACACGGCCCCTGCTCACTCTGCCACAGGACATGGCCCCTGTTCGCTCTGCCACAGAACACAGCCCCTGCTCACTCTGCCGCAGGACACGGCCCCTGCTCGCTCTGCCACAGGACACGGTCCACGCTCACTCCACTGCAGGACACGGCCCCTGTTCACTCTGCCACAGGACACGGCCCCTGCTCACTCTGCCACAGGACACGGCCCCTGCTCACTCTGCCGCAGGACACGACACTTGTTTGCTCTGCCACAGGACACAGCCCCTGCTCACTCTGCTGCAGGACACAGCCCCTGTTCGCTCTGCCACAGGACACGGACCCTATTCGCCCTGCCACAGGAGATGGCCCCTGCTCACTCTGCCACAGGACACGGCCCCTGTTTGCTCTGCCACAGGACACAGCCCCTGCTCACTCTGCCACAGGACACGGCCCCTGTTCGCTCTGCCACAGGACACGGCCCCTGCTCACTCTGCTGCAGGACTCAGCCCCTGCTCACTCTGCCACAGGA
>JAHRHZ010000273.1:18797983-18818482 GCA_024137785.1 Ginglymostoma cirratum | reverse complement strand
TGCTGCAGGACTCAGCCCCTGCTCACTCTGCCACAGGACACGGCCCTTGTTGGTTCTGCCACAGGACACAGCCCCTGTTCGTTCTGCCACAGGACACGGCCCACGCTCACTCTGTCACAGGACACGGCCCCTGCTCACTCTGCCACAGGACATGGCCCACGCTCACTCTGTCACAGGACACAGCCCCTGTTCGCTCTGCCACAGGACACGGCCCACGCTCACTCTGCCACAGGACACGGCCCACGCTCACTCTGCCACAGTACACGGCCCCTGCTCACTCTGCCACAGTACATGGTCCATGCTCACTCTGCCACAGGACACGGTCCACGCTCACCCTGCCACAGGACACGGCCCCTGTTTGCTGTGCCACAGAACACGGCCCACGTCCGCTCTGCCACAGGACATGACCCTCTCGCTTCGCTCCGCCACAGGATACAGCCCTCTCGCTTCGCTCTGCTGTGGGAGTCAGTCCGCGTTCACTCTGCCCTGGGATTCAGCCTGCGCTTGTTTTGCTGTGGGACTCAGCATGTGCTCACTCTACTCCTTGACTCCTGTCTTCAGGTAGGGTGGAGGTTTGGGATGAAAAGAAAAGCTACGATGAGGACAGAAAAAGAAAGTAAAGGGAAAGGGTCTGGTAAGCAGAGGAGCTCCGACTGGAGTGTTCTACTCTGCTGCTATCTTGCTGTATTATTTACTTGTGAGATGAGGGCAATGTTGGCCAGACCCAACACCCCTAATTGCCCTGAGGAGTTGGTGGTGAGCTGCCTTCTTAAAGTTTGTACACTGTAGGTACACCCAAAGTGCTGATAGGAAGGGAGTTCCAGGTTCTTGATCCAGTGACAGTGCAGGAGTGGTGTCCGAGTTCCAAGTCAACACGGTCTGCAGCTTGGAGGGGAACTTGCGGACACAAAGGGAAAAATACTGGTGAATGAGACAAACTGGTCTGACTCATCTTGTAAATTTCAAAATAGAGGTCCAGTATGGTAAGGACATTCATTTCCAAGTATTACTGTCTTTTCTTACTGGTTTTCACTCTGGGAGTGGTGGTGTTACCGTGTACCTGCTGCTCTTGTTCTTTGAGGTGGTAGAGGTTTGGAAGGTGCTGGTGGAGGAGCCTTGATGAGTTGCTGCACTACACACATTTACCACGCTGCATCAGTGGTGAAGTGAATGAATGTTGAGGAGGTGAATGGGGCCTGCATTTTACAGGATGTTATCAAGAAGGCTGAGTACAGCAAACACGCGTAATTGCAATTTGCTGATGTCCAAACAATCTGAATTTAGTCATATTGACTGAGGGATAAGTGTTGGGTTTTTTTGTGACAGCAAACTGGGGATTGGTTTAATGAATCATCCAATACAATGGCACCTCTGATAGTGCATTATTACCCTTGTAACGCACCAGGTTGTCAGCTTCCATTTATATGCCAATCTACAGCAGTCAGAGTACAAATGTTGCATTATCGGATGATATATTAAAGGACCTTAATAGAAAGACTAGCAGCAGATGACAGAATCAAAGGCAGGCACTACACTGAGCTATATGAAAAAGCATCTGCTGGCGAAAGAACATCTTGCATATCAGAATGCAACATGAGAAATATTGATGCTGCTATTGATCAAGCACGTAAGAAAAAGCTGTTATGATCCCAAGTGACATTATTGCTGGACGGGTTATAATGAAAACTAGCTTGATAGATCATATTTTGTTTTCTTCAATGACGTGGTGTTTCACTGAAGCAGACTACAGACCTGGTTTTAACGATAAAAGAGGAGTTTATTAGCCAAAAGAAAGAAAAATAGAATAAACCAAGCTACTTATATATAGCACAATTTAAAATATTTCAAAACACAGCAAAAATGCAATATTTCATCTATTCTAACAGCATCCCCTTACATTACTCAAATACCAGAGATAACTCACTTCTCTAACATATCTATAGGTTTATCTTAATTGTTGCTTTCAATACTTTGTCTTGACAGTTTGATAGCCTTTGCCTTCAATATTTACAAAACTGAGCTTAGACTTTCTCAGCTTCAGCTACTCTCTTGAGAGTTCCAACCACACTTCAATTATAACCTTTACAATGAGGTCACTTGTATGCTAGCTGTTCTGAACTAACTCCTTTCGCCAAGGATTTCCATACATCTAACTTTAATCAGGATCTATGCAAGTTGAAACCAAAAGCTTTCAAAGCAATGGGTGTTTCCTCTAAAAAAAAATTCCTCATTTCTCTAACTGAACGCAGGTTAATGCTCTAACTCTGTTTACCTGTCTGCCTGTAAAACACTCCTGATGCCCTCGGATTCCCATATCACTCCAGGAATTCTCTGTCTCATGCCAGTTTCAAAAAAAACATAGCTACAGAAATGCTGAAAGTCAATTTTTGAAATCTTTCATACACACCGATCAAAGCCCACATGCCACCAGTTCAAAATCTAAACACTCAAATAAATAACATTTATGTGTATGTGTGTGTGTATAAATAACACAGCTTACACAGTTATATGTGTGTGTGTGTTTGCGCGCTTGTGAGTGTGTGCGCATGTGTGTGCGCGCGTATAAATAACACAAGTGACATCAGAGTAGTCACAAAAGCTGCAGTTTCTTTAGAAAAAGTTTATTACACAAAAAAAACAAAGCTACATTAGATATAGAAGATACAGAAAAATTTTGAAATAAACAGCAAAACAAAGCTTTTATCCTGCTTCCCATGGCTGATCTGACAGTTGTCAGCTCTACTTCCCTGTCCTTGATTAACAATCTGTTTATCTCACTGAATATACTTAATGATCCAGATTCCACAGCCATCTTGTGGTCAAGACTTCAACAGATTCACTACCCTCAGAGAGAAGGAATTCCTCCTCATCTTTGTTTTAAATGTGTGACCCCTTATTCTGAGAATAAGCTACTCTCCCACATGGGAAACAATTTCATAGGATGGTACATAGGGTGGTAAGGAAGGCATATGGCGCGCTTGTCTTTATTGGTCGGGGAATTGAGTACAAGAGTCAGGATGTCATGTTGCAGCTTTATTAAGCCATACTTGGAGTACTGTATTCAATTTCGGTCACCATATTACAGGAAGGATTTGCAGGCTTTGGAGAGGGCTCAGAAGAGATATACAAGGATGCTGCCTAGATTAGATGATATGACCTATAAGAAGAGGCTAGAAAATCTTGGGTTGTTTTCTCTGGAGCGGTGGAGGCTGAGGGGAGATTTGATACTGGGGGCATGCATTAACGGTGAGAGGACGAAAGTTCAAAGGAGATGTGAGGGGCACGTTTTTTACACAGAAAGGAGTAGAAGTGTGGAACACGTTGCCAGGGATGGTGGTCGAGGCTGTTTTGATAGGGGCATTTAAGACACTTTTAGATAAGCACATGAATATGCAAGGAAAGGAGGGCAGGCAGAAGGGATTAGTTTCATTTGGCATCATGTTCTGCACAATATTGTGGGCCCAAGGGCCTATTCCTGTGCTGTACAGTTCTATGTTCTCCACATCTACCCTGTTCGAGTCCCCTAAAAATCTTGTGTGCTTCAATAAAGTCACTTCTCTTTCTTCTAAATTCCAATGTGTGCAGGTCAAAATTAGTCAAGCTCTCCTCATAAGACAGTCCTTCCATACCTGGTATCAGCCTAGTGAACCTTCTCTGGACTGCCTCCGATGCAAGTGTATTTTTCCTTCAATAAGGGATCCAAAACTGTTCACAGCATTTCAGCTGTATAGTTTTAGCAAAATCTCCCGACTTTTATGCTCCATTTTCTTTGAAATAAAGGTCAGTATTTTGTTTATCTTCCCTATCATCCACTAAACTTGGATGATAGCCTTTTTTGATTCATGCACATGGACTCCCAAATCCTTGTGGGCTGCATTTTTCAGCAATCTTTCTCCATTTACATAATATTTAGTTCCTCTATTCTTCCTGCCAAGTTGCATAACCTCACAAATTCCCACATTATATTCATTTGTCAATTTTTTGCCTGCTCACCTAACCTGCCTATACCTCTCTGCAGACTCCTTTATGTTATCCTTGGCACTTGTCTTCCCACCAATTTTTGTTTCATCTGCAAACATGGCTTCAGTGCATTCACTCATATATTTTGTAAGTAATTGAGGCTCCAGCACTGCTCCCCCTGGCACTCCATTAGTTACTGGTCCAGAAGGACTCTCTGACCTGCTTTTTCTTTGAACTGTCCACCCACAAGTCCAACAGTGACATTAATGCATATTGAGTCAAGATAGGCAAGAGATCTGCTCTTTCCCTTGCAATCACTTTGTGAACTCTGTCTAGAAGTGTTTAAGATAGCCAAGAAATCTAACATTAGGCAGTTGTGATTTTTATCACTAAAGGCTTTTTAAAATTATTTGTTCACTGGATGTGTACATTGCTGGTTAGGCCAGCACTATTGCTTATCTTTAATTGTCCTTGAGAAGGTGGTGGTGAGCTGCCTTCTTGAATTATAGCAGTCATTAGGATGTTGGGACACTCACAGTGATGTTAGGAAGGCAGTTCCAGGATTTTGATGCAGATTAATTTGGGTGTAACTATAATTTAATAATTATATTGTTCTTTATATATTTTTTAAAGCAATAATATTTCCAACTGCTTCACAAGGAATTTTCAAAACTGATTTCAAGAAACCAGGAAAGGAAGTTCATTTGGCTAATTCACCAGAATGAAGATTATTTCAACTGAAAGAGGAAATGGTGATATGACATGACATCTTGTTCTCTTCATTTACATTGCCCCTGGTCTTTTATCTGTTGATGCAACAACTTTGGCTCTCAAAAAGAAACTTGAGTAATAACTAGTAAGTAAGAATTTCACCATTGTTAATCATCAGATTTCAATTAGGGAAATGTCAATCACTAGACTTAAATGTACCACAATGCCTGATTAATCAAGGAATCATAGAATTCCTACAGTATGGAAGCAGACCAGGCAGTGCTAACCACTGAGCCACCATGCCGCTCATAAGATTAGTTTTGGAAACATCAGTTGCAGCATTCCTGGAGCTATATCATCACTCACAGCCTCCAGTGTGCATCTAATCAGGACTTACCCTTACAGGATGAGTATGATCCTTTAGGAATGTCCTGGAGCCTCTAGAAATTATGAATATAGAAACAGGAGTAGACTAATGAGCTTGCTCTGCCATTAAATAGGATCATGGCTGATTGAACACTCCAATGCCCTTTGCCCACTGTACCGTTCCATTTTCTGCATTTTTGATTGTGGACTGAAATGGAAAAAAAGTGGACTGTTTTAAAACCTGTTTAAAACACCGTGGCAGAAATTGTTGCACTTTTGAAAACAAGTTCTGAAACTTGCGTCACTTGTGTCAACTCGTGGTACTGCCACTGGAAGAGTCTGTAATGGTTTTAAATTTTCTGGACACACTTCGAGTCCCAGCTGATATATCAGACTTTGGAAGCAGAACGATCCAATCCTGATGGGGGAAACCAAAGGGCCATCAAAACATTCATTAAAACCTATTTGGACCTGGACAGACCCGATCACAGTAGAGGACAACATATTATTATGGAGAATAAGAGTGATTGTCCTGAGCAAAAGTCACCGCTAGATACTGGCTGAACTCCACCAGGGATAGTCAGGGGTTTTCAAGTGAAGATGTTGGCTAGAAATTATGGCTGGGGGCCAGGGTTGGATGCAAACATAGCCACGTTGTTGGGCAGTGCCCAGAGAACCACAAAAGACAAAAATTACTGCCAGCAGCTCCCCCACATTAGTGGAAATTGCCCGGTAAACCCTGGACTCAGTTACTCGTTGACTATGCAGGTCCTTTTGTGGGCTTAGTGCTCTTAGTAATTATAGATACCCACTCAAAATGGTTAGATGAGCATACAGTTCATTCGTCAAACATGGGAACGATGATAAAGAAAACAGCATGCATCTTTTGCAATACACAGATTCCCAGAAGTGTTGGTTACAGATAAGGACCATTGTTTTCCAGCAGGGAATTTGAGGTTTTCCTAACGTCGAATGGGATTCGACTTATACGGACAGCTCCAAACCATCCATTAGTCCATTGGTCTGGCAGAAAGAGCAGTCCAAATTTTGAAGGCAGGCTTAAAGAAACAGCCTATAGCTTCACTAGATATCAAACTGTTCTAATTCCTATTTGATTATGGAACCACCCCTATTGCAGCTACAGGGATAGCTCCAGCAGAGTTGTTTCTTTATTCCTTTATTCATTCACGGGATGAGGGTGTCACTGGCTAGGCAGCATTAATTGCCCATCCCTAATTGCCCAGAAAGGCGTTCAAAGTCAACCACATTGCTGTAGGTCCAGAGTCACATGTAGGCCAGACCAGGTAAGGATGGCAGCTTCCTTCCCTAAAGGACATTAGTGAATCAGATGGGTTTTTCCCAACAATCGACAATGGATTCATGATCATCATTAGACTCTTAATTCCAGATATTTATTGAATTCAAATTACACCATCTGCCGTGACGGGATTCAAACCCGGGTCCCCGGAACATTATCTGGGTCTCTGCATAAACAGTCCAATGATAATACCACAAGGCCATTGCCGAGGGAGAAGACTCCACTCCAGACTAAATTTGATCTTCCTGAACCAGGGTGAGATGGTGAAACACCATCAGGAACCCCAATGCTGGACAGCAGACTCCAGCAAATGAAAAGAGACATTTTACTACAGGGAACAAAGTTTGGTCTAGGAACCATGAAATGGTCCTGCACAGGTCAGTGTGAGGTCAGGATCACTGAGGTATAAAGTTTAGGTAGGTGCAATGGTCCTGAACAAGCATGTGGACCATATGAAAGCTGCAGACTTGCAAATGGTGCAGGAGCAAAATGTGCCCTGCTGCTCAGAACAGTCTGAGAAGCTATTGGAACCCATGGTTCTCCCTCTCCGTCAAACATTGAAGAGACATCAGAATCTGCGAAGAACATAGCAGATCTCGATGCACTGACACTTTTGCTGCTGGAAGAAGAGAATGAATTTCTCACGAGACGGTCTGGGTGTAAAAAGCAAGCAGATGTGCATTATATGCTGTCTGTATCTGACTCAGAGTCAGAGAATCCTAACCTGGTGCTAAAACACTCCAGGAGGCGCTACAAGATAAAAGGCCAGCCTAAGTCCTCAGACTCAGAGGGGGAGGGATAAAGTGACTGTAATAAGGTCAGCCAGTTGGACCTCATAGAATATGAGTTCCCTGAGTGGGGCTGTTAACCTGGTCTAATCAGGGAGCCCTGGCTGATGGATATAAACAGGAGTATCAAAGATTTTGTTCACCCTGAGAGCTGGCTCTGAGGATCTGCACTAGTGTCAAAAACTTGCCATGTGTAAATAAAGAGTGACTTGGTGACAGGGTACCTGTCTATATGGAGTTATTTCATAGACAGAGGCTCCTGCTTCTACTAACAGGAGGGTTAGTATGAGTGCAGAATAGATTTAAGGTAATTGATTAAAGAATCTGAAGAAATTTTATGTTACAAGATGAACTGTTGTGATCTGAAACATGCTTCTTGAAAGGAATTTGGAAGCAGTTTCAATAGTAAATTTTGAAAATAGAACATGATAAATGTTTAAAGGAGGTTACCTACTGGGTTGGCACTGTGGCTCAGTGGTTAACACCAATTCCTCACAATGCTAGGGGCCTGGGTTTGATTCTAGCCTCAGGTGACTGTGTGGAGTTTGCATGTTTTCCCTATCACTGCATGGATTTCCTCCAGGTATTCTGGTTTCCTCCCAAAGATGTGTAGGTGAGCTGGATTGGCTATGGTAAATTAAGAGTGCAGTTTAGGTGGATTAGCCATAGTAAATATGGGCTTATGGGGATTGGGTGATGGGCTGTCTGGAGGGATGGTGCAGACTTGATGGGCTGAATGGTCTCCTTCTGTGCTATATGATTCTTTCTGCAGAGCACAGCCTCATCAACTTCTTGCATTGAGAAAATACGAACGAGGAAGAATTTTTACAATGTCACAAAGTGTAAGATCAAACCTGAAAGCTAAACTTAAGGTTTTGAAAAGACCTGCCTACGTTCTTTTTGTCTTTTTAGTCAGAGACGGATGATGTACAAAAGCATTTCTGCCTGTCTTTGATTTCCAATCCCTCCAAGTCTTCACCACTCCTTATATCTGTCTCACTCAGCCCTGCAACACTAAGATATTGATGGGCTGAATGGCCTATCTGCACCGTGGGGATTCTATGATTCTATGAATATGTGTGGTCTAATTCTGGCCTCTTTTGTGTTCCAAATTACAAAAAGGTCTCCAGGGCAAGAGGTGAGTGGGCAAGAAAATAAGTGCAGATCGAAAGGCAAAGCAGCTGATTGGTCAATACGTTTAGTCAGTATTTCCAACTTTTAAAGTGAAAGTTGGGTATTTAACATAGAACATAAAGAACATAGAACAGTACAGGCCCTTTGGCCCACAATGTTGTGCCGACCTATTATCCTACAAAGATCAATCTACCCTGCATACCCTACATTTTACTTTTACCCTATATCCTGGTAAATCTCCTCTGCACCCTCTCTAAAGCTTCCACATCTTTCCTAATGAGGTGACCAGAACTGAACACAATATTCCAAGTATGATCTAACCAGAGTTTTATAGAGTTGCAGCACAACCTTACGACTCGTAAACTCAATTCCCCTGCCAATGAAAGCCAACAGACCATACACCTTCTTTACAATCCTATCAACTTGGGTAGCAACTTTGCGGGGTCTACAGGTGTGGATCCCAAGATCCCTCTGTTCTTCCACACTGCCGAGAATCCTACCAATAACCCTGTAATCTGCATTCCAATTCGACCTTCCAAAATGAATCACTTCACACTTTTCTGGGTTGAATTCCACCTGCCACTTCTTTGCCCAGCTCTGTATCCTGCCAATGTCCCATTGCAACCTACAATAGCCCTCCACGCTATCCACAACTCCACAAACCTTTGTGTCATCGGCAAACTTACTAACCCACCCTTCCACGTCCTCACCCAAGTCATTTATAAAGATTTAGTTTGTGGTTTGGTTTCTAGCCTTTATAAAATCTCTTTTTCTGAGAAATATCTTGCTAAGTTTTCATAGCAAGTCCATACTTCTTCAAATAGGTTTCAGAATTTTGGAATAGCAGTCAGATGCACCAAATGGAGCAGATATTCTGCAGTAAAGTCATGGATGTATCATATGTCCCAGACAAACACACTAACAGCAAGTGTCACAAACTTCACAAGCTTGACTTCCAGGTTTTGGGACTTGAGCCCTGCTGTCCATCCTTGAAGCAGTGGACTGCATAGATAGCATGGAGAGCGAGGTGCTCCCACTGCAGACTGGAAGTTTACAGGCAGAACACTGCCCTGTTCCCTGACCAATATATGTCCTGAGGCTTGCTGCAGTGCTCCAGCAAAGCTCAATGCAAGTTGGAGGAACAACAGCTCTTCTTCCACCTAGGTACCTTACTGCCCTCAGAATCCAACATTGAGTTTAGCCATTTCACAGCATGAACTAATCCCTCCATGTTCACAGTCCACCCAGCTCCCCCAAGTTCCTGTTCTGTATGAGATGATCCGAGCAAAGGTAACCCACTTTCAACTATTCCTAGATCCTGTTATCGGCCATTCAGAATTTACTACTATTAGCAATCTCGTTGTCTGCTTTCCTTTTTCTTGCTATCTCTCTGGGCTCCATCTCCATCTATTCCCTCCACCCTGACAACAACATAATGACTATGAAATAACTGCGCAGAGGCTGGGTCCTATCACCAAGTCACCCTTTATTGACTAGTGCACAGTACACTGGCTGTGGCCAGCCAGCTCGGTGTCAGTCCTCAAAACTGAGGAGATTCTGATGTCCTGGTTGTACCTTTTTTTTTGAAGGGATGGGTCGTGTTGAGGAAACAGGGAGGCTGCAGATGACTTGGACAGGCTAGGAGAGTGGGCAAAGAAGTAGCAGATGGAATACAACATTGGAAATTGTGAAGTAATGCACTACGGAAAGAAGAATAGAGGTGTAGTGAAATAACTGCACAGAGGCTGTGTCCTGTCAACAACTCACCCTTTATTTCTACTGCACTGTACACTGACCGTAGCCATCTAGATCAGAATCAGTCCTCAACTGAGGACATTCTAGCCTCCTGGGTTTTGTTTCTTTTTACACACACAGAGCATTTGTGGCCTACACACACGGGGCAATTTTGGCCCACTCACATGAAGCGTCTTCAATCCACACACATGGAGCGTCTTCGGCCCACACACATGGAGCGTCTTCGGCCTACACACACAGAGCATCTTCGGCCCACGCACATGGAGCGTCTTCAACCCACACACACGGAGCGTCTTCAACCCACACACATGGAGCGTCTTCAACCCACACATGGCACTTTTGGCAACGTCCTGGTTTTTTTTTAACACCCTACACTACTGCCACACAGCAGTGGAACTCCTGGTTTTAATATATATATATTGTTTTTTAGTCCCTACACTACTGCCATACAGCAGTGGAATTCCTGGTTATAATATATATATATTGTTTTTTAGTCCCCACACTACTGCCATACAGCAGTACACTTCCTAGTTATATTTATTTTTACACCCCAATCAAGAACCTTGTAGTCAACGAGGTTCACCTGGTCCCAATCAACACAGACCATGGTCTGTCAACAGAGGCTAACAAAGGATGTTTGGGATTCTGTAAAATGAAAAGAAAAGGTCTATAAAATTGCCAGAAATAGCAGTGATTCTAAAGACTGGGAGGTATAGAATACAACAAAAGGAGGACCATGAAACTAATAAGAAAAGGGAGAATAGAATATGAATACAATCTAGTGCAAAAAAAAAGACTGTGAAAGTCTCCTGAGGTAATGTAAAATGGCTAAAATGAATGTGGGTTCATTCGAGGCAGAGCCAGAGAATGTATAATCAGGAATAGAGAAATGGCAGAGACGGTAAAGGATTGTGTCTGTTTTCAATGAGGAAGGTACAAAATATCTCTCAGAAATTGAGTGGCTAGGGAAAATAAGGAATTGAAGGAAATTAGCATCAGCAAGACTAATTGTACTGAAGAAATTAATGGGCATAAATTTGACAAAATTGTCAGGATGGCCTACATCCCTTGAAGGAGGTGGCTATAAAGATAGTAGATGCACTTGGTGATTATCTTCCAAAACTCTCCAGATTCTGGAATAATTCCTGTGGGTTGGAAAATAACAAATGTCACCCCATTATTTAAGAAGGAAATGAGAGAGAAAACAGTGAACTATAGACCTATTAGCCTTACATCAGTAGTAATAGAATTTATTTTAAAGGACAGGATAAATAGACTCCTGTTCGTCAATGATCTGATTGGGCATAGTCAGCATGGATTTGTAAATGGGAAACCATATTTGATGAGTTTGTTGGAGATTTTGAAGATGTTAACATGATAATGATAAAGGAGAGCCAATGGACATCGCATACTTGGACTTTTGGAAGGCTTTTGATAAAGTCCCCCACAGGAGGCAGGTTAGAAAAATTAATGTACGTGGTCTGAAACGTAATGTACTGATGTTAATTAATGATTGGGTACTAGACAGAAAAAATACAGAGAGTAGGAATAAATGGGTCATTCTCATGTTGGCAGACTGTGAATAATGGGGTGTCACAAGGATCAATAAATGATGCCCAGCTGTTCACAAACTATATCAATGATTTGGAGGTGGGGACTAAATGTAATATTTCCAAATTTGTGGATGACACAAGGATCAGTGGAAATGTGTGATTTCAAGAAAATGTAAAGCTGCTTCAGGAGGTCTTGGATAGGCTTAGCAAGTGGACAACAACATTGCGGATGGGATAAAATGTGAGGTAACACACTTTGATCGGAGAAACAGATGCTAGCCTTTATTGCAAGGTGATTTGAGTACAGGAGTGGTGAAGTCTTGCTTCAATTATACAGTTTAGTTAGACTGCACCTGGTGTATGGTGTGCAGATTTGGTCTCATTATCTCAGCAGAGATATTATTGCCATACAGGGATTTGTGCGATGTGGGCATTGCTAGCTGGCCAGCATTTATTGCCCGTCCCTAGTTGTGCTTGAGAAGGTGGTGGTGAGCTGCCTTCTTGAGCTGCTACAGTCCGTCTGCTGTGGGTTGACCCACAATGCTATTAGGGAGGGAAATCCAGGATTTTGACCCAGCGGCAGTGAAGGAACGGTGATATATGTCCAAGTCAGGATGGTGAGTAGCTTGCAGGGGAACTTGGAGGTGGTGGTGTTCCCATATGTCTGATACCCTTATCCTTCCAGATGGAAGTGTTCGTGGGTTTGGAAGGTGCTGTCTGAGGGTCTTCGGTGAATTTCTGCCGGGCATCTTGTAGATAGTACACACTGCTGCTACTGAGCGTCGGTGGTCGAGGGACTGAATGCTTGTGGATATGGTGCCAATCAAGGAGATGGTGATGTCCTGGATGGTGTCAAGCTTCTTGAGTGTTGTTGGGGCTGCACCCATCCAGGCAAGTGGGGAGTATCCCATCACACTCCTGACTTGTGCCTTGTAGATGGTGGACAGGCTTTGAGGAGTCAGGAGGTGAGTTACTCACCACAGTATTCCCAGCCTCTGGCCTGCTCTTGTAGCCACCTTGTTTACTTGGTGAGTCCAGTTGAGTTTCAGGTCAATGGTAACCCCCAGGATGTTGATAGTGAGGGATTCAGTGATGGTAACACCATAGAATGTCAAGGGGCGGTGGTTAGATTGTCTCTTATTGGCGATGGTCATAGCCTGGCATCTGTGTGGTGCAAATGTCACTCACCACTTGTCAGCCCAAGCCTGGATATTGTCCAGATCTTGTTGCATTTGAACATGGACTGCTTCAGTATCTGAGGAGACACGAATGGTGCTGAACATTGTGCAATCATCGGCGAACATCCCCACTTCTGACCTTATGATGGAGGGAAGGTCATTGATGAAGCACCTGAAGATAGTTGGGCTGAGGACACTACCCTGAGGAATTCCTGCAGCTGGAGCTGAGATGACTTACCCCCATCAACCGCAACCATCTTCCTATGTGTCAGGTATAACTCCAACCACCGGAGAGTTTGCCCCCTGATACCCATTGATTGCAGTTTTGCGAGGGCTCCTTGATGCCACACTTGGTCAAATACAGCCTTCATGTCAAGGGCTGTCACTCTCACCTCACCTCTGGAATTCAGCTCTTTTGTCCATGTTTGAACCAAGGCTGTAGTGATGTCAGGAGCTGAGTGGCCCTGGCGGAGCCCAAACTGGGTGTCACTGAGCAGGTTATTGCTGAGCAGGTGCTGCTTGATAGCACTGTTACTGACACCTTCCATCACTTTACTGATGATCGAGAGGAGACTGATGGGGCAGTAATTGTCCAGGTTGAATTTGTCCTGCTTTTTGTATTCAGGACATACTTGGGCAATTTTTCACATTGTCGGGTCGATGTCAGTGTTGTAGCTGCTCTGGAACAGCTTGGCTAGGGGGAGCGGCAAGTTCTGGAGCACAAGTCTTCAGAACTATTGCTGGAATGTTGTCAGAGCCCGTGGCCTTTGCAGCATCCAGTGCCTCAAACTATTTCTTGATATCACGTGGAGTGAATCGAATTGGCTGAAGACTGGTACCTGTAATGCTGGGGTCCACTAGAGGAGGCCGAGATGGATCATCCACTCGGCACTTCTGGCTGAAGATTGCTGCGAATGCTTCAACCTTATTTTTGCGTAATGAAGGCTCACCAGACTTGCTCCCTGCATGGTGGAACTGCCTTATGAAGAGCAATTGGGAAAACTGGGCCTGTGTTCTACAGCATTTTGATGAATTGAAACTTACCAAATACATAAATGAATAGACTGTGTAGATACAAGTAAGATGATTCCCTTGGTTGGGGTGTTTAGAAAACATTGAGCACAATTTAAAAAAAAGGGGAGATCCCATTTTGCTCTGAGATGAGAAGAAATTGTTTTACTCAGAAGATTGTGAACCTTGGAATTCTCTGCCACAGAGGGCTGTGGAAAATTGGTCTTTGAGTATGTTTAAGGTACAGATTGATCAATTTCTGATTATCAATGATGAACTGAGTTATGGGGATGGAAGTGAGCACCTTTGCGCTTCCAAATATTTAGACAATTAGTTTTAGTCTATATAGTACCTATTCTTTGGAAATGGAATAGAGTTAAGTCACTGTGACTCCACCAATGATAGTGATCTTGACTTTGCCTTTTGTTATATCGTTACTGATGCTGTGACTAAATGAAATGAACTGCTTAGTTATATTAGGGTGTGGTGGCAGGGTAAGATTTGCTTGCTGCTAAAATGGATATGTAACAGAAACTGTATTTACTGGTTGTGCAGTGCTGGTCACATGCAAACTGATATTATTTCATGGTATAAATGTGTCGTGACCAATTCCTCCTGAAGCTAAGTAAGATTTTCAGACATAAGGCCTGTATTGAAATCATTGATTCGAGCAGTACATATTTCTGCGGTTGCTATTTGTTTCAATGTTTTGTGCTTTGTATAAATTAATCTTCAGAGGAAATTGCTTTCAAACACTCTTCTTCAAAGTGGTGTAGCTTGGCATTGTGGTGACTCACTATTAAAATAAAGTCAATATTCTTGGTTCCTGATTGCAGCAACAGCTTTAAATGTTAACTTATAAGCTAACTGGTCTACACACAAGCTGACAAATCAAACACAAAGCATCATAAATGTACTGGTTTTAGGATATGGGTGGTACTCGATACAGATTAAAATTTCTGGAGTTTTAAATAATAATGCTTCTCTCGTCCTCCACAAAAATATGCAACAAAAATACAGAAATTGAATTACTTTTTGAACCTGCATTTTTGTTCTCAATGAGCCAGACTGCATGATTCATTAACATACAAGCATCCTTCACCATTCTCTAGCTGAACCTCAAGCTTTGCAGCATCTAATTGTGAGGCTGGGTCTCCCATGCTTGTGCTATCAATTCTCGTTCTCCATTTGGGATTCAGTACAAGAGTCATTTTTGTTGCTGGTTCTTATGGATTATGATGTTACTCATGTTTTTAGATATTTGGGTTTTGTGCCTCAGATACCTCTTGTTGGCAGCAAATTCCAAATTTTCTTAACTCTCTGGGTAAAGATGCTTCTCTTAAGTTCCCAGCTGGATTTTTTTGTGCTTATCTGCTATTTCGTACTTTTTTTATCTTGTATTTAGTTACTTTATTCCCCTACAAGTTGAAACATCTCCTTTAATATCTACTCTATCAAGCCTTTCAAAATTGTAAAATATCGCAGTTTTTTCGGTTTTTATTACAGCAGGTCATCCGATTTCTGAAGAAAGAACTTCAGCCTGTGCGGCTTCTCCTGACCAACATATTCAGTCAGTTCTGGCATCATTCTTGTACAACTCTTTAAGAGTTTTGATATAATTTATGGTTCCTTGATCTGTAGGTTAGTGCCTTTAATGTTTGGATTCTTTTATTCATAAATATTATTGTTAGATATACTCAGCATATCAGTAACAACACTTTATAGAAATAAGAATCACAATATGCTTCAATGTTGTGCAGTACTTGTAAAGCCTATATTGTCTTGCCGTGCATTTCCATAGGTCAGGTGCACATAAGCATATTGTATGTCACATTCGTCCATTACATCTGTGCTTTGTGACATGCAGTCTTGATTTTAAAATGGTCATCCTTGTTTTTTTGTTTAAGGGGAGGCAATGGCCTAGTGGTATTATTGCCAGACTGTTAATCCAGAGGCTCAGGTAATGTTCTGGGGACCTGGGTTCAAATCCCACCATGGCAGATGGAGGAATTTGAATTAAATAAATATCTGGAATTAAGAGTCTAAAGATGACTGTGAATTCATTGTTGATTGTTGGAAAAAACCATCTGGTTCACTAACGTCCTTTAGGGAAGGAAACTGCCATCCTTACTTGGTCTGGCCTACATGTGACTCCAGACCCACAGCAATGTGGTTGTCTCTTAACTGCCCTCTGGGCAACTAGAGATGGGCAATAAATACTGCCTGGCCAGCAACACCCTCATCCTGTGAATGAACAAAAAAAAAACACACCACTTGCTGGTCTTGCAATAATTAAATTATCTATGTAACCTCCTCCAGCCATATACTGTCCAGGACACATGCTCTTCCAAGGTTTCAGTCTTGGGTATCACTGATTTTGATCACCGCACCACTGGTGGCTTTAGCTGCCGGGGCCCTTAGCTCTGGAATTCTGTCTCTAATTCTCTCCAGCTCTCTCCTCCTTTAAAATGCTGCTTGATACCAATCTCTCTGAATGTGGTCTCAGTTCCTTCTCCTCGTAAGAGTAGAACAGTGGCACAGCGGTTCAATAGTTAGCACTGCTGCCTCACAGCGCTAGGGGCCTGAGTTTGACTCCAGCCTCGGGTGCCTGTCTGTGTGGAGTTTGCTCCAGCTACCTCCAACAGTACAAAGGTGTGCAAGTTAGGTGGATTGCCAATGCTAAATTGCCCAAGACTATTCAAGGATGTGCAGGCAAAATGCCTAATTGCTATATAAATAAAAACCGAAAGAGGTTCTGAGGAAGGGTTGCCAGACTTGAAACGTTAACAATCATTTTTTTCTTCACAGCTGCTGCCAGACCTGCTGAGCTTTTCCAGCAACTTTGTTTTTGTGCCTAATTGCTATACCTTGAAGACACATCATTATTCAAGTTCCACTGTGCTCAATCATTTTGTGCTTGTTTAAAATTGATCAAGGAAGAGAATATGAAATCTCTATGATATGCAAAGAGCTAGTTTTCTCCTGATGCTCTTAAGGTAATAATACTCCTGGCTTTTCCCTTGATAAGCACGGCTGCAATACGGCAGGAAAGTAAATTGAAAACTGTCTGATCTTACTAACACAAGCTTCAATCTGGGTGATGAACTATTCATTTGTAACTCATCCTCAGTCTGTAGAATGATAACTGATTTTTACTTTTCATCCAAAACTATAATGAAAATATTTATACCCAGATACATTATGAAGCACAAGGAGAAAAGCTAAAATAGCACAATCAATTTAGCAGATGCAAATTTCAACTGTTGCTTTCCATATAATAGGTACTTTTACTTGGGATCCAAAAGGTTTTAAGATTTCTCACAGTGAGGACCTGTGGGCATTAACAGTGACTGATTTAAAGTCTGTGGAACATGTAATGACTGAAGACTGGAATTTCAAACATCTTTTGAGAAGCTGACACAAGTAGGAGACTTGGTCTGTACATGACCTAAATGAACTAAGGTTTGTGTGGCTGCCACACAGCTTCAGGCTGAAAGTCTCCCTCAGCGTTAATAGAATAACTGAGATGGAAATTCTTCAATGGGCAAAATCATTTTATAATATTTGATGAGTTCATTCATTCCCGCCTATGTGTCACAGGGTCATGGCATCAAATTCCACACTGGGACTCTTGCGCAAAATCTTGAGTGAGACTCCCAGTGTGGTACCAAGGGAGCACTATGTGCAAGATGTTAACATGCTTAACATGTAACATACCTTGTTAAAGATCCCATGCCATTACTTTGATGAAGGAAAATGGCAGAATGCAGAAGACTGTGGATGCTGGAAATTTACAATCAAAACAGAAAACACTGGAAATACTCAGCAAGCTGTGGCAGGATCTGATGGAAAATTTTCCTAAATGCCCCATCTAATCAATATCAATAAGCAAATAATCTGGTCATTTATCCCTCTGTTATTAGTGGGTGCTTGCTATGCATGTACTGGCTGGTACATTTCTTACATTTCAGAGACTATACTTGAAGATGTTTTGATATGCTGTAAAGCACCTTGCAAAGTTTGGAGATTGTGAAGGGCACTACAGCAATATCCTTCCTTTGATCCAATCCTGGCAGGTGGGTATGGATGTAACTATCTGTCCAGAAAATGGCATTGATGTTGCTGTATGGCCCCTGCCAATGCTGATGCCTGGGTCTCCTACTAAACTAATGGAAATGCTCCTGCAAGCTGGTTCCTCTGTGCCAATAGCTCCTCAGAGCTAACGTTTGATTTGATTTGATTTATTTGATTTGATTTATTATTATTGTCATATGTGCCTAGGTAGAGTGAAATGTTTTCAGTCACTCGGAGATAGTAAGAACTGAAGATGCTGGAGGCAGAGTCAATACAGCGCGGAGCTGGAGGAACACAGCAGGTCAGGCAGCATCAGAGGAGCAGGAAAGTTGATGTTTACACCCTTCATCAGGTCTGGGGAGGGGGAAGGGAGCTCAGAAATAAATAGATGGAGGGGTAAAGGTAGGTGGGTTAGTGATACGTGGATGCAGGTAGGGGGTAGTGGAAATTGGTCAGTGGAAAGTGTTGGGTGGATAGGTGGGAAAGCAGATGGACGGGTTGTTTCAGGTCAAGGAGGCAAGAATGGGAAGGTGAGTTAGACAAGTGATGAAGCCGGGAGTGGGGAGATTTTAAAACTGGTAAAATCCACATTTAGGCCATTGGGCTGTAGGCTTCTGAGGAGGAATATGAGGTGCTGCTCCTCCAGTTTGTGTGTGGTGTCATTGTGGTACTGGAGGAAGCCCAGGCTGGACATGTCACCAATCAAGTTACTACAGCTATGTCTCCTTTCTCAGTACCTGCCTACACAGCCAGATCATATCCCATGGACTCCAAACAACGTTCGGACCAAACCGTGACAACCATTATCTACAGGCCATCCAGAACCTCTAGAAACGGTTTTCTCTATGGATTCTCAGCTCCACGCTCACAGCCGTGCACCGGCATCTTCTCTCACTACAGTCAGCCCTACCCGAGCTCACAGCCTCTCTCTCCCAGGCCTGCAAAAGACCTCTACTGTTTTTCATTCTGCGCAGGATTCACACCCTCAACCAACACTTTTTTTCCGCACTATTGGTTATCGAGGGTCGGTAAGTACACTAAACATGCTCGTGCTTACCTCCAAACACAGACTTCCTCCACCACCCCAGACCCCAGATCTATCCAGGATCTCCTTCTCAATGTGCCTGGTGCCATTAACCGCGCACTCGTTTCGGTCACTCCCACCAATACCACCGACAGTGCCACTTCCACCGACAATGCAGCTGACATCAATTATGTCACTACTTATGTTTCCGCCCTTGTGACCATTCCCCCACACACACCCAGTCCCGAGACAGTCTCCACCCCCTCTCCCAGCTCCAGCTCTACACCCAGCCCCAGCCCCCAGACCAGCCGGGTATTCACCATCCCCCAGACCTCACCCTCACTGAGGACTCACCTTCATTCCCCTCCGCCCACCAATCAATGAATTCCGTTCACATCTGGATGTTGAACTCTTTTTCTGCCGCCTCCGCCTCCGCGCCTATTTCTTTGACCAGGCATCTAACCCCTCCTCTACAGACCCCTTCTCCCACCTCCAACACACCCCATCCTCCTGGACACCTCCCCATGGCTTCCTATCCTCCCGCGACCTCTTCATTTCCAACTACCGTTGTGACATCGATTGCCCCAATCTCTCCACCCACCTCACTCATTCTAACCTCTCCCCCATGGAACATGCAGCCCTCTGCTCCAAACCCAACCTCACCATCAAACCCCCAGATAAGGGGGGCACAGTTGTGGTATGGCACTCTGACTTTTACATCACCGAGGCCAGGCCCCAACTCTCTGACACCTCGTCCTACTGCCCCCTCGATTATGACCCCACCCCTGATCACCAAACCATCGTCTCTCAGACCATCAATAACCTCATCACCTCAGGAGACCTCCCACCCACAGCCTCCAAACTCATTGTTTCCCAACCCTTCACCGCCCGGTTCTATCTCCTTCCCAAAATCCACAAACCTGACTGCCCCGGTCAGCCCATTGTCTCTGCATGCTCCTGCCCCACTGAACGCATCTCCGCATATCTCAACTCTTGTCTTTTTCCCCTGGTCCAGGAACTCCCAACCCAAATTTGGGACACTAGCCCCCACGCAGATGGCCTAAAAGCCTTCCACTTCTTCCTCTGCCACAGGCCCAACCAGTCCCCCTCCATCAACACCCTCATCCACCTAACGGAATTTGTCCTTACCCTCAACAACTTTTCCTTTCACTCCTCCAACTTCCTACAAATTAAAGGGATGGCTATGGGCACCTGTACTGCTCCGAGCCATGCCTCCCTCTTTGTAGGGTATGTGGAACAGTCCCTCTTCCACTGTTACACTGGCACCATTTCAACTCCCCCTCCCATTCCTCAGATGACATGTCCATCCTGGGCCTCCTGCAATGCCACAGTGATGCCACCTGAAGGCTGCAGGAACAGCAAATCATATTCAGCCTGGGAACCCTGCAGCCCAATGGCATCAATGTGGATTTCACAAGCTTCAAAATCTCCCCTCCCCCAACCGCACCCCAAAACCAGCCCAGCTCATCTCCACCTCCCTAACCTGTTTTTCCTCTCACGTCAAGCCACACCCCCATCTCCTATCTACTAACATCATCCTGCCCCCTTGACCTGTCCGTCCTCCCTGGACTGACCTATCTCCTCCCTACCCCCCCTACCTACACTC
>JAHRHZ010000273.1:18769497-18783108 GCA_024137785.1 Ginglymostoma cirratum | reverse complement strand
GAAGTGCCAAGTGGATGATCCATCTCGGCCTCCTCCAGTGGTCCCCAGCATTACAGATACCAGCCTTCAGCCAATTCGATTCACTCCACGTGATATCAAGAAACGGTTGGAGACACTGGATATTGCAAAGGCTATGGCCCCAACAACATTCCGGCAATAGTACTGAAGACCTGTGCTCCAGAACTTGCTGCTCCCCTAGCCAATAGTACAGTTATAACACTGACATCTACCTGAAAATGTGGAAAATTGCCCCAGTATGTCATGTACACAAAAAGCACGACAAATCCAATCCGACCAATTACTGCCCCATCAGTCTACTCTCAATCATCAGTAAAGTGATGGAAGGTGTCACTAACAGTGCTATCAAACAGCACCTGCTCAGCAATAACCTGCTCAGTCACACCCAGTTTGGGTTCTGCCAGGGCCATTCAGCTCCTGACATCACTACAGCCTTGGTTCAAACATGGACAAAAGAGCTGAATTCCAGAGGTGAGGTGAGAGTGACAGCCGTTGATATCAAGGAGCCCTGGCAAAATTGGAATCAATGGGTATCAGGGGGCAAACGCTCTGGTGGTAGGAGTCATACCTGACACATAGGAAGATGGTTGTATTTGATGAAGGTCAGTTATCTCAGCTCCAGGACATCTCTGCAGGAGTTCCTCAGGGTAGTGTCCGAAGCCCTACCATCTTCAGCTGCTTCATTCAAGCAGACTTGGAGGGCTGAAGGATCTGTTCCTGTGCTGTATTGTTCTTTGTTCTCTTAGTTATCAATGACCTTCCCTCCATTATAAGGTCAGAAGTGGGGATGTTTGCTAATGATTGCACAATATTCAGTACTATTCGTGGCTCAAAAGAACAAAAGAACAAATGAGACGTACAACACAGGAACAGGCCCTTCGGCTCTCCAAACCTGTGCTGATCATCATGCCCCGACTAAACTGAAAAAAACCTTCTTCCCTATTCGGTCCGTATCCCTTTGTTCTCTGCCATTCATGTAACCATCCAGACGCCTCTTAAATGTTGCAAACGTGCCTGCTTCCTCCACCTCCAGGGCATTCCAGGCTCCTATCACTCTCTGCATGAAAAGCTTTCCTCTCATATCTCCCTTAAACTTTCCCCCCTCACCTTGAATCTGTGCCCCCGTATAATTGAAACTTCAACCCTGGGAAAAAGCCTCTGACTATCCACCCTATCTGTGCCTTTCACAATTTTGTAGATCTCTATCAGGTCTCCTCTCAGCCACCATCTTTCCAAAAACAATCCTAGTCTTTTTAACCTTTCCTCATAGCCAATGCCCTGGAGACCAGGCAACATCCTGGTGAACCTTCTCTGCACTCTCTCCAAAGCCTCCACGTCCTTCTGGTAATGTGGTGACCAAATCTGCACACAATACTCCAAATGCGGCCTAACAAGGGTTTTACATAACTGCAACATGTTTTGCCAACTCTTGTACTCCATGCCCAGGCCGATGAAAGCAAGCATGCCAAGTGTGTTCTTAATCACCTTGGCCATGTGTATTGCCACTTTTAGGGAACTGTCAATCTGCACACCCAGATCCATCTGCATGTTAATGTTCCTAAGGGATCTGCCATTTACAGTATAATTTACACCTTAATATGATCCTCCAAAATGCATCATCTCGCATTTGTCCGGATTAACCTCTATCTGCCATTCCTGAATCCCATGTGATTTTAGTTTTTGTACCAATTGCCATGTAAGACTTTATCAAATGCCTTACTAAAGTCTATATAAACTATATCCACAGCTCTTCCCTCATCAATTATCTTTGTCACTCTTCAAAAAATTCAATCTGGTTAGTGAGACATGATCTTCCCTGTACGAAAACATGCTGCCTATCGCTAACTAGTCATTTTTTCTTCCAACTGCGCATATATCCTGTCCCTCAATATCTTCTCCAAGAGCTTCCCCACCACAGATGTTAGACTCACCAGCCTATAATTTCCTGGATTATCCCTGCTTCCTTTCTTAAACAAGGGAACAACATTGGCTAATCTCCAGTCCACTGGAACCTCACCTGTGGTCAAAGAGGATGTGAAGATATCTGCTAATGACCCAGCTATTTCTTCTCTTGCCTCATAGAAACCTGGGATAGATCCCATCTGGCCCTGGGGACTTGTCTACCTTAATGCAATTTAGAACATCGTAAACGTCCTCTTTTAATATCATGGCATTCTCTAGAGAATGTCTCTAGACTCCTCAGGTACTGAAGCAGTCCATGTCCAAATGCGACAAAATCTGGACAATATCCAGGTTTGGGCTAACAAATGGTAAGTAACATTCATGACACACAAATGCCAGGCTATGACCATCAACAATAAGAGATAATCTAACCACTGCCCAGTGGTGTTACTATCACTGAATCCCACACTGTCAATATCCTGGGGTTATCATTGACGAGACCCCAACTGGGCTGTCCACATAAGCTCCGTGGTGACAACAGCAGGTCAGAGGCTAGGAATACTGTGGCAAGTGACTCACCTCCTGACTCCTCAAAGCCTATCCCCGTCTACAAGGCACAGGTCAGGAGCTTGATGGAATACTCCCCACTTGCCTTGATGAGTGCAGCTTCAACAACACTGAAGAAGCTTGACATCATCCAGGACAAAGCAGCCCGCTTGACTGGCACTACATCCGCAAACATCCACTCCCTCCACCCCTGATGCTCAGTGGCAGCAGTGTGTATAATCTACAAGATGCCCTGCAGAAATTCACCAAAGATCCCCAGACAGCACCTTCCAAACTCACAATCATTTCCATGTAGAAGGACAAGAGCAGCAGAAATATGGGAATACCATCACCTTCAAGTTCTCCTCCAAGCCACTCACCATCCTGACTTAGAAATATATCACTGTTCCTTCACTGTCGCTGGGTCAAAATCCTGGAATTCCCTCCCTAATAGCATTGTGGGTCAACATACAGCATGCGGACTGCAGCAGTTCAAGAAGACAGATCTCCACCACCTTCTCACAGGGCAGCTAGGGCTGGGCAATAAACGTTGGCCAGCCATTGACACCCACATCCCACAGAAATTAATAAATAAAAAAAAACTTGCACCAAAGTCCTGTTCTTCCTTTAGTTCTGTACTTGATGAACCAAACTGGCCTCAAGTCAGCCTTTAAAATCCTTGTCCTTGTTTTGAAATTCCTCCCTCCTGTAACCACCCACAGTCCAACAATATCCATGTTTTCTGTGTTCCTCCAATTCCGGTCTCTTGATTGTCCCCAATATTCATTGGTCTAGTATTGGTAGCCGTGCTTTCAGCTGCCTCAGCCCCAAATGCTGGAGTTCCCTTCCTAAACCTCTCTACCTCTCTCTTTTACTTTCAGACACGCTTTCAAACTTATCTGTTTGATCAAGCTCAATGTTGAATTTTGTAAGATAACTGTTTCGGTGAAGCACCTTGAAGTAAGAAATTTTACAATATTAAAGGTTTTACATAATGCATATGAATGTTGAATGAACATTTTGAATGAGGAATAGGCCTTTAAGCCTCTTGAGGCTTCTACAATATTTTATAAGATCATGAGTCAACTTATTGCTCCAAGTTCTCACCGACTTGATAATCTTTCATCCTTTTGTTTGTCATCGGGAGGTGGTGGTATGGTGTGGGAGTAAGGTCACTGGACTAATTATCCAGAAACCCAGGTTAATGTTCTGGACACGTGGTTCAATTCCTCAATGACAAGAGGCAAAATATGAATTTAATAAAACTCTGGATTAAAAAGCCATCTTAATGGCAACAGTGTAACCACTGTCAATTGTTGTAAAAACCAATTTGACTCACTAATGCTGATGTGGAGCTGAAGGAACACAACAGGTCAGGCAGCATGAGAGGAGCAGGAAAGTCAACGTTTTGGGGCAGGACCCTTGTTCAAAAAATGTTGAATGCTTCCCTATGTTTGGAGAAGGAAAACTGCCATCCTTACTTGGGCTGGCCCACATCAATGTGGGCAGTTGGGCACAGACAATAAATACTAGCCTAGTGATGCCCACATCCTGTTAATGAATGAAAGGAAAAGAATCTATGTAGCTGTACCTTAAAATATTCAAAGACTCTGCTTTCACCACTTTTAAATAAAGAGAATTCCAAAGATATACAACTCTCTCAGAGAGAAAATTTCACCTCATCTCTTGTGTTAAATTATAGTTCTCAACCAATTAGTTTCTTCTGAAATATAATTATCATTACTTTTGTGAACTAGTGCCTCCAAATTTTTACTCATCCAAAATGGACTGTAATAAAATTGCTTCTGAGAACTTTCAGGGTTCTAATCTATGATAAATGTTGACCTGCTTAGAAATCCAAGAAGGAAATGAAACATACTTAAGTTAATTAGTACTGTTCTTTAATTCATGAATACATTTATCTTTTGCAATCTACTTCAGTGATTTTCTTTTAAAAACCTTCAGCTGAAACTTGAAGTAACCTCAACTATTTCAGTTGATCTATCTTGCAGCTGTTCATGCTTACAATTATTTAAAGCCTCGCGGAAGGTATTTTGTGCTGTTAGCAAGATGTAATCTTTCAATGTAAAAAAATTCCAATCAGTAACAGATGAGCAAATTTCAGTGTATAATCCACAGAGACTTGTCTGTCCTGCAATCTTTAATCCACATAAATCTCCTCTAAATACTGTCCAGCCATCCCTTCTTGTATTCTTTCATTTGTATAATGTTCTACTTAATCCACAGCAGTCTGTAACTAGATTTTACATTTACATTGACAGTAATGAAACAATGCTGCAGTGTTTGTATGAGAGTACAAGCAGTGTCTGAGAATGCTAACGTACAAAGAATTATTATATAGTTCACACCTGAAAAGTCAGACATTACATGACATTGAATTTACAGCACAGAAATAAGTCATTCAACCCAAAAGATTCCTTAGTATTTATGCTACATGCAAGACATTAAGGTAAACATCATCATCTACAGCAATCAAGTAAAATTTATTTTATAAGTCAAATCTCAAGGTTGACAAGTCTACAGGGATAGATTGCACAAGATTGTTAAGCAGCCTTTATGCCTCAGACTTAATTGAGGTAGTGGCATGGAAGCTGAAGGGTTGAAGGGTTTAGGCCCGAAATGTCAAGTTTTCCTGCTCCTATGATGCTGCTTGACCTGCTGTGTTCATCCAGCCCCATGCTTGTTGTCTCGGGTACCCAACTAAAACTGTTTTGCTCAGTTAAAGACCAGCCCCTATGCTCCAATTTGCCTTGGGCAAAAATTGGTGATGTAAAGAGGCTGAAGTAAATCATGATGATGTAGATGATCACATTACTCTGATATTACTAAGAGAGGAGACACCAATCTAAAATCAGCATGTGAAAAAAGAGTTCTTAGATACCACACCAGAGAGCTGTATTTGAAAACTCTCAAATTAGAGACAATTTTCATCACCCCTTGACATTCAAAGGTGTTAGCATCACCAAATTCTCCATTGTCAACGTCCTGTGGATTACCATTGACCATAAACTGAACTGGACTAGCCATATAGAATATAGAGTATAGAAAGTCATTAACTTAGGAAAACAGTTGACGGTCAGGATCTTTTTCCCCAGAGTTGAAATATCTAATACTAGGGTGCATGCATTTAAGGTAAGGGGGAAAAATTCAAAGGAGATGTGAGGGGTAAGTTTTTTCCATAGAGAGTGATGGGAGTCTGGAATGCACTGCCAGGGGTGGTAGTGGAGGCAGCTTCAATGAGGGTATTTAAGGAACTTTTAGATAAGCACACGAATATGCAAGGAATGGAGAGATACGAAGCAAGGGCAGGCAGAAGGGATTAGTTCAATTTGGCATCATGGTCAGCACAACATCGTAGGTCGAAGGGCCCATTCCTGTGCTGTACAGTTCTATGTTCTATGTTCTAAAACAAAGAGGGGGCATGAGAAAACACTGGTGGGTAAGATTAGGGAGAATCCCAAGATATTCAATAAGAATATCAAGGGAATGAGGATAACCAGGGAAAGAGTAGAGCTCATTTGGGAGAAAGCAGGAAATGTGTGTATGGAACTGGAAGACAATGGTACGGTGTTAAATGAATACTTCACTCCTGTTTTCACTTTGGAGAAGAAGGATGTAGGTACAGAATTCAGGAAGACGTCTGTGAGTTCCTTGAGCGGTTTAACATAGGCAGTAAGGAGACATTAGGGGTTTGGCAGGCTTAAAAATGGACAGACCCTGACAGCCAGATGATTTGTATCCCAGGCTGCAGTGGGAGATGAGGGAGGCAATTACAGGAGCACGAACCCAAATGTCAAATTCGTCTCTGGCCCACAGGGGATATGCCACAGGAGTGAAAGACAGTGGTTTAGGTAAACCAGCAAATTACAAACTAGCCAGTCTCAACATCTGTGGTAGGGAAACTATTGGAGAAAATTCTGAAGGAGAGAATTAATCTTCACTTGGAGAAGCAAGGTTTGATCAGGCATAGTCAGCATGGCTTTGTCAGAGGGAAGTCATGTCTTACAAACTTGATTGGATTCTTTTGAGGAAGTGACTAGGTTTGAGGATGAGGATAGTCTAATTGATGTTGTTTATATGGATTTCAGCAAAGTCTTTGACAAGGTGCCACATGGGAGAATGTAAGATAAAGTAAAAGCACACAGGACCCAACGCACCTCTGCAAGTTGGATTCAAAATTGGCTTAATGGTAGGAGACAGAAGGCGATGGTAGAAGGCCGTTTATATGACTGGAGGCTGTATTCAGTGGCTTACTACAGGGATCAGTTCTTGCTCCTTTATTCTTCATAGTGTATATAAAAGATGCAGAAGAAAATGTGGGTTGTGTTGATAAGTAAGTTTGCAAATAACAATGGGACTAGTTTGGTGTTTGACAATGAGGGAGAAGGTTTTAGGTCATAGCAGGATTTTGATGAATTGCTTAGATGGGCAGATCAGTGGCAGATGGAAATTAACCCTGATAAGTGTGAGGTAATGCATTTTGGAAGAACACTCTTCACTGGCATGGGTGAGTGCAATTCTAACAACACTCAAGAAACTTGACACCATCCAGGGCAAACCAGCCCACTTGACTGGCACCACATCCACAAACATTCACTCCCTCCACCACCAACATTCAGTAGCAGCAGTGTGTACTATCTACAACAAGCACTGCAGAAATTTACCAAAGATCCAAAGGCAACATTTTCGAAACCCATGACCACTTCCATCTAGAAGGACAAGGGCAGCAGGTAAAAGGGAACACCACCCCGTAAAAGTTCCCCTCTAATCCACTCACCATCCTGACTTGGAAATATGTTGCCATTCATTCAGTATGTTGGGTCAAAATCCTGGAATTCCCTCCCTCATGGCATTGTGGGTCTACACCACATAGACTATAGCCATTTAAGAAGGCAGCTCACCAACACCTTCTCAAAAGCAACCAGGGTTAGGAAATAAATGTTGGCCCTGACAGAGATGCCCACATAAGAAATGAATAGGAAAACAAAAGTTAAACATTTTACCATATGAAGATATCAGCAAAGGAGATTTGCAGTATATAAGGAGTTGAAGATTAATAATAAGGAGCAAGCAGCCAGAGGAACAGCATTTGTGCTGACCTCCACATCACAGAGACACTCCAAACTGGTATCTCAATGTGTAGTTAGCAGTATTGGCTTGAAGCACAAGGTAACGCAGGAGAGGGCATTAACTTCTGTCCATTATTTTTCCTCTCTCTTCACAGATGCTGGGGGAGGCAATGGCCTAGTGGTATTATCTGTAAATCCAGAAACCTGGATAACATTTGCAGGGATTCAGGCTCAAATCCCACCATGGCAGACGGTGGAATTTGAATTCAACAAAATATCTGGAATTAAGAATCTAATGATGATCATGAATCAATTGTCAGAAGAAACCCATCTAGGAGGAACACTGCCATCCTTACCTGGTCTGGCCTACATGTGACCCACAGCAATGTGGTTGACTCTGAACTGCAGGATGGGCAATAAGTGCTGCCTAGCCAGCAATGCTGTCATCCCATGAATGAATAAAGAAAAATGCTGCCTGCTCTGCTGTTAAGATTTCAGCAGCTGCAGTATTTTCAATTTTGTTTCAATATAAGAATTTAAGACGTGCAAGTTTGTCCAACCTTTATGTACAGCAGCAAGCCATCGTTAAAGGGAGGAGGCAACTTTAATTTTGAGATGTTATGAAGATGATGGTAGTGGGAGAGGAGCATATAGTTGTAAAGTCATGTTCAAACACAGTCAGTTAAATAAAAAGAAGCAATCTATTTGTAATTTCACATGAAAGTCCTGGACTGAAGCCCTTTTGAGTGACAATTTGATGATCAGCCAAGATGATAATGTTCAGTGTAAAGAGCTACAAGGAGTAACGACCACAACATTTGAAACAGTCGGAACATCTGGTTTATATATAGTTATACCAGTGCGTATGGATTTGCAAGGAAATTTTAAGTCATGATGCCATTTGATCTTATGGCTAGAATATTTTTTAAGACCAAGCGAGGTATGCTCAATTTTTAGCAATGCCTTCTTTCAAATGAGTCATTAGAAGTCACGGCCTTGCATGCTTATTTAGGTGAATGTAAGTGATCTCATAGCACTGTTTAAAGGAAGGCAGGAAGTGCCTCTGCTGGCCTAGCTGGCATTCCTCCTTCAAACAACCTTGCCAAAAGCAGATCATGTTGCCATTCATACATTTGCTGTTCGTGGGAGCTTGGTTTGGATGGATTGGCTGCTGCATTTGGTGGCAAAACTAAAGCGATCGGAATTCAGAAGTCATCTGTTGGTTGTAAAGTGATTTGGGACATGTAGAGGATGTGATAAAGTGTTATCTATTAAATACAAGTTATTTCTTTTATCAAAAGCTAGAGGCATTGAACTCGGTGCTCATGCAGGCAGTGTGGAATGTGAGATCTACATTCTTGTGAGAGAACTGCAACAAGCTTTATCAGCCTAACTATATACAGAGGGTGGGAAAAGAGGAATCTGAGCCTAATGAACCCAATGTTGTCTGAAATCACTATGACATAGTTTCTTTCACCCATAGTTTCAGGGTAAAGGTATACTCTACTTTCTATCACTGCTCTGCATGAAGAGGATTATAGCAATCACTACCAGGAGCTGGGTTTTCATAGCACCCTCGTACCCTCCCTCTGGACCATAATGTCAGCGGCGAGCCCACCCATGATCTTGACATATGTGCTACTGCAATTTAGGGTGGGGTGATGGCCTAATGATATTATCACAGGACTGTTGATCCAGATAATGTTCCAGGGAATCCAGGTTTGAATCCCACTAAGGCAGATGGTGGAATTTGAATTCAATAAAATATCTGGAATTAAGAATCTAATGATTCCTGGAACTCGCTGCTGGGGGAGGTAGTAGAAGCAGATACAATAGTGACATTCAAAGGACGTCTTGACAAATATATGGATAGGATGGGAATAGAGGGATACGGTCCCCAGAAATGTAGAGGGTTTTAGTTGTGACGGGCAGCATGTCAGTGCAGGCTTGGAGGGCCGAAGGGCCTGTTCCTGAGCTGTAGTTTTCTTTGTACATGTGACTCCAGACCCGCAGTAATATGGTTGACTGGGTAATTAGGGATGGGCAATAAATGCTGCCTAGCCAGCGACGCCCTCACCCTGTTAATGAATAAAGAATGGAAAATTAATGCTGCAAGCAGCATTAATTGTCTTAATCTCAAAAGAACATCCTACTGTGGAGAGCTGTCAGCTAATTTGAATTGGCAGAAGCTCTACAGTCCCAGCTCTCCCCTCCTCTACCTCCTTCGAGACTTTTAAGATGCTCGTTGAAACTAATTGCCTGACCTTAAGCTCCTGGTTTAAATATCTATGGGTCAGTATCATACATTGCCATGTCATATATTGAGGGTAGATGAATCATTTTTACAATCTTGAGCTTTGTATGCAAGGTTTACCATTTTATTACATTTCATGCATGTTTGATGAATTTAGTTATCTCAAGTAAAGGAAAATATTGCCTGCCTTTCTGACCTGAATTGTATCACCTGGCAGATACTTCTTAGATGGGAAAGAAAGGAATTGATTGTAATGTTACTTCAAAACTATTTGAGCACTATTTTATCATGCGTGTGCACAGATATGTAGTCAGAACTAGTGGAGTGCCATAGGGATCAGTGCTGGGGTCACAATTATTCACAATATATATCAAAGACTTGGATGAGGAAAGTGAATGTATTGTGGCGATGTTTGCAGAAGTAGGTGAGAAAGCAAGTGGTGATGAGGACACAAACAGGGATATAGGCAGATTAAATGATTGAGCAAAATGTTGGCAGATTTCTATGTGGTGAGATTTAGCAGACAAATAGATGGGTGACTGCAAGGAGAGGCAGGCAGGTAGTGCGGGAGTCTCCTGTAGATATTCCCTTCTCAAACAGGTATACCATTTTGGATACTGATGGAGGGATAGCCTCTCAGGAGACAGTTCAAGCAGCAGCCAGGCCTGTGGCACCACAATAGGTTCTGCTATAGAGTAGGGTGGAGCAAAGTCCAGGCAATTGATAGTAGTAGGTAACTTGATAGTCAGGGGCACAGACAGGCATTTCTGTGGCCATGAATGAGACTCTAGGATGGTGTGTTCCCTCCCTGGTGCCAAGGTCCTGCATGTCTCGGAGCAGGTACAGGGCATCCTGAAATGGCGTGGGGGTGGAAAACAGACAGACGTCATTGTCCACATTGACATGGGTAAGAAGAAGGAAGAGGTTCCGTGAAGACAATTCAAGGAGCTAGGTAGGGAGCTAAAAAGCAGGACTACCAGGATAGTAATCTCAGGATTACTATCCGTGCCACGGGATAGCGAAGCTAGGAACGGAGACGGAGTACGGTTGAACACGTGGCTACAGAGCCGGTGTAGAAGGGAGGGCTTTAGATAGATGGATCATTGGGATGTCTTCTGGGAAAGGTGGGACCTGTACAAGAAGGACGGGTTGGACCTGTACAAGAAGGACGGGTTGCACCTGAACTGGAGAGGCCCCAATATCCCGGGCTGGAGGCTTGTTAGAGCTCTTCGGGAGGGTTTAAACTAGTGTAGCAAGGGGTGGGAACCAGAACAACAGGCCAGTATGTGCAGGGACTTGGGGTAAAGGAGAGACTGAGATATGAATAGTGCAGAATAACAGCAGGCTGAGGGAAGTCATGGGGCTCAGAGGGACTGGAGGTCTGGTGTGCATTTACTTCAATGACAAAAATATAACAGGTAAGACAGATGGACAAAGAGCATGGATTACTGCATGGAATTATGATGTTATTGCCATTACGGAGACACGGTTAAAGGATGGGCAGGACTGGCAGCTTAACATTCCAGGATATCGCTGTTTTAGATGGGGTAGAAAGGGAAACAAAATGGGTGGGGAAGTTGCATTGCTGATTAGGGATCACATCACAGCTGTGTTGAGGGAGGACACATCGGAGGGATCTTGCAGTGAAGCATTATGGGTGGAGCTTAGGAATAGGAAGGGTGAAATCACAATGTTGCGAGTTTTCGAAATACCTCCCAGCAGCCCACAGGACCCAGAGGAGCAGATATGAGGTCAGATATGAGAAAGGTGTGAAAAAAGCAGGTTAGTTATGGTGGGTGACTTCAACTTTCCTCTTACTGACTGGGACTCCTTTAAAGCCAGGGGCTTGGATAGAGAGCAATTTGTTAGATGTGTCCAGGAGGGCTTTCTGAGACAGTATGTTGACATAACAAACAGAGAGGGGAACATACTAGATTTGGAATTCATAGAATCATTGAATCTGCACAATGTGGTAACAGGCCGTTTGGCCCAACATGTTCACACAGACCCTCTGAAGATCATCACATCCAGATCCATCTCCTAACCCTATCCCTGTATTTCCCATAGCTAACTCATCTAAGCTATACATCCCTGAACACTATGGGCAATTTAGCATGGCCAATCTACCTAACTTGCACATCTTTGGACTCTGGGAGGAAACTGGAGCATCTGGTGAAAACCCACAGACACGGGATGAATGTGCAAACAGTCAGTCACCTGAGGCTGGAATCGAACCCAGGTCCCTTGCGCTGTGAGGCAGCAGTGCCAACCATTGAGCCACTGTGCTACCTCCTGAACCACCGTGCCACCCCTATGAAGAAATGATCCAGAACAGGTGATCGATGTTTCAGTAGGAGAGCATTTTGGGCTAAGTGACCATAACTCTATTAGATTTCACGTAGTCATGGACAAGGACAACAGTGACCCTTGTGTGAGGATCTTTAATTGAGCAAGGGCCAATTACATCCAAATTAGATGGGAACCGGGGAATATGTATTGGGAGCAGTTACTTGAGGGCAAATCTTTGTGGGAAGCTTTTAAAGACCAGTTGATGAAAGTGCAGGACATGCATGTCCCTGCAAAACTGAAGTGTAGGAATGGCAAGATCAAGGAACCATGGATGACAAGGGGAAATGTAAGCTTAGCCAAAAGGAAAAAGCAGGCGTACTATAGGACTAGGCAGCTACAAACTGACGAAGACCTTGAGGAGTATAGAGAAATTAGGAAGGAACTTGAACACGGAAATAGAAATATCTTTAGCAAAAAGGGTTGAGGGGAATCCCAAGGCTTTTCATGCATATATTAGAAAAAAGATGGTAGCAAGGGAAAGAGTAGACCCACACAAGGTCAAAGAAGGGAAGTCGTACGTGGAGCCACAGCAAGTGGGTGAGATCCTTAATGAGTACTTTGTATCGGTATTCACCGAGGAGAAGGACATGACTGATGTTGAGGTCAGGGGTGAGTGTGTGAATACTCTAGAGAATGTCAATATATTAAAGGAGGAATTTTTGGGTATCCTAAACTGCATTAAGGTAGACAAGTTCCCATGGCCAGATGGGATCAAACCTAGGATTCTGCAAGAGGCAAGAAAAGAAATAGCTGGGGCATTAGCAGATATCATCATATCCTCTTTGACTACAAAGTTCCAGGGGACTGGAAATTAGCCAAAGGTGTTCCCTTGTTTAGGAAAGGAAGCAGGGAAAATCCAGTAAATTGTAAGTGAGTCTAACATCTGTGGTGGGGAAGCTCTTGGAGAAAATATGAGGGTCAAGGTGTATGCACAGTTGGAAGAAAAATGACTAGTTAGCGACAGGCAGCATGGTTTTGTACAGGGAAGGTCATATCTCACCAACCTGATAGAATTTTTTGAAGAGGTGACGAAGATAATTGATGACGGAAGGGCTGTGGATGTACTTCATATGGACTTTACTGAGGCAATTGATAGGGCCAAACATGGCAGATTGGTACAGAAACTAAAATTATATGGGATTCGGGGTGGGCTGGCTAGATGGATACAAAACTGGCTGGTCACAGAAAACTGAGGGTAGCTTTGGAAGGGTGTTTTTCAGAATGGTAACTAGTGGTGTTCCACAGGGATCAGTCTAGGGTCCTCTGTTGTTTGTAGTATATATAAATGACCTGGAGGAAAATGTGGGTGGTCTGATTAGTAAGTTTGCAGATGGCATGAAGATTGGTGCAGTTGCTGATAGTGACGATGATTGTGAAAGGGAAAAACTGGATATAGATAGATTGGCAGAGATAAAAGGTACTGCAGATGCTGGAGAATCCGAGATAACAAGC
>JAHRHZ010000273.1:18731798-18769097 GCA_024137785.1 Ginglymostoma cirratum | reverse complement strand
GCATCATAGGAGCAGGAAAGCTTGACGTTTTGGGTCTAGACCCTTTACCAGAAAATCTGCAGTACCTATTATCTCGCCTGCAGACATTTCTTCAGTTTTCAGAGTATTTCCAAAATCCTCTAACAGCTGTAAAGCCTGTTCTGATGATTCTTGCCTTCTGGCTAAACCACAATGAATGTCCTGGGATCCTTAAATAGTTGTGGGTGCCTCTTTTTGACTTGAGGCTATTCCTCCTGCATTTGCTGTGGTGGCACAAAAACCTAAGCAGCCCCTTTTCTCTGCTGCCAACACAAAACTGCTGCACGTGAGAGACAGGGAAGCCTGTAACCTGATCTAAAAAAAATCACAGCAGGTCAAGCAGCATCATAGGAGCAGGAACTGCTCCTATGATGCTGCTTGACCTGCTGTGTTCATCCAGCCCCATGCTTGTTATCATAGATAGATTGGCAACTTGGGCACAGAAACGGCAGATGGAGTTTAATCCAGACAAATGTGAGACGATGCTTTTTGGAGGATCAAATTTAAGTGTGAATTATACTGTAAATGGCAGAACTGTTAGGAACATTAACATACAGTCAGATCTAGGAGTATAGGTCCACAGTTCCTTAAAAGTGGCAATACAGGTGGCCAAGGTGATTAAGAAGCCATGTGGCATGTTTGCTTTCATCAGCCCGGGCGTGGAGCAGAAGAGTTGGCAAAACGTGTTGCTGCTATATAAAACCCTGTTACGCTGCATTTGGAGTACTGTGTGCAGTTTTGGTCACAACATTACCAGAAGGATGTGGAAGCTTTGGAGAGAGTGCACAGAAGGTTCACCAGGATATTGCCTGAATTCAAGGGCATTGACTATGAGGAAAGATTAGAAAGACTAAGATTGTTTTCACTGGAAAGATGGCGGCTGAGAGGAGACCTGATAGAGATCTACAAAATTGTGAAAGGCATAGATAGGATAGAGAGTCAGAGACTTTTTTCCAGGGTTGAACTTTCAATTACAAGGGGGCACAGGTTCAAGGTGAGAGTGGGAAAGGTTAGGGAGATGTGCGAGGAAGGTTTTTCATGCAAAGAGTGGTAGGAGCCTGGAATGCACTGACAGAAGAAGTGGTGGATGTGGGTATGTTGGTGACATTTAAGAGGCATCTGGATGGTTACATGAATAGGGAGGGAATAGAGGGATATGGACCAAATAAGGGTGGAAGATTTGTTTTTTAGTTTAGTTAGGGCATGGTGATCGGCACAGGCTTTGAGGGCCTTTTTGTTCTCTTGTTCTTTGGTTTGTTCTTTAGCAGGAAGCATAGAGAAGCTAAATATTATTTACGTGGAAAAAACTACAACACAGAGGGATTTGAGATCCCTGTTCATAAATCACAAAAAGCTTGCATACAATTTCAATAGGTAATAGGGAAGACAAATTGAACGTTGGCTTTCATTTCAGACATTGGAGCATTAAAAATAGGACCGTCTTGATAAATGTATGCAAGGCACTTATCAGACTCTTATCTAAGGAAAGATATACTGACATTGGAGACAGTCTAGAGAAGTTTCACTGGGCTAATCCCAGATGTGGAGGTGCTATCACATGAGGAGAGGTTGAGTAGGTTGAGCCTGTACTCATTGGAGTTCAGAATGAGAGGCGACCTTATTGAAACATACAAGATTCTTAGAGGACTCGATGGGGTAGATGTAGAAAGGTTGTTTTCCCTCATGGTAGAATCTAGGAGCAGGCAATTTAATCTCAAAGTAAGGAGTTGTCTATTTAAACAGAGATGAGGAGGAAATTTTTTTCTCCCAGAAGGTGGTGAATCTGTGGCATTCTTTACCATAGAGGGCTGCAAAGGCTGGGTCATTAAGTATATTTAAGGCTGAGATAGATAGATTCTTGATCTGTATCAGAATCCAAAGATTATGGGGAAATATAGAAACATAGAAGACAGGAACAGGAGGAGGCCATTCGGCCCTTTGAGCCTGCTCCATCATTCTTCACGATCGTGGCTGATCATCCAACTCAATAGCCTAATCCTATTTTCTCTCCAGAACCTCTGATCCCATTCGCCCCACATGCTATGTCTAGTTGCCTTTCGAATACATTCAATGTTTTGGTATCAACTACTTCCTGTGGTAATGAATTCCACAGGCTCACCACTCTTTGGGTGAAGAAATGTCTCCTCATCTCCATCCTAAATGGTCTACCCTGAATCCTCAGACTGTGACCCCTGGTTTTGAACACACCCACCATCAGGAACATCCTTCCTGCAACTACCATGTCCAGTGCTGTTAAAATTTTATAAGTTTCTATGAGATCCCCCCTCATTTGTCTGCAAAACCAATCCCAACTGAGTCAATCTCTCCTCATATGTCAGACCCACCATACCAGAGCCAGCCTGGTAAACCTTCGCTGCATTCCCTCAAGAGCAAGAGCATCCTTCCTCAGAAAAGGAGACCAAAACTGCAGCACACAAAAGGCAGCCAAGTGGACCTGAGGATTATCACATTTGCCATGATCTCATTGAAAGGTGGAATAGACTTGATGGGCTCAATGGATTGCTTCTGCTCTTATGGTCTAAGAATGCCACATAACTCACTTCTGTACCAAAACAGCAATGTATCATACTACACCTCACAATGAGAGTTGGAAAATTACACTCAATATAAGGTCCAATAATTGTGTTTAAAAGTTTGTTTTTTTACCAAACCTCTGGGGAGCACAAGATGTACATTAAAGAGTATTGAAATGTTGCAGTCAGATAGATGAACATGGCAGGAGATTCATGTGGTATACAATCTGTGGCAGAAAACTGTGAGCTGAATGGATTGTTTCAATGCTGTATACTCTGTGTAATTATTATTGTAGTTTTGAAATGTAGATTCATATCATTTGCAAAATTTTCCCTCTTTTAAAACAGATGTGTTGGTGAATGTCTTGGGTTGCAATTAACATGCCACCCCCACCACCGAGATAACTCACTTGCCCTCACAGGCATACGGCATAATTTGGCGTCATGTTCGGCACAACATCATGGGTTGAAGGGCCCGTTCCTGTGCTGTACTTATTCTATGTTCTCTGCTCACCCGCAAATCAGGTTAAGAGTTGACCGATGAGCGAGAGTTAGTTTGTTGCTCTGTCACAGGCCTCAACACTGGTTACCAGGGTCACCAGAAGCTGCTGGCAAAATAGGTGAGATAACAAGCTGTAGAGCTGGATGAACACAGTAGGCTAAGAAGCATCATAGAGCAGGAAAGCGGACGTTTCGGGTCTAGAAAACTTCTTCAGAAATGGGGAAGGGGAAGGGGGCTCTGAAATAAATAGGGAAAGAGAGGGAGGCGGATAGAAGATGGATAGAGGAGAAGATAGGTGGAGAGGAAACAGACTGGTCAAAGAGGCGGGGATGGAGCCAATAAAGGTGAGTGTAGGTGGGAAGGTAGGGAGGATGTAGGTCAGTCCAGGGAGGACGGACAGGTCAGGGGGGGCGGGATGAGGTAGGGGATGGGGGTAGGGCTTGAGGTGGGAGGAGGGGATAGGTGGGAGGAAGGACAGGTTAGGGAGGCGGGGACGAGCTGGGCTGGTTTTGGGATGCAGTTGGGGGAGGGGAGATTTTGAAGCTTGTGAAGTCCACATTGATACCATTGGGCTGCAGGGTTCCCAAGTGGAATATGAGTTGCTGTTCCTGAACCTTCGGGTAGCATTGTTGTGGCACAGCAGAAGGCCCAGGATGGACGCGTCGTCTGCGGAATGGGAGGGGAGTTGAAATGGTTCGCGACTGGGAGGTGCAGTTGTTTAGTGCGAACCGAGCATAGGTGTTCTGGGGGAATGGTGAAGACTCGGCAGAGCTGGGTGCTGCTGTCTCCTCTGGAGCTGCCATCCACAACCGCATCACCTCAGGTGACCTCCCACCCACAGCCTCCAACCTCATCGCTCCCCAACCCCGCACCGCCCGCTTCTATCTCCTTCCCAAAATCCACAAACCTGACTGCCCTGGTTGACCTATTGTCTCCGCCTGCTCCTGCCCCACCGAACTTATCTCCACCTATCTGGACTCCATTTTCTCCCCCTTGGTCCAGGAACTCCCTACCTACATCCGTGACACCACCCACGCCCTCCACCTCCTCCAGAACTTCCAATTCCCCAGTCCCCAACACCTCATCTTTACCATGGACGTCCAGTCCCTATACACCTGCATTCCCCATACAGATGGCCTAAAGGCCCTCCGCTTCTTCCTGTCCCGCAGGCCCGACCAGTCCCCCTTCACTGACACCCTCATCCGCTTAGCCGAACTCGTCCTCACCCTCAACAACTTCTCTTTCAATTCCTCCCACTTCCTACAGACAAAAAGGGTGGCCATGGGTACCCGCATGGGCCCAAGCTATGCCTGCCTCTTTGTAGGTTACGTGGAACAATCCCTCTTCCGTACCTACACTGGCCCTAAACCCCACCTCTTCCTCCGTTACATTGATGACTGTATCGGCGCCACCTCGTGCTCCCACGAGGAGCTCGAACAGTTCATCCACTTCACCAACACCTTCCACCCCAACCTTAAGTTCACCTGGACCATCTCGAATACCTCCCTCTCCTTCCTGAACCTCTCTGTCTCCATCTCCGGCAACCACCTAGAAACCGATTTCCATTTCAAGCCCACCGTCTCCCACAGCTACCTAGAATACACCTCCTCCCACCCACCTTCCTGCAAAAATGCCAGCCCCTATTCCTAATTCCTTCGCCTCCGCCGCATCTGCTCCCAGGATGAGGCATTCCACTCCCGTACATCTCAGATGTCCTCGTTTTAAAAGGACTGCAACTTCCCCCCCTCAGTGATCGAGAACGCCCTCGACTGTGTCTCCCACATTTCCCACAACTCATCCCTCACACCCCCTCCCCGCAATAAAAACCAAAACAGAATCCTCCTCATCCTCACCAACCTCTGGATCCAACGCATCATTCTCTAACACTTCCGCCATCTACAATCCGATCCCACCACCAAAGACATTTTTCCCTCCCCACCCTTATCTGCCTTCAGGAGGGACCACTCTCTCTGTGACTCCACTGTCCGCTCCACACTCCCCTCCAGCCCCACCACACCCGACACTTTTCCCTGCAACCACAGGAAGTGCTACACCTGCCCCTACACCTCACCCCTCAACCCCCTCCCAGGCCCCAAGAAGACTTTCCACATCAAGCAGATGTTCAGCTGCACATCTGCTAACGTGGTATACTGCATCCGCTGAACCCATTGCGGCCTCCTCTACATTGGGGAAACCAAGCGGAGGCTGGGGGGGCCGATTTGCAGAACACCTACGCTCGGTTCGCACTAAACAACTGCACCTCCCAGTCGCGAACCATTTCAACTCCCCCTCCCATTCCGCAGATGACATGTCCATCCTGGGCCTCCTGCAGTGCCACAACGATGCTACCCAAAGGTTGCAGGAACAGCAACTCATATTCCGCTTGGGAACCGTGCAGCCCAATGGTATCAATGTGGACTTCACAAGCTTCAAAATCTCCCCTCCCCCTACCGCATCCCAAAACCAGCCCAACTCATTCCCGCCTCCCTAACCTGTCCTTCATCACACCTATCCCCTCCGCCCACCTCAAGCCCCACCCCCATTCCCTACCCACTAACCTCATCCCGCCCCCTTGACCTGTCTGTCCTCCCTGGACTGACCTATCTCCTCCCTACCTCCCCACCTACACTCACCTTTACTGGCTCCATCCCCGCCTCTTTGACTGGTCTGTCTCCTCTCCACCCATCTTCTCCTCTATCCATCTTCTATCCGCCTCCCCCTCTCTCCCTATTTATTTCAGAACCCCCTTCCCATCCCCCATTTCTGAAGAAGGGTCTAGACCCGAAACGTCAGCTTTCCTGCTCCTATGATGCTGCTTGGCCTGCTGTGTTCATCCAGCACTACACTTTGTTATCTCAGATTCTCCAGCATCGGCAGTTCCTACTATCTCTGGCAAAATAGGTGATGTTAGTTTCTGCACCCTGAAGCTCACCAATCAAGATTTACCCCTTGGTGAATCCAGCAGTGAGAATTTAAGTTTCTTGCTTCTTCTTTTTGCAGGGTGGGTGTCATGGAGAGTGAAGCGTCGGGACTCGGAGGAAAGGGTCAGGGTCACGGTTTTCAGACCCCACCCCTTTATCCTTATCCATTCCTCCAGCTTGCAGCAATTGGAGACCACTCCCGCATTCCCCTCCCCTCCCCCGCCCCACACCTGGCAAATGGGTAAACAGGTCACTTTGATTACCCATTTAGGAAGACAGCCAACTTTCTTGCTTACCGCCCCTGACAGCAGGTGATCAGAGACACTGGCGAATTAAAAGTGGCCATTAATTGATAAATTTAAGGGGACAAATTGTTGATGAGTCAGGAAAGTACTCAGTGGATCTTCTCAGTCAGGTCTTAATTGCGGGAATAGCAAGAAGAGAGAAGAAGAGGTTTTCCAAGGCCTCCTGGCCTCATTATTTCCACTTCTTACCACCCTTTATGCTACTGCCAACGGAGAACAAAAATGTGCCCAAAGTGTATATTGTGTCTGGACATAAAGTCACAAAAATGTTAAATTAAAGAGTCATTCTACTCATTAAGACTTATGTTATTTTTCTTAACTGGACGCACCAATTCTAACATAAAAACAGAAATTGCTGGAAAATCTCAGCACGTCTGGCATCATCAGAGAAATCAGAGTTAACATTAACTTCAGTTCTGAAGGCTCACTGGACCTGAAACATCAACTCTGATTTCGTTCCACAGATGATGCCAGATCTGCTGAGATTTTCCAGCAATTTCTGTTTTCGTTTCAGATTTCCAGCATCCGCAGTTCTTTTGTTTTTTTCCTACCAAATCTAACGTTCATTCCCCAATCTTTTAATAGTTCTCATTTTCAAGGAACTGTCTAACTTTATTTTTTAAAAAAAATGTTTTCAACATTAGGGGTGACATGGTGGCTGTAGGGTAGCATGGTGGCTGAGTGATTAGCACTGCTACCTCACAGTGCAGGGACCCAGGTTCAATTCCACTCTTGGGTGACTGTCTGTGTGGAGTCTGCACATTCTCCCCGTGTCTGTGTGGGTTTTCTCCAAGTGCTCCAGTTTCCTCCCACAGTCCAAAGATGTGCAGGTTAGATGGATCAGCCATGCTAAATTGCCCAGAGTGTGCAGACTAGGTGGATTAGCCATAGAAATGCAGGGTTACAGGGATAGGGTAGGGGGTGGGTCTGGGTGGGTTGTCCTTTAGGTGATAGGTGTGGACTCGATGATTTGAATGGCCTGCTTCCACACTGCGGGAATTCTATGATTCTCTAAAACTCTGTTTTAATAAAACTTGAAGGAACAAGAAACAGGTTTATATTCTTTGGACCTTTTGTGGACTGATAAGTTTTTAAACTACCTTTTCATTCATTTTCAGCTTGATGGCTTCCAAAATTCTTTGGTGATATTGTCATAGGATCTTTTGAGTGCAACTATAAGACTATAAAATGTAGAAACAGAAGTAGACCATTCAGCAATTCAATCTCAACTCCATTTCCTGCCTTTTCTCCATACCCCTTGAATGCCTTGCTGATAATAACTCTGCCTATCTCAGTCATAAATATACATAATAAGCAAACCACTGGGGCTCTATGCAATAAAGAATTCCACAGAAACACAACCCCGTAGCAGAAGAAATTCCTTTTCGTTGCTGTCTTAAATGGGTGACCTTTTAATCTGAGATTATTCCCTCTTGTCCCAGACTGTCCCACAAGGGAAAACAACCTCTCCAAATCTATCCTGTCAACCCTTTTCAGAATCTTATTTAGTTGCCTCTCATCCATCTAAATTCCAATGAGTAAAGGCCCAATGTAATCAGAATCTTACCATAACAATACGGTTCACAGTACTCTATGTATGGGCTGACTTTTGTCATGTGTAGTTTTGGCACAGACTTTGGGCAGAACTTGACACTTACTTGAGCAGTGTGGGCAATGGCGAGGAAGTTGGAAAAATTTGGTGAAAATGAAAAATATCAGAATTCTGATGTTGAGGAAAACATTTCTAACATTCTCCTTAGGGTTTAGAGAATGAGTTCAGAATCTGAGTCGTGACTAACCTATTTCCATGCATTTGCATCATATCACCATCCCAATTCATCTCATTTGTATAATAAAAACAGAGTACTGTGGGTGCTGGACATCTGAGAAAAACAGAAAGTGCTGGAGAAACTCAACAGGAAGAAGGAAGAAGAGACAACACAGGGTGGAGCTGGAGGAACAAAGCGGGCCAGGCAGCATCAGAGGAGCAGGAAAGTTGACATTTCGGGTTGGGACCCTTCTTCAGAAATGGAGAGGGGGAAGGGAGCTCAGAAATAAATAGAGAGAGGTGGGGTGGGGCTGGGGAAAGGTAGGTGCGGAGGTGACAGGTTGGATACAGGTAGGGGGTATTGAAGATTGGTCGGTGGGAAGGGAAGGACGGATGGTTGGAGAAGAAGATGGACAGGTTGTGTGAAGTCAAGGAGGCGGGGACGAGAGGGAGGTTTGGACGTGGGATGAGACCGGGGTGGGAAGATTTTAAAACTGGCGAATTCTACATTTAGGCCATCGGGGTCTAGGCTGCACAGGCAGAATATGAGGTGCTGCTCCTCCAGTTTGTGTGTGGCGTCATTGTGGCGCTGGAGGATGCCCAGGATGGACATGTCATCAGGAGTGGGAGAGAAAGTTAAAATGGTTAGTGACCGGCAGGGGTTGTTGTTTGTCGCATACAGAGCGCAGGTGCTCCACGAAATGGTCCCTGAGTCTGTTCTGGTCTGACCGATGTAGAGGAGGTCACTTCAGGAGCAACAGATACAGTAGACCTGGTTGAAGGATGTACAGGTGAACCCTGTTTGATATGGAAAGTTGGAGGTGAGGGGGGAGCTGTAGGGGCAGGTGTAGCACTTCCTGCTGTGCTCCTCCAGCTCCACACTGTGTTATCTCTGACTCCAGCACTGGCAGTTCTTGCTATCAGCAAGGAGAAAACTAGTTATTGACCTGAAGTATTAATTCTGTTCCTCTCTGTGCAGATGCTGCCAGACCTGCTAAGTTTCACCAGCACTTTTAGTTTTTATTTTGCCTTGTTTCTGTGCAGATCCCAATTCTCTCTCCTCCACCAAGAAGTTAGTTGGTGTCAATTAATGAAATTAATGTCACAGCAGTTATCTGATGGATCAGCTTGTTGCTTGCTCGACTAGGCCTTTAGCCAATTCTGTCTTAGATGCTTTAAAAGATATAGGGAGGGTGGAAAAAGAGATGGGGGAATGGCATTGCTAGTCAGGGCAAGTATAGCAGCTACTGAAATGCAGTTCAAGAATGATATATCTACAGACTCAGTTTGGGTTGAGGTCAGGAACAAGAAAGGAGCAGTCACTTTGCTGGGGTTTTTTTTACAGACCCCCTAATAGTTGCAGAGAAGTAGAGGAGTGGTTTGGGAGGCAGATACTGGAAAGGTGCAGAAGTCACAGGGTTGTCGTCATGGGTGACTTCAACTTTCCAAATATTGATTGGAAACATTTTAGCTGTAATAGTTTAGATGGAGCAGATTTTGTCCAGTGCGTTCAGGAAGGATTCCTGACACAGTATGTAGATAGATCAACACGAGGAGAGGCCACTTTGGATTTGGTGCTTGGCAACAAACTGGGCCAAGTGCTAGACCTGTTGGTGGGTGAGTGTTTTGGCGGTAGCGATCATAACTCTGTTTCTTTCACAATAGTCATGGATAAGGATAGGTACATACGGCACGGTAAAGGTTACAATTCGGGGAAGGGTAATTACAATTCAGTTAGGCAAGAACTGTGTAACATAATTTGGGAACAGATGCTGTCAGGGAAGAACACCACAGAAATGTGGAGATTGTTTAAGGAATACATACTGCATGAGCTCAATATGTTTGTCCCTAGCAGGCAGAAAAGATGCATTCGAGTGAGGGAGTCATGGTTCTCGAGAGCGGTCGAACGACTGGTTAAGAGGAAGAAGGAGGCTTATGTAAGGTTTAGGAAAAGAGGAACAGAAAAGGCTCTAGGGGGATACAAGTTAGCCAGGAAGGAGCTGAAGAAAGGGCTTAGGAGAGCTATAAGGGGGCATGAGAAAACCTTGGCAGATAGGATCAAGGAAAGCTCCAAGGCTTTTTACATGTATGTGCAGAAGAAGAGAATGACCAGAGAAAGGGTAGGGCTGATCAAGGATTGTAAAGGGAACTTGTGCACTGAGCCTAAAGAGATAGGAGAGGTCCTTAATGAATACTTTTCTTCAGTATTCACAACTGAGAGGGATGTAGTTGTAGAGGAGAACGTTGTGAAACAGGAAGGTAGGCTAGATGAGGTTGATGTTAGTAAAGAAGGTGTGCTAGGAATCCTGAGGAAGTTGAAGATAGCTAAGTCCCTCAGGCCTGATGGGATTTATCCAAGGATTCTATGGGAAGCGAGGGACGAGATCGCAGGGCCTTTGGCAATGATCTTTTCGTCCTCACTGTCCACAGGTATTGTGCTGGAAGATCGGAAAGAGGCAAACATCATTCCCTTGTTCAAAAAAGGGAACAGGGATAACCCCGGAAATTACAGGCCAGTTAGTCCTACGTGAGTGGTGAACAAATTATTGGAAAGGGCTCTGAGAGATAGGATTTATGATCACTTGGATAGGCACAGTTTGATTCGTGATAGTCAGCATGGATTTGTGAGGGGTAGATCATGCCTCACAAGCCTTACTGAATTCTTTGAAGAGGTGACCAAACACGTGGATGAAGGTGGAGCAGTGGATGTGGTATACATGGATTTAAGAAAGGCGTCTGATAAGGTTCCCCATGGTAAGGAGGCATGGAATAGGGGGAAATGTGGCAGATTGGATTCAGAATTGGCTGACCCTTAGAAGACAAAGGGTGGTAGTGGACAGAAAATATTCAACATGGTGCTCAGTCACGAGTGGTGTACCACAAGGATCTGTTCTGGGTCCTCTTCTATTTGTGATATTTGTAAATGATTTGGATGAAGGAGTGGAAGGGTGGATTAGCAAGTTCGCGGACGATATGAAGGTGGGTACTGTTGTGGTCAGTGTGGAGGGCTGTTCTAGGTTATAAAGGGACATTGATAGAATGCAGAGCTGGGCTGAGAAGTGGCAGATGGAGTTTAACCCTGAAAAGTGTGAGGTGATTCATTTTGGAAGAACAAACTTGAAAGCAGAATACAGGGTTAATGGAAAGATTCTTGGCAGTGTGGAGGAGCAGAGGCATCTTGGGGTTCATGTTCACAGTTCCCTGAGAACTGCCACCTAGGTGGAGAGAGTTGTTAAGAAGGCGTATGGTGCGTTAGCTTTCATTAATGGAGGGATTGAGTTCAAGAGCTGTGAAGTTATGCTCCAGCTTTACAAGAGCCTGGTTCGGCCACACCTGGAGTATTGTGTCCAGTTGTGGTCACCTCATTACAGGAAAGATGTGGAAGTGTTAGAAAAGGTGCAGAGGAGATTTACCAGGATGTTGCCTGGAATGGAGGGAAGGTCTTACAAGGAAAGGTTGAGAGAGCTAGGGCTTTTCTCTTTTGAACGATGAAGGATGAGAGGTGACTTGATAGAGGTATACAAAATGATCAGAGGTATAGATAAAGTGGACAGCCAGAGACTTTTTCCTAGGGTGGAGGTAGCTTTTACGAGGGGACATAGTTTTAAAATGAAAGGAGGTAGATATCAGGGAGATGTCAGAGGTAGATTCTTTACTGAGAGAGTGGTAGGGGCGTGGAATGCATTGCCGGAGAGGGGTAGTGGAGTGGGCCTCATTAGGGACATTTAAGCAGCTATTGGGTAGGCATATGGATGATAGTTTAAGGTAGCGGTGGAGGTTAGATAGACCTTCGGTTTAGGGTAAAAGTTCGGCACAACATCGTGGGCCGAAGGGCCTGTACTGTGCTGTACTGTTCTATGTTCTATTTCTTCATCAGTGTCCCAGCATGAAGTATGGACAATGACCTCTTCCACGCTTCATCCTCCCCTGTGTGCATCGCCAAACGATCAATCTTACCACATTATCATGCCTGTTTTTAGATCAACTCATACATCATTTCCTCTTCAATTTACAGCTTAGAGACACATAACTTACGTGTTTCTGCTAGGTCACTTTGCACACAGCAACAAATACGCATTTCATACATCTACACAGAATTTCTTCCTCTCTTAGTGCTCACTCACTTCATGCTTACTTGGTTAACATTGCTTTTTAGCACATGGGCTTTTCAGCGCTAAGTTATGAGCTGCCAGCCTCTGTGTCCTGCATTGCTTTTTAATGCAAACAGCTCGTCCTGGTTCAGATTACAGAAAAGCTACAGACATGGACATGTATGTCACTGTGCTATGTAAATACCAGACCTATTGCATGTGCCAGAATGAGGCAAATATGTGTTTCAATCAAATGGCCTGCAATCTTTTCTGGGGTTAAGTGGGCCTACAGAGAGTCAGGAGGACCTGCCACAGTCAGTTAAGGAGCTTGCCTGAATCCAGTCTGGCGGATTGGCCATAGTCAGTCAGGACCTTATTTCTACCAGAATTCAGGATCAGAGCTTTTGAAATCTGTAATTGGGCCATGATCAATCCTGCATGTCAAATGTTACAAGTCTGAGATTACAGATAGGTCAGTTGTGACACAGTGGCTGTGGTTGGGCAATTCTCAGGTGCAGCTATACTGACAAATCAGCCCAGGAAAATGGGTCAATGTCACTCTTGGGGGTATGAGAACTAATGGTCAAGAGGTTTGTTCAGGGCAGTCCATGGAGTACTAGGGAAGATGAGAGTATGGGCGTTTGGGGGTGGCATTCTCATTGAGCCACTGAGGATAAGATTACAGTTAAGAGGAAAATTCAAGTTGGAAGTGTGTGATCTCATACAGCCTAAGAAAGGACGTGAAGATCCAGGAATTGGGGTTTTTCACGAGTTACAATCAGTGTTGTCTCCAACTTTCTTTCCAGCTGCACAGGCCTCCAAGTTCCATGCTTGGCAGCAGCTTCCAGAATCTGACATCAAAGCTGTGATCAGTGTCCTGATACTAATCGCCATGTGCAGAACATTACAACACGCAGTTGCACAGCTTAGGGAGGAATGTTAGTAACAATCATTCTGGCCTTGGCACAATGAGAGTAAATGACCAACAAAGGCAAAGCCATTTGCAAAGGCATTAGTGCTGAGATAAGCTGGGGACATTAATAGTTATATAAGGGCTGAATGGAAATGGGAAAAGGTTGAAAGTTCATTGGGACGCAGGACAGCAACACAAGAGAACATGAAGGATGATGAACATGCCAAAAGGGGAGCCGACAACTCACTCATGACAACATGAAGTTGAAACCTTGCCATGTTTGATCCAAGTTCAACTGTGGAATAGTGAGACAAAATAACTGCACCTACATATCGAGAGTACAGAACAAGTAACTGCATTTTTCTCTTCGGGGCAGAATATAATTCAATTGTATTAGTCATGTATCCACTGATTCAGTAGTATTATGCATCAGCATCAAATTACAAATTATTGGCAGGTCATTCTTTTTTCAAAAATAACATTAAAAATATGGTCTCAGGCAATCATGGCCATTGTATTGTTTGCACTAATTGCCTCCTTGTCATGTCAGATAAACAATCTAATCAGACTCTAACTTAAAAGTCTCACCCTGCTTTGACATTTCTAAATCACATTTCAGACCTGAAGCTGGAAGGCAATGCTTGGAGTTACCAAATTCACATGAAGAACTGAAGGAGGGAGACAATGGCCTAATGGTATTCTTGCTGGACTCTTTAATGCAGAGATCTGGATAACATTTTAGGGCCCCAGGTTCAAATCCCACCATGGCAGATGGTGGAATTTGAATTCAATAAAACAAAGTCTGGAATTAAAAATCTACTGATGACCATGAATCCTCGGTCCTTTACGGAAAGAAACTGCCATCTTTACCTGATCTGGTCTACATGTGACTCTAGGCCCACAGCAATGTAGCTGACTCTTAACTGCCTTCTGGGTGATTAAGGACTCCACATCCTGTAAATTAAAGAAAAGCATGAGAGAACATGCTCTATGAGGTTTAAGGGTAGCTCTTATGCGCGCGTGTGTGTGTGCGTGCGTGTAGTGGATTTATGTCAGAATTTCACTTCAGCAATGTAATATGACCAACTTCGTCCTGCAACATACATCTGGATAAGGTTACATACATCACAGCTCCTTATTGAGACATAACATTGGCCTCCTTCTGAAGCCTCTGTGGCATACTTTATCACAGCATGAAGGGCTTCATTGTGATTGATACAAGAGCTCAGTACTACTGTTACTGAAGTACTACTCTTTTTCTGACATTCCCCACAAACTATCAGCTCATCCATCTGATATGGACATTGCACTTGCTTGATTCCTTGTGCCTTACTTCACAGGTGAAGACAGCATCAAAAGAGAGAGTAATTGCAATGTTGGCAGCGAGCCCAACAAGAACAGTAATGTCCAGCAGCTGCTGAACAGCCTCCAAATGGAGAAACTGCATCCACTGACATCGGTGACATTTTCTACAGCTCTCAGAAACTCACCACACTTACAGGCTAAGCATACCCTGACCAACTTCAGACTGATGCCTAATCAAGATATAATGCTGCACATTCTTCCACCAGAGTCATAATGGAATTGAACATAGGTCCTCTGTGTCATGAGATGTCTCATAGACTAATCAAGCAATAGCCAAACAGTGATATTCACAGAATTATACATTAAAGACAATGTCTCAGACAACAGCTTCAGCTGGGCAGATCCAGCAGAGGCAGTGGCACAGTGATATATAGTTAGAAAGGAATTGCCCTGGGAGTCCTTAACTTTGACTCCAGACCCCATGAAGTCTCATTGCACCAGGTAAAATATGGGCAAGAAAATCTCCTGCTGATTACCACGTAACCCCCTTCCCCCAAAATGATGAAGTAGTACCCCTCCACGTTGAACACCACTGGTAGGAGGTACTGAAAGTGGCATGGGCACAGAATGCCTTGTGGATGACCTAAATGTCCATCACTAAGAGTGGCTCAGCGGCACCAATACTGACCAAGAAGGAGGAGTCCTAAAGGATTCAGCTGCTGGAATGGCAGGGATGAGGAACCAACAAAAAAAAATTCATCCTCGCCAATCTGTCTGCCACAGGTGTGCCTGTTAATGACAGTATCAGTAAGACTGACCACTGCACGGTCATTATGGAAATGGAGTCTTGTATTCACACTCAGCGTACAAACCTTTGCGCTAAAACAGATTGACATTGAACAAATCTAACAACTCAAGACAGGGTATTCATGAGGTACTGTGTGCCATCAACAGCTGAAAAACTGTGCTTCAACACATAGAAACACAGAAACCTAGATAATCGTAGCAGAAGTAGACCTTTTGAACCTGTTCCACTGTTTATTATGATTATGGGTGCTCATCCAACTCAATAGTCTGTACCTGCTTTTCCCCAAATTCTTTGATCCCTTAAGACCCAGGTGTTATATCCAACTCCTTCTTGAAATCATGCAATGTTTTGGCCTCGACTGCTTTCTGTAAGTGAATTCCATAAGGGTTTTGCAACCCCATGGCCAGGCATATCCCCCATTCCACAATTACCTTCAAGCTAGCAGATCAACCCCAGTTCAGTGAAGTGTGCCAGAGGGCATATCAGGAGCAACAAGACACATGCTTATAAAAAGGGGTGTTAACTTGGTGAAGCTACAAAACCAACTACTAGTGTGCAAAACAGCACTAGCAGCAAGTAATAGATAGGGCAAAGCAATTCTACACCCAATCAAGCACAATTAAACTCTGCAGTCCTGCCTCACCCAATTGTGAAAGGTGCTGGACAATTAAACAACTCACTGGAGGAGGATGATCCATGATATCCCCATCTTCAATCATGAGGGTGCCCAGCACAGCAGTGCAAAAAAATTTGTAATAATCTTCAGCCAGGAGTGCTTAGTGGATGAGCCATCTTGGCCTCCTCCAGCGATCCCCAGTATTGCAAATGCCAGTCTTCAGCCAATTCAACTCATTCCATGTAATAACAAGAAATAGCTGGAGGCATTAGATACTACAAAGACTATGGACACTGACAACATTCCAGCAGTAGTATATAAGATTTGTGCTCTGAAACTTGCCGCGCTCCTAGACAAACTCTTCCAGTATAGCAAGAACACTGACATTAACCAACAACGCCGAAATTTGTCTACGTATGTCCTGTATACAAATAGCAAGTCAAATCCAATCTGGGTAATTACCACCCATTCAGTCCACACTTGATCATCAGTAAAGTGATAGAATGCGTCATCAACAGTGCTTTGATTTGTAATGACATGCTCACTGACGTTCAGTTGCATTCCACCAGGGCCAATTAGCTCCCGATGTCATTACAGCCTTAGTTCAAACATGGACAAAAGAATTGAATTCCAGAAGTGTGAGTGACCGACCTTGATATCAAGGCCATATTTTGCTGAGTTTGGCATCAAGGAGCCTTACCAAAACTGGTACAACAAAGGATGGTAGTTGTGTTTGTTGGAGGTCAGTCATCTGTGCTCTAAGGCATCTCTGGCGGAGTTCATCAGGCTACTGTCCTAGGGTCAACCATCAGGCTACTGTCCTAGGGTCAACCATTTCTGCTGTTTCATCAATGACTTTCCCTCCACTGTAGCGTCAGATGTGGGGATATTTGCTGGTGTTTGTACAATGTTCAGTACTATTCACAATTCCTTAGATACTGAAGCAAACCAATCCCAAATGCAGCAAGGCCTGGAACACTTCCAAGTTTGGGCTGATGAGGGTGGAAGTGTGGGAGATGTGTCCGACCTGACTGATGGTCCTGTCGACAACAGTGCTGGGGAATCTTTAGTTGGGGAAGAAGGTTGACATTTTGGAGGTTCCCTTGTCAAAGTTGGCCTCATCTGAACATATATGACAGAGATGGAGGAACTGAGAGAATGGGATAGAGTCTTTACAGGAAGCAGGATGCAAGGATATAAATTCCAGGTAACTGTGGGAGTCACTGACCCCTCACCCCTTCTTTTCTCTCCCGTAATGGCAATAGGGTTCCCCTTATCCTCACCTACCATCCCAACAGCATCCACATCCAGAAGATCATCAGACACCATTTCCCCCAACTCCAGCGAGATGCCACCACCAGACATATATTTGCCTCCCCTCCCTCACTGCATTCTGCAGGGACCGTTCCCTCTGGGACACCCTGGTCCACACTTCCTTCACCTCAAACTACCCCCCAACAGCACCTTCCCCTGTAACCAGCGAAGGTAGAAAACCTACCCATTTACCTCCTCCCTCCCCAGTATCCGAGGACCCAAACATACCTTCCAGGTGAAGCAACACTTCAGCTGCACTTCCCACAATTTAGTCAATTGCATTCACTGCTCACTGTGTGGTCTCCTCTACATTGGGGAAACGAAGCGTAGACTGGGTGACCACTTCACAGAACATCTACGTTCTGCTCGCAAAAAAGACCTGTTGCCTGCCACTTTAACACACCACCCTGTTCCCTGGACAACATCTCTGTCTCTGGCTCGTTGCAGTGTTCCAGCGAAGCTCAACGCAAGGGGGGAGAACAATGCCTCATTTTCCACTCGGGGACCCTGCAGCCCTCTGGACTCAATATTGAATTCAATAATTTTAGCACCTAAACTCTCCCATGTCCCAGCCCCCAACCCCACACGCCAGGTCTTGTTACCACATAGCCTGCCATTACACACTACCTACTGTTAGTCACTAACAGTCTCCATTAACAACTATTCACCCTCCCAGCCGATTCGTTGTCAACTCCTTTGGCTGTCCAACTGTTTTTCTCTCTCTTTGGGCTCTGTCCTATCGTCTACTCCCTACCCCACCCCCTCCCTATTTTCTGCACATAAACTGATGTTTTCCCAGCTACCATTAGTTCTGAGGAAGGGTCACTGGACCTGAAACGTCCACTTTGATTTTTTCTTCACAGATGCTGCCAGACCTGCTCAGCTTTTCCAACAACTTATGTTTTTGTTCCTGGATTACAGCATCCGCAGTTCTTTCGGTTTTTATGAAAATTAAGTGTTGTGCAATGAATTATTTCATGATAAGCATCAGATACTGAGCAATCCTGAGGAGCCTCCTTTTCACCTTTCCATCAATAATTAGCTTTTAATATTTCAGAGTTCGCATGGACTGCTAAATTGCTTGAGCATTCTGCAGGACAGTGTTTAACCTAAGAGAGGGAATACTAGTGCTTTATGCACCTTTTCCTAGCAGACCGCTGAGGTATGAGCAAGAGTGGATGTGTGAACTTCCCTTTGTACACCTCCCAGCCTTGGGTTGAAGTGCACTCTCTTGACAAGCTCTTACATAGGATGAAATTTTGCCATTGGAGGTGCATGGAATCATCATTGATCTTGTACTTTCAAAGGGAATAAGTCTGGAAAATTTGTGCAGGGCAGGCCCTAGCACAATCCCTGCACATTGCTTTTAGTTTCAGTGTTGTCCTCATTAAAGTGCAATGCCTTGGCTACATTCATCAATTTCACAGTTCAAGGATCTGTGATATTTGATGGTATCTGCAGTTAAGGAATTGGTTGCTTGTGAGAGATGAGCAATGCTTGGCTATTGCAACTTCTTTCACCCTTGGGACATCTGAAGAGGTTGTTCACCTGTCAAATGAGTGTGATTTCACCGGGTTAGACAGCAACAAAGTCACTATAGCAGACACTTTAAGAGTAAAAATGCATATATATTTACAAAAGTGCACGGGACTTTACAATGATGTGTCACCTATATCACCTATGTGCCCTCAGTAAACTTTTTATTCAACTTCCCTCCTACTCTTTTTTATTGCACTCCTGATATCAGCTGTTGGAGTGGAGGGAGTCAGCTCTCCAGCTGGCCTGGAAGATTGGGCTGGTTGCCTCACAAGACATTTCAGATGAGAAGGGCTAGACTTGTTGAGAGTCTTCTACCCAAATGCAGGCTCACCCTTTTCAGCTTGGACTTTTGCAGCTTTTAGCATTACAGACATTGGCGGTAGGGGTGGTGGAGGTGTTGGACACCCCTGGAGTGGACTGACAGGAAGTTTCTGGTGTTCTGTGTGTCACTGCCTCTCTCTGTGGATGCCTATTGGCACCACCCTCTCTCTGAGGGATACTGTGAGAGAATCCAGATCTGAGTACATTTCCAGCAGGCACTGAATGTGTTAGATCTGGATCTGGGTCTACATGGTAGTAACTGGTCTGTCCATGGAGACATCGAGACGTACACATGTCAAAGCCAGCAAAATGCTGATAACATTGATGGGTGCCTCCATCCTGGTTTACTGACTGCCTCTAACAAATATACCCACTATTCCTGTACCTGTCTCTGCATTTTGCCATTAACAGTTGAGAGCCTGGAGATGAACAGATGCCCAGTGTCCAACAGTCCTCAGTGTGTCAAAGACTTGGGGTTTCTTTTCTTTGTCCAGCTGTGGAAACATCAGTAATGTAACAACCAGACTGTGTTCCTGTGTCTTATATAAATGAGAAACAAAGATGAAAGTATTTGAACTGGTGAAGTTCGCAGGTGAAAGTCTTGCCGGTGCAGGGTTGAGCTAATTCCTCCTCAGAGATGGAGATGAATCTGAGGATCTCTGCTCTTGTATCTTTGGGGTAGAAGTTTACTGAGTGTTGCTAGTGTGTGGATAAAGAGAGAGAGTGAAATTGTTATGTAGCTGGGAGAAAGCTTGCGTAGGTTAAGAATGAGTTAATATTGGTAGTAATGGGAGATGTCATGCCTCACTGGGATAGCGTGCTGGAAATCATGCCCCACTATTCCTGGAGGGATCACACAGTAAAAAACTATTTCAAATTATGCAAAAATCCCCAATTTACTTGTCAGTTTAGACCCAGGTGCACTGAAAATATGGATCAAGTTTCTGTACTTAACAAGACTTACAAATAAATAGAGTCTAGCTACAGGTAAACCATAATGAACTAATGACACACAACTCTATTTGTTAAAACTCTAACCCCATTATAAAACTCCCCTACACACACATACAGGCAGACAAAAAAATAAATATTGGTGTTATGGGTGGAAGGAAAAAAACTGGGGCAACAGTTCAACAGCCCTTCCCACAGATTTCACTTAGATGATCCTTTTGATGACTATAATTTGCTGATATTCAATCACTCTTTTTCAGGTATCTTTCATTGACTTGCAGGAGACACAGAGACTGGTTCACAAATTGACATAGCAGTTAAAATCAACAGCTTATAGCAACTGGTGAGAGAAGAAAGCTGTCTTTCTTTAGGCTTCAGTTATTTTCTCCTGCAAAGAGACATATCATGTCCCCTCCTGGAAGTCTGAAGGCTTCTGGCAATATTGATCATACCCTCAAGCTGTTGTTGACAGGCTGATGGCCTTTGTCATTGACAACTGGTTTCTACTCTGTAAATCAGTTACTCATTACTGCTGAATCTCACTTTGTATACAACGCCCCCCACCCACCCCCGGTGCTAGCCTGTCTGCAACCAGCTTTCCCCACTGGTTGATTAAAGCAACAGTAAAAATACCATTTATAAGGAATTTTAGTAATTTGGTTTTTAAAACGTGCAGCCTTAAGTGCCTTACATAATCTTTGGTTTTAAAACAGTCACTTTCCCATTTCAGTCCATAATCAAAAACACAGAAAAATGAAAAGATATAATCTTTACAGACAGCAGCACTGCACAACACAATGCAGCTTACTGGGTTGGTTACCCATGGATGTCTCCATGTCTTCACATGAGCAGTCACTGCCTTCTCCAGGCAAACTTAACAAACATAACACCTTCTCCTCATTTGACAACTGGTGCCTTATGTCTGACATTGCCCCTAACCAGTCTTTGCCCCCTCAGCCCAGTGAGACAGTTTTTCCTGTGTTGAGATAAAAGGGAGGTTGAGTCTAAGCAAGTGGATGAAAGAGCTATTAGTGGTGATGCAAGGGCAAGGGAGGTCATCAGGTATTCCCAGTGAGTGTGTAGGAAATGCAGAGGTCACAAAGGTTTAGTAGTTTGGGAGGATGAAGTGGGTGAAATACCATTGAGTGGACATGTTGACTGGAATAGTGAGGGTTGTAGTCTATGAGTCTACGTGAGAAGTGTACAGTGACAGAGTCAAAATGAATGATAGCCCTGCAGAGGGAATATGATGGCACTTACCCTGGCAGCGTTCAGAAGATTCCCATCTGCGAAAGGTAAGTAGTTAGAACCTAATGCAGATGAGATTGCAATTTCCCGTCAGCGGACAGTGTGCGATTTGTCAGCATTCCTCGCATTGGTGCCATTTTTGATGAACCTGCTCGGGCTGGGGAAGATGGATTGTTTCCCACCTCTCAATAATCATGCAACCAGCATTTCAGTACCCATCTTGCGGAGTCATGCGGCAGGAAAGGCAGAAATGCTCACTGCTGCTGGGAATTTACAATGTTCATGTCATTGGTGTATGAACATATTTAAACGTGAGCTGTGCACCACTTCAGTCTCTGCAAATGAGGAACTGTCCTTCATGCTGTCACACATGACCATCGCTGCTGAAGACATGTTAACACTCCTTTTCACCAACAGGGACTTGGGAGTGCTGATGGACAGGGTGGTGGAAAGAAAGGCAGCAGGTGGCAGTGACCAGCTCTTTCCTGCAAGAGGTGGGTAACCTGTTAACACAATAAAACATAAGAACATAAGAACTAGGAGCAGGAGTAGGCCATCCGGCCCCTCGAGCCTGCCCCGCCATTCAATAAGATCATGGCTGATCTTTTTGAGACTCAGCTCCACTTACCCGCCCACACAACGTAACCCTTAATTCCTTTACTGTTCAAAAATTTATCTAGCCTTGCCTCAAACACATTAAGCAAGGTAGCTTCAACCGCTTCACTGGGCAGGGAATTCCACAGATTCACAACCCTTTGGGTGAAGAAGTTCCTCCTGACCTCAGACCTACATTTGCTTCCCTTTATTTTGAGGCTATGCCCCCTAGTCCTAGTTTCACCTGCCAGTGGAAACAACCTCCCTGCCTCCACCTTATCTATTCCCCTCATAATCTTATACGTTTCTATAAGATCTCCCCTCATCCTTCTGAATTCCAATGAGTATAATCCCAGTCTACTCAGTCTCTCCTCATAATCCAACCCGCTCAACTCCGGAATAAACCGAGTGAATCTCCTCTGCATCCCCTCCAGAGCTAGTATATCCCTTCTCAAGTAAGGAGACCAAAACTGCACACAGTACTCCAGGTGTGGCCTCACCAGCACCCTATACAGCTGCAGCATAGCCTCCCTGTTTTTAATCTCCATCCCTCTAGCAAAGACAGACAAAATTCCATTTGCCTTTTTAATTACCTGCTGCACCTGCAATCCTACTTTTAGCGATTCATGCCCAAGGACACCCAAGTCCCTCTGCACAGCAGCGTGCTGCGATTCTTTACCATTTAAAATATAGTCCATTTTGCTGTTATTCCTACCAAAATGGATGACCACACACTTATCAACATTGTACTCCATCTGCCAGACCTTTGCCACTCACATAGACTATCTATATCCCTCTGTAGGCTTTCAGTGTCTTCTGCACACTTTGCTCTACCACTCATCTTAGTGTCATCTGCAAATTTTGACACACCACATTTAGTCCCTAACTCCAAATCATCTATGTAAATTGTAAACAATTGCAGTCCCAACACTAATCCCTGAGGCACACCACTAGCCATTGACCGTCTTCCAGAAAAACACCCATTTACCTTTACTCTTTGCTTTCTACTAGTCAACCAATCCTCTATCCATGCCAATATATTACCTGTAATACCTTTATCTTATGTAGCAGTCTTCAGTGTGGCATCATGTCAAATGCCTTCTGGAAATCCAGATACACGACATCCACAGGTTCCCCATTGTCCACCATGCAAGTAATGTCCTCAAAAAATTCCACCAAATTAGTTAAACATGACCTACTCTTCATGAACCCATGCTGGGTGTTCCCAATGGGACAATTTGTATCCAGATGTCTTGCTATTTCTTCCTTAATGATAGATTCGAGCATTTTCCCCACTACCAAAGTTAAACTAACTGGCATGTAGTTACCTGCTTTTTGTCTACTTCCTTTTTTAAACAGTGGCATCACATTGACTGTTTTCCAATCTGCGGGAACCACCCCAGAGTCCAGTGAATTTTGGTACATAATTACTAGTACATTTGCTATTTCCCCCATCCCTCTTTTAGTACTTAGGGATGTATTTCATCAGGGCCAGGAGGATTGTCTACCTTTAGCCCCATTAGCTTGCCCAGCACTGCCTCCTTAGTGATAATGATAGTTTCTAGGTCCTCACCTGCTATAACCTTCTTGCCATCAGTTTTCAGCAAGTTATTTGTGTCTTCCACTGTGAAGACCGACACGAAATAACTGTTTAATGTCTTGGCTATTTCCTCATTCCCAGATATTAAATTGGCCTTCTCATCCTCTAAAGGGCCAATGTTTACCTTTGCCATACTTCTACGATTTACATATTTGTAGAAACTTTTGCTGCCTGTTTTTATATTTTAAGCTAGTTTACTCTCATAATCTATCTTACTTTTCTTTATAACTTTTTTGTGGCTTTCTGTTGGCCTTTAAAGATTTCCCAATCTACTAGTTTCCCACTAATCTTTGCTTTTTTGTATGTAATTTTTTTTTAATCTGATACTTTCCTTTATTTCCATAGACATCCATGGCTGACTATTTCTTTTCTTACAGTTCTTCCTTATCACTGGAAATACTTCTGCTGAGCACTGTGAAAAATCGCTTTGAAAGTCCTCCACTGTTCTGCAATTGACCCACCATAAAGTTTTTGCTCCCATTTTACCTTACCTACTCCTCCCTCATCCCATCATAGTCTCCCTTGTTTAAGCACAGGACATAGGTACTGGATTTAACCTTCTTACGCTCCATCTGTATTTTAATTTCCACCGTGCTGTGATCGCTCCTTCCGAGAGGATCCCTAACTGTGAGATCATTAATTATTCCTGTCTCATTACACAGGACTAGATCTAGGATAGCTTGCTCCCTCGTAGGTTTCATTACATATTGTTCAAAGAAATTATCGTGGATGCATTCTATGAACCCCTCCTCAAGGCTGCCATGACCGACCTGGTTTGACTAATCGATATGTAGATTAAAATCCCCCATGATAATTGCTGTACCATTTTTACATGCATTAGCTATTTCTATGCTTATTGCCCATCCTACCACGATGTCATTATTTGGTGGCCTATAGACCACGCCTATCAGTGACTTCTTCTCCCTGCTATTCCTAATTTCCACCCAAATGGATTCAACCTTTTGTTCAGTAGAACCTATATCATCTCTCACTACCGCCTTGATATCATCCATAAAAATCAGAGCGACACCACCTCCCTTACCTTCCTGTTTGTCCTTCCGAACAGTTTGATACTGCTGGATATTTAACCCCCAGTCACAACAAGCATGGGGCTGGATGAACACAGCAGGTCAAGCAGCATCATAGGAGCAGGAAAACTTGACGTTTCGGGCCTAAACCCTTCATCAGAAATGAGAAATGGGCTCATCCAGCCCCATGCTTGTTATCTCGGATTCTCCAGCATCTGCAGTACCTTTTATCTCTAACTCCCAGTCATGACCGTCTTGCAACCATGTCTCTGTAATGGCCACTCAATCATACCCATTTGCCATGATTTGCGCTGTCAACTCATCCACCTTGTCTCAAACGCTCCGAGCATTCAGATAAAGTGCCCTTATGCCAGTTTTTGCAACTTCTTTTTGGGTCCTATCACCTCCATTACTAACAGCTCTTGAGTTTTCCTTCCCTTTAACATTTTTCCTAAATTTCAATGGAGTTGAAGGTTCCTCGTCACCTGCTAACCTGATGCTTTGTCTTACATTAATTGTTATTCTCCCTCTACGCTCACTCCTCCCTTCCCCCTACTTACTAGTTTAAAGTCCTTATGACCACCCTATTTACCCTTTCGCCAGAACATGGACCCAGCCCTGTTCAGGTGGAGTCCATCCCAGCAGTATAGATCCCTCCTGTCCCAAAACTGATGCCAGTGCCCCATGAAAAGGAAACCCTCTTTCCCACACCACTCTTTTAGCCATGTGTTTACTTCCCTGATCCTCGCCTCCCTACGCCAATTTGCACGTGGCTCGGGCAGCAATCCAGAGATTATGACCCTTGAAGACCTGTTTTTTAATTTTGTTTCTAGCTTTTCATAATCCCGAAACAGGTCTTTTTTCCTAGTCCTGCCTATGTTGTTGGTACCTACGTGGACCACAACAACTGGATCCTCCCCCTCCCTCTCTAGTATCCTCTCAAGCTGGTCAGAGATGTCTCGTACTGGGCAGGCAACACACCATGTGGGATTCTCTATCCTGCTTGCAAAGGATACTGTCTATCCCCCTGATGATGGAATCCCCTACAACTACAGTCTGTCTTTTAGCTCTCCCTTCTTGAATGGCCTCCTGGACCATGGTGCCTTGGTCAGCTGACTCATCCTTCCTGCAGCCCTGTTCCTCATCCACGCAGGGAACAAGTGCCTCATACCTGTGGGACAATGTCAAGGGCTGTGGCTCCTATGTTCCTCTCTGCAGGGTCCCTCTACCTGCCTCACTCGCAGTCACACACTGCTGTCCCTGCCTGCCGATCGAATTAACATCAGTTAATCTACTAGGTGTGACTGCCTCCTGGAACACAGCATCCAGGTATCTCTCCCCCTCCCGGATGTGCTGCGGTGTTTGGAGTTCGGATTCCAGCTCATCAATTTTGAGCCGGAGCTCCTCAAGCAGCCAACACTTGCTGCAGATGTGGTCGTTGCCGTTCTCAATGGGATCAGCTACAACACATCACTTGACCTGCCATCTCTATTTAGTTAATTATTTAAAATTAATTAGTTTTTTTTTGGTTTGCAGTGCTCTCTCTTTAAGTGTTCTCTGCACCAGTAAGTTTACTCCGTTAAATACTCAAGCAGACTCCGACTTTGCCTTCCGAACCGCTCCCAGAGGATTTGGCGTCTAGGTGACCTCCCCGAAAGATAACAAAAGAGGTGAGAAAGAGGTAATCGTTCAATTGGTAGCCTCATAAAGAAAAATTGCCTCTATATCATGACGTTAGTATGTGAGGATTCCTGACCCATATTTCCTGACAGTTCAAAGAGTCAGAATTTTATAACTTGGACCAAAGTTCTGTTTCTAAGCACTGTACATTCTTTATGCTTTGTACTGATGCAATATTATTCTCTGCCTTATTTACAAGAATGGCTTTTGATATCTGAACATACTATCAATGGCATAATCAACATAGTTTCATTTTGCTCAAATATCTATTCAAAGAGATTGAATTACCAAAGAACATTCTGATTTCATTGTGAATCTATTGAGTGTAAGAATATTATCATTACTTTCCATCTGTACAATACCAAAGTAACCAAGATTCTGTTTCTAAGCACTGCCCATGGCCTAGTGGTATTATTGCCGGACTGTTAATCCAGAGACCCAGATAATATTCTGGGGACCTGGGTGTGAATCCGGCCATGGCAGATGGTGGAATCTGAATTCAATAAAACATCTGGATTTAAGCATCATTTGTAGTTGTTAATGTTATTCGCCTTCCCAGCCTGATCGTTAGCAGCTCCTTTGTCCAAGATAACAAGGTGTGGAGCTGGATGAACACAGCAGGCCAAGCAGCATCATAGGAGCAGGAAAGCTTGACGTTTTGGGCCTAGAACCTCACCCCTTTGTCTGTCCAACTGTCTTTCTCTCTCTTTAGGCTCTATCCTATCGTTCACTTCCTACCCCACCCACCTCCCTATTTTCTGCATATAAACTGATGTTTTCTCAGCCACTATCAGTTCTGAAGGGTCACTGAACCAGAAACGTTAACACTGTTTTTTCCTTCACAGATGCTGCCTAGCCTGCTGTGCTCCTCCAGCTCTACACCGTGTTATCCCTGACTCCAGCACCGGCAGTTCTTACTATCTCATTCTTTCGTACAGATATTTTTACATTACTAAACAGGATATATGAGTTTTGATATTCAGTGACTAACAAGGGATTCAGTAGCTATTAGAAATAGTTAGGAATATGGAATTGAGGCAACAACCAGATCTGCCACGAGTTTACTGGAGGGTTGAGCAGACGCGAGGGGCTGAATGGCCTTCTCTTGCTCCTAGTTTGCACATTCATATTGCGAAGAACATCTATACAATATGACTAATGACTCGGGTTACGTTAACTGATCCATTTATGTTCAATTGACTTAAAAATAGTTTACCTATCCTTACTGAAAACAATTGTTTATTTTTTTCTAATTTGGACTTGTCTACAAAGCACTGTTTCATTAGAGCTCTCCAGATGGCATCAGTAGGTAACCACAACATGGAATAACATTCGAAGTTATCATAGAATCCCTACAGTGTGGAAACAGGGCCTTCAGCCCAACAAGCCTTCCCACTGACCAATCCCCAATACCCCCATCTACATCCACCTATCACCATCCCACCTACCTTTCCCTAGCCCCACCTCTCCTCCTATTTATTTTGGAGCTACATTCCCCTTCCCCATTTCTGAAGAAGGGTCACAACCTGAAATGTCGACTTTCCTGCTTCTCTGATGCTGCCTGGCCTGCTGTGTTCCTCTAGCTCCATACTGTGTTGACTTTGACTCCAGCACCTGCAGTTCTTGCTATCCCTTCTTCCTGATTTGGAATTACATCACCATTCCTTCCCTGTCAGTGGGTGAAGATCCTGGAACCCACTTCCCAAAAAAAAAAGCATGGTGAATGTAGCTCCATCCCAAGGAATGCTGCAGTTCAAGAAAACATTTCACCACAACCTTTTCCAGGGCAGTTAAGGATGATCAACAAATGCAGGCCAAGCCAGCAGCACCAGGCGTTCAATGAACAAATAAAACAGAGTTACCACCTTCCCACGCTCCTCACCAAACACTCGCCTTCCCTCTCCCAGAGGCATTGAGCAAAGACTGTGGATCAAATCCAGTTCCTTCTTGATTTCTTTGGCACAGCCATTGACTTAATAAACTCACTGAACTATCTTGGGAGTCCTCAATATGGCTTTAATTATGCCCTTTAATATGCTTCCATCAGCCTGTGCCTCAGAGAGACTAATATTCACGTCACTACTTTAGGAGTTTGTAGGCTCCAAAAACATATTTTCTGCTGGTTTGTACTATTATCTACAAGTTTGAAAACTGATTTATTTTACGAAAATGTTAATATGTTGTGGTTATACTGGTCTTTCACACAGGAATTTGCTTTAATACTATGCTGACCAGAAAATAATACCCTTGGTTTTATGGGAGTGGGGGACATATTTAGGTTCACTGCATCAGATCAAAAAATTGCAAAGTAACCCAAATATTTAGCACTTTACTCTCAAATCATTTCTAGATCTGTAAAAGCTCTTAATTGCAACCATTTCTTGTAGCAAAATACTTATTTTCTTTTTCTGTCAGATTTAAAAAGCTCTACTTGAAAAAATACACAATAAGTTTCAATTTCAATTCTCAGTCTGTGCTCTGCTTGTCATTCTCTGGCATGCTGCCACTGGAGCCACTTAACTGCAGTAAGTCTGACTTTAAGCTAAAATTATTTTGACTTTACATCTTGAGTTCTGCCTGTGCAGCAATTGAGTCAGAACGAATCATATTTGGCTATCATTGGCCCAATGACAAAATAACCAACTGGTAACTTCCAACCTAGATTTGGTTAAACAAAACAGACATTTGTATTCCTCAGTTGATAATGCTTCTGTTCGTGAGCCAGAAGGTGGACATTCAATTTTTTTTTTGTCTATGATATTCATGGAATATGGGTAATGCTTACAAGGCCAGCATTTTTTTTCATTCCTAATTGCATCTGAACTCAGGGGCTAGTTCAGAGGGAAGTTAAGAGCCACCATGTAATGTGGCAGGACTCGCATATAGGCCAGACTGGATAGACAGGAACAGGAGTAGGTCATTCCGCCTGTCTGATTCATTGATTTCTGTCTTGTACATGTTCAATGATTTCCCTTCCTGAAGGACATTAGTGAACCAGATGGTTTTTTTACAACATGATAGTTTCATGGTCACTATAAGTTAGACTGCTTTTAAATAGCAGATTTTATTAGTTGAAATTAAATTTGAGTTTGAACTCAATGCCCCCCACCCCCAGATATAAACCTGACATAACCATGACAACACCATCACCACCCCTTTCAAAACTCTACTACAAGTTTAAATATTTAAAGCTGAGTGCTGAAGGTGCCATATTTAAGATGAGAAATTAACCAAAAGCCCTAATTATCCCTGTAAGTGGATGTAAGAAATATAAAAGCAGATTATAAGAGCTTTTACAAATATGTAAAACTGCTGCAACATGCTGTCATCTCCTAATTCCATGTACTTCTTTCAGAAACTGCGTTTTTGACTTCCTCCGAACAGGGTTTCTGTTCCTGCTAATTACCAAAATGGTTCTGATCAAAGCCACAAATGACATCCTGCATGACTATAAAGAAAGTTAATTATCCTTACTCAACCTATCTACAGCTTTTTCCATGGTTAGCCACACTTTCCTCCTTCAACACGGCTCCAGATGAACATTCGGATTGTGTTTACCATTCAGTCTTCCTCTATAAGGTTTCTCTGGAATTTCCTTCCCAAAACTTTCAGATTTACTGAGTACATTTAAGACAGAGATAGATAAGTTCTTGATTGGTAACGGGATCAAGGGTTATGGGGAGAAGGCAGGAGAATTAGGTTGAGAAACATATCAGTCATGAATAAACGATAGAGCAGACTCGATGGGCTGAATGGCTTAATTCTGCTCCAATATCATATGGACTTATGGTAGGACTAGAATTGCACTGACTGGGATTTTTGCGTTATAATCAGATACCACCATGATAAAATTACTTTCGAGAAAACATTGTATTTCAAATTCAGTTATCCAAAATTAAACAGCCCTCAAATCTCCTTTCTTTTATTTGCAACTTTTAATTCCAACTGAGTGACGATTATACTTCAGATTGAAAAGATTAATAGATTATACTTCAGATCACACTCTTGACTTGTGCTTTGTAGATGGTGGACAGGATTTGTGGAGTCAGGAGGTGAGTTACTCACTGCAGGATTCCTAGCCTCTGACCGGTTCTTTTAGCCATTATATTTATATGGTTAGTCCAGTTCAGTTTCTGGTTAATTGTAACCTCTAGAGTGTTGTTGGTGGTTAGGGGTAAGATTCTGTGATGGCACCACAATTGAATATCAAGGGGCAATGTTTAGAATGTATCTTATTGGAGATGGTTATTGCCTCTTACTTGTGTGGTGTAATTGTTGCTTGCCACTTTTCAGCCCAAGCCTAGATATTGTTCAAATCTTACTACTTGTAGATATGGACTGTTTCAATATCTGAGGAGTTGCAAATGGTGCTGAATATTGTGCAATAATTGGCGAATGTCCCCACTTGTCACAATATGATGCGGGCGAAGTAATTTATGGGGAGGCAATGGGCTAGTGGTATTATTGCTGGACTGTTAATGTAGAAACCCAGACAATATTCTGGGGACCAGGGTTCAAATCCTGCTACGGCATGTGATGGAATTTGAATTCAATTAAAAATCTGGACTTAAGGATCTAATGATGACTATGAAACTGTTGTTGATTGTTGGGAAAAAAAAAACCCATCCAGCTCACTAATGTCGTTTAGGGAAGGAATACTGTCATTGTTACTTGTCTGGTCCACATGTGACTCCAGGCCCACAGCAATGTGGTTGACTCTTAACTGCCCTCTGGGCAGTTATGGATGGGCAATAAATGCTACCTCGCCACCAACACCCTCATCCTGTGAATGGATAAATAAAAATAGCCTTGAATGCAGACATTTTACAATGAGTTCAGAATGTTGTAACATTGCATCAGCCTACTTCATTTGTACGGTGTGCTTAACTTGTGGTACTTCTCTGCAGTCTTATATTGCATTAGCTTCAGGCATAGCTGTCTATTAACCTAATATAATGAGCAGTGAACCTAACATGTTTTTTTTTAAACTGAGCTGGAAGCTGACTTCAGGCATCTAACAGTTTAATTGCTGAACACAATTAAAGCAGACAAGGTTTACTCAGTATGTGCATCTGTGATAGCTGCTTGACTTGATCTCATCGAGCAGAACTTATGACCCAACCTAAAGCATGCCTGACCAGTTAAGCAGTTTATTTTATTCTAAGCTTCTCATGATCTACTTGCCACCAGAGCTAGCAATCAAACAGTAACTAATGCAGAGCCTTGTTCAGTGAATTAGGCAATAACTAACAGGAAACTGTACATTAGGATCAAGAATTTGTTCAGGAGGGATTGTTCAGGCAAGTAATGAAACTTGAAAAGTAACAGAGTACATTAAGACCTATAAGCATATACCTTCTTCATTTTCGTCTTCATTATTTGTTTCATGGATTTTAAAACATTTTATTTTTTGTTTCTAATTCTCCATGTTTCAAGCAGAAAGCAGACTTGCATTTATACAGCAGCTTTCATGACCTTGAGATGTCCAAAAATGGTTTACACCTAACGATGTTGTTTATTAAATACAGTAATTTTGCAATGTAGGAAACAGGGTCAGCTAGTTTGCAGATATCCAAGAACAACAATGGAGAAACAATAGAGATGTGTAAGCTGTTTTTTTTTAATTGAGTTTGTTTGAGAAATAAAAATCGGCCAAGCTACTGGGAGAATGTTCCTGCTGTTTTATGAAATGGTGTCATGGAATTTCTGGAGTCCATCTAGATAACCAGATGGGCCTTGGTTTAATGACACCTCTGACTACAGCACATCCTTGATACTGCACTGTCTCAAGTCAGTTGAGTGGAACTTGAACCTTTACATTGGAGGTGAGTCTGTTACTGAACTATAGCGGAATAAAATTAATCTTTTATGAAAAAAAGTAATATTGCTCCCATGCTAATCTGTGCTTTTTTTAAGCTTTCTTTCCCACCATTTCTTCATTATTATCTCCTGCATAACAATCTGCCAATGAATTAATTACTTTATGGGCTCTGCTGTCATCACCCACACATTGTCTGCATAGCCATTATTCACATTGAAAGTCTTGGAGTCACTTTAGGAGTTGTGGGGATTTTAAAATAATATGCAGAGTGAAATAACTCCACAGAGGCCGATATCCCATCACCATAGCAACCTTTATTTACGTGTGGAGAGTCCTTAACACTGATCCAGCTCCGTCAGAACCAGTTGTCAGAGTGAGCAGACCCTCTGACACTCAGACAAAGGACCGCCCTTCCACAAATCCAACCAAAACTGTGGAGACGCTATGTAGACGACACCTTTGTCATCATTAAATGGACCAAATTAGAGGAGACACACAAACTTACAAACAACACCCTCACCAAAATAAAATTCACCAGAGAGGAGGAGAAGAACAAACAGCTCTCATTCTTGGACGTCGTGGTAGAGCACAAGACAAATGGGGAACCGCAAACAAAAGTACACCGAAAAGCCACACACACAGACCAGGTGTTGAACTTCAACAGTAACCGTCCCAGCACACAGAAACGAAGCTGCATGCGAACACTATTTAAAAGGGCAACAACACACTGCAGCAACACGGAACTACGCCAAGAAGAGGAAGAATACCTCTTCCAGGTTTTCAAGGATAATGGATATCCAAAGAACTGGGTCAGAAGATGCCTACACGAACAGCATCACGAACCGCACCGACACACCCATCACGCTATCCTATATCAGAAACACGTCGGAACTCACCACAAGACTCCTGTGACCGCTGGGCATCAGAGTGGTACATATGCCCACATCAACCCTACTACAACTGCTCACCCAAACCAAGGACCCATTCCCCGCCCCGTCAGGACCGATGTCATCTACAAGATCCCCTGCAGAGACTACAAGAAACACTACATCGGACAAACAGGAAGGAAACTAACAACAAGAGTACATGAACACCAACTGGCTACAAAAAGACACTCACTCATCTCAATCCATATGGACAAGGAGGAACCACCCCTTCGACTGGGACAACACCAAGATCCCGGGACAGGCTAGGCAGAGACAGGCATGAGAATTCCTAGAAGCATGTCACTCCATGAAGCATGCTACTAATAAACACATTGAACTCGACCCCATATACATTCCACTATGAAGGAAAACTGGAAGTGAGGCAATCCATCTCAATGGATGCCAGAGTTTAAAAACCAGGCGGGAAAACACACCAACGCTTCATCGGAGGCTGCACTGAGGATGTTACCAAGCATGGTAACGAAACATCTGCGAAACAAGAAACCAGCTCGGCGAGCCGACCAACCTCAACAACCTCAACACCCACAACCCAAGCTACAAATCTACTCCAAAACCTCTGGCACTCCAGTTTATATCTGTCAGCTAGGGCTCCCTGATTGGACTGGATTAACAGCCCCAATCAGGGAACTCATATTCTATGAGGACCACCTGGCTGACCTCGTTACAATTATTACACATGGTGTTTAGGGTTTGGAGTTTAGCGAACATAAGTGACAGTCTCAAGAATCCACTATCTACGTCAAGTAGGATTCAGATATTCCAAGGAAGTACTGACAATTCATAATTTATTTTGCCAAATTAATTGGAAAGGGGACTAATCTGTCACAGATAACTGAGATTCTATCCATTCTGTTCCAGATAACACGCAAGTCATATTTTGGGTCCTCATCAATGTTATCTAAGCCCTCTGAAGTTGGGGGAGTGACTCAGTCCCTGAAGATACAGAATGTATATTTCACACAAAACAAACATAAATAATCTAAAACTTTGCTATTCACACATCAATACTACAATCACTAACCATCATTGACTCATAGTTTGATAATGCCATGGTTTTAAAATCCTTATCTTTATTTTCAAATTCTCCAAGGCTTTGTCTCTTCCTACCTTTGTAATTACCTCCATTTTCACAGACCATTGAGGTCACTGTAACCCTCCAATTCTGATATCTTGTACATTTGTGATTTTAATTGATTGTCACACCTTCAGCAACTAGGGTCTAAACTCTGAAATTCCATTTCTAAATTTCATTAGCACCCTACTTCTCTACTTTGTTGACATCCCTAAAAACTTATCTCTTTGACTAAGTTTGGTGACCTGCCCTAATAACTCTTAATGTGGCTAGTGCTTGATCCAAAGTGCTATATAACTATAAGGTATTGTTGTTGTTATGGGATTTCTCCAAGATTTGCTTCTTAAATATTGGAATAGGTTTATTTGCTGGTTTAGACATATTCAGAAAATGGATTGAACTCAGACCAAATCACTCACAAGTTTGCTGCAGACGTCACATCATTTACATAAATTCAACATTTTTTAAAAAGGGAGGCAAGTGGTATTATTACCGGACTGTTAATCCAGAGACCCAGATAACATTCTGGGGACAGTTCAAATCCCGCCACAGCAGATGGTGGAATTTGAATTCAATAAAATCTCTGGAATTAAGAATCTAATGATGACCACAAATCCATTGTTGATTGTTGGGAAGAACCCACCTGGTTCACTAATATCCTTTAGGGAAGGAAACTGCCATCCTTACTGGTCTGGCGTGGATGCAACTCCAGACCCACAGCAAATGGGGTTGACTCTGAACTGCCCTCTGGGCAATTAGGGTTGGACAATAAATGCTGCCTAGCCAGTGATGTCCTCATCCTGTTAATGAATAAAGAACTTTTTTAAAAAGAAAACTACAAGAGCCAAAAGATCACTGCAGATGTAAATTCATTGACTGGTCAATTCCTGTGCAGATCCAAGAAATATGATGACAGCACACAGACTGAAACTTCAAATAAAAAGACCAAAAAGGATGCAGTGATTAAAATCAGAAATGTGCAAGGTGACAAACCAACCCCTCTCACCAGAAAGCCAATTCCTGCAGACATTTTTGCATTTTACTCTTCGAGATCTGTACAAAAAGGGATTAAAAACTGTCTGCAACCTTTGTTCTGTATGTGTGTTAGTGACCTGTCAGGCTAATACATAGACAGTTTAATAATTGCCATTAAACACACCTGCACTGCAGGTAAACTAACGAATTTTGTCAAACAGCCACTATGGAATGGAACCAGGCCAAAAATCATGAAACAGACTGTTCAACCACCAATTTCAACATTACTGTTACCATTAATTGTTGTAACCGTAACATGCTGCAATCTACTCTTCATGGGTGATTCTAAGACTTATAATTGATCTTTTTCAATATTTTTCATAGTCACTTCTTCCTCCTAATCTGTTTGTATGTGTATTAATATTTCCTGTATTTAGCAATTAATTAACTCACTCTTTTGTTAACTCAAGAAAACCTGATTAATTGATATAGAGACAGTAGGAACTGCAGATGCTAGAGAATCTGAGATAACAAGGTGTAGAGCTGGATGAACACAGCAGGCCAAGCAGCATCAGAGGAGCAGGAAAGCTGACTTTTCGCGTCTAGACCCTTCTTCAGAAATGGGGGAGGGGAAGGGGATTCAGAAATAAATAGGGAGAGAGGGAGAGGCGGATAGTAGATGGATAAAGGAGAAGATAGGTGGAGAGGAGACAGACAGGTCAAAGAGGCGGGGTTGGAGCCAGTAAAGATGAATGTAGGTGGGGAGTTAGGGAGGGGGTAGGTCAGTCCAGGGAGTATGGACAGGTCAAGGAGGCGGGATGAGGCCAGTAGGTAGGAGATGGGGGTGGGGCTTGAGGTGGGAGGAATGGATAGGCGGGAGGACAGGTTAGGGAGGCGGGGATGAGCTGGGCTGGTTTTGAGATGCGGTTGGGGGAGGAGGAATTTTGAAGCTTGTGAAGTCCACATTGATACCATTGGGCTGCAGGGTTCCCAGGCTGAATATGATTTGCTGTTCCTGCAAACTTCAGGAGGCATCGTTGTGGCACTGCAGGAGACCCAGGATGGACATGTTGTCCAAGGAGTGGGAGGGGGAGTTGAAATGGTTTGCGACTGGGAGGTGCAGTTGTTTGTTGGGAACAGAGTGTAGGTGTTCCACAAAGCGGTCCCCAAGCCTCCGCTTGGTTTCCCCGATGTAGAGGAGGCCACAACGGGAACAGCGGATACAGTATACCACATTAGTAGATGTGTAGGTGAACATCTTTTTGATGTGGAAGGTCTTCTTTGGGCCTGGGATTGGGGTGAGGGGGGAGGTGTAGGGGCAGATGTAGCACTTCCTGCAGTTGCAGGGAAGAGTGCCGGGGGTGGTGGGGCTGGTGGGGCTGGTGGGGAGTGTGGAGTGGACAAGGGAGTCATGGAGAGAGTGGTCCTTCTGGAAAGCAGATAAGAGGGGGGAGGGGAAAATTTCCTTGGTAGTGGGGTCAGATTGCAGATGGCGGAAGTGTCAGAGGATGATGCGTTGGATCCAGAGGTTGGTGGGATGATAGGTGAGGATGAGGGGGATTCTGTTTTGGTTGTTTTTGCGGGGAGGGGGTGTGAGGGATGAGTTGCGGGAAATGCGAGAGACATGGTTGAGGGAGTTTTCGAACACTGTGGAGGAGAAGTTGCCCTCGACCGACCGCATCCCAAAGCCAGCCCAGCTTGTAACCACCTCCCTAACCTGTCCTCCCACCTATCCACCCCTCCCACCTCAAGCCCGACCCCCATCTCCCACCTACTAGCCTCATCCCGCCTCCTTGACCTGTCCGTCCTCCCTGGACTGACCTATTCCCTCCCTAACTCCCCACCTACACTCACCTTTACTGGCTCCAACTCCGCCTCTTTCACCTGTCTGTCTCCTCTCCACCGATCTTCTCGTTTATCCATCTTCTATCCGCCTCCCCCTCTCTCCCTATTTGTTTCTGTATCACTTTCCCCTCCCCCATTTCTGAAGAAGGGTCCAGATGCAAAACAGCCGGTCAAGCAGCATTATAGGAGCAGGAAAACTTGACGTTTCGGGCCTAAACCCTTCATCAGAAATGGGGGAGGGGAAGAGGGTTCTGAAATAAATAGGGAGAGAGGGAGAGGCGGATAGAGGATGGATAGAGGAGAGGATAGGTGGAGAGGAGGCAGACAAGTCGAAGAGGCAGGGATGGAGCCAGTAAAGGTGAGTGTAGGTAGGGGGTAGGGAGGAGATAGGTCAGTCCAGGGAGGACGGACAGGTCAAGGGGGCGGGATGATGTTAGTAGATAGGAGATGGGGGTGTGGCTTGAGGTGGGAGGAGGGGATAGGTGAGAGGGAAAACGGGTTAGGGAGGTGGAGATGAGCTGGGCTGGTTTTGGGATGCGGTTGGGGGAGGGGAGATTTTGAAGCTTGTGAAGTCCACATTGAT
>JAHRHZ010000273.1:18657185-18726195 GCA_024137785.1 Ginglymostoma cirratum | reverse complement strand
ACCCCCTACCTACACTCACCTTTACTGGCTCCATCCCCGCCTCTTCGACTTGTCTGCCTCCTCTCCACCTATCCTCTCCTCTATCCATCCTCTATCCGCCTCCCCCTCTCTCCCTATTTATTTCAGAACCCTCTTCCCCTCCCCCATTTCTGATGAAGGGTTTAGGCCCGAAACGTCAAGTTTTCCTGCTCCTATGATGCTGCTTGACCTGCTGTGTTCATCCAGCCCCATGCTTGTTATCTCGGATTCTCCAGCATCTGCAGTACCTTTTATCTCTGATTCAAAGGACATATGATGGGCAAGTTTTTTACATAGAGAGTGGTAGGAGTCTAGAACACACTGCCAGGGATGATAGTGGAGTCAGATATGATAGGGGCACTTAAGGGACTTTTAGATAAGCACATCAACATGCATGGGATGGAGGGATACAGACGATGGCAGGCAGAAGGGATTAGATTTATTTGGTGTCATGTTCTGCACAATTTTTTTTTCCTTTATTCATTCACAGGATGAGGGTGTTGCTGACCAGGCAGCATTTATTGCCCATCCCTCATTGCCCAGAAGGCAGTTAAGAGGCAACCACATTCCTGTGGGTCTGGAGTCACATGTAGGCCAGACCAGATAAGGATAGCAGTTTCCTTCCCTAAAGGACATTAATGAACCAGATGGGTTTTTCCAACAATTGACAATGGAATCACGGTGATGATTAGACTCTTAATTCCAGATGTTTATTGAATTCAAATTCCAACTTCTGCCGTGGCAGGATTTGAACCGAGGTCCCCAGAACATTATCTGGGTCTTTGGATTAACAGTCCAGTGGTAATACCACTAGGTCATCACCTCCTCTTCTGGGCCAAAAGGCCTGTTCCTGTGCTGTACAGTTCCATGTTCAATGTTCTAAACATAAATGAGGTGTAGCCCAATAGTATAACTTTAAATGGCATTGGACAAGTAAAGATTGCAAACTGGAAGGTAGATGCTGTGGTCAAATTCAAGGACATTGTCTTGACAATAGACATCAAAGCCAGGTTAGATTAGCTATGGGAAGAGGCATGACCAGTGACTTAAGTACTGTCTTGGAATTGTCAACATGCAGTATTAAAATGTCCATTCCAGTCACTAGTGTGTAGTGTTGTACTCTATGAAGCGAAAGAAAGAAATCTGAAGAAACAGTCTTTGAAAGTTCTGGTGAAGGGCCAATAAACTTAGAGTTATAGAGCCATAGAGTTGTACAACACGGAAACAGACCATTTGGTCCAACTCATCCATGCTGACCAGGTATCCGAAATTAATCTCGTCACATTTTCCAGCATTTGGCCCATATCCCTCTAAACCCGGCCTATTTATATAAACATCCAGATGCTTTTAAATGTTGTTATTGTACCAGCCTCCACCATTTCCTCTGGCAGCTCATTCCATACACAGACTAGCCTGTGTGTGAAAATGTTGCCCCTTTGGTTTCTTTTAAAACTTTCTCCTCTCACCTTAAACCTATGCCATTTAGTTTTGGACTCGCCTATCCCTGGGAAAAGACCTTGGCTGTTCACCCCATCCACGCCCTGCATGATTTTATAAATCTCTATAAGGTCACCCCTCAGCCTCCAACACTCCAGGGAAAATAGCCCCAGTCTATATAGAACATAGAACAGTACAGCAGGGTACAGGCTCTTCAGCCCACGATGCTGTGCCGAATTTTTACCCTAAACCTAAAAGGTCTATCTAACCTCTACCTTATACTATCACCAATATGCCTATCTAATAGCTGCTTAAATGCCCCTAATGAGGCCGACTCTGCTACCCTCTCGGCAATGCACTCGACGCCCCTACCACTCTCTGAGTAAAGAACCTACCTCTGACGTCTCCCCGATATCTACCTCCACTCATTTTAAAACTATGTCCCCTCGTAATAGCTACCTCCACCCTAGAAAAAAGTCTCTGGCTGTCCACTTTATATATACCTCTGATCATTTTGTACACCTCTATCAAGTCACCTCTCATCCTTGGTCGTTCTAAAGAGAAAAGCCCTAGCTCTCTCAACCTTTCCTCGTAAGACCTTCTCTCCATTCCAGGCAACATCCTGGTAAATCTCCTCTGCACCTTTTCCAACGCTTTCACATCTTTCCTGTAATGAGGCGACCAGAACTGGACACAATAATCCAGATGTGGCTGAACCAGGCTTTTGTAGAGCTGGAGCATAACTTGACAGCCCTTGAACTCAATCCTTCTATTAATGAAAGCTAACACACCATACGCCTTCTTAACAACTCTATCCACCTGGGTGGCAGCTTTCAGGGAACTGTGGATGTGAACCCCAAGATCCCTCTGCTCCTCCACACTGCCAAGAATCTTTCCGTTAACCATGTATTCTGATTTCAAGTTTGTCCTTCCAAAATGAATCACCTCACACTTTTCAGGGTTAAACTCCATCTGCCACTTCTCAGCCCAGCTCTGCATCCTATCAATGTCCCCTTGAAACCTAGAACAGCACTCCGCACTATCCACAACTCGACCCACCTTTGTATCATCCGCAAACTTACTAATCCACCTTTCCACTCCTACATCAAAATCATTTACAAATATCACAAATAGAAGAGGAGCCAGAACAGATCCTTGTGGTACACCACTTGTAACTGAGCACCATGTTGAATATTTTCCGTCCACTACCACTCTTTGTCTTCTAAGGGTCAGCCAATTCTGAATCCAATCTGCCACATTTACCCCTGTCCCATACCTCCTTACTTTCTGCATGAGCCTCCTGTTGGGAACCTTATCAAATGCCTTACTTAAATCCATGTATACCACATCCAATCCTCTACCTTCATCCACGTGTTTAGTCACCTCTTCAAAGAATTCAATAAGGTTTGTGAGGCATGATCTACCCCTCACAAATCTGTGCTGACTATCACGAATCAAACTATGCCTATCCAAGTGATCATTAATCCTATCTCTCAGAGCCCTTTCCAATAATTTGCCCACCACTGAAGTAAGACTAACTGGCCTGTAATTTCCAGGGTTATCCCTATTCCCTTTTTTGAACAAGGGAATGTCACCTGCCACTCTCTAATCTTCCGGAACTCTACTCATGGACAGTTTATTCAGCCTCTCCCTATAGCTCAAACCCTCCAAACCTGGAAACAACCCTGCAAATCTTTTCTGAACTTTTTCAAGTTTCACAACATTCTTCCTATAGCAGGGAGATCAGAATTACATGCAGTATCCCAAAAGTGGCCTAGTCAATGTCCTGTACAGCTGCAACATGACTCCCAACTCCTACACTCAATGCACTGACCAGTAATGGCAACCTTACCGAATGCCTACTTCACTGGGGAGGTGGTGGCCTAGTTGCCAACATTGAAGGAGTGATGCACTCTCGTGGCATGTTTAGGATGACTTATTATACCAAGGTTCCATTTTTCCTCTCAGGCAGATGGAAAAGATTCGATGACAGTGTTTGAGAAAAACAATTTGCACCAATGCCAGGTCAATATTTGTCCATTGATCAACACTGGTGAAAAAGATTATCCAATAGTTATTATAATATTATTTGGAGTTTGCTGTCCATAAATGACTGCACGTTTCCTACTTAAAAAAGTGACTACACTTCAAAAAGCATTTAAGTGATTGTAAAACACTTTGAGACATTCTGTAGTTGTCAAAGATGTCGTAGAAATGCAAATCATTCTATCCTTGTGCTAATGAGTCTGACTTGTTTCCCCTTTTGTAACTCGGGGCTGCAAAGTATTGGTGTATTATCCCCACCTATTTACACTATTCAGGATCATCTAAGTGAGCTTAGGTCAGAAACCAAACCTGGAGATAGCTTGGTCAGTGTTATTTTCCGCCTGCAGTATGGGGAATTCACTGCCACTCAATACAATTTGGAAACCATTTTATTAAAAACTAATATCTCGAGTCTATTTTAATAGTTTGGCCAATCTCAGGGAATGCTACTAGAATTCTCTTTAAACAACATAAAAATATGATCCCCAGAAATACCTACTGGGCAGAAATTGGTCAGCAGTGCCAAAAGTTCTACGGTCATTAAACCAAAACTCTTGGTGAACGGTTCCTTTTCATAAGAAACCTTGTCTGAGGCCTGAATTTTTTTTTAGCTACTCAGAGTTAACTCAACCCAAGGAATTTAATTATTAACATTTTTTGGTCCAAAAGAACCAAAGTAATTGATTGCCTTGATACTTGTTAATTTTTATTCAGGATACTACACCCTGAGGAATATGAAACTTGATAACAGCTTGTTACTTTTTCCTTAAATGTACAAACGTTGATTGTAAGGAATTCATCTTTTATCATAAGATCAAAAAAGGCAAATATATCATAAACTACACCGGATTTGGAAATGGAGTGAATGTTCACCTCCAATCTGCCCAGGAAGTTGAATACTGACAAAAATTTGCTTTGTTTACATTAGGTTGGCAGCTCAAAAACAGACCGTTTGATTCAGTTGTGTTGAGATTATGAAAACAGCAGTATACTGGATGAGAGTCTGGTCTATTGATGATCCCGATATCAGATTTGACAACAGCAGCTGGGAAATATAATAGTAGCTAGAGCAAACTTTGCTTTAACTGGTGCCTTGTTAACCGGCACTCTTGATAAACTGGCACAAATTTATATATCTCAAACACCGTGATCTACCACAATGCCTGAGTATTTATCCTGTAAATAAAGTATAATAGTGATGTGTATACCCCCTGCATTACATTTCTTTTACTTATTGCATGTTTTAGATTGATTTTAGGAGGTGTGTTGATATTTTTAGAAGATTTTTGAGGGATGTTGATGTCTCGAAGTTTTGCTTGGTCAGTCAGAATATTCAATCAACTGGCACACTCCTGGTCCCATAGGTGCCAGCTGATAAAAAGTTTGCTGTATTTAAGTAAATGTGGAATAAATGGCTGGCTTCATGATTTAGATCAAGGAACAACTGGGTTGTTGTAAAAGCTCATCTGGCAAAATAGGGAAGGAAAGAAAGCAAGAGGGACAATAATATTGGTTAAAGTATCAGTAATGGTCAGCGTGAAACTGTTACAAGGTGTTACATTCTCCTGTTTCGCCAATCTCCTTTTGCAAAGAAAGTCTGCCATCCTTAACGGTCTGTCCTGAATGTAACTTCTGACACACAACAATGTGGTTGACTTAATTGTTCTCTGTTATGACCAAATGTATTCAAGAAGTAATCAATTACTAAGATAACAAGGTGTAGAGCTGGATGAACACAGCAGGCCAAGCAGCATCAGGGGAGCAGGAAAGCTGACGTTTCAGGCCTAGACCCATCTTCAGCTTTCCTGCTCCTCTGATGCTGCTTGGCCTGCAGTGTTCGTCCAGCTCTACACCTTGTTATCTCAGATTCACCAGCATCTGCAGTTCCTACTATCTCTGAATCAATTACTAAGATGTAGTTTGGAAAGGATAATAAATGCTGACCTTGCTAGCACGTCCATAGCCTATGAATGAGATAAAAAGTGCTCCACATGAACCTCCTCCCGAATAGAATGGGCATTGGGAAGATGTTTCAATTAGCAGGAGAGACTAGGAACTGTGGGCACAGTCTTAGAGCAAAGAGAAGACTTTTTAGAACGGAGATGAAGAGAAACTTCTTCAGGCAGAGAGTGATGAATCTACAGAATTCATTGCCACAGAAGGCTGTGGAGGCCAGATCATTGAGTATATTTAAGACAGAGATATATAGGTTCTTGATTGTTAAAGGGATCATAGGTTACGGGGAGAAGGCAGGAGAATGGGGTTGAGAAACTTATCAGCCATGGTGGAATAGACTTAATGGACCGAATGCCCTAATTTCTGCTCCTATGTCTTATGGTCTTATGATCTCCTACCCTGCTTCATGTCGCCCTATCAGTATATCTTACAGTGATCAACAGTTACAGGCCAATCAGCTTGACTTTGTCATGAGAAAACTTCTAGAAGATCGTCTGGGGCAAAATCAACAGTTATTTGGATAAATGTGGATTCATTAATTAAGGAAAGCCAGCAAGGATGGTGGCATTTGCAGCAGTGGTGGAGTGACTAATCTCTCTATTGAATGATCTCTTGGTCCTTGGGAGTTAGTTTGGACCATCAATCGGTTCTTGGTAGTCAAGATGGGCCCGGTCCTCGAGAGTTGAGACTGTCTCCTGGCTAATTTTAATTTTCATTGCCTTTGTACAAAATTTTGTGGCACACTTGGACAGTTCTCACAGCACACCTAGCACACTAATGGAAAAGCACTGGTTTATAGCCTTCTGGACTCATTATCAAGCTCAACAATTTTAGAGATAACACATTGTGGAGCTGGAGGAATACAGCAGGCCAGGCAACATCAGAGGAGTGGGAAAGCTTACGTTTGTGGTCGGGACCCTTCTTCAGATATGGGGGAGAGGGAAGGGAGCTCGTAAGTGAATAGAGAGAGGAGGGTTAGGACTGGGGAAGGTAAGTGGGGTGGTGACAGGTGATTGCAGGTAAGCAATGGTGGAGATTGGTCAATGAGGAGGGAGGAACGGACAGGTGGGAGAGAAGATGGACAGGTTGTGTCAGGTCAAGGAGATGAGAGGGTTGGTAATGGGATGAGGCCAGGGGTGGGGAGATTTTGAAATTGGTAAGGTCCACATTTAGGCCATTGGGCTGTAGGCTCCCAAGGTGGAATATGAGGTGCTGCTCCTCCAGTTTTTGGATGACATCAATGTGACACTGGAGCAGGTCCAGAATGGACATGTCACCCAGCGAGTGGGAGTTGAAATGGTTCGCGACCAGAAAGAGTTGTCATTTGTCACAAACAGAGTGCAGGGGCTCTACAAAGTGGTCTCCGAGCCTCTGCTTGGTCTCACTGATTTGGCTAATCAGTAAGAAGGTTTTAATTGATTAATATGTATATGTAAATCCCCAAATTTCTTTCAAGTCACTGCCCTGAGAGAACTAAAGGTTTGATCAGTGTAAAAAGGTGACATTTTAGGTTAGACAATGCAAGTTTGGTGTGAGGCCTTGTTTAGAATCAGGGGTTTACATATACATATTATTCAATTAAAACTTTCTAACTGATTAAAGATTTAACAGCATCTTGGGTTTGTTTAGTACATCTCATCAGTGGTGTGACCCTTTGATCGTTTAATAAATTCTGTGCTCTGCGTGCTTCTTTCTCACTAAGTTACTCTCCGAAAGCTTGTGTTTTCAAATAAACCTGTAGGACTATAAACTGGTGTCGTGTGATTTTTGACCTTGAAAACCCAGTCCAACATCGGTATGTCCACATCAAGTGGATGTTGGCGGCCCTACCTCGGCTTCAGGCCACTTGGCTTTCCTTCCTCACGGTCCAGGTGTGTCCCGAGGGTGGGGAGAGGGAGGGGCTGTTACCTGGCGGCGGCCGGGGTTTGACTCCACCCCCACGCTCCAGTTGGTTCCGAAGCCGAGATGGGCGGTGCCGTTAAGGTGATGGGGTCTCTGCGCCTGTGTGCTGGCCGCCTCGCGCTGCGGCCGTTGTCGGGGGGCTTGAGCTTCCAACCGAAAAAGGGGGCGGGGATGGCTGGCGCGTGCGCGCGAGGCGCCAGGCAGAGCCAGGAGTTAGCTCCCAGCCCCGTAGCCCGTCAGATCGCGCAAGAGCGCGGCCAGAGCGGCGGCAGTCTTTTTGCCGGCCGGCTGCGATAGGGAATCCTGGAGTGAGAGATACGCACGTACCGAGAACGATGGCTGATCCTTTACGCCGGACTCTCTTCGCTAAACTGAGGGGCAAGAAGTCCAAGAAGTCGGCGGGCGTCGGGACGAGGAGCCAGGAAGGTAAAGGGAAGCTTCCCGAAGAGCGGCAGCAGCAGCAGCAGCAGCTACAACAAGAGGCCGGGCCCGGGGTAGTGGTGGTTGGCGGTGCGAAAGTTTTAGCGGGGTCGGGGAACAACGGAGGAGAACAGCAGCAACAGGAGGAGGAGGATGATGAAGAAGAGGAAGAGGAGACCATCAGGAGGAACCGGTGGCCCGCTACCGCCAGCGACCGGGGGTGGCAGAGCCCGGTGCGAGCGGACGAGCCCCGGCTCGAAGCCGCGGGGTGTCATCCGGAGAGCGGCGGGGGACGAGTGGCGGCGGTGGGGGGAGGGGGACCGGTCTCCCCTCTCCCCCCCTCTGCCCTCCTCCTGGCCCCCGGCCGCAGGCAGTCCGTGCACTCGCTGGACAGCCAGGAGGACGATTACTACGACAACCCGTGCCTGCGGGGCTGCGAGCGGCCCCCGCCGGTAGGCCCGCCACTGCTGCCCGCTGCCCTCTCCCACAACTGTGACTGCAGCAGGCACAGGAAGCACAGCCTCGACAGTGCCCAGGAGAAGGAGAGGCTCAGGACCCAGTTGCACGAAGCCTATTACCTGCTGATCCATGCCATGCATGACATGCCGGTGGAGAACCCTGCCCGCCATAGACTGGGTGATGTGAGCTGCCAGTCGCAGGATAGTGTCTGCACCCAGTCGTCAGTCAGGGCTCTAGACAGTGATGCTTGGTCCTCTGATGAGATTAGCCTGCAGCAACAGGTATCCGATGCGGATTCTCTGTCAGGTAAACGCAGCGGGTCCCCCCGGAAAGAATTTGCCAGCAAAAGCATTGCCAACCTAGTCAGTGGGGTAGTTAGACCGCCCTTGCCACGATCAGTAAGTGATGGGGTTATTAATTATGCTCATGTGTCCTGTCTCGCTGACTCTGATGTGGAACGCGAACAGTCAGAACACGGTGTGCTGAATCCTGCCTTCAGCAGCCTTGGAAACGCGGGCCAGGTTTCCTGCAATGCTGGGAGCTCCGGTCCCAGCTCCTCGCCCTGTGCCCTTCATGCTTCAGTGTGTGCACAGGGTGCAGTCCAGCCTTATGAAGGTAGCCCGATGTTGTTCAGTGACTCTAGCTGTGAAGTGAATAAGTTTAGAGATTCCAGTGACATGGTCTGTGGATCATGTGACAAGCAAGATGATAGCCAGGGATGCTCTTTAAAGCCACCTGCAGTGACAGTCAACAAAATGCAAGAATGGATGCACAGAGGACGCATGCTGTCCTTGGAGATGAAAGAGCGTATTAGTGGGTCTGTCAGAGTCAGTATGCCATCTGGTTCACTGTCAGGGCAACCAACCAACAAAGAAGTAGAAGTACAGAAGACCAGCTTCCCTGCTTCTGTAAGAGTACAAGGAAACAAATCAGCGCCATTCCCTACCAGCCAGAGTCTCTTGCTGACAGGTAGGCAGTTGCTGCGGCAACTGGATCACTCCTTCATCGGGCCTTATGTGTGGATCTGTCGTCCAGTGTGAAGTGTCCAGCTGGTGTCTTACTCTCCAGAATAGGCTGTCTGCAAATGGAATTCTGCCTCTTGTCTTATTGGTGACTAACACTGGTGGAGGCTCTCTTTCCTCAGGCTATTGAATTTGAATTTTAAAGGTGGAAGTAGGCTGTCACTAATACTGGTTTATTGGTGCATGATGTCCTAACTTTTTATATACCTGTGATTTAAATGGTGAATTTATAATTCTGTTAATCGAGTTAGTGACGTTTTGTAATGTAAGTACTGTATGGTGTTAGTTTTGTACTTATTGCATACTTATTGGTTTATAATCACTTTAAATATTTATTGATGGAGGAAGTATCATACGAAGTATAAATCTTAATTAAAGATTAGGTGAAATTCCAGCCCCCAGCAATTTGCAAGCCCCTGTTTGCATTCTAAATGCTGTATTTTTGGGCACCATCTATTGCTTTCTATCTGGCAGATGAAATTAGGATGCTTTTGTGTATTATTTTCTTTCCTTATTTGATTTACAACCTATATTTACGTATAACTAGGCTTGCATGTACATTATTATAGGTGGCTGTTTGGCCACAGAAAATATTTTGTGAAAGAAGTTGAGTATTTGTTTGAACAGTGAACATTGTAAAATAAAAGATAAAGTAATCATCGTGGTACGTTCGAGTAATGCCAGGTGAAGTCTAGCTTTATAGTTCAGTTGCAGCGTCTTTTAGAGCAAGTACAAACTCTTGAATTGCTTAGTAAAACTAAGCTTATTTGATTTGTCATACAGGGAAGGCAGTGCTTCATTATTTCGTTGAGCCAGATTTGGTCTTGCAATGTCACGTCGTTGCTTCTTGAGTAGGACGGTCATATGATATGTGACTAAAATAACATGCGTAATGGACAGCTGTGTGTTTAACTAAAATGTTCTCAAGAACATTTGTAATTTATCAGTCATCTTTAGGGATGCATCAGAACTTTATCAATTTCATCGAATAGACTCCCAACAAGTCCACACAGACGATCAGACATCCCACCCAGACCCATTCCTCTATAACCCACGTAATCTACGCATCCCTGAACACTACAGGCAATTTAGCATGGCCAATCCACCTAGTCTGCACATCTTTGGACTGTGGGAGGAAACCGGAGGAAACCCACGCAGACGCTGGGAGAATGCGCAAACTCCACACAGACAGTGGCCCGAGGATAGAATTGAACCGAGGTCCTTGGCGCTGTGAGGCAGCAGTGCTAACCACTGAGCCATCGTGCTGCCACATTTCTCTCAGACGCTTACAGCATAGAAGGATGTTTCCATGCTGGTCAACAGATCTGACTACACTAATTTCATCTTCCAGCTTTTGACCCATTGCCCTGGAGGCTATGACAATGCACGTAAATATCTAACTACTGTTCAAATGTTGTAAGAGTTTCCAACTTGACCACTTGTTCAAGCAGTAACTTCCAGATTCCTACCACCCTTGGTGAAGAACATTTCTTTTCAGCTCTTTTAGACGTTGTCTCACCTTAAATCTGTGATCCCAGGTCATTGATTCCTCTACTAATAAAGTGCCAACTTATCTATCATATTTTGTGTTTCGTAATCAGGTGCACTATCAATCTTTATTTTTAGAAAGGCAAATAAGCCCAGTCTCTCAAATCATTCCTCATTGCACAGACCTCCTGTTCAGGCAAGTATTCCAAATGCTGCCTTAATTGCCTTATCTACCTTCAGCAGTCTGTGAATATGAACAACAGGGTCCCCCTGATATCGGTATGTATCAGGGTTCTACAATTCGTAGTGTAATGCCTGGACTTACTCACTGAACTTGAAGCACTGGTTCTGTTGTTCTCTCCATGGAAGCTGGCAGACCACCTGAGTTTCTCCACGTTATGTTTTTTAGTTTTCTGTTCTTTCTGCAGCATCCAGTTTTGTTTATCATAGTGTAACCTCTTGCCATGTGAGCCCTCTTCAAATACATTACTTCTCTCTTTTTTTCCAGGTTGAATTCCATTTGTCATTTTCCTGTCAGATGACCAGTTCATTAATGTCATCCTATAGTTTACCCTTGTCACTATTTAGCATCCCTCCATTTTCATCTCATTCTCAAACCTTTTGATTACATCCCTGTTTTTAAGCCCAAATCATTAACGAAAACCACAAACAGTGAAGACCACAGGACCAAGCCTTGCAGTCACAGACACATTCCTGTACCATTGCCCTCGCCTGCTGCTTTTTAACCAATTTGGGATACAGTGCTATACCTGCCCCTGCCCCTCACCCCCATCTCAGGCCCCAAGAAGACCTTCCACATCAAGCAGATGTTCACCTGCAGATCTGCTAATGTGGTATACTGTATCCGCTGTTCCCGTTGTGGCTTCCTCTACATCGGGGAAACCAAGCGGAGGCTTGGGGACTGCTTTGCGGAACACTTACGCTTGGTTCACACTAAACAACTGCACCTCCCAGTCGCGAACCATTTCAACTCCCCCTCCCATTCCTCAGACAACATGTCCTTCCTGGGCCTCCTGCAGTGTCACAACGATGCCACCCGAAGGTTGCAGGAACAGCATATCATATTTTGCTTGGGAACCCTGCAGCCCAATGGTATCAATGTGGACTTCACAAGCTTTAAAAATTCCCCTCCCCCTCCTCCAACCGCATCTCAAAACCAGCCCAGCTTGTCTCCGCCTCCCTAACCTATCCTTCCTCCCAGCTATCTCCCCCCTCCCACCTCAAGCCCCACCCCCATCTCCTACCTATTAGCCTCATTCTGCCCCGTTGACCTCTCCGTCCTCTCTGGACTGACCTATCCCCTCCCTAACTCCCCACCTACGCTCACCTTTACGAGCTTCATCCCCGCCTCTTTGACCTGTCCGTCTCCTCTCCACCTATCTTCTCCTTTATCCATCTTCTATCCGCCTCCCCCTCTCTCCCTATTTATTTCAGAACCCCCTTCCCTTCCCCCATTTTTGAAGAAGGGTCTAGGCCCGAAACGTCAGCTTTCCTGCTCCTCTGATGCTGCCTGGCCTGCTATGTTCATCCAGCTTTACACCTTGCTATCCGCGGATACAGTGTGCCACTTTCTGTTGGAACTTGTCTTTCTTGACCAGTCTACCATGAAGGACCTTATGAAAAGTCTTTCTAAGGTTGATATAGACTATATCAAAAGTATTACCTTCATCAACACTCCTAGTTTTCTCTGCAAAATATTCAAATAAAGTTGTCAAACACATCATTCCCTTAACAAATCCATGATGACTATGTGGCTTTCTATACTTCTATTGTGCATTTTATAAACTAGAGGAAAACAATGAAGACAGAGCAATCAATCCTTCAGCTATTTGATGTGTTCCATAGAAGGATATAATCACTAGGCTATTAATCCCAAAGTGCAGGCAATGTTCTGGGGAACCTGGTTGAATTTCACCATGGCAGATGGTGGAATTTGACATCAGTAGAAATCTGGAGTCTTGTGATGCCTATGAAACCATTGTCGATTGTTGTGAAGAATACACCTAGATCAGGAATGTCCATTAGGAAAGCTAACTGTCTTCCTTACCTGGAGATAGTAATAACTGCCAATGCTGGAATCCAAGATAACACAGTGTGGAGCTGGAGGAATGGAGCAGGAAAGCTGGCGTTCCAGATTGGGACCCTTCAGAAATTTTCTGCCAATTAGGCAGTGAAGATGGGCAATAAATGATGCCCAGCTATTAACACCCACGTCCTATGAGCAAATTTAAATAAAACCGGTCTCTCATTTAAATGCAAGTTGAGAGATATTTAAGAGCTGGGTATCAACTTCATTTAGTATAAGAAAATATAATTGTTTCATTTACTGTCTATAAACCTTTAATCTTTTTTAGTGGTGAACTTTCTAGTATAAACTTATCCATTTATAATCGAAACATGCTGTATTAATTTTTCACTCTAATTGCAACCACACTTGAGTGGTGATACCATAGCAAATAAAAACTGAAAGAACTGCACATGCTGTAAATCAGGATCAAAACCAGATGTTGCTGGAAAAGCTCAGCAGGTCTGGCAGCATCTGTGAAGAGAAATCAGAGTTAATGTTTTGGGTCTGGTGAACTTTCCTCAGAACAGTTCAGAGGAAGGATCACTGGACCGGAAACGTTAACTCTGATTTCTCTTCACAGATGCTACCAGACCTGCTGAGCTTTACCAGCAATGTCTGTTTTTGCTCCTGATTTACAGCATCTGCAGTTCTTTCAGTTTTTACTACACTTCCACAATGTTTAGAAGAGTTACTAGTGGTATTAAGTGCTTTAGCTTGAATGGTGCCAGAGTAAAAATTTTCAAAATGGCATGGGATTCTTCTGGTAGATTGCTGAATGAGCAATTTAACGTTTTAATATCTAATTGGGATTTAGTCTAATATAAATGCCATTCAGTTGTCATGAATTGTGTTTCCCCTGGTGCAATCTTTTTTTCTGGTGAGGGCTTTGGGTTGTGAATATACAGTAATGTGTCCCCCTGCTCCAATCTGATGGCACAACAATTATCAAGAAATCTTGACCCATGGAATTACAGTCATCATTGTGGGAGAGAATGTCTGTACGTGTTGTCCTAGTGAGTTGTCTGAGATTTTGTTCCCTCCCCCTTCAAATTTTCTCTACTGTCTCCTGTCAAGATTATAGTTAGTGATGAATGCTGTTCCAAAGTTAGTATCTGTACAATATTTTAGAGTCATAGAAATTGTTCGACCTAGTAGGTCTGCATTGACCCTCCGAATAGCATCCTGCACCCCTACCTATCCCCATAACCCTGCATTTAGCATAGTTAACCCAACCGTGCCTATGTGCTAATCCTAACATAACAGAATTTGTAGCTACTGTTTGGGAAATGAGCTGTAGGATTTGACAGTTTTATTATAGAATCCCTACAGTGCAAAAAAAGGCTGTTTGGCCCATCAAGTCTACATTGACCATCTGAAGAACATTCCACCCAAACCCAGCCCACTAACCTATTCCCATAACCCTGCATTTACCATGGCTAACCCACCTAACCTGCACACACCTTTGGACCATGGGAGGAAACTGGAGTACCTGACGGAAACCCCTGCAGACATCAGGAGAATGCGCAAAGTCAACACAGTCACCCAAGGGTAGAATTGAACATGGGTCCCTGGTGCTGTGAGGCAGCAGTGCTAACGATGAGCCATGGTGCCGACTAAGTTTAATTCAGAAAGTTTGCTGTGGTTTTACTACCAGAGCTGAAAATTGGGTAACTTGGTGTATGTTGAAAAGAGAGGGATTAAAATTCCTTCTAATAAAAGAAATATCCATGGATAATTCTGGGGGGAAAAAAGCATATTTTTTTATCATGCTTCTTGGTTTGATAGATTAAGCTAGAATTGGAATATGGGATGCATCCTGTCAGAGTCCTAGTCATACAACATGGAAACAGACCCTTTGCTGCAGACTGGTCCATGCTCACCATGGTGCCCATTCAGCTGGTTCCCATTGCCCATATTTGGCCCGTATTCCTCTGAACCCTTCCCATCCATGTACCTATCCAAATGTTTTTAAATGTTGCTATTGTACCTACCTCAACCACTTTCTCTGGCAGCCCATTCCATGTAGACGCTACTCTCTGCATGACGAAGTTGCCCCTCAGGTCCTTTCTTAAATGTTTTCCCTCTCCACCTTAAACCTATGCCCTCTCATTTTCAATTCCCCATCCCTGGGAAAAAGACTTTATACATTCATAGAACATAGGCATTCCACGCCCCTACCACTCTCTGAGTAAAGAACCTACCTCTGACATCTCCCTTATATCTACCTCCACTCACTTTAAAACTATGCCCCCTCATAGTAGCTACCTCCACCCCAGGAAAAAGTCTCTGGCTGTCCACTTTATCTATACCTCTGATCATTTTGTACGCCTCTATCAAGTCACTTCTCATCCTTGGTCATTCTAAAGAGAAAAGCCCTAGCTCTCTCAACCTTTCCACATAAGACCTTCTCTCCATTCTAGGCAACAACCTGGTAAATCTTCTCTGCATCTTTTCCAACGCTTCCACATCTTTCCTGTAATGAGGCAACCAGAACTGGACACAATACTCCAGATGTGGCCGAACCAGGCTTTTGTACAGCTGGAGCATAACTTCACGGCTCTTGAACTCAGCCCCTCTATTAATGAAAGCTAACATACGATATGCCTTCTTAACAACTCCATCCACCTGGGTGGCAGCTTTCAGGGAACTATGAACATGAACCCCAAGATCCCTCTGCTCCTCCACACTGCCAAGAATATTTTTGTTAACCCTGTATTCTGCTTTCAAGTTTGTCCTTCCAAAATGAATCACCTCACACTTTTCAGGGTTAAGCTCTATCTGCCACTTCTCATCCCAGGTCTGCATCCTATCAATGTCCCTTTGTAACCTATAACAGCCCTCCGCATTATCCACAACTCAACACATCCTACCTATGCCCCTCATGATTTTATACACCTCAATATAGCCATCCCTCAATCTCCTATGTTCCAAGGAATAAAGTCCTATCCTGGCTAACCTCTCCCTGTAACTCAGACCTACTAGTCCTGGCAACGTCCTTGTAAGTCTTTTCACACTTTCCAGTTTAACTATGTCTTGCTTAGCTTAGCTTAGCTTTTTTTCTTGAACCATTTACTGGAGAGCAACATTGTAGGTATGAGAACAACTTTGGAGAGTTGGGTGGGTGCTTCTAATGTAATACACCTGCTAATTAATAAATCTCTTTTCTCTCTCCCCCAACCCAAGACTCAGTCCACTACTTGCTTTTCTCTAGACCAAAGAACTGTGAGCAATACACTAGCTGTAGTGTCTCCAAATCCTCTGTGCTGTGAGGGCTTGGATCATTGCTTTTGTGTTGCAACAAGTGCTGAATACTGCTCATGATGTTCTTTCAAATCGTTACAGTATGTATTCATCCTATTTGCATAGCATCCTGTATTTATTTTCTAGCTTCCTCTGTGATTAAGGAAATTGTAAAGACACCGATACATTTTTCCTTTATGTGACACACTCTTTCTTTGAAATGTAACTTGCCAAACATTCTTAGGCAGAAATGAGTATAAATGCTATGATTCTAGCAAAATGCTGATCTGACAGGTGTATAATTTATGGGAATCTGCAGTGGTATCTTTATCATTTGCTATTAAATATTAGCTATTTTTTGCAACATTTAACTGAGTACTGAAACAGAAGAAAATTGCATATCCTGAAAATCTGGATTAAAACAGAAAATATTGGAAAATGGTTCCTATTTGGGCCAGAAACCAAAATAATGTTTCATGTTGCTGACCTTTTCATGTGAATACTGCATTCGATGAAGGTAAACATTGCTGAGCTATGTTGCATTGCAAAAGCAAGACTATCAAAGTAACTGATATTAGTTTCTTAGAGGATATTATGCTTTAACAGTAGATTGGTCCATAACTTTATATTCATGAAGTGACTTTAATACTTTTAGAGCAGTGTTTGTTTACAAATAAAAAACTATCGGAATCTCAAAGACTTCCCAACCATTAAAATATAATCTGGAATTTTGTGTACCTTCACAAATTTTGATCTTTTTCAAAATTGATTATAAGGAGATCTTTAGTTTTCAGGTGTGTATACATAAAAATACTGCTGTGAAGATTGTTGAAGTTACTGCCACACTAAAAACTGGGCATGAGAAGAATTGGTAGCCTTGGGCACTGATTCCAGACATGAATGGTCTGTTGACTCTGGTATGTGGAACATTCTATAGAGTTTGCTTCAGTGAATGTACTTGTTTGTTGAATTACTTGTCTTGGGTCAAGCCTCAGGCTACAAGTTCCCTTCTTTTTCCCCCTTTCCTCTTTTTCCTCACCTAGCCCAACCCCTTGTAAAAATATCTGAATAAATTTGCAAAAATACTTGGGTTAAGGGTATTAATCAAAGCATTTGATTTTGTACTGTATGAAAGCTTTTAATTGGTGTTCAAGGGAGTTATGTAGCTTAGTTAAGGCATTGTCCAGTACAATTTACAGACCTAAAGCATGACTAGGTGAATGGTTGTATTTTGGGAAGATTATAATTGCAAGTAAGAGGCTTGATCAAAGGATGAATCCTTGCCGAAATTCTTTATTCTAGAGTCTGTCCTCTATTATACATGGAGTTCTTGATTTGTGATTTGGGTTTATTTTCTATGGGCATGCATGTCTCAAATAACTCTGTGGAAACAGTGGTAGTGTCCATACCCTTGGAAGGAGAGGCCCAGGTTCAAGTCTCACCTGCTCCAGAGGTGTGTAATAACATCTGAACAGATTGATTAGAAAATAAGTCAGATTAGTGGCACTGATATTTACTTTCAAAGTGTAGGCAACAGTTACTGAATTCTTTCATCTATTTAATTACTACCTCAACTCAGTAACAGATTACAATGGTTCCACAATTTGCTGTCAAGACTTCTCTGTTCAGTCATTGTAAAATGTGCTTTGTTATATTTGCAGGAAGGGAATGCTAACTGATAGTCAGTACAGTGAGTGAGACCATCTGATTCATGTTTTTGACATTGATCTCTTGATTTTTTTTTTTCTCTCTGTTTCGTGCCAATTTGTTTAACTAGTTTTTTAATTCCACGTGCTAGGAGCTGGATCTGGAGGTAGCAGTTCTCTTCTGCAGCTCACTGAAGTACCTATTTATTTGTGGTCCTTTAACTTTATTTATCATTAAACTGATCACAGAGAGCTTTGCAGCCATGTTGAATCAATTGTTTTCTGATTATCTCATTTATGCTTTTAAAACAATCCTGGTGTTCAGGACAGGAATCCTGTATTGCTTATATTCATTTTCCTACCTTACATTTGCAAAGCCAGAAGCACTGTAGTGAATAAAGCAAACAATTTGAGAACTTGAGTCTCAAGCACAGTTATTTGCTGGATAAAGTGTTAAAATATCAAACAATTCTGTAAAATGATTCATTAAAGATAATATTGATTATGTAGCATGCACAGGAGTGTGTTTGTAGCAGACAATGCTGGAGAAACTTCAGAACTCGAAAGAAGAGCCATACCAGACTATATGTTAATTCTGTTTCGCTGTAATGGATATTACCAGGCCTGTCAAGTTTCTCCAGCATTCTGAGATAGCAAGAACTGCTGATGCTGGAGTCAGAGTCAATACAGTGTAGAGCTGGAGGAACACAGCAGGTCAGGCAGCGTCAGAGGAGCAGGAGAGTCGACGTTTCGGGTGTGACCCTTCGCCAGAACTGATGAAGGTCCTGACCCAAAACCTTGACCCTCCTGCTCCTCTGCTGCCTGACCTTCTCCAGCAATCTGTTTCAGATTTGCAGCATCCGTAGTATTTTGCTTTTATTAGTGTGCTTCTTTGAGACCTGGGCCAAAATTGGGTAACTTAGCTTATGCTAGTAAAGGAAATATCCAGGAAAAAACTATAGGAAAACAAATCCTTTGTAATCTGCTACTTAATTAGATTTAGAACCCAGGGTAAAGCTCTGTCACCTGCAAAACCTGGATTAAAATCTTTTCTAGACAATAAGAGGTATCTGTTTTCCTTCATTTGAGAGTCAGGACTTGTGGGGGGAGGAAGGGAGATTTCATAACATTTCCTGCTGAATAGGAACTCCAAATAACCATCTGCCTGTATTCATTACTAGTTGGTTTACTCTGCTGCATGCAAACACATTAATGGTTTATCACCTATGAAGGAAAGTACAATTTAGCCAGTGTATTATGTACAGTATCTTACTGTAGGTTACTGTACATTTAGTGGTGTTTCTTCCTAAAGAAACCAGAAACCCAGCGATACTTAAATCCTGTGAACAATGAACTACAAACCCAGTAGTGCAATAGGTAACTTGGCTACGTGAATGTTGTGCCTTTGTGCTGTCAGATATTGGAATCACCATGGGACGACGGCACATTAGATGGATTTTTGAGGGACTCCAAGATTTTGACCCAGCGACCGTGAAGGAGTGGAAGTTTAGCTCCAATGGACAATTGCTTTGATTTTGGAAGGCTGAAGGGCTTTTTTGCTTGTATTGTCTTTTAAAATATTGATCTACAAGAAGTAACAGTTTTGTTTGAAACTTTGGCCTTATTTGGCAGAAATGTCTGCCAAGGGTGAATCATTCTTGCTGGTATTTCATTGTTTGTCACTTCAAAGAAGAATGTGAATTGCTTGATAGTTAATTAGACAGTAGAAAAACTAGTGGCATGAGAATTATTGTTTTACTTCAGAATCTGTAAATGCATTCCTGGTGTCACTGAACCAATGTAATTTATTTTTTCTAAATATACTATTGTGTCTTGCATGAGGGTATGGATAGATTACAGTCCCACTCCAAGTTCAGTGCAAAAATGATACTCCAGTGTGCAGTATGAAGAGAATATTGATTGGTGCTGTCTTTCAGATGAAACATTAAGCCTGTGGCATGACACTATTTCATATAAGAGCATGGGAGTTACCCTTTGTGTGCTGACATTTTATATCAATATTTATCACTCAATCAACGTCAATAAAACCATTATCATGCCATAGTTGCACTTGTGTGAGCTTGTGCAAATGGCAGCCATTTTTTTCTATAAAAGAACAGCAACTACACTTGCAGGAAGTACTGCATTTGCTCCAGAGTGCTGGGAGATTTATGATCCTGAAAAATGTGATCTAAATGTGTCTTCTTCCTGAGGTCAATGTCTTATAACAGAAAGTAGGACCGTTTGAGCATTTAAATAGAATTTGGGCGAGCATATAGAAATTATGTAATTTTGTATGTGAATTTGCTGATGCTAAGTAACAAGTTGGATTATGAATAAAATGTTTAGTACTATAAAATGTGCTTGTTTCATAGTTGATACGTTCAGACATGTTGTGAATGAAAAGCATGCCATCCCTAATGAGGTACCATGCACTTTTTAAAGGATGTTTCCAGTTGAAAAGTGGTTCAGTTTTGGGTTAATTTCTAAAGTACGTTGTTAGCAAAACTTACCTGATACTATCAGCATTGAGAAATAACCAACAACCAGTTGAATCTGTTATCTGTTGGAATGTAGTGCAAGTACAAACATGCTCATTATTTGTAGTCCCTGAAAAGTAGCAATATACCAGCATGTTGCAGTGCTTGCGTGTTTTGTGACCGCTGCATTCCTGTGAAAGTATTTGCCTAGAAGGCAATATTATGCAGTATGTCCAGCCACGACTGGAGGCTGGTAGTAAACACATCTTTTGCTAAAGTGTTTGGCTGTATTTACGTTCGAACAGCATGGCAGTCTGCGTTGCTTGTTTTGCAAGGAGCAAGTGGGCATGTTATTTTCATGTTAAATTGCAGAGTTTTAACCCAAAGATTAGAAGTCTTGAGTACTGGTTCCAGGCTAAATATGGATAACACCGTTTAACTGTAACTTATTAAGGATCGATTATGGCCTGGTCCAGACTTTTCAAGAAATAGCTTGTACTGGCGGTTTTCTTTTAACTATTTCACATCTGCTATTTTCTTGCTATAGGACAAGATTTAGCCACGTGAACTATTTGTAGAATAACGCTGGCTTTCATGTCTCAAAGTGGATATGCGCTTAGGATCTTAATGTGAATTTCAATTTTGAAGATGGTAATTATGATCTCTAGATGGTGCCCAATGTATAGGATTGATTTATAATTCCAAGGATTGCAAGAATTGTAAAACTAGACATTCACATTTGAAGTGTGAACTTCCATAAGTATATAACAATTGTAAAAGTAAATATTTTGAAATTGATAACTCTATACTGTTTTAGTTGAATGCAATTGAGCCTGTAGCTATTGGCAAATCTAATTCCATACAGTGCTCAGACACTTTGGTTACTGAAATTAAATCGTATTTTGTTAACTTATGAATTGCGAGGTTTGGAATTCATCTTTCTGAGAAGTTTAATAGAACTTGTTTTATTTATCTGGATGTGCCTTTGTTTTCTGCAAAACTGATAAGCTTTTCCTTTTTTCTTTCCAATAAAGACTTCACTGAAAGTATTCATGCTCCTTCCATTATCAAGACAGAATTGAAAGTTACTGATGCTACTGAACTCAACAATCACAGGCCACACATAAACAACATTACGGTGTCCAAAAAACGAAACTGGCTGCAACAATGCACTGTCAACCCTCACTCAAGTGAAGACACTAATGCTTCTGTAACAGTAGAGCTAACAAATCATGCAAGTAGTCCAAGTCCCTTACATGAAAGCAAGCAGCAGCCTGCAATTCTGCCAAGAGAACATATCCGACAAAATGATCCAAAGCATGTTGAAGAGAACACTCTGAATCATAATGAAGAAAATGATGCAGATGATGAAGGGGAAATATGGTACAATCCTATTCCAGAAGATGAAGAAGTTGATCTATCACGTGTGAAACTTCCAGTTGCCCTTAGGATTTCTGTGGCTAAAATTGATAACCCAATCAGTAGCTTGCAGATGAAGCAGTGTTTATTACCTGCTGATGATTTGATTCAGGGACCAATTATCTTGGGGACCTCTGAAAATTGTTCTGAAAATGTGCAGGAATACCAGGTAGTTCCAGTGAATGATGTGAATCAGGGAAATTCTGTGAATTCTACAAATGCCACAAACAGTGGGCAGCTGCATAGGCAGATATGTGTGTGCAAGTTTAGGAGTGGGGCGAATATGGAGGAGATCTCTGTCCACAGGCCTTCAGCTTCAGGTAAGCTGTTTGTATTGTGTCACAGGAATTGTATAGTCCAGTTAAGTTCACTTTTTTGAATTATTTTCTATAATTTATTCTTAAATTCACTAAATTTTAGTTAGAATTGCTCTTTGTAAGTTTAAAGTTTGATTTAGGCATTGTAAGCATCAAGTTTCCACAAGTTTGCGCTTGGGTAGATGGGTGAAGCATATGTTTCTTTAAATTGTCCTTTTTTTTGATCCTTGCACCTTTGTGTGCAAATCTGCTTTGCTCCTTGATGAAATGTTAGCACTGCCTTGGTAACACTGACAATTATTTGCTAATTTTTCAATAACCTGTTTTATGTTAGAGGTATATTGAATTCCCATTGTTATTGATCATGAGACGTTGTTAAACTGCATACTACGAATGTAAGATAACAAGGTGCAGAGCTGGATGAACACAGCAGGCCAAGCAGCATCAGAGGAGCAGGAAAGCTGATGTTTCGGGCCTAGACCCTTCTCCGCACTACGAATGTATATTGTTGCAATGTAGGAACAAAACGATGAACCACAAACATTTAAGCAAGTTTCTTGCAGCAACATTTCAACCTGATTAGACTACTTTAAGCTTGAGTACTTGGCGGTGCACTTCAGGCTATATAGGCTTTGGAGTGGGTGGTGTGCTGATCTGCTGGCATGGTACTGGGTTAAAAGGATTAAATTGAGGACAGTTGCATCAACTAGTTTCAGTTTGAGTAAAGATTTAAGAGGTGATCTAATGGATTTGTTTTAAGGTGATTAAAGGATTTGATTGGGTGGGTAGATAGATGGAGAGAAACTTTACTCTTGTGGAAGTCCAGAACAAAGACGTAGCATCTTAATTAGAACCAGGCCCTTCAGGGGTGATGTTGAGCTGCTTTTGGTGCTCCTCCCTAACAGTGTTGAGGCCAGGTTATTGAAAAACTTTTTTAAAAAACTCACCTCTCAAATGATTAATCAAGTTATGGAACTGAGATGGTTAAATTAAATTAACACAGAATTAATCTGATAGGCATAATGGCCTTTCTTTCAAAATAGTAGTCACAAATGGGTAGTTGTTTAACATAATTCTTTTTAAAATTTCAATCCTCCATTATCATCCTAATAATCTCTAGTTCAATTACCAAGCCCATTTATGTTATTTTCAGACAAGTTGTCAGTGTGTTAGCAGATTAGCCTTTCCTTTTAAAATTTGTAATTATGTGCAATAAATTATTGGCCAAGCTTAAGTATAATAGATTTGACAGTCTCAAATGCATTTCTCATTCACAATTTTAACTACTTTTTGACATTTGGTTATTTCATATGGTGATATCGCAGACTGATTGCTAGTAGAAATGTTATAATGTATTTGCTACTTGTGTATCAGGATCATGTCTTTGGGGCTGGTTAGAGGACCCTGATGCTGTTCAAGATAGTTTGCTGATACTGTCCAGAATTAGTTTTCTAATCTTTAGTACTTGCAGAAGTAAAAATCAAAAACTGCTTATATTTGCTGGGAACATAGACATGAAGTATTGATCAGCAATGATCTAATTGAATGGTGATACAAGCTAGTGAAGGTGTATGGTCAATCCTACTTGGATTTTTAAAATGGTTTTATACTCTGTCTACTATACTTATAATTCTATTAAAATTGGAATAGGAACATAAGAACAGGAGTAGACCATTTAGCCCCTCAAGGTTGTTCTACCATTCAATGAGATCAAGACTGATCTGTGGGTTAACTATATATACCAGCCTTGGTCTTTATCCCTTAATACCGTTTGCTTCAACAAAAATCTTTCTCTGATTTAAAATTAACAACCGAACCTGCATCCACTATCATTTGTGGAAGACAGTTTTACCACCCTTTGTAAAGAAGTGCTTCCTAACATCTCCTGGCAATCATTCTCAGACTATGGCCCCAGTTCTAGAATCCCTAACCAGCGGAAATAGTTTATCTTTATCCACGATAACAAGCATGGGGCTGGATGAACACAGCAGGTCAAGCAGCATCATAGGAGCAGGAAAACTCGACGTTTCGGGCCTAAACCCTTCATCAGAAATGGGGGAGGCAAAGAGGGTTCTGAAATAAATAGGGAGAGAGGGGGAGGCGGATAGAAGATGGATAGAGGAGAGGATAGGTGGAGAGGAGGCAGACAAGTCGAAGAGGCGGGGACGGAGTCAGTAAAGGTGAGTGTAGGTAGGGGGTAGGGAGGAGATAGGTCAGTCCAGGGAGGACGGACAGGTCAAGGGGGCGGGATGATGTTAGTAGATGGGACATGGGGGTGTGGCTTGGGGTGAGAGGAAAAACCGGTTAGGGAGGTGGAGATGAGCAGGGCTGGTTTTGGGATGCGGTTGGGGGAGGGGAGATTTTGAAGCTTGTGAAATCCACATTGATGCCATTGGGCTGCAGGGTTCCCAGGCTGAATATGATTTGCTGTTCCTGCAGCCTTCGGGTGGCATCACTGTGGCATTGTAGGAGGCCAAGGATGGACATGTCATCTGAGGAATGGGAGGGGGAGTTGAAATGGTTCGCGACTGGGAGGTGCAGTTGTTTGTTGCGAACTGATGGTGCAGTTGTTTGTTATCCACCCTGTCTTTTTCTGTCAATACCTTTTAAAGGCTTTGACTAGATCACCCCATAACCTTCTAAATTCTAGAGAAAACAGGCCTAATTTGTGTAATCTAACCTGAACTTAACCCTTGAAGTCCAGGTATCATTCTTGTACGTTGTGCTCTCTCCCGGGTCATTATATCCTTTAGGTGTGGAGCCCAGATCTTTCAGTGCTCCAAATGGAGTTTACCCATGATTTTGTATAATTGCACCATAACTTCTGCATTCTTGTACTTAGCCCTCTAGATATAAAAGCCATTCCATTAGCCACCTTGATTATTTGTGTTTGTGACATTTTAAAGATCTATGCACCTGAATCTCAAGTCTCTTTCAATGTCCACTGTATTTAACTTCATACCGTCTAGAAAGTGCCCTTAATAATCCTTTTTTGGGACCAAAATGGATAACCTTAGACTTGTTAACATTGAACTCCATCTGCCGCAGCTTTGCTCATTCACTGATCTGTTTGTTTCTTGGATCTGTAGTTTGATTCTTCCTCCACTGCACTGTGGCAGTAAGTTCCACAGATTTACAACTCTCTGAGAGAAGTAGGATCGACTGTGATGAGGAGAAACTATCCCCTCTCACTCTATATTTATGACCTCTTGGTTTATACTGTCCCACAAAGGGAAGCACCTGTTCAACATCCGCCTTACCAATCCCCTTTAGCATTTTATATACCTCAATCAGATCAACTACATCCATCCCACTCTTCTGAACTCCAGCGAGTACATGCCGTAAGTGCCCTTTCATTCCTGGAACCAACGTGGTGAACCTCCTCTGAACTGCCTCCTGAACACAGTACTCCAGGTGTGGTCTCACCAATGCCTTATATAATTGTGATAACACTTCTTTTACTTTTATAATTCAGTCCTTTTGCAATAGATGCCAAGATTTCATTTGCCTGCACACTCACTTTCTGTGACGCATATACAAGGACACACCTGTATCTTTGCACTTATGCACTTTGAATCTGCTTCCTATTTAAACAATAATTTTCGCTTTTTATTTTTCTGGCTAAAATGGATGATCTCGCACTTATCCACATTAAACTCTATCTGCCAGATTCTGGCCCATTCTCGTAGTCAATCAATATGCATCTGTAAACTCATTAACTCCTCGTTGCAACCTGCTTTCTCACCTAGTTTAATATCCTCCGCAAATTTTGCAATGTTACATTGTGTTCCTGCTTGCTGATCATTTATATGAATTGTGAATTGTTAAGGTCTGGGAACTGAATCTTGCAGCACCCCACTGGTTACAGTTCACCACTCAGAAGGATCCATTTATCCCAACCCTCAGCTTTCTGCCAATCCTCATCCAAGCCAATACCCGTAACCCCCTGGGATCTAAATTTCTGGATCAGTCTTTTATGCAGCATGTTGTCAAATGCACACATGTAAGAAGGACAAATGTCTCAAATTTGTGCTATGATTTACTTATCTTTGCGTTGAATGCTTGTACAGATTCAAAAGAAATTAATAATCTTTACGTTGTCAGGTAATTTAAGCCCCAAGTATTGCAATTTATGTCAAGGCAAAAATATTCTTTAACATTATATCCATATCGAACTTTGGTATGGATATAATGCTAAAGCTAATTTTTGCCTTTGGTATTAGAGATTTGTTAATATTATTCTTTTGGCTTTTAAATTTCCATGGATGGTAAAGCTGTTTTGTGCGATTAACGCTTTCTGAATTAACATTAGAGATTTTAACTGCTGTTAAAGACAACTCCATGTAAGGGTCCTTGAATGTGGACAATTCTAATTACTGCCCCTCGCACTACAAGTTACAGCACTAATTTCGAGTACTCGTTTGCACCATTATTGAAAATATTGTGTACTTCACTGATAGGGTTAATAGCTTCTCCAATTTCTTGCTATGAATACAGTTGCAGTATTCAGGATGATAGGATGTAATCTGGTACTTTTCCGTCTGCTTGACTCTGACTGCAGGAATCATTATAGCACATTTGAGACATTTGCCCTTGCTCCATTTCGCTGTGGCTGGATCTTATACCAGTAAACTATATATGTATAAATTACACACAAACCTATTTGAATGAAGTCTAATATGTATGTGAAGGCTAACGACTGTAAAACGTGGATAGCCAGTCACTGTTCTGAATATTTCTCTGGTTTTCTTTCAATAGCAGTTTGTCTGTTTTTAAAAATACCAGGGTATATTTGAAATAACAAGGTGTGGAGCTGGATGAACACAGCAGGCCAAGCAGCATCATAGGAGCAGGAAAGCTTATTTGAATAATCTTCTCTGAATTGGGTCCCATTGTGATTAATTTCACTTAGAGTATCTTTACCAGTTTTGTGGAGCTTTTCAGTATCTTATAGTGAATGTGAAGCATGAAGTCAATATAGTGGAAGTACAGTATTTATACACTGTCCTTGCTGCCATTCTGAAAAGTTTGAACTTTTCTCCTGCTGGCTGCCTTTTAATTAAAATATATTTAATCGAGTGACATGCAAACTCATTAGTATTAATACAGTACTAATTTGTTTTGCCTGCAGACATTAGTTGGTTTTAATTTGACAGATGGGTTGGAGTGTTTGTTGTCAAGAGTGCACTGAAATCAGATAACAGGATGTAGCTTTAAAAGCAGCCATGCTGAGCACTTGACAGTCATGTGGAAATGATTTTGAATAGCAGTCAAACAGGAAACTAGACATTTTTAAAATTCCATTCAGCCTCCCTTGTTGAAATCAAGACTATAAGACATTAACCTGTTGGGATCTCGAAGCCTTAAACTTGCATGTATTCCGGGACTAGAAGGGCACATGTTGCTTTACCTTGTGCACTCCAATGGCATGGGGCACTGAAGTCCAATTAACTTATTACTGACAGTTCAACTGGATCATTACTGCTAACTGCTGATGACCTGTTCAGTGAATCTGGCCTGAATGTTTGTTTTTTTAAAAAAATTATTCCATCGTGGGATGTGGACATTGCTGGCTGGCCTGCATTTATGGCCTGTTCGTAGTTGCCCTTGAGAAGGTGGTGGTGAGCTGCCTTCTTGAACTGCTGCAGTCCACCTGCAGTGGGTTGACCCACAATTCCATTAGGAAGGGAATGTCAGGATTTCGACCCAGTGACACTGAAGGAACAGTGATTATATTTCCAAGGCAGGATGGTGAGTGGCTTGGAGGGGAACTTGAAGGTGGTGGTGTTAGCATGTATCCGCTGCCGCTGTCCTTCAAGATGGTATATTTGGAAGTTGCTGACTGAGTATCTTTGAAATTCTGCAGTGTTTCAATTGATACTTATTGTCACGTGTACCGAAATATAGTGGAAAGCTTTGTTTTCAAGTGGTACGGGTAGATCACAGCAAGCAAAGGATGTACAGATCAAAAAGACTTAAAGGCTTGCAGGTTATATTATTTGAGGCTAGAGTCCATCCGTCAGTCTGATAACAGCCAGAACGAAGCTGTTCTTGAATCTGCTTGTGCGTTTGTTCAGGCTTCTGTATCATAATGTAGATAGTACACTCTGCTGCTACTGAGCGTCCATAGTGGACAGAATGGATACTTGTGGACATGGTGCTATTCAAATAGGAGGCTTTGCCTTGGATGGTGTCAAACTTCATGTTGTTGGAGCTGCAGCCATCCAGGCAAGTGGGGAGTGTTCCATCACAATCTTGACTTGTGACCTTATTGATCGTGGAAGGCTTTGGGGAGTCAGGAGGTGAATTACTCACCACAGTATTCCTAACCTCGGACCTGCTGTTGTCACCACTGTGTTTGTGGCAAGTCCGTCAATGTTAATGCTGAGGATGTTGATCATGGGGGATTCAGTGGTGGTAACACCACTGAATGTCAAGGGGCAGTGGTTAGGTTGTCTATTTGAGGATGGTCATTGCCTTGCATTTGTGTTGCACAAATATTACTTGCCACTCGTCAGCCCAAGCCTGGATGTTGCCCAGATCTTGTTGTGTTTGAACGTATACTCCTTCACTGCCTGAAGAATCGCGAATGGTGGTGAACATTGTACAGTCATCGGTAAGCATCCCCACTTCTGACCTTTATGAGGAAAGGAAGGTCATTGAAGCAACTGAAGATGGTTGGGCCTAGGACATTACCCTGGGGAACTCCCTGAAGAGATGTCTTGGAGTTGAGATGACTGACCTCCGATAACTGTAGCCATCTTCCTATGAGCCAGGTATGTCTCCAACTACTGGACAGGTTTCCTCCGATTCCCATTGATTCCAGTTTTGCTAGGGCTGCTTGATGCCACACTCTATTGAATGCAGCCATGTTATCAAGGGCTGTCACTCTCATCTCACCTCTGGAATTTGGCTCTTTTGTCCACGTTTGAACCAAAGCTATAATGAGTTCTGGAGCTGAGTGACACTGGCAGAATCCAAACTGGGCATCACTGATCAGGTTAGCATATATTTGGCCTCCTCCACTGTCAGCGTGAGACCAAGCGTAAACTGGAGGAACAGCTCCTGGTATTTCGTATTTCGCCTTGGGAGCTTACAGCCCTATGGCCTTAATATTGACTTCACCAGCTTCAACATCCCACCCGTCCCCGCCACCGTACCCATGTCTAGCCCTCCCCCCCGCCACCGCCTCCCTTGCCTCCCTGACCTGACCTAACTTAACCTGTCCATCTTCCTGCATATCTATCTGCCCCACCTGTTCCACTGACCAATCACAATAATTCCCTAACTGCATCCACCTATCACCGTCTCACCTACCCTTCTCCCAGCTCCACCCTGTCCCTCTATTTACTTCTGGTCTGGTCTCCCCTCCCCAGCCCTGACAAGGGTTTTGGCCAGAAATGTTGACTTTTCTGCTCCTCAGATGCTGTGCTTTTCCAGTTTCACATCTATTGACTCTGGCTTCCAGCATCTACAGTCCTTATTGTCTCCAAGTCACTGCTTTAAAGCACTATTGATGACATCTTCCATCACTTTACTGATGATCGAGAGTAGATTGATGGGGTGGTGATTGACTGGGTTGGATTTGTCCTGCTTTTTATGCCCAGTACATGGTAATTTTCTCCATTGTCAGATGCCAGTACTAGAAGAGTTTGAAAAGGGAGCGGCACGTTCTGGAACACAAGTTTTTAGTACTATTGCTGGAATATTATCAGGCTCATAGCCTTTTCAGTACCCAGTGGCTCCATTGTTGATATCACGTGTAGTGAATCGAATTGGCTGAAGACTAGTATCAGTAATGCTGGGGACTGCTGGAAGAGGCCAAGATGGTTCAGCATCTCTGGCTGAAGATTGCTGTGAATGCTTCAGCTTTAACTTTTGCAGTGATGCACTGGGCTCTTCCATCATTTGAGGATGGGGATATTGTGGAGCCACCTCTTCGTATGAGTTGTTTAATTGTCCGCTGCCATTCCTGGCTGGATGTGGCAGGACTGAATAAAGAACAGTACAGCACAGGAACAGGCCATTCGGCCCTCCAAGCCTGTGCTGACATGTTTTGCCCTTCCATACTAAAACAGTCTTTCTCTTATGTGATCCATATCCCTCTATTCCCTTCCTATTCACGTATGCGTCCAGGTGCTTCTTGAATGCTGTTATTGTCTGCTTCCGTCATTGCCTCTGGCGGTGCGTTCCAGGCACTCCCCACCCTTTGGGTGATCAAACATACCGTACGCATTTTTTTTAAAACTGCACTCTTCTCCATCCCCCTTGCACCTTGAACCTGTGTCCCCTAGTAATTGACCCCTCCACTCTAAGGGGGGAAAAAGCCTCATACTTTCCACTCTACAAGATTATGAATGGCATGGATAAACTTCTATCAGGTCGCCCCTCAACCCCCTGCATTCCAGTGAGAACAGACCCAGTCTATCCAAGGTTAGAGACAAAAAAGAACCGAAGATGCTGGAATCCAAGGTAGACAACCAGGAGGCTGGACGATTACAGCAGGCCAGGCAGCATCTGGAGGAAAAGGAGTTGTCAATGTTTTGGGTCTTGCCCTTTTGCAGGACTGGTTATGGGGTAGGGGGAGCTGCAGATAAAGGGAGGGAGGGAGGGAGGGAGGGGTGGAGGTGGTGATAGGTGGACACTGGTGGTAGGCACGGCCTGATTGGTCGATGGGAGGGTGAATCCAGTTGGTGGCTGAAAGGGAGGTGTTGGGGCTGAAAGGGGAGGCATAGGATTGGTGAGGAGGTTATTTGAAATTGGAGAACTCAATGTTGAATTCTCCGGGCTGTAAGGCAGCTAGACGGAAGATAAGGTGTTGTTCTTCAAATTTGCATTCTGAGTTGCTGTGTCACTGGAGGAGGCCGAGGACTGACATGTAGGAGGGGGATTGGGGTGGGGAGTTGAAATGGGCGGTGACCGGGAGGTTAGGTCAGCCATCAATTGAGACTGTGTTAACAATGTTGGTACAAGAACAGTTGGATCCAATTGCAGACTCCCTCCCTGAAGCCAATTTGGAGAGCTGTTGAAGGCCTTTACGTCCAAACTGAGGCAGGTATCCACCCCCCTGTCTTGTACCTAGGCAATCATATCCCTGAGGAGCGCGAGTCTCTCTGAGATTGTCCTGCCAAATATAGCACAGGTTTGGTTAGGGTGAATCACCAATCCCAGAGCAGACCTGACCGAGTTGGCAATGACCTTAGACAGTATTTTGTTGTCTGTGTTCTGCAGTGATATTGGCTGCCAATTTCTAATTTCTTCCCTTTCCCTTTCCACTTGTAGATGAGGGTGATAATACTTTTCCTCATGGATTCATTTACGGTACCTGCCAGAAGCATACTGTTCTACACCTCCAGCAGGTCCTGGCCAACAAAGTCCCCACAGAGCCGAACACAACTCGGCCAGTAAGCTGTTGCTTCCAGGAGTTTTATTGTTTTCTAAGAACTCAAGCACCTTCATCAGCTCATTGAGAGAGAACTGCTGGTCCAGCCTCTCCCATGTGCTGTCATCTAAGACTTCCATGATAGAGAACAGGAATAACTGGGAGGCCGTATTGTCTGTGGGCTTCGTGTCATACAGTCTGGCCTAAAAGGATCGACTGATCCTCAGGATGGCAGACTGAGATGACGTTATGGAGCCATTATCTTCCTTCAGGCTGATGAGCAAAGAGCTCTCCTCGTGCACATTCTGGAAGAAGAAACACGCGCATGTCTCATCATGGAGCGGGTGCAGACCCTGGACCGAATGATTATTTTGGAGGCCTCTGAGGCAAAGAGTGAGGCTTGCTGGCTCTTCTCCTGGAGATTCTCTGTGACATTGACCCCCATTGTCTGCAGCAGGAGTAGGTTCTGCATGCTTTTCTGGACAGTTTTGCTCACCTGTCTCTCGCCTTCTGAACACCTTTGCGGTTAAAGAGCCTCTTGATGTTCCCCTTGACTGTTTCTCACCAGTCCCCCAGAGACTTGGAGGGGCTTCGCTGTTCTCCAACCTGTGTAATTCCTTTTGAGCTCCTCCAATGTTTTCTGGGGGCAACAATTTAGCTACCAACTTCCCTTGCCAGCCTGCTGGTCATCCTGTATGTGACAGGCGGCCAGCTGGAGGCAGTGATCAGAGAAGAACACCAGCTTTGACATTGGTGGATTTGACTGAGAATGTGCAGGACGCAAATAGGAAATCTATCCTTGAGTGAGTAGACCTGTGTAGCCACAACCAGTGTATCTATGCTGTGCTCCATCAGGTAGGATGCTGAAGGTGTCATTCAGCTTGGCAACTTTAACTATTTCCATCAGGAATCTGGATGTGGAGTCCAGTTCATTGTCAGCCCTTCCGGATTGTCCATCTGCATCGATGATGCAGTTGAAGTCTCCAGCCTGGACATCGCCAGTAGCAGTGGCAGCTGGCGAAGGACAGCCAGCTGCTCATCCTGTACCATGGGGGTGTACACATTAATTCACCTCGGGAATATTCCTGTATGTAACATCTGCTACAAGGAGATACCCGCTCACCATCTCTTGAACCTCAGTGATGTGAAGTTACTTCCTAATAGCAGATTACCCCGGCTGGAGGAATGACTATCGATTGCCCCTGACCAAATTGAAAGACCATGGGCCCATTAGCTTGACCAGCTCCTGTAGCTGCTGAGATATGGTATTCCATGCTCTTGAAGAAACAGGAGATGTGTTTTGACGTTGGCCAGGTAAGCCAACGTGGAAACACGGAGTAGTAAATTTAACACTGCGCACCTTAATACTTGTAATTTTAACACCCATTTTAAAATTTTATAGAGTTACTGAATGTTTATTCACCCATGGTCTTGTCACTAGGGGATTCCCTGCATCCCTGTGGTGTGGGCAAACTGTCGGACATTCTTTGCACGAGGTAGCTGCTCTGTTCTTCCCTGGAGGGATGGATCTGCTCTGGTGTCATTGAGGTGAGAACGAAGCCAGCAGGGTCCAGTTCTGAGTCTGACAGAGGGGCTGTCAGAGCGTCACGGCTCCCAGTAGTCTGGAGCTATGGTATGGTGGGTATCCTGTGATTCTCATGAGCTGGAGGTTATGCTTCACTGGGTCCCGCTCTTCCTACAACGCACCCCAACACCCCCCAACCCCCAACAACCACCACCACCACCATGGTGCACTGCCTTTCTTTTCTGTTTTTTGTTGATGGCCATCCCTGTGTATAATTTCATTGTCAGAAGAGCTGGTGTAGCCATAATACAGCAGCCTCTTTCTGTTTTGCTGCGGGGCTTGGGGCCCGATGTGTTCTTTTTCTGGTTGTTTCTCACTGTTATCCATTCCCCCCACCTGCCTGGTTTCCTTCTGCTCCATTGGCTCTGTCTGTTCAGGTGAAGGTTGGGTTGTTGCTGTATCTTCACACTGGCTTCCTCTCCAGCTTGTCCCTCCTGGGTGTCCCTTGTATCACTTTTCTTGCTGGGAGGTAGCACCTTACTGACTGCTGGGGGTCCATGGCTCACATTGCCACTTCTGGCCATCTGAGCGTACGTCGCTACCCTGTTTCCCCCCCCTACGCGCACACACACACACACACACCACCAAAGGTCCCTGGACTGGCCTTGTATAGATGGCCTGCTTCCCCAGAGGTTGCAGTTATCGGACTCCTTGCAGTCCGTAGTCAGAAGGCCCTCTTGTTCGCAGTTCCTGCAGAGGGTAATGGTGCAGTCCACTGCCATGTGCCCCACCCTCCCGCAGGTTCTGCACACTCTAGGCTGCCCTGCATATGTCAGGTAGTTTTGGCTTCCTCCAATTGCAAAGCTGGAAGCCAGGTGGAGGATGTTCCCACTGGCATCGACCTTCAGGGTCATCTTGACCTGCTGCATGCTGGTTCAGATTCTGAAGGGGTCCACCATACCACTGCTGCCTCCTTCACGCTGCACATACCTTCCTAGGAAGGTCAGGACGTGGCATTGTACAAATAGATTGTCACAACTGCGCTCCTCAGTGTAGGGAGAATGAACAATGGTGCCTTGGACAAGATGCAGAAGGGGCTCTCACATCCTTTCTACTCAAACATTGTTTCACGCTCCTGAAAGTCACATTGAAGTAGTCACAACTGGGAAAATGTGCAGGCAGAAAATATCTGCTGCATGGAACGTGCAGCAATCCAAGAGGACTCTGTTCACGAAGCATGTCTGGTTGACTGGCGGTCCTGCCTCCACCTTTTTCAGCATCGCACTGACTGTGTTCTGAACTCCCTGGCCTGAGGCGCATGTAGTTACTGAGGCCATAGCTCTAGGTTAGCTTTTCCCCAAATTTGTGTTGGATTTTAATGCTGGCTTCAACCTACCAATCGCTGGTCAGCTCACATAACGGTCCTCTAACATCAAATCGTGATCTTGTTCCAGTGATGATCTCAATAGCTGTGAAGGCATTCGACTTGACACTGGTCCGGTCTCGGTGATCAAGGTGTCTCCCTTGTCAAATTCACTCCCAGATTGCAAACAAGTGAGGACTTAGCACTCTTTGGTTGGATGACTGCAGAGCTTAGATCTAGTCCGTCGGTTGTGGGATTGCTTATACCTGTGTATCACTTGCTCCTTATGCTGTTTGGCATGCAGGTAGTCCTGCTTGATAGCTTCACTAGGTTGCCACCTCATTTCTAGTTTTGCCTGGTGCTGCTCCTGGCACACTCTCCTGCGCCCTCCATTCAACCAGGGTTGATTCCCTTGCTTGATGATAATGGTTGAGTGGGGGTTACAGATTGTGCTGGAGCACAATTCTGCATTCCCTTTCATTCAGCATTATATAGGCAGACTATGTTCGACAAGTAATCCAGAGGCCCAGGTTAATGCTGTGTTGATGAAATTTAAATTCAGTTAACTCATAAGATGAAATCAAAAGCTAGTCTCATCACGTAGACCATGAAACTACTGGATTATCACAAAAATCTAAAGAAGTTTGTGTGGTCACCAAGAGAATTGTATGGAATGAAAATAAAAGGTTGACAATAAAACTTCTGCTTTGCAAGGGGAGTTTTGTGAAAAAGGGGCTTACTAGTAATCTATGCAGTTGTATATTTAAAACATTTTTTTCTGAAATTGTTATAAAATGAAGTTAAATCCAGAACCTTAAAACTGCTAGTTACCACATGGTTTGAAAATGCATCCAGCTTATGTTTGATTAAACATACAACTGATTTGTAAAAATGAAAAATACGCATGATTAATAAGGCTTATTTTGCAATTAGCAGACTTTCTTATCGTAGAAGGAAATTGTTGGACTTCTCCTCTGACTAATAAACGTGCATATAATGATTAGAAGTTGTAGGTGTAGCCCAAGCTCCATATCAGCGTACAATGTTAATTTTAGGAATGCAAATACATATTTTGATAAACTGATATGCAAAGACAATTTCTGTGATTGCTGGGATGAATTTTAAAAGCAAGACAGTTATGAACACTTCTGTTTGAAATTTTGATATGCAAATTGCCTATTTCTGTTCCATTCAAAACACTATTTCAAATGTTGCAATTCCTGGATGAAACTTAAATTCTGCTGCTCAGGAGTGAATTGAGATGTTTACACGTATTTGCAGAACACCTAGCAATTAAATTTGGAATATTAAGATAATGCAGATCCTGTCACATAATAATCAAATTGCAGATAAATACAGAAAGTGTTGAAGTGGCCCCAGTGATTCTGATGAATGTAACCATCTGATTTGAATCTGTATTGAGATCACTATGAAGTTCACACAAATTGTATAACACTATCCAATAAGAAGTCTTGCACTACTTCACTACAACATCAACAGCATTTACATGACTCTTAAGTATTCCAAGGTTCTTTTAGGGTTACAAAATTAAATTAGACAGAGGTGCATAAGGTCATATCAAGAAAAATGGCCAAAATCTTGGAACTGGAGGTAGAGATCTGGAGAGGTTTAGAGAGGGAATTCCTAAGTTTAGGGCCCAGATAGCAGCAAGTGTAGACACAAACATTGGTGTGATTTTAAAGTGGGGATGCAGAATTAGAGGAGCATAATATCTTGGAGCTAGCAAGAACTGCAGATGCTGGAGTCAGAGATAACAAAATGTGAAGCTGGAGGAACACAGCAGCCAGGCAGCATCAGAGGAGCAGGAAAGTTGACATTTTGGGTTGGGACCCTTTTTCAGAAAATGAAGGTTTGTGCAGATTGCAGAAACAAGGGTGAGCCCCCTGAGGGATTGAGAATTTTTAAATTGGGTCATTGCTTAACTCTGAGCCAGTGGAGGTCAGCACCATAGAGGTGATAGGAACAGGACGGTGAGAGTTAGGACACAGGTGACAGAGTTTTGGGTGGCTTCAAGTTTTACAAAGTGGATTATTTGATTGTGGCCTCAACTCCACACTCCTGTTATCCCAATACTATTTGACTCTCTTGTTTGTCAGCACCTATTGATTTCTGCCTTAAAAATATTTAAGAGTCTGCCTCAACTGCGCTCTGAGGAAGAGTTCCATGGACTCCTTACCCTGAGAGAGAGAATTTCTTCTCAGCTCTATTTGAAATGGGAGACCCCTTTATATTTTTTTAAATTGTGTCCTTTAGTTCTAGTCACAAACAATGGGAACCTCTTTCTGGTATTTACCCTTTCGAGTTTGTTCAGGATTTATGTTTCAATAAGATCATCTCTTATTTTTCTAAACTTCTGTGAATGTAGCCTGAACCTGTTTAGCCTTCTCTCATAAGGCAACATTCTCCTGAACCTAGATATCATTCGGGAGAACCTTCTTTAACATGCTTGTAGTGAATGCGATTATGTCCTTCTTAAGTAACTAGACTGAAACTGCACTTAATACTTCAGATGTGGTCTCACCAAACCCTGCACAAGTGTGGCAAAGCATCCCTGCTCTTATGCATAGTTCTCTGGCAATAAACAATAACATTCCATTGCCTTCCTAACAACCTGCTGTACCTGCAAACTTTGTGATTCAAAACTGCAAACCTTTTTTTAATCACTGTGTAGGAAATCATCATCCCATGGCCTGTAGCACGTTGCTGATTTATTTCCATTTACACATGGTTATTGCTATCACTTTTGACATGTTATGCCATTAATCTTTTTGGTAAAATAACTACTTGCCTTTATGTGGAGTCTTGTGCATTCCCAAGTGGTTCATGAATTAAGTACTTTTCCAATGTAGCGACTTTTTTTTTGTAATGTGAGGGAGCAGCAGTTTCTGAACATCAGTGGCTCACAGTACTGAATAGGCGGCCAAGTAATCTGTTCAAGTAACATTGGTTGAAGAACAAAAATTAGTTAGCACGTTGGGAGAATGTTGTTGCTAATCTTTAGAATAGTGCTGAGAGGTCAGACATTCCTCAGATGACAGGCACTTGATTTATGTAGTACTTTCAGTACAGAAACATCATTCTGTCCAACAGGATCATGTCGGTGTTTATTTTCCACTTCAGTCTCATTCCATTATTCCTCATCAAAGTACATTGACATAATGCTGTGTTGCTTTCTCCTTCGTGCACTTAGAACAAAGAAAATTACAGTACAGGAACAGGCCCTTTGGGCCTCCAACCTGCACCGACACTCATCGAATGTCTTGTTTATTTGCCGTTTAATGTGCCTGGTTGAGCTATTTGCTGAGTTAGAGAGTTCCACATTTTTGCCACTGTGGATTAAAGAAGGCACTTCTGAATTCCCTGTTTGATTTTTTTTTTCTCTCTCATGATTATCTTCTATTGATGACCTTTGACTTTTCCTTGTTATGTTTTCTACCTATTATTAGCTTAAATCGCAATCTATATTAGATCACCTTTCAGGCTTCACCTTCCAAGTGAAAAGAATTGCTGTAGGTTAATTATTTGTTGATGGGTGGAACATCATTTCTGGCATTGCTTTTGTAAATTCATTTTTGCATATTTGCCTGTACTTTACACATAGGTTTTGTAATTTAACCACATTGACTTGTGTGGCACTGCCACTGCTTACTAGGACACACTTCAAACAGATCTAACAATTCCAGACTGGGCAACTATGAGCCGTGAACAGCAGCAGAATTGTACTCCACAACCTGTAACCTTGTGGCCCAGCATATACCATTCAACCATTACCATCCAGCGAGGGGATCTATCCTAGTTCAATGGACAATGCAGAAGCACATGCCAGGTGCAGCGCCAGGTATCCCTAAAAATGAGGTGTCAACCTGGTGAAGCTACCGAATAGGACTGCTTGCATGATAAATAGCATAAGGAACAAAGTCATAGACAGAGCTAAGTCATTGCACAACAAATGGATCAGATCCAAGCTCTGCAGTCCTACCACATCCAATTGTGAATGGTGATGGACAATTAAACAATTCACTGGAGGAGGAGGAGGTGGCACCACAAATGTCCCCATTCTCAATGATGTAAGATTCTTGCACATGCGTGCAAAAGACAAGGCTAAAGCATTTGCAACAATCTTCAGCCAGAAATGCCAACTGGCTGATCCATTGCAGCCTCTTCCACTCGTCCCCAGCGTGACAGATAGCAGTATTCGGCCAATTTGATTCATTCCACATGATATAAGAAATGGTTGGAGATACTGGATATGGGCCCTGATGACATTCTGGTAATAGTACTGTAGACGTGCTCCAGAACATACCGCTCCTTAGCCAAGTGCTTCCAGTATAGTTACAATACTGGTATCTACCTGACAATGTAGAAAATTGCTTGGGTATATCCTATATATATTAAAACGTAGGACAAATCCAACCCAGCCAATTACTGCCCCATCACTGTACTTTTGATCATCAGTAAAGGGATGGAAGGTGTCATCAACAGTGCTATCAAGCAGCACCTACTCAGAAGTAGCCTGCTGAATATGCCCAGTTTGGGTTCTGCCAGGGCCACTCAGCTCCTGACCTCATTACAGCCTTGGTTCAAAACATGCTGAATTCTAGAGGTGAGGTGAGAGTGGCAGCCCTTGATATCAAGGCTGCATTCGACTGTGTGTGGCATCAACGAGCCCTAGCCGAAGTGGAATCGGTGGTAATCAGAGGGGGAGAAAGATCCGGTGGTTGGAGTCATAGGGAAGACCATTGTGGTTGTTGGTGGTCAATCATCTCAGTTCCAGGACATCTCTGCAGGAGTTCCTCAGGCTAGTGTCCTAGGCCCGACCATCTTCCGCTGTTTTATCAATGACCTTCTGTCCATCATAAGGTCAGAAGTGGGGATGTTTGCTGATGATTGCACAATGTTCAGCACCATTTGTGGCTCCTTAGATACTGAAGCAGTCCATTTTCACATGCAACAAGATCTGAACAATATCCAGGCTTGGGCTGACCAATGGCAAATGACATTCGTGTCACACAAATGCCAGGCTATGACCATCACCAATAAGAGAGAATCTAACCACCACCCCTTGACATTCAATGGTGTTACCATCACTGAATCCCCCACTATCAACATCCTGGGGTTACCATTGACTAGAAACTCAACTGGACTCACCACATTAAAATAGTGGCCACAAGGGCAGGCCAGAAGCTAGGAATACTGTGGTGAGTAATTCACCTCCTGACCCCTCAAAGCCTGTCCGCCATCTACAAGGCACAAGTCAGGAGCGTGATGGAATACTCCCCACTTGCCTGGATGAGTGCGGTCCCAGCAATGTTGAAGAAGCTTGGCACCATCCAGGACAAAGCAGCCCGCTTGAATGGCACTAAATCCACAAGCATCCACTCCCTCCTCCACCGACGCTCAGTAGCAGCAGTGTGTACTAGCTACAAGATGCACCGCAGAAATTCACCAAAGATCCTCAGATAGCACCTTCCAAACTCATGACCGCTTCCATTTGGAAGGACAAGGGCATCAGACACATGGGAACACTATTACCTCTAAGTTGTCTGCCAAGTCACTCACCATCCTGACTTGGAAATATACCACTGCTCCTTCACTGTTGCTGGATCAAAGTCCTCGAATTTCCTCCCTAATAGTATTGTGAGTCAACCCACAGCAGATAGACTGCAACGGTTCAAGAAGGCAGCTCACCACTACCTTCAAGGGAAACTGGGGATGGGCAAGAAATGCTGGCTGGCCAGCCAGTGACACCCACATCCCACAAACGAATGGAAAAAAAAAACTGAACCTCTTAAGTTAGTTTGTACCAAATGAAAGCTAGAAGTTATCCAGAACTTAAGACATTCTACTTAAAATATTAGCTTATTTTAATTTTGAAATGAAGAACAAACACCAAACAATTTTGACAAAGTAGAATATCTGTCCTACTTTAGTTTGTAAAAAGAATTCAATCTGCCTTCATGACACACCTTTAGCTGTAACATAATTTTTCACTGGAAGAGTAAAATGCAGTCCGTACAGCGGTCTCATGAGATGCATCACGTTCCACTAAACAGATGGTTGCCACTAAACAGTATTGGTTGCAGTAGCCTTAAATTGTTTCAGCAACGATAAGATCTGCACATATTCCATAGCATTTCCACACTATTTTTGAGTTTATAAATTCAAAAAGCAAAGAATGCACAAGATTATGGGAGAAGGCAAGAGAGTAGCACCCAGTGAGATGCATATTTGGAGAGCCAGTTCAGACACAGTGGACCACAGTCTTCCTTCTGTGCTGTAATAATTCTGCAGTTCAGAGAGGAGAGATACCAGATGTCCAGGGAACCAAACCGTCCATAGGAACTGTTGGCTTCAGGAGAATTGGGGAAAAAAAGTATGAAATTGGGGGGAAAAATATAATTTGGAGTTAATTAATACAGTTTAAAATGTATGGAATGTTGATTTGATTTGATTTGTTGTTGTCACATGTACCTGAGTAAAGTGAAAAGTTTTGCAAGCGGTAGAGGCAGATGATAACATACAAGGCCATACAGATCATGGGGTGCTTCGATTCAGTGAGGCGTACAATGTTAGGGCTGCACAGGAGGTGCACAAAAGCAAGATCAACATTGGATTTGAACTTAGAGAGGTCTGTTCAGTAGTCTAATAACAGCAGGGAAGAAACAGTTCTTGAACTTGTCGGTACATGTGCTCAAGCTTCTGTAACTTTCGCCTGACACAAAAGGTTGGAACAGAGTATTACCAGGGTGGGAGGGACCTTTGATTATGTTGGCAGCCTTTCCAGGGCAATGAGAAATGTTGATGGAGTCCACAGACAGGAGCTTGGCTTTCGTGACAGTCTGGGCTGTGTACACAACCTTCTGTAGTTGCTTCAGAGATAAAAGGTACTGCAGATGCTGGAGAATCCGAGATAACAAGCATGGGGCTGGATGAACACAGCAGATCAAGCAGCATCATAGGAGCAGGAAAACTTGACGTTTCGGGCCTAAACCCTTCATCAGAAATGAAGTTGCTTCTGTAGTTGCTTACAGTCCTGGTAGAGCAGCCGTGTACCAAGCTGTGATGCACCTGGACAGAATTCTATGGTGTATCTCTAAAAGTTGGTGAGGGTCCTTATGGATATAACAAATTTCCTGTGCGGCCTGAGGAAGAGGAGGCATTGTTGTGCCTTCTTGATCATTGCATCAATGTGGGAGGTCCAGGATAGATTGTTGGTTAACAAGGGCAAATAGGGGCCAATCTGCACAAAACGTTAGTGAAAGTGGCAGGGAAGGCTTTAAAAATAAAGGAGTTACAATGACAGGGAGATATATTTCCTTATGAAAACGGATACATTCATTACAAGAGCAGAAATTGTTATGATCAATTACTGATGGGCATTGTAGAATACACTCAGTCCTCATTGTCTCCAAAGGATAGTGGCACAGACTTCCTAGGAATAACAGAAAACAGATGGCTGAGGGAAGATTTGATAAAGGTATTCAAACTCACAAGGGGTTTAATCAGTGATGACTCTTTCATCATTGGATGTAAGAATGAGAGAACACAGATATTCAGAGATTGGTGAAAGAACCAGAAGCGCCATAAAGAAGCTACAAAGTTGTGGCCATTATGGAGACTTGGATAACACAGGGGCAGGAATGGTTGTTGGACGTTTCGGGGTTTACGTGTTTCAAAAGAAATAGGGAGGGAGTTAAGAGAGGTTGGGGAGTGGCATTGCTAATCAGGGATGGTGTCACAGCTGCAGAAAGGGAGGTCGTCAAGGAGGGTTTGTCCACTGAGTCAGTATGGGTGAAGGTCAGAAACAGGAAAGGAGCAGTCACTTTATTGGGAGTTTTCTATAAACCTCCAAATAGCAACAGATACACTGGAGAACAGATTGCGAGGCAGATTTTGGAAAGGTGCAAAAGTAACTGGGTTGTTGTCATGGGTGACTTCAACTTCCCTAATATAGACTGGAATCTCCTAAGTGCAAATAGCTTGGATGGAGCAGATTTTGTCAGGTGTATCCAGGAAGGATTTTGGACTCAATACTTAGGCCGACTCGAGGGGAGGCCATATTGGATTTGGCACTTGGCAACGAATCAGGCCAGGTGTCAGATCTCTCGATGGGACAGTATCTCGGTGATGGTGATCGCAACTCCCTGACCTCTACTTTCCCATACCATCTGCTCCTATTCCTCTCCATGACTATAGTATTTAATTGGGGAGGGGGAATTACAGTGCTATTAGGCAAGAACTGCAGAGCATAAATTGGGAACTGCTGTTCTCAGGGAAATGCACAATAGAAATGTGGAGCAAAAACAAAGTTGCTGGAAAAGCTCAGCAGGTCTGGCAGCATCTGTGGAGGAGAAAACAGAGTTAACGTTTCGGGTCCGGTGATCCTTCCTTGGAACAAAGAAAAGTTGCAAGGTGAAGGGCCCACCATCTGTGCTTCACCACCCACTTCACCTTTTAATGGCCAAATATATGAACGGATCAACGGGACACCCATGGGATCACCTATCTCCCGACTACTTGCTGAAGTGGTGATGCAGAGACTTGAAAGTATTGCCCTTCCCCTAATCCAACCAAAGCTGTGCATATGCTACGTGGACGATGCCTTCGTCATTATTAAATGGACCAAACTAGAGGAGACATTCAAACTAATAAACAACACCCTCACTGGGATCAGAATCACCAGAGAAGAGGAAAAGAACAAACAGCTCCCGTTCCTGGAGGTTATGGTGGAATGCCGGACCAATGGGGAATTCCTAACAAAGGTACACAGGAAAGCCACACACACCAACCAAGTACTGAATTTCAACAGCAACCACCCTAACACACACACAGTTGCGTGAAAACATTATTTAAATGGGCAACAACACACTGCAGCAACACAGAACTTCGCTAAAAAGAAGAAGGGTACCTCTTCCAAGTATTCAAAGACAGTGGATACCTGCAAAACTGGGTCAGAAGATGTCCTATCGCAAGAATGACACCAGGAAGATACTACACGCCCTGACACCCTCATCACGCTACCTTACATCAGAAACACATCTGAACTGACCACAAGACTCCTACGACCACTGGGCATCAGAATAGCACACAAACCCACATCAACCCTATGACAACTGCTCACCAGGACCAAAGACCCACTACCCACTATGGACAGGACCAGTGTCATATACAAGATTCTCTCCAAAGACTGTGACAAACACTACATTGGATAAACAGGACGGAGATTAACCACAAGGGTATATGAACATCAGTTGGCAACAAAAAGACACGACTAGTACTCCGCCATCTCCATCCACATGGATAAGGAAAACCACCAATGTGATTGGGACATCACCAGGATCCTGGGACAGGCAAAGTAGAGACGAGCATGGGAATTCCTAAAAGCCTGGTACTCACTAAGAAAGCCATCAATAAGCACATAGAGCTGGACCCCATATACACTCCAGTACGACGGAAAACCGGAAGTGAGGTAATCCAGCTCAACGGACACCAGAATTTAAATTACAGGTGGGAAAACACAACAGCGCTTCATCAGAGGCTGCACTGATGATGTTACCTAGCAGGGTAATGAAACGTCTGCGGAAAAACGAATCAGCTTGGCGAGCCAACCAACCACAACTTTCTTGCTGTCTGCTGTTCTACAAAGTATTCTGATAATTTGAATTTTTTTTCTGTATTCATTTGTGGGATATGGGTGTTGCTGGCTGGCCAGCATTTCTTGTCTCTCACTATATCATTAGCTTTACAAATATAAATTGTTGTGGCTAACTGTCTGTGCAATCAAATAATCTTTACTATTTTTATGAAATTAGATTGAGGCACAGTGTTTTTCAACTGTTGGCAAACATTGTTGAAACCGTAGAAATGTAGAAAATAGGAGCAGGTGTAGGCCATTTCAGCCCTTTGATGTATGTATTATCTCAGTTATTAGAGTTGAACTCCGTCTGCCACTTTCCTGCCCATTCCACCAACCCATCCATATCATTTTGAAGCTTACAGCTATCCTCTACACTATCCACGACACAACCAGTTTTTGTGCTATCTGCAAATTTCCCAATTGTACCCACTGTGGTCAGGTGCAAATCATTAATGCATAAAGCAAACAGCAGGGGTCCCAACACAGGCTTGTGGAACACCACTTGAAACAGCTTCTCAGTTGCAAGGATAACCATCGACCATTACCCTTTGCTTCCTGTTACAAAGCTAATTTTGGATCCTGTTCGACCCATTACCCTGTATCCCATGGCTTTTACTTTTTTGACCAGTGGGACTTTGTCAGATGCCTTACTAACTTACTATGGGGAGGCAATGGCCTAGTGTATTATCGTTGGACTGCTAACCCGGAGACACAGGTAATGTTCTGGGGACCCAGGTTTGAATCCTGCCACAGCAGATGGTGGAATTTAAATTCGATAAATATCTGGAATTAAGAGTCTAATGGTGACCATGAATCCATTGTCAATTGTAGGAAAAACCCATCTGGTTGACCAAAGTCTTTTAAGGAAGGAAACTGCTATCCTTACCTAGTCTGGCCTACATGTGACTCCAGACCCACAGCAATGTGGTTGACTCTTAACTGCCCTCTGGGCAATTAGGGATGGGCAATAAATGCTGCCTAGCCAGCAATGCCGTCATCCTGTGAATGAATTTTTAAAAAAATCCATATAAACAACAACCACTGCACTACCCTCATTGACTCTCCTTGTCTCTTCACAGAATTCAACCAAATTTGTAAAGCTTGACTTTCCTTTAACAAAGTCATGCTGACTATCCCTGACCAGTCCATGCCTTTCTAAATGACAGTTTATCCACTTTCTCAGGATTGAATCTAACAACTTGCCCACAACTGAAGTAAGCCTAACTGGCCTATAATTGTTTGTCATTTCCTTTGTACTCTATTTAAACAATGGAACCATATTTTCATTCCTCCAGTCCTCTGGCACCTCCCCCGTATCTAGTGAAAATTGGAAAATAATCTTTGGCATCTGCTGTTACTTCCCTGCCTACCTTCAACATCCCTGGGAACAATCCATCTGGCCCTGGCAACTTATTCATTTTCAAGGATTCCAACTCTAACGCTTCATTTCTCATTATGATTATTTCATCCAGTATTTCACACTGCACCTCTTGGATTGTTGTATCCACAGCTTGCCTTTCCTTTGTGACTATGGAGTCAAAAAGTTCATTTAAAATTCTACCCATATCCTCTGCATCTTCACACATGTTCCCTTCATCTCTGATAGGTCCCACTTTTTCCTTAACTATCTTTCAACTTGATCCCTGTCAGTTTTGTAAAAGTTACCTTCCCACAGTTTTAAAATCTTCTCCTGATTTATCTCTGTCCTTTTCCATAATAATATTAAATCTAACCAAATTATGGTCACTATCCCCGATATGGTCACCCACTGACACTTCACCCAATTTCCTGTTTTTTTTGTTTCCCAGAACTAAACACAGAATTGCATCTCCTCTTGTTGGTCTTATTATGGACTGTTTTAAAAAAAATTCCTAGATACTGAATTAATTTTTCACCTTGTGTCCCTTGTATTGTTTGAAATCCAGCTGATAGTGGATAGTTAAACTCACTCACTATTATTTGTCCTCTTATTCCTTTAGGCAAAAGTTCTACCTTCCTCCAACTTTTGGGGGGTCCGTAGTGTAATCATAGTGTGATTGCCCCCTCTTTTTAATCCTGAGCACAAACCGTAAAGCCTCATTTGTTAACCCATTTAGTATACTACCCCTTCTCGCAACTCTAATTGATTCTGTAATCAATACAGCTGCCCCATTTTTCATCACCTACTCTATCCTGCCTGAAAATTCTATACCCATGGATAAAGAGCTGCCAATTCTTCCCCTCTTTTAGTCAGGTTTCCATTATAGCATCGAATTTGTGCTGACCTATGTCTATCTGTGCCAATAATTCATCTGCCTTGTTTGTAATACTCTTGCAAACCATCAATTTCCTTTGGACGCTTTTTAATCCTTGTTTCTGTGTCTCTGAATGTCTGATTGGACCAATGACTAATGTTTTACCTCCTGTTTCCTGATCTGAATCTGACCCATCTTCAGCCTACTCCTTGGTTCCTGTTCCCCTGCCATACTAGTTAAAAACCTAACCAACAGTACCAGCAAAAGCCCTGGTGATGATATTTGTCCCATCTTTGCCTAGGTGCAACCCACTTTCTCCAGAATAGGACTCAATGCCTCAAAAATCAAAACCCCTCCCACTCCCACTCCCACTCCCACTCCCATTACACCCTTTCTCCAGCCATATATTTATCTCATCTATCCTCGTTACCTCATGACACTGGGATTAATTCTTAATACTACATTTGAGGTGCTGCATGTTAATTTATCTCCTAACATTCCATATTTGCCTTTCAGGTCATCATCCCTTTGTTTACCTATGTGTACCACAACCACTGGCATTTGCCCTTCCCTCTCCAGAATGTCCTGTATCTGCTCCGTAATATCCCTGACCCTGGCACCAGAGAGGCAACATGCTGTCCTGGATTCAGGCCTGTGGCCTATGTTCACTTGAATTCCCTATCACTATCACACTTGTTTTCCTCCTCTTCCATGCAGCAGAATCTCTGTCTTACTTGGGATCTAATTGGAACCCTTCTGAAAGTCCAAATAAACCGGACCCACTGTTATGTTCTCGCAAAAATTGCAGTAGACTTGTCTAGCATAGTTTCCCTCCTGCAAATTTCCCTTTCAAAAGAGAGAGTTTACCAAAGTTTCTTTTTTTATCTTGCTGTCAAAACAGCAACATAAATATGATTATTTACTACAGAAAAGTGTGCAAATTGGCTCATAACTCAATTCTGATTGGGTAAGCCTTTGCCATGGATAAGGCAACTGGAAATTATTGGCTTCCAAGTTCTTGGGAAATCAAAAATAAACTGCAGCTTGTGAACATGTTCCTTTGGCTGGTGTTTGCTAATTAATTCCTACTCTGCTTCTAGCTACGCTATCATTGTTTATTTATACAATCATAATATGATAGTTTTAAACTGTTTGGGGCAGAGTGTTCCAAGGCTATTATTTTAAACTTAAGGGTCAATTATGAAGACATGAAAGTAGTAAGCATTTTTATATATACTTGAAGTTAACACAGTGAATCTGGGGTATTAATAATGGAGAATAAGAAGATAGTTGAAATGAACAGATATTTTGCACCTGCTTTCATTATACAGGCTATAAGCACCATCACCTGCAAGTCCTCCTAGCTGTTAGCTGTCCTGACTTGGGTAAATGTCACTTTCCCGTCGGGGTCTACCTACTCCACTGGAATGCAGAGTCTCAGGAAAGAAGCTTACTACCACCACCTGTAGGCAATAAATACTGGTCTGGCCAGTGACGCCCACATCCCACGAAGGATCAAACAAAAGGACACAAGTGATATCCTGGCAAGAGCTGTGAATCAGGAATTGGAAGAAACTTGAAAGTTGCACTCACAATGGAAGTGGGAAAGAAAATCCCAAGGTATTTTATACATGCCTAAGGAGCAGGATGGTAGGTAGGGAAAGGGTAGGGCCGCTCAAAGACAGAAGAGGGAATTTATGCATGAAGCCATAGGAATTGGGGAGGTTCTTAATGAATGCTTTGCATTGTTATTCACCAATGAATAGCCAGCATTTTCCTTGTATGAGAAGGGCAACAGGGATAATCTGGGAAACTACAGGCCGGTGAGCCTTACATTAGTGGTAAGGAAATTTATTGGAGAAGTTTCTTAGGAATTGGATTTTCTCACATTTGGAAAAAGGTGGACTTATTAGCGATTGATGGCATGACTTTGTGTGGGGAAGGAGGTGTCTCTCAACTTGATTGAGTAGTTTTGAGGAAGTGAAGATGATTGAGGGCAGGACAGTACATGTCTATATGGACTTCAAAGCCTTTGACAAGGTCCTTCATGGCAGGCTGATACAAAAGGTAGAGTCACATGGGTGAGCTGGTAAGATGGATTCAGAATTGTCTAAGTCATAGAGAATAGAAGTGAAAGGATGTTTTTCAGATTGAAGATCTGTGACCGATAGTGTTCCACAGGGACCAGTGCTGGGACCTCTGTTGTTTGTAGTATGTATAAATAATTTGGAGGAGAATGTTGGTGGCCTGATTCTTAAGTTTGTGGATGACACAAATTGGGGGAGCTGCGGCTTGTGATGACAGTTGCCAGAGGATACACCATGATATATATAGGCCCGAAACTTGGGTGGAGAAATGGCAGATGGACTTTAATCTAGACAAATGCGAGCTGATGCAGTTTGGAAGATCTAATGCAGGAGGGAAGTATACAATAAATGGCAGAACCCCGAATAGCTTCAACATAGAGACATCTAGGTGTACAGGTCCACAGTTCCCGGAAGGCGGCAATACAAATGGATAAGATGGTCACGAAGACACGTAGAATGCTTGTCTTCAGCATTCTGGGCATAGAGTATAAAAATTGGCAAGTTATGTTGCAGCTGTATAGAACGTTTAGTTAGGCTACATTTGGAATATTGTGTACAGTTCTGGTCACTATGCTACCAGAAGGATATGGAGGCTTTAGAGAGGGTACAGAAAAGGTTTGCCAGGATGTCGCCTGATTTAGAAGGTATTACTTATGAATGTCAGTTTGTAATGTCAGAGTAAAAGTGTCAGTTACCAGGGGACATAGGTAAAAAGGGGAAAGTTTAAAGGAGATGTGAGAACAAAGTTTTTTTTTTAAAGAGTGTGGTACGTGCTTGGGTTATGTTGCCTGAGAAGGTGATAGTAGTAAACATAATCACAATGTTTAAAAGACATTTTGACAGAACAGACAGGGAATAGACTGAAACAGACTGCATGGAGGTGAAAGGTTTTTAACCTTAGAAAGGTATCATGTGTTGGCTCAGTGCTGGTGGGGCAAAGGGCTTGTTTATGTGCTGTACTTGAGGTTGTTGAGGTCGATTTGCTCGCTGAGCTGGTTTCTTGTTTCGCAAAAAAAGTTTTGTGCGAAGCAAGAAACCAGCTCGGCAAGCAAACCAACCTCAACACCCACAACCCGAGCTACAAATCTACTCTAAAACCTTACGTACTGTACTAGTCTTTGTTATAGAGTCATAGAGTTGAATTCTAAAAATGGCCCATCTGATCATGATCCTGTTGTACTCTGAGATAACCATCTTCACTATCTACTGCACCACCAATTTTGGTGTCATCTGCAAACTTACTAACGATACCTCTTATATTCGCATCCAAATCAATTATATGAATGACAAAAAGCAGTGGACCCAGCACCAATCCGTGTGGCGCACCAATCCGTGTGGCACACCAATGGTCACGGCCCTCCAGTCCGAAAAACAACCCTCCACCACCAGCTCTGTCTCCTACCATCAAGCCAATTTTGTATCCAAATGGATAGCTCTCTCGGATCCCACGTGATCTAACATTGCCACCCGGTCTACCAAGCGGAATCTTGTTGAACGTCTTGCTGACGTCCATATAGACAACGTCCACTGCTCCGCCTTCATCAATTTTCTTTGTCACTTCTTCAAAAGACTGAGTAAGGTTAGTGAGCCACAGTTTCCCACACACAAAGCCACGTTTACTATCCCTAATCAGTCCTTGCCTTTCCATATACATGTCAATCCTGTCCCTCGAAATCCCCTCCAACAACTTGCCCACTTCTGACGTCAGGCTCACTGATCTATGGTTCTGTGGCTTTTTCTTAGCACCTTTCTTAAATAGTGGCACCATATTAGCCACTCTCCAGTCTTCTAACACCTTACTCATGGCTATCAATGATACATGTATCTCTGCAAGGGGCCCAGCAATCACTTCCCTAACTTCCCACAAAGTTCTGGGATACATCTGATCAGGTCCCAAAGATTTTATCCACCTTTATGCATTTTGGCGTCCAGCACCATCACCTCTAATATTGACACTTTTCAAGATATCACTGTTTATTTCTCCAAGTTCTTTACCTTCCATATCCTTCTCCAGAGTAAATACTAATGCAAAATATTCATTTACCTTCTAAGGTTTTGGAGTAGATTTGTAGCTCGGGCTGTGGGTGTTGAGGTTGGTTGGCTCGCCGAGCTGGTTTGTTGTTCCGCAGATGTTTCATTACCGTGCTTGATAACATCCTCAGTGCAGCCTCTGATGAAGCGTTGGTGTATTTTCCCGCCTGGGTTTTAAACTCTGGCGTCCGTTGCGATGGATTGCCTCACTTCCGGGTTTCCTCTGTAGTGGATTGTATATGCGGTCGAGTTCAATGTGTTTATTAATAGCCTGCTTCATGGAGTGCCATGCTTCCAGGAATTCTCGTGCTTGTCTCTGCCAAGCCTATCCCAGGATCTTGGTGTTGTCCCAGTCGACGTCGTGGTTCTCCTTGTACATGTGGATTGAGATGAGTGAGTATTGGTCGTGTCTTTTTGTAGCCAGTTGGTGTTCACGTACTCTTGTTGTTAGTTTCCTTCCTGTTTGTCCGATGTAGTGTTTCTCGCAGTCTCTGCAGAGATCTTGTACCTTCTGTTCCACCTTCTCACCCTTCTCCTGCAGTTCCACACATAGACAGTCTTGTTGAACTTTGAGGGACCCTATTCTCTCCATAGTTACCCTTGCCCCTAGTGTATTTGTAGAATTTTTGGTACTGAGCAAATTGCTGGACCTGTTGGCTGACATATATCTGTGTCTTAATGGACTTCATCCTAGGTCCTTAAAGGATTTAGTTTGTGAGATTGAGCTGTGTTGGTTAGAATTTTGCAGTCTTTCTCCGATCGGTGGAAGGACCCAATTATTTGGAGAATATTGAACGTAATTCTTTCATAAAGGTGACATAGCAGGAAACCACAACCCTGTTAGCTTAACATCTGTCACAGCAAATATGTTAGAAACTATTATTAAAGATGTTTAAGTAGCAAACTTGGATAAGTTCAAGATGATTGGACAGAGTCAAATGATTTTGTGAAAGGAAAATCCTCTTTAATTAATTTACTGGTGACCTGTGAGGATTAAATGCATACTGTGGATGAAGTAAACGGGTTGAGTACTGCACTGAATTTCCAGGAGGCATTTGCCAAGGTGCTACATTGAAGGTTATTTTGACAACGTAAGAATTCCGAATGGTGGAAGGTATTGGCCTGGATAGAATATTGTCTAACAAGTGGAAAGAATAGACTTGAATGAGTAATTTTCTGGTTTGTAGGTGTACTGAACAGGAGACCATAGGATCAGTGCTGGGTGTCAACTTTATACATTTTCTATTAGTAACTTCAATGAAGACACCGAGGGTATAGTTACCAAATTTGCTGCTGGTACAAAGATGGGTAGCTTAGCAAGTTATAAAGACGAAATAAGGAGGCCAAAAATGGACATAGATTAGGTGTATGGGTAAAGATCTGGCAAAGACGGCATGGTGGCTCAGTGGTTAGCACTGCTGCATCACAGCGCTAGGGACCCAGGTTTGATCCCAACCGTGTGGAGTTTGCACATTCTCTCCGTGTCTGCGTGAGTTTCCTCTGGGTACTTTGGTTTCAAAGATGTGCAGGGTAGGTGGATTGGCCATGCTAAATTGCCCATAGTGCCCAGGGCTGTTTAGATTAGATGGGTTAGACATGGGAAATGCAGGGGTAGGGGACTGGGTCTGGGTGGGATGCTCTTTGAAGGGGTGGTGTGAACTTATTGGGCCGCATGGCCTGTTTCCACACTGTAGGGATTCTGTGATTCTATGATGATTCTAAAGGGGTTTGTGAGAAATTGACATTGTCCACTTTGGTGGGAATGATAGTGTATTATCTATGTGGTGAGCGATTGCGGAGTTTTGAGATAGAGGGATCTAGGTGTCCTAGTTCTTAGTTGCAGAAGATTGATGTGCGGCAATTGCAAATAATTAGGAATGCTAATATAATTATTATAATGGGAACCGAATACAGAAGTGGGAAGGTTATGCTTCATTTATTCAGGGCTTTGTGAGACCAGTGTAGAACAATGATCTGCTCATTTTAAGGAAGGATGTAAGTGCACTGAAAGTAATCCAGAAAAGATTTAGTAGACCAGGAATGCTCTCTGAAAGGTTGGTCAGGTTCAGCTTCTATCTGTTAGAGTTTAGAAGCATAAGAGGTGAGTTGATTGAAACATAAAAGATCCTGAGAGCTCTTTACAGCAGGGTGGATGTGCAAAAAATATTTCCAGTTATATTAGAATCTAGAAGTAGGGCTCAATTTTTGTAAAAATGAGGGTTTGTCCATTTAAGACAGAAGAGACAGTTTTTCTGATGATTGAGTCTTCAGAGGATGGTTCATCATTGCTGGAGGTACTCAGGCAATGTTTGATACCAAATTACCTCTGTTCCTTCAATAAATTATCTACCCATCGTAAGGTCAGAAGTTGAGTTGTTCAATGACTGCACAATGTTCAGTACCATTTGCAACTCCTTGTATTGAAGTGGTCTTTGCCTGCAGGCAACTACATTTCTGGAGATCTTGGGTTGATGAGTAACAAATAACATTTATGCCAGGCAATGATTATTTTCGATGAGAGAGAGTCTAACTATCTACAATTTGTCTTCGATGCCATATCATTTTCCTACCTCATGCATCATTGCCATCCTTCCAGGGATCACTATTGATATGAAAGTTAACTGGGCCAGCATGTAAATTCTGTGTCTAAAAGAGCTGGGATCAGAGGTTAGGAATTTTTGTGGTATTTTGCTTCTTGACTCTCCGTACCTGCCTACTTCTCCATTGTTTGAGTTTGTGATGAAATACTCCCCACTTGCCTAGAAGAGTGCAGGGTCAATAACACTCAAGTTCAATGCCACCCAGTATGCAGCCAACTCCACCAACAGCATAAAGTGGCTGTAATGTGTACCATCTACAAGATGAATTGCAACAATTTACTAAACCTCCTTCAACAGCACCTTCCAAGCCCTTGACCTCTATCATCAAAAGGGACGAGAGCAGCAGAAGCTTGGGGGATTGCCACGTGGAAATTCTCCTCCAAGCCACTTGGAAATTCTCCTCCAAGCCACACGGATGATTTGGAATTATATCACTATTCCTTCACCCTAACTCTGGATTAGAATCCTGAAACATGTTCTTTAAACACACTGTGTACCTAGAATACATAGCTCTCACAGCACTTCAAGATGGTGGCTCATCACCATCTTCTCACGGGGAGTTCTGTGACACTGTTGTGATTACGTTTTCACTCTCTACTACCAATTTTCCAAAGAACCTTTGAGAGACGTTCCCAGTCTCCATTGAATCCAAGGATTTTATTCAACAACGTGCAATTAGGCTGCCCAAGCTCCCTTTTCAGAGCATACAAGAAGGGAGTGAGGAAGTTCTTGTTCCTTTTTGGTAGGAGTGTAAGACCCATTTGCCCTTTACTTATTCATTAGATTTTTATGATGGAGGTTTAAATTGTGAAAAGCCATTTCCAGATTGTCTCCTGAGCAACACATCAGATTTTCAAACCTCGAAAGGCTGGTTTTAAATCATTCTGTAGTATGTTAAACTACATGTGAAAATATTGTGTAATATTTGAAGTTTAAATCTGTCAGACGTGGCTATGACACAAACACAGAATGGAAACTTTTCTTCTTTTGGCTATATGTCGTGAAGGACTAGTAGCAAGAAAGTCCGTTGAACTGAATGTAAAATAATTTTCGTTCAGAATATAAGTTTTAGGTACAATTATGGAGTGTTTTGACTTTATTGGAAGTCAAACTGCATACTTAACTGAAATGTACTGTCCATACATTTACGTGATTTTAAAACTATTGTACTTAATTTTGCTTTTGTTTGATTTATACTGCAGGAGCTGTATAATCTTGAAGTGTTAATAGTTTCTGTCTCCATACCTGAACAGCCGAGTGCTTTAGCATTTTCTGTTTCAGCTTTATGAATCCCTAATGTTTTGGAAAACTAAAACAAGACCCCAACTTTGTTTGATTCACGAGGAGATTGATTATCATGGGAAATAGGCTGTAAAACGTGTGATTCAGCCATCTGCGTGTTGTGTACACTCAGTCCTTTTAGGGAATATCCTGCATACCCAAGTCTAGGGAGATTAAGGTAAACAAACAGGAGGCTGGAAGAACACAGCAAGGCAGACAGCATCTGGAGGTTAGGAGCAGTTGACATTTTGGGACCTGAAGAAGGGTTATACCCGAAATGTTGACTGCTCCAATCCTCCAGATGCTGCCTGGCTTGCTGTGTTCTTCCAGCCGCCTGTTTGTCTACCTTGGATTCTAGTATCTGCAGTTTTTTTGTCTCTAGGGATTAAGATCAGTTTTTCTTTAGAAAAAGCAAAAGATCAGGCATATGTGCAAAAGCAGATTTTACAAGTTACAGCCACGTACCAACAAATAACACTACTAAGCTTGCTGCTATTTGTCTGGTTGAGGACATTCAACTTTTTAGTGCAGTGGCTTGACCGCTAAATGAGAAGAATCTTAGGCTCCAGTGGTATGTTCACCTTTCAGTTCCATTTGTGAATCTATCTGGCTCGTTATTCTTCAACATTACTCTGGAGAACTACTGTACCAGATGAACCAGAAATGTGCATTTGTTATCTGACAACTTTGAATATACAGAATCAAAACTGTAGTGTTAATGCTGCAGTGCCAGTATAGATTTAAATTAGTTTCACAAAATAACACAAGCCTTGAAATTGTTGATTCTGAAGTCCAATTACAAAGAGTCTTGTTGGACTCTGCGTGAACTCTGTTTCTCTCTCTACATATGCTGCCAGCGCTGCTGAGTTTCTCCAGTGCTTTCTCTTTTCTTTTAAAAATAGAGTTTTGCTTTTAAGATGGAGATGCAAATTTTTTTTGAGGGCTGAATATCTGCACTTCTGTTCCCCAGAGTGATGGAGGCATTGAATATTTTTAATGTAGGGATTGATGGACTCCACTATTTGTTAAGGGTCTCAGAGTTTCAGGAGGAGGCAGTAAACTGTAACTCAGACCATGATCTTATCAAACATTGGAACAAGCTTGATGGGCCAAGTGGGTGCCTGTTCCTCATTCATTTATGTATGTATTGAAGGCTAGCTTCAAGTTCCACTCTGAACTTCATATATATATAGGCAGATTTCATTATTGTTGTCCTCGGATATTGCATATTGAGTGTTTCTGATTTTTTTTCCCCAATATATAGCTTTAGTTTCATTGCTTCAAGCATTTATTTTTGAAATGTATGATGTATCGTTAATCTATGGTTATGCAGTTGAAGGTTCAAGTCTGGGTGGAATGTTCTTCGGGTGTTGGTGTGGATTTGATGGGCCAAATGGCCTCCTTCAGCACTGTAAGGATTCTATGATTTTTACGATGACTTACGAATGTGCTAGCATACTGGTTGTGGTACTGAACTAATAACCCAAAGGCCAGGATTAAGAAACCAAAGAAAGAATAAGTCCTGCAGCAGTTGAAGGACTCATTGCTCGAATAAAAGTAAAACACATGGATGCTGAAAATTGGAAACACAGGATGCTGGAGAAACTCTTTCCATAGATGCTACCAGACCTGTTGAGTTTCTTTAGCATTCTGTGTTTCAGATTTTCAGCATCCATGTGTTTTGCTTTTATTTGGGCAGGTCTGGCGGTATCCATAGAAAGTTTCTCCAACGTTCTCTGTGTTTATTGCTAAAGAATTACACATATTTGTTTAAACTGGAATTAAAGCACTAATAGTAGTGATCATGAACAACTGTTATAAAAAAAGTTATCTACTTGAGGAAGAGAATCTTATCCTTACCAGGTCTGGCTTCTGATTCCAAATGCATTTGGTTGATGCTGATTCTTGTAATGACCTGGCTAGTAACTTTGGATTGAAGGTGGCTCAGCAACACCTTCTGAAGGTGAATTCAGGTTGGCAGACTGGTCTTTCTGGCAAGACCCACATAAATAAAAATAAAGCAGTAAGAAAACAATTAGGTATGAAGACAGCAAGTAGGAAGGATGGAGTTGCATATAGCAGCAAAGGACTGAGAATGCTGGAGATTTGAACTAAAAACAATGCTGGAGAAATCCAGCAGGAAAATAGTTAATATTTTGAGTCCAATGTGACGCCTTGGATTAACAGACATATCTTGTCTTCAGGACATAAAGTTAGAATTAGAATGAACAGTTTGCCTATTATGGTTCTGCTCATGCCTTGACGTCTTAAGGGGCGAAGAGCAATTCAAGTGATTTTTTTCTTGTGTCTTTTAACTTTGGACTACCTTCTCCTAAGAAAGCTGCAACCACAGATGAAAAACTTTTGAGATGGATTAGGGACCAAAATAAACATGGTATTTGGTTGGTTGAGCATACTAGTATTCCTTGACTGACTTGCTTTGCTGGCATTGTTTGTAATGGGGCCTTGATCTCAACTGTTAATTGCAAGGTGACAGTCACCACAAGCAACTGGCCACTCTGCAGAGATGCCATGAGAATTTATAAATAACTGACTGAAAAGGCATTCTTCTTCAGATAAACATTGAATACCAAATTGCATCCATATAAGCCTATTTAATTTTGTTTGATGGTTATCTGTGTTCATGATGAGTTTGAAGGGTGTTCTGCAAAATGGATTGTTAGAGTGTGTTGTGCATACCATAATCCTTTCATTTTTTCAAAATGAAATATAATGAAAAAAAATATTTTTTCAAAACTAATTTTAAGGAGCTCGGAAGAGCACAGGTCCCTTTCGAGGGAAATATAGAAGCAATAAGATAAGAGAAACATGAATGTCTAGGACAATTCAGGACTGAGTAAAGAAGAAGAGTAGGGCTGTTAGCACGTCCAAAGGGAGTAATTCAGCTGCGAACTTAGAGGAATACAGGAAGTGCAGGAGGGAACTTTAAGCAATTAAAAGAGCAAAAAGGGAGCATTAAAAAGGACTTTCAAACAAGATTAGGGAGAATCCTAAGGTAGTTTCTAAATACATTAAAAGGAGTGGTTAAACAGGGAAAGAGTAGAGGGGCAGTCTGTGTGTGAAGCTGCAAGGTGTTGGAACGGTGCTGAATGAATGAATACTTTTTCTTCAGTCTTCACTCTGGAAAAGGAGAACGTTGGTATGGAATTCAGGAAAAGGGTCACAGGAAGAACCTGCATGGTTTGACGTATTAAATGGTGAGTTATTAGAGGCTCTGTCGGGCTTAAAAACCGATAAATCCCCTAGCATGGATGAATTACAGCCCAGGCTGCTGTGGGAGGTTTGGCAGGGGCTCTGACACAAAATTTTAATTCCTCTCTGGCCACAGGGGAAGTGTCAAAGGACTGCAGGATGGCTAATGTGGTTTCATTTTTTAAGATGGGTGGCAGAAATGAGCCAGGAAATCATAGACCAGTGAGTCTTATAACAGTGATAGGGAAACTATTGAAGAAAATTCTGAAGGAGTGAATTGATTCCCACTTGGAAGGGCATGGATTAATTAGGGATAGTTCAGCATGGCTTTGTCAGAGGGAGCTCATATCTTAAAAGTTTGCTGGAACTTTTTGAAATGTGATCAAGTGTGGGTGGAGGGGAGTTCAGTTGATGTACTTTATATGGATTTTAGCAAAGCTTTTGACAAGGTTCCATATGGGAGACACTGACAAGGTTAAAGCACATGGAATTGAGGGAAATTTGGTGAGATGGACCAGAAACTGGCTTAGTAATAGGACACAAAGGGTAGTGGCAGGAGGCTATTTGAGTGACTGGAGACTGGTGTCCAGTGATGTACCACAAAGATCAATACTGGGACCTTTATTGTTTATTATATGCATAAATGGTGTGGATGAAAATATGGGAGGAATGTTAAGCAAGTTTTCAGGCGACGTCAAGATTGGTTGAGCGGCTAATAATAAAGAAGGTGGTTGTAGGTTACAGAAATACACAGGTGGGTTGGTCATATGGGCAGACTTGTGGCTGATGGTATTCAAAGTAGGAGCAAATTACTGCAGATGCTGGAATTTGTACTGAAAACGGAAAATGCTGGAGGTCACAGCAGGTCAGGCAGCGTCCATGGAGAGAGAGCAAGCTAACATTTTGAGTCTTGGTGACTGTTCGTCAGTGCTGATGTAAAGTGTGATTTTCACATTAGCTCTGATAAAGAGTCGTCTGGATTCAAAATGTTAGCTTGCTCTCTTTTCATGGATGCAGATGATATTTAAACCTGATAAACGTGAAGTAATGCACTTTGGAAGAAGAAACAAGATGAGACAGTATTTAATGAGTGGCAGGACAGTGGGGAGCTTAGACAACAGGAAGATCTTGGGGTTATTATGCTCAGACCACTGAAGTTGGCAGAGCACATGAATAGGATAGTTAAGAAAGCATATGGGACACTTGTTTTCATTAGTCATGGCATAGAGTAGTTGAAGACAGCATTGGTCAGGCCACAACTGGAGTACATGCAGTTCTGTTCACCTCAGTATAGGAAGGATGTGCTAGAGGGGCTACAGAGGAGGTTCAACAGGATGTTGCCTAAGATGGAGAAATTGAGCTGTAAGGAGAGTCTGGATAAGCTTGGATTGTTTCTTCACAGCAGGGTATACTGAGGAAGGGACATGACTGAGACAGGATGGATAGAGAACAACTGTTCCCCTTGGTTGAGGGGTTAATCATGAGAGGGCATAGTTTTAGAGTAAGGAGCAAGAAGTTCAGAAGGAATTTAGGGAAACAGACTTTTTCACTCAGCTGGTATTGGGAATCCGGAATGCACTGCCTGGGAAAGCAGTGGGGGCTTGAAACCTTATAATCTTTAAAAAATATTTGGATGAGTACTTCAAGTATCACAATATGCAAGGATATGGGACAAATGGAGGAAATTGGGATTAGCGCACTTTTAGTGGTAGTTATGTTGGTGTAGACTCGATGGGCCAAAAGGCCTTTTTTGCACTGTATGAATCTATAATTTTGTTAAGTTACATTGAGCTACAGAAGAGAGACCCAGAAAGTACATTGAAAATATGAGCACTAAATTGAGTTTTAGTGATGATTGGCACTATTTTATCACATTTATTCTCATTCCTTTTATCCCCACTCTTATCTTGGATGTGGTTTGACTGTGTGCTAATATTTTTTCTGTAATTTAAGAATGTTAATTGTAGTATTAGTTCAAAGAAAACCAAAGATGGGTACAGACTTGTCTGCTTAAAGCTTTTGTTCACTATAATTTTGATTTAGATTTTGGTGACCTTTATATCCTCTGTTTTTTATTTTTGTTTCACCCTCAGAAAGAAAATTTTATCTATCAATTTCACGCTCGAGTTCTCTCATTAAACTTGAGCTTTTTTCTTAAAGTATTATCCTTTAATTCTGCTGTGTTATGATGTAAAATTTCAGAAGATGGTTGTGTTATACTTTTTTTTGAGCATTTATTCAAAAAGGAAATGAAGATTTTGAGTGTTTTACCTCAAACCTTACAACTTAGATTCAGTGATTGTTTGTAATGGATGTTCCTGAACGTCTGGACAGGTTTTAAGTTGCAAAACAAGTAATGAAAATAATGACTGATTTCTGATTTGACCTTGGAGGACATGGCTGATACTGTGAAGCAAAATTTGTTAACCATTTCTGGTAGTCAGTCACTTAGTTTGATAATGCTATTGTTTCTGATTCTGAAAACCTGACAGTAGTATTTAAGAGGTAAATGACAGCATTTACTATGTTATTTTCGAGAAATAGCAAGCCGGAGAAGTTTAGTGAGAAAATCCAAGTGTGGAATTATTACAGGTACGTTCTCACTGAAGAATGCATCAAAAGACTGGAGAATGCAAAGCACAGTGAAGTCAGAATCTAAGGCATATGCCGTTATATAGGAACACGACAGTTGCAGACATAGGGAGTAGTGAAAGTATGGGTTGATTTGTAGATGCTGATGTGCAATGAGGTGAAAATAGATCGAATGAGGAAGAGTTATGAGACATTGTGTACATAACTGCAACTGGAGTTCTCTGAAGAAGAAACAGAGGATTGATGAGAGTAATGGCATTGTGGTGGTATGTGTATACTTCCAAAAGATGTGTGACACAGTATCACACAACAGACTTAAGAAGCATCAGCTCGTGGAATAAAAGGGTTAGCAGCAACATGGATACCAGATTGGCTGAGTGGTTCAATTGAGGCATTCAAGAGAGTGTAAGATGAATATCTAAATAGAAATATCATGTGCAGGTTTTTTCAGAAAGCATAGAAGAAATGCTCTGCCTTGTTGGGTGGATGGGAGCAGCACAGAGACAATGGGCCAAAAGGCTATAGTGATAGTTGGGATCTGGGTCGAAGGTTCAGCTGAAAGTTGACAGAACTTAAAATTTGTATCATAATAGCTCTCAACCTAAGTTAGCATTTGGGGAGATGATGGAATTGGAATACAGGATTTTTTTTTAGCATTTATTTGTATTTGTCCGCTAAGCAGCTTGTCATTGATCTTTCTACAAATAAGTCATTGCTGAATGTAGGCCTCAGCTGTGCTATTATATTCTAGCCTCTTGAAATGAATGCTAGCATTGCATGTGCCTTCCTAACTGCCAACTGAACCGGCATGTTAACCTTAAGAGAATCCTGAACTAGAACTCCCAAATCCCTTTGTGTTTCAGATTTCCAAAGCGTTTCCCAGTTTAGAAAATTGTCTATGCCTCTTCCTTCCTATCAAAGTGCATAATCTCTCACTTTCTCACATTGTGTTCCATCTGCCACTTCATTGGCAACTCTCCTAGCCTGTCCAAATCATTCAGCAGCTTCTCCAGTTCCTCAACGTTACCTAAAGAAAATAGAGGTTTTGAGGAAGAGTCACCGGATCCGAAATGTTAACTCCTCCACAGATGCTGCCAGATTTGCTGAGCTTTTCCAGCAACTTTGTTTTTGTTTCTCAACGCTACCTGTCCCTCCCCCTATCTTTGTGTCATCTTCAGACTTAGCAACAATGCCTTCAATTCTTCCATCCAGCTTGTTAGTGTATAACATAAATAGTTGAGGTCCCAACATGGATTCCTGATGAACTCCACTATTTGCCAGCTGCTATCCTAAAAAAGACCCCTTCATCCCCACTCTCTGCTTTCTGCCAGTCAGCCAATCCTCTGTCTGTTCCGAGGAAGAGTCATTCGACCCGAAACATTAACTCTGATTTCTCTCCACAGATGCTGCCAGACCTGCTGAGTTTTCTTTATTCATTTGTGGGATGTGGGCGTCACTGGCTGACCAGCATTTTCTGCTCATCTCTAGCTGTCCCTGAGAAGATGGTGGTGAGCTGCCTTCTTGAACTGCTGTAGTCCTCCTGCAATTCTAGCAATTCCTATTTTTTTGTCTCTATCTATACCAGCACCTTGCTCCTAACACCACAAGCTCTTATCTTATTTTGCAGGGTCCTGTGTGGCACCTTGTCAAAGGCCTTCTGGAAATTCAAATAGATTGCTGGCTATCCTTTATCGAACTTACTTGTTACCTCCTCAAAGAATTCTAACCATTTTGCCAAGCCTGACTTCCCTTTGACGAAATCACGCTGACTTCACTCTATTTTACCATACATTTTCAAGTACTCTGCAATCTCATCCTTAATAATGGTCTCAAAAATCTTGCCAACGACTGGGGTCAGGCCAACCAGCCTATAGTTTCCTGTCTTCTGCCTCTATCCCTTCTTAAACAGGGGTGTTACATTGTCCGTTGATTCCAGTTCTGCTAGGGCTCCTTGACGCCATTCTCGGTTGATTGTGGCCTTCATGTCAAGGGCTTGTCACCCTCCCATCACCGCCGGAATTCATCCGTTCTGTCCATGTTGGAATGAAGGTTGTAATGAGTTAAAGAGCTCAGTGGTGTTGGCAGAACCCAAGCTGGGCATCGTTAGCAAGTTATTGCTGAGCAGGTCTGCTTAATAGCACTACTGATGACACCTTTCATCATTTTACTGATTGAGAGTGGACTGATAGGGTGGCAGTTGGCTGTTCTGAGGAAGGATCACCACACCCGAAATGTTAACTTTCATTTATCTTCATAAATGCTGCCAGACCTGCTGAGCTTTTCTAGCAACTTCTATTTTTGTTGGCAATTTGCTGGGTTGGATCTGCTCTTTTTTTGTGGATGCCTGGGCAATTTTCCACAGTGTTGTGGAATTTACAACCTGTGTTGTAATTGTACTGGAATAGTTTTTGCTAGAGGAGCGGCAAGTTCTGGAGTATAAATTTTCACTACTATTGGTGGAATTCTGCTGACTGAATGTATTATTGCTAAGTTTGCAGATGACACAAACATAGGTGGAGGGACGATTAGTGTTGAGGAAGTAGGGAGGACTTGGACATACCAGGCAAGTGAGCAAAGAAGTGCCAGATGGAATACAGCATTGAAGGTGAGCCTTTGGCACATTGTATCCATGCTCATCATCAAACATCCATCTGTGGTAATCCCATTTTCTAGCACTTGTATGCTGTTGTGTTTTAAGTGCTCATCTAAATTCTTAAATGTCTTGAGGGTTCCCACCTTTCTCTTCCTTTTAGGCAGTGAGTATCAGATATTCACAACATCTGAATCAATGTTTTTCTTCAAATCCCTTCTAAACCACCTCTTTCTTACCTTAAAGCTGTGCCCCCAGTTATTGGTTCCTCTATTCAACGGAAAATATTTTTCCCTCTTACCTTATCTATGCCCCTCAGAACTTTGTGCACCCGTAAATCAGATTCTCAACCCTCCCCCACTCCCCCGGCCTACTTTGCTTCAGCCAATCCAACCCTATCATCCCTAGTGTCTCTTAGTAGATCAGTTGCTCCAGCCCAGGCAACATCTTGATAAATCTCTTCTGCACCCTCTACAGTGCACCCACAGCCTTATTGTAGTGTGGTGACCAGAACTGTACACATGAATTAGGCCACAGTTAAGTACTGTCAGTTCCATCATAATCTTAAACAAAAACAGCAATTGCTGGTGAAACTCAACTGATCTCAACCAATTCTGATGAAAAGTCACCGGGCTCGAAATGTTAACTCTACTTCTGCCCATAGATGCTGCCAGACCTGCTGAGTTTTGCCATAAATTCCGATTCTTGTTCCAGCATCTGCAGTTCATTATTTTATCCATCATAACCTCCTTGCTCTTGTACTTACTTCACTTCATTAATCAAGGCACTATCCTATATGCTGCCTTTAACCACCCTTTCCACTGTCCTGTTTTCAAGAATCTATTGTTATGCACAGAGAGTTCTCTCTGATCCTCTGTATTCCTAGAATTGGACTATTTAACGTGTCGTCCTTGGCCTTGTTAGTCCTCTCAAAATGCATTACTTGACACTTTTTTCATGGTAAAATTTAATTTGCCACTGTTCATCCCATCTGGCCCTCCAAACTATATCATCCTGTAGTTTAAGGTTTTCATCCTCACTGTTTATCATACCACTAATATTTGTGTTATCTGTGAAGTGATCATACCTCCTACATTCATGTTTAGATCATTAATGCACGCAATAACCAAGAAAGGGACCCAGTACCAAGGCCCTGTGGTATGCCAGTAACAGAAGCACCCTTTGACCTTCACCCTCTGCTTCCTGCGATAAGCTGACCTTAGATCCAATTTACCAAATTGTTCTGGATCCCACTGACTCTTAGTACCACGTGGTAATAATCATACCACATTAGCTGTCCTCCAGTCCTCTCGCTCCTCTGCTGGGAGCAGACTTTTATCAGATCCCCTGAAACCTCTTTTGCTTCCCATAGCAGACTGGGATGCATCTCATCTGACATTTCCCAGTCCTGCCATTCTAATGTTTTCGATTGCATTTTGTAAGTGCTTAAGTGACGTGCATGACAGGGTCATGTTATGAATATTGTAGCTTTTTATAAGTTACAAACTATTTCCATAGGTCTCCATTTTTTTAAACCACGTAATGCTCTTATTTTTCTAAATCTAGACAGTAAAGGAATTTTTTGTTTGAAATATCAGAGCATGTTTCAAATTTCTTGTGCCTACTGTGAAAGAAGGCTGTTGCTTGAGTTTCCAAATCTCTCTCCATTCTATGGCAAGTCATCAGTTGTCCTGGTGGACAATTAATCTTCGGTGTATGATGAATTCAGCCTATGTTTAACATTTCTTGTCCAATCTGCTGGGAACATTTCTTGTCCAATCTGCTGATGTATCAACATTGTCAGTCAACATATCTTGAAATACGTTTTATATTTGTATCGATTTATTCTACTTTTTCTGAAGCTATTGGTGTCTTTTAAATTGTGTGATGCCTTAATTTTAGATGAATAAGACTGATGTTTTTGTTCCCAGTCATGTTATATCTGCATCACATAATTTTTATGTAGACCGTATTAATTTTTATTGCTATTTATGCACTACGCACAACTACTTTCGTGTAGCTTTTGATGTCCTTGAATTGTTAGGCATTTTGGATTGACAGCATATTTAATTAAGTCTTCGATTGGAAAGTATAGATGATGTAATCAGAAAACCTGTTTTGTAAATCTCTTTTTCTGGGGTTAGCAATGTGGTTAAAAAGTAATACATTAACTGCTGCAAATTCATAAGCTCTGAAATCTGCATACTTTAAACTTGTAAGCTAAATTTGTGTAATTGTATAATATTATTTCCATATTAACTATTCATTGTGAGTGGTTCATCAAAATCTGTAAGATGTGTAGAACTGAAATCCTAGCAAATTGCCAGTTTTCCAAAATTCAGGCTAAATGTCTATAAATGTTTAATCTCTTGTTTCTCCTTTCTCAGCCATTACTTTCTTTCACATCTTCAGTGAGCATGATAGCCCAGAGTCATGAACTGTTGCTAATGCTACATTTGATGGCTTTGAAATGTAAGTGTGTGATGATTGTGTTTAATAATTCCATTAGGACTTAACTGCTGGAATTGATGGACATGCTGGCTCAATATGTAAGAGTGGATGAGGTTGAAGTGGTCTGGCTTTTGAAGAAATAATATGTATTGGCAAATTTCCAAAGCAAATGAAATGCAGAAGTAAATTGACTGTTGTGGTTGTGGGTTTATTTGAAGAACTGAAAGACCATCTGAACCTGAATTCTAGTTCCAGTGGTTTTAACTATGGTTGAAAATTAACTTTAACGACTCAGCAGATTTTTGACAACATTCACATTGAATCACAGAATGCTGATTCTTTGAAATCCATGAGATGAAGTGGAGAAGTTATGGTCTTGAATATCTGTACCTGGAACCATTGACTTAACTTGGGGTACAGAATGACAGGCAGTAGGCAGAGAATGAGAATAAAGGGTTTTTTCCAATATGGTAACAGGTGACTTGTGGAATTCTGCAGGGGTTAGTGGTGGGACCACAACTGTCATATTATTCATTTAATGCTTTGGAAAAAGGAACTGAGGGCATTGTTGCTAAGTTTGCAAATGACAGAAGGATAGGTGGAGGGAGTAGTAGAAATGAGGATGCTGTAGAAGGAACAAAAACAGAAAATGCTGGAAAAGCTCAGCAGGTCTGGCAGCATCTGTTAAGAAAAATCAGAGTTAACATTTCAGGTCTGGTGACCCTTTCTCAGAACAGAAGATAGAGATGTTGGTCAGGGAACAGGGTGGTGTGTTGAAGCGGCAGGAAACCTAGAAGCTCAAGGTTTTTTTTGCGGGCAGAACATAGGTGTTCTACAAAGCAGTTGCTCAGTCTACACTTTGTTTCTCCAATGTAGAGGAGGCCGCATTGTGAGCAGCGAATGCAGTCGACTAGATTGTGTGAAGTGCAAGTAAAGTGCTGCTTCACCTGGAAAGTGTGTTTGGGCCCTTGGATACTAAGGAGGGAGGAAGTGATCAGACAGGTGTTACACCTTCTGCGGTTGTAGGGAAAAGTGCCGTGAGACTTTGGAAGGTGTTGTGAGTGAAGGAACAGTGGACCGGGATGTTCTGAAGGAAAGGTCCCTACGGAAGGAAGGGGAGGCAATGGCCTAGTGGTATTATCGCTGGATTGTTAATTCAGAGACCCAGATAATATTCTAGGGACCCAGGTTTGAATCTCGCCACAGCAGATGGTAGAATTTGAATTCAATAAAAATATCTGGAAGTAAGAATCTAAGGATGACCATGAACCCATTGTCGATTGTCGGAAAAACCTATCTGGCTCACTAATGTCCTTTAGGGAAGGAAACTGCCATCCTTACCTGGTCTAGCCTACATGTGACTCCAGACCCACAGCAATGTGGTTGTCTCTGAACTGCCCTCTGGGAAATTAGGGATGGGCAATGAATGCTGCCTGATTGGCGATGCCCTCATCCTGTGCTTGAATAATGAATAAAGGAAGGCTGACAAGGGAGGAGAGGGTAATATGTGTCTGGTGGTGGCATCTCACTGGAGGTGGCCGAGATGGCGGCTAATGATCGTCTGGAAGTGGATGCTGGAGGGATGATAGGTAAGGACAAAGGGAACCCAATTGCTGTTGCAGGAGGGCCGAAGTGCAGGAGATGGGCCAGACCTAGCTGAGGGCCTGTCAACAATGGTGCTGGGGAATCCTTGGTTGAGGAAGAAGGTGAACATTTCGGAGGCTGGACAAGGGATTTCTCTCCACATTCTGCCAGATGTACTGAGCTTTTCCAATAATTTCTGTTTTTGTTTCTGATTTACAGCCTCTACAGTTCTTTCAGGTTCTTTTTATTTAAGCTGTAGAAGCAATTGAACAAACTAGGAGAGTGGGAAAAGAAGTAGCAAATTGAATGCAACATGGGAAAGTGAGATGTCATATACTTTGGTAGGAAGAAGATGCATAGAATATTTTCTAAATGGAGACAAACTTTGGAAATCTGAAGCACAAGGGGACTTTGGAGTCCTGGTTCAGAATTCTCTCAAGGTTAACATGCAGGTTCAGTTGGCAGTTAGGAAGGTAAATGTAATGCCAGCATTCATTTCAAGAAAGCTAGAATACAAGAGCGGAGATGCATTGCTGACGCTCTATATGGCTCTGGTCAGATCATATTTGGAATATTGCAAGTATTTTTGGGCCCTGTATCTAAGAAATAATATGCTGGTGTTAGAGGGGTTCCAGAGGAGATCTCTGGATGAAGGGCTTGTCATTTGAGAAGCATGTGAGGACTCTTGGTCTATACTTGATGGATGAGGGGTGAAATCTAATTGAAACTTTGAGAATATTGAGAGGCCTGGACAGACTGGATGTGGAGAAGGTGTTTCCACGGTAGGAGAGACTGGGACCTGAGGGCACAGCCTCAAAATAAAGGGACAATCCTTTAGAACTAAGATGAGGAGGAATTTCTTCAGCCAGAGGGTGGTGAATCTGTGGAACACCTTGCTGCAGAAGACTGTGGTGGCCAAATCATTGACTGTATTTAAGATTCTTAAGTTCTTGATTAGTAATGAGATCAAGGGCTACGGGGAGAAGACAAGAGAATTAAGTTGAGAAACATATCAGCCATGATCGAATGGCAGAGCAAATAAAATGGGCTTGATGGCCTAATTCTTCCCCTTTATCTTATGGTCTTGTGGATAGAACTGTTTGAGGCACATATCTCCAACTTTCCGGACTGCATATGTGGTTTCTAGTTATGTGATTGGAAATGTTAATTTCTGGTTTCACTTATTGTGAATTGTGTTTAGCATATTTTTGTCAGAAGCCTAAGGTGTAATCAAAACACATTCTGATCTCAAGGTCCATGTGTTAGTGGGGGAGGTGGGGGGAATGTGTACTTTCATATTAAGTTACAAAGAAAGCTTTATGGAAACCAGTTTGTTAATTTAAGCTTTTATTTTTGTAAGGTAGTAGACCCAGTATGATCTAGATTTAGTGGCGTGACCAAATCTTCTAGCATTTAATCCAGGATATTTTACCATTTGAGCAGATTTTGGATTTAATGATAAAAGTCACTGGATATGTTTCTCTTAGAGAATTGTAGTGCTGATTATTTTTTATTTGCAGATGTATCGCTGGTAAAATGAGCCTTTATTGCTCAACTTTGAAGGGCTTTTAAGGTGTTGGTGAACTATTTTCTTGACTATATCTGACTAGCTTGCCGGACCATATTGGAGGAATGTTAGAAGCAAGTTAGATGTTGAGGATGGTTGAGTTGCTTCCTCACGAGTTAAGAGTGTATCCTTTCTTAGAATAACAATTAAAAATGACCATTCTCTCATAGGAAAAGTAAAAAAAAAAAAGTCCTAAAGAAGATGAATTTGGAGAATCTCCAAAAGAGGTGTAGAAATTAAAAAATTTAGCAAGTCAAATAAGAAAAACTAAAATTTTGTTTTTCTAAAATTATCCTTGCCTTTCATAAAGGAAGGAGCACTGAGGGTGGCAAGTGTGCGGAATGTACTCTGGGTGGGGAACCTCAAAGTCCACTTTAAAAGAAAAAGTGCTCAGCAGCAACTACCACTGATCGAGTTGGGTCCTAAAGGACATAGCTGTTGGACAAAATCTACTGCAGATTGTGAGGGAGCCAACAAGAGGGAAAAACATACTTGACCTCTTCCTCACCAATATGCCTGTCACAGATGCATCTGTCCATACCAGATCGGTAAAGTGACCACTGCATAGTCCTGGGGAGGCAAATTCCTCTCATCACGTTGAGAATACCCTCCATCATGCTGTGTGGTGCTATCACCATACTAAATGGGACAGACTTCTAACAGATCTAGCGACTGAAGTCTGGACACTCATGAGCCTCTATGTGCTATCAGCAGCAATAGAGTTGTACTCCAACGCAATCTGCAACCTGAAGTTAAATACTGCTGCAGATGATGGAGATCTGAAACAAACGAAAACAGATTGCTGGAGAAACTCAGCAGGTCTGGCAGCATTAATGAAAAGATAAACAGCTAACATTTTGAGATAAAAGGTACTGCAGATGCTGGAGAATCCGAGATAACAAGCATGGGGCTG
>JAHRHZ010000273.1:18641618-18656785 GCA_024137785.1 Ginglymostoma cirratum | reverse complement strand
CTATGATGCTGCTTGACCTGCTGTGTTCATCCTGCTCCCTAGCTAACATTTTGAGTCCAGTTACCTTACTTCGGAAGGTCTGTGACCACATGGGCCAGCATATCTCCCACTCTACTATTGCCATCAAGCCAGGGGATCAACTCTGTTTCAATGGAGAATGCTGGAGGGCATGCCAGGAGCAGCGTCAGGCATACCTAAGAATGATGTGTCAACTTGGTGAAGCTACATCACAGGGCTAATTGCATGCCAGACAGCATAGGTAGAAGGTGATAGAACTAAGCAATTCCGTATCCAATGGATCAGAACTAAGCTATGCAGTCCTGCCACGTCAAGTTGTGAATGTTGATGGAGAAAGCTCCACAACATTCCCTTCCTCAATAATGGGGAGCACAACACATCAATCCAAAAGATGGCTGAAGTATTTGCGCTAATCTTCAGCCAGAAGTGCTGAGTCGATGATACGTCATTGCCTCCTCCAGAAGTCACCAGCATGTAGATGTCAGTCTTTAGCCAACTTGGTATGCTCCACATGATATCAAAAAAAACAGTTGGATGCAATGAAAGCCTCAAAGACTGTGGGCTCTGACAGCATTCTGATAATAGTACTAAAGACTTGTGCTGCAGAACTTGCTGCAGCCCTAGCCAAGCTGTTCCATTCCAGTTGCAACACTTGATATCTGCCCAATCATGCATGTCCTGTAGACAATGCAGGACAAATATGATCTGCCAATTACCACCTTAAGTGTCTACTCTTGATCATCAGTAATGATGAAAAGATGTCATTAACAGTGTTATCAAGCAGCAGTAACCTGCTTTGTGATGCCCAGTATGGGTTCCACCAGGACAAATCAGCTTCTGATCTCATTGCAACTTTGATCCAAGCATGGGCAAAAGAGCTGAATTCCAGAGGTAATGATTGATTTCCCTTGACAGACTGACAACAGCGAGCTCTCACAAAATTACAGTCAGTGGAAATACGGGGGAAACTCTCTGTTGGATGGAGTCCTACCTGGCACAAAGGAAACTGTGGTGTTTGGAGGTCACTTATCTTAGCTCCAGGACATATCAGGGATTTCTAAGAGTCATGTCCTGGTCCAAACATCTTAACTGCTTCATAACGATCTTGCCTTCATCATAGGTTCAGAAGTGGGGATGTTTGCTGATAATTAGTGTTAAGCACCATTTGTGACTTCTCAGATAATGAAGCAATCTATGCCCAAATGTAGCAACACCTGGGCAATACTCAGACTTGGGCTGACAAGTGGCAAGTAGGATTTAGGCCAGATTTATGCCAGGCAACGATGAAAGATGTGGTTAAACTGGACAGGGTGCAAAAAAGTTTGCGTGCATGTTACCAAAACTGGAGGTTTTGAGTTATAAGGAGAGGCTGGACAGGCTGGATGTTTTTCCGTGGAGCATCAGAAGATGAAGGGTGACCTCATAGAAGTTCATAAAGTTATGAGGGGTGTAGTTCAGGTGCATAGCCAAAGTCTTTTCCCAGGGTAGGGGATTCCAAAACTAGAGGTTTAAATTGAGAGGGGAAAGATTTAAAAGGGATTCGAGTGGCAACTTTTTCACGCAGAAGATGGTGCATGTATGAGATGAGCTGCCAGAGAAAATGGTAGAGGTGGGTACAATTACAACATTTAAAAGACATTTGGATAGGTACATGGATAAGAAAGGTTTAGAGGGACGTTGGCCAAATGCAGGCAAATGGGACTAGTTCAGTTTAGGAAAACTGGTTTCCATGGATGAGTTGGGCCAAAGTGTCTGTTTCTGTTCTGCATGACTCTGTCTGTATCTCAATTAAGTGTCTAGCCATTGCTCCTTGACATTCAATGGCATTGCTATCACTGAATCCCCCATGATCAATGTCCTTGGTGGCGGGGTGGGGTTAGTATGGACCAGAAGTTAAACTGGACTGGTCATACGAATTTAGTGAATGCAAGAGCAAGTAAGAGTTTAGGAATTTTCCAGTAAGTAACTCACCATCTAACTCCCCAAAGCCAGTCGTTATGTACAAGGCACAAAAGTGATTAATATTTTCCACTTGCCTAGCTGAGTACAACTCTGGCAACAGGCAAAGCTTGATGCCATCTAAGACATTGCAGTCTACTTGATTGACATCATATCCACAAGCATCCACTCTCTCCACCACCAATGCTCAGTAGTAGCAGTTTGTACCATTTACAGGATGCACTGTGAAATGGCACCTTCCTAAACCAAGACCACTGCCATCTAGAAGGACAAGGACAGCAGATATATGCCAATATTACCACTTGTAAGTTCCCCTCCACGCCACTCACCATCCTGACTTGGAAATATATCATTATTCCTTCAGTATCTCTGTGTCAAACTTTTGGAACTCCGTCCCCAACAGCATTGTAGGTCTACCTACGCAAAATGAACTGCAGTGGTTCAAGAATGCAACTCACTACCACCTTCTCAAGGGCAGCAAGGTAATTAATGCTGCCCATCCAGCAATAACAACATCCTGTGAATGAATTTAAACAAAATTGAGAGCCCAGAGATAAGAACTGGATTGAAGCTATCTAATTTATTTTATGGAGGATTCCTTTAATAAATTTGCACCCTATTGCATTCGATTGGAACCGGATTCCAGAAATGGCGGACAGGTGTACTGATCAATTGGCCTATCCATTTGTGAATCTTAAACTTATTTGCCAGGCTGTTATAGAGTGCAGACAGCCAATATAAAGTGGAAAATATTAATCACTTTTGTGCCTTGTACATAACGACTGGCTTTGGGGAGTTAGATGGTGAGTTACTTACTGGAAAATTCCTAAACTCTTACTTGCTCTTGCATTCACTAAATTCGTATGACCAGTCCAGTTTAACTTCTGGTCCATACTAACCCCATCCTGCCACCAAGGACATTGATCATGGGGGATTCAGTGATAGCAATGCCATTGAATGTCAAGGAGCAATGGCTAGACACTTAATTGAGATACAGACAGAGTCATGCAGAACAGAAACAGACACTTTGGCCCAACTCATCCATGGAAACCAGTTTTCCTAAACTGAACTAGTCCCATTTGCCTGCATTTGGCCAACGTCCCTCTAAACCTTTCTTATCCATGTACCTATCCAAATGTCTTTTAAATGTTGTAATTGTACCCACCTCTACCATTTTCTCTGGCAGCTCGTCTCATACATGCGCCATCTTCTGCGTGAAAAAGTTGCCACTCGAATCCCTTTTATATTGTTGGATTTTTGAAGGACTGCTTTGTTGAATTTGTTAACCTCCATATTGCTTGTTTTATTCCCTGTTGATGGTGGAATCACACTTGCAGCTGTTCATGCTGTATGGAAATAGCACATGGGAGAGAGGAAAGATGGTTATCACTGGTTATTTTGGAGCTTTTCAGACATCTTGTATAATACACTTATCACAGCTGTGGTTTCTGTATGCTATACACATTACATTTGGAACTAATGTTAGTATTGTATGTGGCGGGGGGTGGGGGGAGTTGTTGGGGAGAGTGCTTGTCAGCAGGGTTTTATCACCTATTCATGCATCTGGTGGATTTGAAGCTGCTGAAAAATTGCCACATTCAAAGCAGCCATGTTTATTGTCAATTATTTAAATGAACACTTTATAGTTATTTGCAATCTATTTTTCCACGATAAACAGAGACGAAAAGTCTTGGGATAGCTTTCACTGCAAAACTTATTTATACAATCATTAGCTTTAGGTTTTCTAATAGAAATTTACTTCATTGTATTTACTTCTTCTCTCCCCTTTGCTTTTGCTTTATTTGCAACTGGAAGAAAGACTGATATTGCATGGTCTGAAAATGTCATGGATTACTGGATGCTGTGACGTAATTTTGCAATGGGATTTCTGTAATTTATAATACAAAGAGTTGTATTGTCTGAATTTATCAGATGTCTTTTTTTTGGAGTAGATTCTTGCCAGAACTACACAGCAAAAGCTGGAGTATAAGCCTTTCACTGTTTGGAAATGCTGTAGGTCCAGTGCAGAGATACAGATTAGAAGAAAACTCTGCTCTATGTCTCTTTACAAAAAAAAGCCAGCCTCTTAATTTTGTCTTATTTGGTGTTAGGTACATACTGGTTGAACAAGCATTTAATGTACATGTCTGTGATACAGTCTTAGCTTGAAATATAAAAGCACAGCTAGTATCAGTTTTCACATTCTACTTGCACTAAATAGGATGCTAGAAATTAAATATGATATTCAACTAGCTATTGGGAATTTTATTATTATTGAATATTTACAGAACTTGGCTATGATTAATTTGACTAATTGAATTGTTGCTTCCATATGCTGATCTATGTGCATTTGGACAGTTATAATACCTGAAAGACATTGATGTTAATGAGATTAATTCCACAATAGTAGGTTCTTGTAGGGCTGAATGCATCTGTCAGTTTAAGTGGTGTCTCCATTCTGTAGCTGCTTCGGTGAGGTATTTATTGAACGGTTGATAAATTGAAGTGTACAATATGCTTCAGACTTGTCACTCAATTTAAAATGAAAACAATTCAAAAGTTAAGAGTTCTTTTTCCAAAGGAGAATTGTTCTGAATTTTATAAATAGGAACATAAGTAGCATAATTTCATACTTTGGGCATTCCTTCCCAAAATTCCTGAAAACAATGACAACTTATTGGGATGCTGTAATATGAGCACCCTTGGTCTTGCTTAAATTATCATTACTTATGCATGAACCATTACTTACTCCGAGCAAACTACTTCACTGGGTGAGGAAGAGGAGTGCTAGTGAAAGTGGCACAGAAAGAAGCTGTTTGGACCGTTAAGTCCATGCTGGCTCTCTGAAGAGTGATCCAAGTGCTATTCCACCATCTTATTCTCATAGTCTTGAAATTTATTTCCCTCCAATATCCATCCTATTTCCTTTTGAAATTCTTTATTTTTGCTTCTACAGTCCTCGTGCAGCAAGCTACAAGACCTTACAATCTTTTTTAAATGGGTGGTTCATCTGATGTCAACTGTATCGCCTGTAACGTGAATGTCTATCATAACCAAACCAAAGTTTGCACATCTCAATAAAATCTCCCCTCAATCTCCTTTGCTCAAATGAGAACAACTTGCTTCAGTCCAACCTCTAGATAAAATTGCTACTCCCAAGAGTCTTTCCCCTCTGCACCCACTCAAGGATCCTCTTATCCTTCTAAAAGTATGGTGACCGGAACTGGATGCCGTGCTCCAGTTTTGACATACAAAGACCTTTATAAAGATTCAACTTAATGCCTCATCTCAGTCTTAAATTAACATTCCTTTATCCTGAGATTGTGCCTTTTGGTCCTAGACTTTTCCGAGAGGTGAAACATCATCTCAGCATTTTACCTTGTTAAGACCCTCAGAATTCAATGAGATCACCTCTCATTCTTCTAAATGCCAGCGAGAAAGTCCCAACCTGTTTAATGTTTACTCATAAGACAATGAATTGTATATGTGACATTTCATTCAATTAGATTAATCCCCACATAGATATGAAGTAACAAATCCTTTAGGATTTTTGACATTTGCTTTGGCTCCTTCCTTAATTATATGCATGCAAGATATAGCAACATTGACCAGAATTGTACATAGTATTCTAAAAGTGGCCTTACCAATGTCCTGTACAGCCACAACATGACCTCCCAACTCATATACTCAGTGTTCTGACGGCAAGTGTGCCAAATGCCTTCTTCACCACCTATCTACCTGCAACACCATTTGGGTTTGAGCGACAGGGAGAGGCTGAATAAGCTGGGGCTATTTTCCCTGGAGCGCTGGAGGCTGAGGGGGTGATCTTATAGAGGTTTATAAAATCATCAGGGGCATGGATAGGGTGAATAGCCAAGATCTTTTTCCTAGGGGTGGGGGGAGTCCAAAATTAGGAGGCATAGGTTTAAAGTGAGAGGGGAAAGATTTATAAAGGACCTGAGGGATAACTTTTTCATGCAGAACGATTTGCCAAAGGATGTGGGTAGAGGCAGTTAGAATTACATCATTTAAAAGGCATCTGGATGGATATATGAATAGGAAGGGTTTAGAGGGATATGGGTCATATGCTGTCTAATGGGACTACATCAGATTGGGACATCTGGTCAGTACACATGAGTTGAACCATAGAGTTTGTTTTCATGCTTCATGCATCTATGACTCTATAACTTCCCTGTATTTATGCTCATTGCTCCTATTTGTGAAACTGAAAATCCCATGAACATTGCTAGCTGCTCTCAACATATCCTGCCATTTTCAAAGAGCAATGCACCTGAACACCCAGGTTTTTGTCCCTTTAGAACTATGTCATTATGTCGATATTGTCCCTTTCAATCCCTTCCAAAACGCATCACCTCACAGTTCCTTGGTGTTAAATTCCATCTGCCCCTTAATCACTATTCTGTGGGTTTATTTTCTGTTGCAGTTGGTTGGTACCATCTTTATTGTTTGCATAACCCAAAGCTTGGCAACATTGGCAAATTTTACTGTGCTCCAATATCCAAGTTATTTTACTTATCAATAAAAGATGTGGTCCTGACACAGACCCTCAGCAAACACAATTGTCTACTGTCCTCCAGACTGAACCATTTGCTATGACTTGCTGTTTTTTTGTTCTTAAGGCAAATTTCTATTGAAGCTGTCATCTATTCCATGCAACTCAATTTTGTTAACCAAATTTATTTGTCAGAAGCTTTGTTTAGTTTGACACATCCAATGAATTTCCTTAACTTTCTTGGAAACTAATCATAAAATCATAATTCTATGGAGTCAAAAATGATAGGATAATTAAAAAAAAATCATGTCAGATCATCCCAAATTCATAACCTCAGACCAAAATGGTCCGAAGTGTGAGCCACCACCAATACCTTTCACACACCTCTTATCTCCCTGCCCCGCCCCGCCCCGCCCTGCCGCGCCCCGCCCCCCAATTGAAGTCAATTGCAGTACTATACAGCTGCTGAGCAAGAATTATGGCTAGGTTGGCTGTTGGGCTATATGGCTCATCTGCTTGTTAAATACATAGGCGGAACTATTGGGAGAAACTGACTTTATTTTGTTTGAATAAAACTTTACCAATGTTAATGTGTTGCTATAGAGTTTTGATCATTTTAGTTTTTCAAAGATTCATTGTACTGTTTGAATTGAGTTTAATATAATCTTCATTAATTTTGGTTTTAGTAGCTGCCACTGATCCTTCCAATGGTCCTGTCTGTGCAGTTGCAGTAGTAGCGACAGCAGCAACAACGACTGAGCTTTCTCCGCCATCCAGCCCTAACCCTTTGAAAAAGGGAACTGCAATTAATTGGCCCTTTCCCGAAAAGATAAAATCTCCGAGGACCGTGAGGAAGCTTTCGATGAAAATGAAAAAACTTCCTGAACTCAGCAGAAAATTGAGTGTTAAAGGGACTTCAAGCCATAACTGTAACGATAATCATAATTCATCACCCAAAGGCAACCATGGTTCCTCGTTATCTCCTGGGATTGCAACTAATGCTGCTAGTAGGAATGTCATCAGCCGTTACCACCTGGATACAAGTGTAGTATCTCAGAACTACAAAAAGAAAAGTTCAGGAAACTGCAAATCAGCTAGCAAGGGTGGCTACCTTAGTGATGGCGATTCACCAGAACTTGTAGCTAAGTCGGGTAAGCACTCCTGCGAAAACAGACCTGTGAAGGGGAACATTGCTTCAACCTCTCAAAAAACACACAGTACAGACATTGACATTGATGCTTTCAGGCATTACAGCTTTGTGGATCAGCCTAAGTGTTCTCAATATATTTCAGGACTAATGAGTGTACATTTTTATGGTGCTGAGGATTTAAAGCCACCAAGAATTGATTCTAGAGATGTATTCTGTGCCATTCAAGTAGATTCAGTCAACAAAGCCAGGACAGCCTTATTGACGTGCAGAACCACATTTTTGGATATGGACCACACATTTAATATTGAGCTAGAGAACGCACAACATCTCAAACTTGTAGTTTTCAGCTGGGAGCCAACACCGCGTCGGAACCGTGTTTGCTGCCATGGTACTGTTGTGCTCCCCACGCTCTTCAGGGTCTCCAAGATGCATCAATTAGCTGTCAAACTTGAACCCAGAGGGCTCATTTATGTGAAATTGACTCTGATGGAGCAGTGGGAGAACTCATTGGACAGCCCAGATGGAGAGCGGGAGCCAGTGATGTTTGGTGTTGAGGCACGGAAAATAGTTGAGAAGGAAAATATGGGCTTGAGGGTGCCATTGTTGATGCAGAAATGTATTGTGGAAATAGAAAAGCGAGGCTGTCAGGTAAGTCCATAGTCTGTTTTCAAAATATGATTGCAAAGTTTTGTTTTTGTAAAGACACGTGATCAATTCTGTGCACTCCGAGAAATTGAGAATTCATGATTCATCCCAAAGCGTCGGTATGTTATCAAGGCTTACATATCAGTGCAGCATTGAGAATACTTCACTATTGGAAGATGTTGGGTTAAATGTTAAATGTCAAGTATGTAGGATAGTTTAAAAAAAAAATCCCACAGTAGTCTTTAAAGGAGCCTTGAAGTTCTTCCACTGTCCTGGTTTTAACCAAAACTGTCAAAAATAATTGCTGCAAGAAGGCGCTTGCTGTTTGAAAATCTGCTGTTTCTATACATTGTAACAGACAGTACACTTCAAAAAACCTTCATCCTGAGGATGAGAAAGGTGATATGTAAATGTAGTTTGAGGTGATGGTAGAATAAGGCCCTAATTAATGCTCTGAGGACATGGGTTAATATCTCACCGTGGCAGTTAGTGCAATTTAAGTTCAATTAATTAAATCTGGATTGAAAGCTAGTTTTGGTATTGGTGAAGCTATCATTGTTGAGAAAGCCTACCTGGTTCATTAATTTATTTTAGGGAGGGAATCTGCTGACCTGGTGACTACAGGTGAATCCAATCCACAGCCATGTGGTCAACCTTAACTGTCCTTTGAAATGGCCTACCATGCCACTGCTGTTGGCCTTGCTAGCACTGCCCGGATTCCATGAAAAAATGAAGGATCTTGGCTTGTTCTTCTTGGAGCAGAGAAGGATAAGGGAAAATTTAAGAGTTATATAAAAGAGTTTTGACTGAATTGGCAGCATGCAACTCTTTTACTGGTAAAATGATTGGCAACTCAAAGACACAGATTTAGAAAGCATCAGAAACATTAGATTTTGTTCAATGTGGTAAGGTTTGCAGAAACAAATTCAATATTACCTTGTAATGGGGATTAGATAATTATTTGTAAGTAATATTGTAGACTGAATTGCAGAACGGGTATATAATTAATTAGATAGCTGTTTCAAAGTCAGTGCAAACAGTAGCTGAATAGCCTCCCTCCATGTTGCATGATTCTAAGTTCCTACATGCTTCAAAGAAACTACAAAATTTATGGATTAGGGACATCAACATATACCACAGAGTGAATATCTAATTTTCTCCTGAGCACAAGAATGGGTGTCTTTGCCCCTGAATTGGCGCTGGCCATGTATGCCCTAGTTATTTTTTTCCCCAAACAAACGATTATATCACTTGCATATGGAGCATTGAAGACACTCAGTGCAGTAAAGCAAGGTGAGATCTGTCTTGTGCACAATGCTACATTTCCTTCAAGGAAAAGGAAAAAAGAGGCATGAAGGACAGTAGAAAGTGATTCTGCCCTCTGTTCTATTTGGAAGTGGATGTCTCACATTAATCCTGTTATGAAGATGTTGTGTACAGGTGAAATTCTGGCCACAGTGAAACCTTGATGTTCGTCTTTGCAGTGCCTATCCAATGCTATCTGTACCCGGTGCAACAGCCACTGGAGCCCTTTGGCTTCAGGATGTTGCCTGGAATAGAACATAGAACATAGAACAGTACAGCACAGTACAGGCCCTTCGGCCCACGATGTTGTGCCGACCTATTATCCTACTAAGATCAATCTACCTGCATAGCCTATATTTTACTATCTTCATGTACCTATCCAAGAGTCGCTTAAAAGTCTGTAAAGTATCTGACTCCACTACCACTGCCCGCAGCACATTCCACGCGCCCATCACTCTCTGTGTGAAGAATAGAAGGTAAGAGTTTTAAAATAGGCTGGATAGGCTGGGACATTATTCACTGGAGTGTAGGAGGTTAAAGGATGACCTTACAGAGGTTTATAAAATCACAAGGGGCATTGGTAAGGTGAATATCTTTTCCCTAGGGTGGGGAAATTCAAAACAAGGGGCATATTTTTAGGATGAGAGGACAAAGTTGTAAAAAGGACACGAGGGGCAGCTTGAATGTACTGCTAGAGGAAGTGATGGATGTAGGTACAGTTACAACATTTAAAAGACATTAGGATAAGTACATGAATAGGAAAGGTTTGGAGAGATATGGGCCAAATGCTGCAGACAAGTGGAACTAGTTTAGTTTGGGAACATGGTCAGTGTGGATTAGTTGGACCGAAGGGTCTGTTTCCATGCTGTATAACTCTACGACTTTTTTTTATTAAAAAAATGTGGGGGTGGAGGTTGGGGGCGTTACTGCTGTGCAAATGAGAATAACTAAAGTACAAACAATGCTTCATTCATTTGTGAGTAAAGATATGAAATGTTATTTGAAGGACAGCAGTGACCTTCACTTTTCTGATTAATACCGTACACCCCTCAGAAAAGCTACCTTTTTTGTGAGTTATTTAAAAAGTATATCATACTGTATGTGGCTTACCATAGGTGATACAAACATTAACTAGAAGTTTATAATATTTCTGTGATGTATCAAGGCAAGGAGATGCTGTGTTAAATTCAGGTTATGAAGTATTGACAGAGGTATAGAGCCTTTTGAACACTGAATTTATTAACTACTCATCTGATTTTTATTCTCTTGTCTTAAGCCATAATTAGATTAACTAAGAGGCTGGAAAGTTATCAAATATGTTCTTTCCAAGATGAAAACTATCAAGCTTGCCAATGTTTTGTATTTTACCATTGATGTTGGAGGTCATTCAATATCTTTACACTTGTACTTCAGCACTTCAATTTTTTTGCAGTATTGATAGAGATTTCTGCAGGATTTGAGGTGTAATCTAAACAAAGGACTTTGCAATTTGGTCACAACTTTTCTTCTAAAATAGCAGAAAACAAATCAAGAAATATTGTACAACATTCGAATGGCTTTGATTACCCTAGTAGAAACTGAATGGACTGCGGAAGCTGTAAATTAGAAACTGAAGTTGCTGGAAGAGCTCAGCAGGCCTGGCAGCGTCTGTGAAAAGAAATCAGAGCTAGCATTTCGGGTCTGGTGACCCTTCCTCAGACTCGTTATTGATAGTCAGCCTCTTTATGGTATATCCTGGTTACTTATTATTTTCTTCTGAAGTCATTAAATTTAATCTTTTCTGGCTGTGTCTTTATTCGACATATGAATTTGGGTTGGTTTGCTCAGTTGGCTGTACAGCTGGTTTGTGAGGCAGTGAGATGCCACAGTGCAGGTTCAGCGCCCATTCTAGCTGAGATTACCGTGAAAGTCCTGACTTCTTGACTTTGCCACTTGCCTGAGGCATTGTGACCCTCAGGTTAAGTTCACCACCAGTTGTCTGTCTGAGAGATGGTCTTCTGAGACTATGGTGATGACTTTATTAGGGGTGATTCAGAGAGGTTCATGAGATTCATTCCAGAGATGAGTTGAATGAGTGCACATTAAGCTGTTTTGGCCATTACTGTTTGGAGTTTAGAAGAATGAGAGGAGATTTCATTGAGGTAGATAAGATGCTAAAGAGGATTGACAAAGTAGACTTAGAATATTTCCCTGTGGGGCAATCTAGAACGAAAGATCATAGTTCCAGAGATAGTAGGAACTGCAGAAAAGAAATCTTTTCTGAAGAAGGGTCTAGGCCCGAAACGTCAGCTTTCCTGCTCCTCTGATACTGCTTGGCCTGCTGTGTTCATCCAGCTCTACACCTTGTTATCTTGAGAGATCATATTTCTAGGTTAAGAGGGAGCAGGTTTAAAACAGATAGAAATTATTACTCACAATGGATTGTGAATTTGTGGAATTCACTATTCCAGATTACAGTGATTACTGGGACACTGAATAAATTTACGGAGGAGGTAGATAGTTTTAATTAATAATGGGTTAAAAAGGTCATTGGAAATGGACAGGAAAGTGGAGTTGAGGCCAAGATGAAATCCGAAGGGTCTAGGCCCGAAATGTCAAGTTTTCCTGCTCCTATGATGCTGCTTGGCCTGCTGTGTTCATCCAGCTCCACGCCTTGTTATCTCAACCAGGAGTGGAACAGGTTTGAGAGGCTGAATTGCCATTTCCAGCTCCTAATTCTTATGTTAATGTAAGTTCCAATTCCACAGTCCCTTTCTTATTCAGTGTTATTTTCAAATTTGGCTAGCTTGTGTTGTTTCTCAACGTGAGTTATTTATGTAGAAATGGTAGTTGCCGTTGGTTTCTGCTTTACCTTATCCCTTGTTTTGTTATATGTCTGTACTTGTTGCTATCTACTTTTCAAATTTGTCAACCATATACAGCATCTCCACTGGATAATTAGCCTTTTAGATGGAACTTTGTCAAACATGTTTTAAAATTTGATCAACCGCATTCAGCAACTGTCCAAAGTCCATTGGATTGCCATTTCCTCAGAGTAAGAGTTGTATCATACAGCGTGGAAACTGACTGTTCAGCTTAACTCATCCATGCTGACTAAGTTTCCTAAGCTGAACTTGTCCCATTTGCCTGCATTTGGCCCATATCCCTCCAAACCTTTCCTATCCATGTACCTGTATCTTTTAAATGTTGTAATTGTACTCATCTCCACCACTTCCTCTGGCAGCTTGTTCCATATGTGCACCATCCTCTGTGAAAAGGTTACCCCTTAGGGTACTTTTAAATCTTGCCTCTCGCACCTTAAACCTATGCCCTCTAACTTTGGACTTCCCTACCTGGCGCCTCTGTAGGATCACCCCTCAGCCTCCTACACTCCAGGGAAAGACGTCCCAGCTTATCCAGCTTCTTCTTAAAACTCAAACCCTTCAGTCTCGGTAACATTCTTGTAAATCTTTTTTGCACCCTTTTCAGTTTAATAGCATCCTTCTTATAGCAAGGTGATCATAATTGTAAAACCAAAAGAACTGCAAATGCTGTAAATCAGAAACACAAACAGAAATTGCTGGAAAAGCTCAGCAGGTCTGACAGCATCTGTGAAAAGAAATCAGAGTTAATGGTTCAGGGCTGGTGACCCTTCCTCAGAACTGATGGTAGCCAGGAGAGTGTCAGTTTATATGCAGAAGGTAGGGTGGGAGGAGGGGTAAGGATTAAAAGATAGGTGGGGATAGAGCTCAAAGAGAGAGAAGACAGAGAGAGAGAAGTTGGACAGACAGAGGAGTGGATAACGACCTGACTGAGGAAGGTGAATAGCTGTTAATGGCTAACAATAGGTAGTGTGTGATGGCAGACTATGTGAAAACAAGGCCTGGTGTGTGGCGTAGGAGGCTAGGACATGGGAGAGTTCTAGCCCTAAAATAATTGAACTCAGTATTGAGTCCCCAGTTGTACGTGGTACTCCAAATGTGGCCTTGCCAATATCTTGTACAGCTGTAACATGATGTTCCAACTCCTGTACTCAGTGCTCTGACAGATGAAGGCAAGTGTCCCAAATGCTGCCTTCACCACCCTGTCTACCTATGATGCCACTTTCAAAGAACTAAGTGCTTGCACTCCTAGGTCTCTCTATTCAGCAACACTCCCCAGGGCCCTACCATTAACTGTGTAAGTCCAGCCCTTTAAGGTTTTGGAATAGACTTGTAGCTCAGGCTGTGGATGTTGCGGTTGGTTGGCTCGCCGAGCTGGTTTGTTGTTCCGCAGACGTTTCATTACCTTGCTGGGTAACATCATCAGTGCTGCCTCCGATGAAGCGCCATTGTGTTTTTCTGCCTGGTTTTTAAACTCTAGAGTCCATTGAGCTGGATTACTTCGCTTCCGGTTTTTCTTCACAATGGAGTATATATGGGGTCAAGTTCTATGTGTTTGTTGATGGCTTTCTTCGTGGAGTACCAGGCTTTTAGGAACTCCCATGCATGTCTCTGCTTTGCTTGTCCCAGGGCGTCTTCTACTGTCGAGCCAATTTTGTAACCATTTGGCTAGCTCTCCCTTGATCCCATGTAATCTAACCTTACTAACCAGTCTATCATGCAGAACCTTGTTGAAGGCCTCGCTAAAGTCCATGTAGACAATGTCTACTGTCACCTCTTCAAAAAACTTTGTGAGATGCACTTTCCCAAGCAGAAAGCCAAGTTGACTATCCCTAAGCAGGGTCTTTGCCTTTCCAACTGCATGTAGATCCTGTCTCTCAGAATCTCCTCCAACAACTTACCCACCACTGACGTCATGCTCACTGATCTGTAGTTCTCTGGGTTTTCCTTATTTCTTAAATAATGGCACAACATTAGCCATCCTCCAGTCTTCTGGCACCTCATCTGTGGCTATTCATGAGAACAAATATCTCTGCGAGGGGTCGAACAATTTTTCTAGTTTCCCACAATGTCCTAGGACGCACCTGATCAGGTCCCAGGGATTTATCTACCTTTTTATGTGTTTTGAGACCTCCAGCACCACCTCTTCTGTAATGTGGACTCTTTTCATAGAACATAGAACAATACAGCACAGTACAGGCCCTTCGGCCCACAATGTTGTGCTGATCTATTATCCTACTCTACCCTGCATACCCTACATTTTACTGTCATCCATGCGCCTATCCAAATGTTGTTTAAATGTCCCTAATGTATCTGACTCCACTAATGTATCTGACACAGCAAGGTAATGAAACGTCTGCGGAACAACAAACCACTGCTGGCAGTGCATTCCATGCACCCACCACTCTCTGTGTAAAGAACCTACTTCTGACATCTCCCTATCCCTTCCTCCAGTCACCTTAAAATTATCCTCCCTCATGATAGCCATTTCCGCCCTTGGAAAAAGTCTCTGACTATCCATTCTATCTATGCCCTTCATCATCTTGTACACCTCTATCAAGTCACCTCTCATCCTTCTTTGCTCCAATGAAAAAAGCCCTAGCTCCCTCAACCTTTCCTCATACTGCCCTCCAGTCCAGGCAGCATCCAGGTAACAAGCATGGGGCTGGATGAACACAGCAGGTCAAGCAGCATCATAGGAGCAGGAAAACTTGAC
>JAHRHZ010000273.1:18628601-18641218 GCA_024137785.1 Ginglymostoma cirratum | reverse complement strand
GGTAAATCTCCTCTGCACCCTCTCTAAAGCTTCCACATCCTTCCTATAATGAGGCGACCAGAACGGAACACAATATTTCACGTATGGTCTAACCAGTGTTTTATAGAGCTGCAGCATAACCTGGCAGCTCTTAAACTCAATTCCCCTGCCAATGAAAGCCAACAAACCATATGCCTTCTTAACAACCCTGTCAACTTGGGTGGCAACTTTGAGGAATCTATGGACGTGGACCGCAAGATCCCTCTGTTTCTCCACACTGCCAAGAATCCTGCCATTAACCCTGTATTCTGCAGTCACAATTGACCTTCCAAAATGAATCACTTCATACTTTTTTCTGGGTTGAATTCCATCTGCCACTTCTTTGCCCAGCTCTGCATCCTGTCTATGTCGCATTGCAACCTACAACAGCCCTCCACACTATCCACAACTCCACCAACCTTTGTGTCATCAGCAAACTTACTAACCCACCCTTCCATTTCCTCATCCAAGTCACTTATGAAGATTACAAAGAGCAGAGGTCCCAGACAGATCCCTGGGGAACACCACTGGTCACCGAGCTCCATCTACTTTTCATCTACATATTTGAGACATCACTATTTATTTCCTCAAGTTCCCTAGCTTCCGTGTTTTTTCTCCACAGTAAATACTGGGGTGTAATATTTATTTAGTATCTCACCCATCTCCTCTGGTTCCACATCAATGGCCTCATTGATCTTCAAGGGGCCCTATTCTTTCCCTAGTTACTCTTTTGCTGTCAATGTACTTGTGAAATCTCTTTGGATTCTTCTTAATGTTATCTGCCAAAGCTATCCCAAATCCCCTTTTTGCCCTCCTGATTTCCCTGTTAAGTATACTCCTACACCACCTACCTGACGTATGCCTCCTCCATTTTCTTGACCAGAAACTCCATATCTCCAATCATCCAGTGTTCCCTACTCCTGCAGGCCTTATCCTTCACATTGACAAGGCCATGCTGTCCGTGAACTGTCATTACCTCACTTTTGAAACCCTCCCGCTTGGCAGATGTCCCTTTCCCAGCGAACACCGGCCCCCAATCAACTTTTGAAAGTTCCAATCTAATACCATCAAAATCAGCATTGCCCCAATTTAGAACTATAACTTTCGGACCAGGTCTGTCCTTTTTCATAACTATTTTAAAACTAATTGCATTATGGTCAATGGTCCCAAAGAGCTCCCCATGAAGAACTCAGCCACTTGCCCTGCCTTATTTCCCAAGAGGAGGTTGCGTTTTGCTCCTTCTTTCCTGGGGCCAATTACATTATTGATTGAGAAGCCTTTCTTGAAAATTCCTCCCCATCTAAAGCCTTAATACTATGGTGGACCCAGTCTATGTTCAGAAAGTTAAAATCTCCTACTATTAGAACCCTACTGCTTTTACAGCTATCTGTTGCCAGTTCAGTCTTAAGGAATTCAATTGACTAAACATGTACAAATCAGAAGTATTTTACTTCAACCGAAGCAAAATATTTTGGATGCTGGAAGGAAAAGAGAAAATGTTGGAGAGCTTTCGATTTGGCAGCATCCATGGAGAGACTAATCGAGTTAACATTTTGAGTCTGATGTGATTATTCTTCAGAATGGTGCAGCCTTCGTGTCGCATCAGAACCACGCCAATGTGGTTTACTCTTAAACCACCCTCTGGGCAATAATTACTGGCTTAAACTATGATCCCCATGTCCTGTGGACAATTTTTAAAAAATCACAAATCAAACTAAGTAATTTTTTGATGCCATTTTGGTTCATAATCATTAGTGACTGCACTCCAAGAGTGTTGAGATTTTTCTGGATTTGTCTGCCTGCTTGTGAATTAGTTGGGACTGCTTACAAAGTATTCGAAACAATTTCCAACATTAGATATGACTCTGCAATTGGGCACCATTTGCTAAATTATCCTGTGTTCAAAGAATTAGACTGACAACCAATTTAGGACCATCAGTTGGGCTCTCTGTGGGGGTTACTTCTTTGTCCTGGAAGCTACGTTTTTAATATGCAGGACTCTATTCTTCACAGAACATACACATCCATGCACTTGTTTAAACTTGACAAAATAGGTGACAGCCTTCTTCAGATCATTCCTAAAGGCAATACCTTGACCAACCAAAGTCAGCCCGCCTGATTTAAAATTTAAACATTGTTTGGCAGCTCTCAGTTGTCAATATCTGGTGCATTTACCATGGCAATACCTCTAACAGTAAATCTGAATTATTGTACAGCATAAATATTGTTTTCCCCTTTTTACCTTGGCATTTCTTGTGTATTGTCTTGATGAGTGCAAGGTGAAAATTTTCAAATCTTGTTATTCAAATGCAGTAAAATGAGCTTAATGGTTTGTTTCATGAATAATAGAACCTGTTTAAATTAGGAATATTTTTGAACTGCTTGCATTTAACAGGGGAAAGTAATTTGAACAAAACTAAATTGTCTAATTTTAAAAAAAAAACCTCAAGAAGAATAATGGGGCAACAGTATTTGTGTTGAAATTCAGGAGAGGCAATGCCTAGTGGTATTATTGATAGACTTGTAATCCATTAGAGATGGGTGATAAAGCATCACATGTAGGCTAGACCAAATGAGGATAGCATTTTCCTGCTAAAAAGGCATCCCCAGGTAAATGCCTGGAGACCCGAGTTTGAATCCTAACATAGCAGATGCTGGAATGTGAATTTAATAAAAATCTGGAATTAAGAATTTATTGACGATCATGTCAATTGTCAGGAAAAGCCCATCTGGTTCGTTGATGCCTTTTTGGCAGGAAACTGCTGTCCTCATTTGGTCTAGCCTACATGTGATGCTTTATCACCCATCTCTAACTGTCCAGAGGTTAATTAATGCTTGCCTAGCCAGTGACAGTCCCATCCTTAGATGAATAATTTAAAAAAAGACAAATCCAGTAATTTATTTAGGCCAGTGCTTTTTTTTAAAAAAAATGGAGTACTTTGTTTGCTAGGAAAGTAGGCTGATTCTTCAGTAGGTGGAAATATTTATCTAGAGTCTCCTTGTATGATGTATTTTGCGTCTATTGTCTGCAGTCATAGAGTAATACAGCATGGAAACTGCCCCTTCGGCCCAAACTGGTCCATGTTGACCATGGTGACCACTCAGCTCATTCCAATTGCCCACATTTGGCCCATATTCCTCTAAACTCTTCCCAAGCATGTACCTATCCAAATGTTTTTTAAATGTTGCTATTGTACCTGCCTCAACCACTTTCTCTGGCAGCCCATTCCATATATGCATCACTCTCTGCGTGAAGAAGTTGCCCCTCAGCTCTTTCTTAAATCTTTCCGCTCCCACCTTAAACCTATGCCCTCTAGTTTTCAATTCCCTATCCCTGGCAAAAAGACTGTATGCATTCATCCTATACCTCTCATGATTTTATACACCTCAATAAGGTCACCCCTCATTCTCTTATTTTCCAAGGAATAAAGTCCTATCCTGGCCAACCTCTCCCTATAATTCAGGCCTACTAGTTCTGGCAACATCCTCGTAAATCTTCTTTGCACACTTTTCAGTTTAACTATGTTCTCTATTGTTTGCATGGACATCTGAAGATCGATACTTAAACTGCCTCCTTAACTTGGTGTCAAATGACCTAAGATGCTTATGCTTGAATGTAGTCTATTGTGCATATATTAAACAATCTGTCTAGTGGACATGAGTTCATGCCTGGGTTCAAATAGACATATTTCATAGACTAGCCAGTACAATCAAGAGATGTTATTCCTGTATCAGTAGCTTTTTTCCAGATGCTTTTTTCCCCCCTTCTCCTATAACCTGCAACTGGTTCCATATTAATAAGTTTGTTGCTTCTGCACATGACATAAGTGAAGCAGTGCTTTATGGTAGTTGCCATAATTAGAAATAAATTTAGTTCCAGCAGAGGCAGACGGCCTGAACATTGGCTTACTAGAGCCAAAGTTGTGCAATGTCTTGTTAGGAACAAAGTGATTAGATAAGTCGTTTAAGAAAAATTAAATGCAATCTTTTGATAGTGCTGTCAGTATTATATGCAATGTGAATTTATGCATCATCCCTCTCCTCCTGTCCATGCTGTCGGCACCATTGCCATTCAACAATTCAAAATGACAAAGGCTTAGATGCTGCTATTAAAAGTCATTAAGTGTATATTGAATATTTGAAAATAATTCCTAATATTTTGAGAATGTTCTCCTTATTGGTAGGAAAATAAAGTGCTTAGTCTAAGCATTGAAATCACCTGAATCCATTTTGAATTTCTAAGTGACATTTTCCATGTAGCTTTACAAAGCTGGATATATACTCACTGGACACTTAATGAGCATGTGCGAATACGCTGTTGTTGCTCTGTAAAACTATTGTTAAAGTCTAACTCAGTCCAAAAATGCCTACCACGTTTTAAGCTTTGCAATTTTAATACCTCTTTCCCCATATCCAACTAACATTTAAAGTTTGGAACTGCATTCAAAACATTAAAAACAAATTCCTTCCAGTATAAAAGACAGTTACCTTCTAAGGGGCAATACAAATGTGAGTGAATGTAAACAGATCAATCTTAAAAAGTACCCTCCAAGAGCGACAACAGTAAGCATTAAGTAGCTTGCAGCAGGATACTTTTGGATCAGGCAGAGTCAGTGTTTTATGAAAGAGAAATGTTTAATTTTTATACTATTTTGAGGAAGCAACAAAAACTAAGAAACCTATGACATGCACATTGCTTGAGAAACTGGTAGCATCTGTGGAGAGAAAAAGAGTGAATGTTTCGAGTCTGGAATGATGCCTCTTCAATGGGTAACTCCTTCCTCATGAGATGATGTCCTCTGGTCCTAGACTATCCCACAATGGGAAACAACCTTTCCACATATACCCAGAAAACTCACTGAGGTAAAAGCCAACATTCCATTTGTCTTTGCTATTACCTTCAGCTTCCTGCAGTTTTTCTCCATTTAAATAGTATTTAGCTCATATATTCTTCCTGACAAAGTGCATAACCTTGCATTTGCCCATCTGATGTTGCATTGGCAGAGTTTTTGCAAACTGGAAAAGGTGCAGAAAAGACTTATGAAGATGTTACCGATTCAGGAGGGTTTGAATTATAAGGAGAGGCTGAATAGGCTGGGAATTTTTTTCCCTGGAGCATAGGAGGTTGAGGGGTGACCTTATGAAGATTTATAAAACCATGAGAGGCATAGATAAGATGAATAGCCATGGTCTTTTCCCCCAGGGTAGGGGAGTCCAAAACCTGAGGGTATAGGTTTAAGATGAGAGGGGAAAATTTTAAGTGGGCCCTGAGGAGCAACAATTTCACACAGGGTGGTGCGCAAATGGAACGAGCTGCCAGAAGAGGTGGTAGGAGTGAGTACAATTACAACATTTAAAAGGCATTTGGATTGTCAGATGAATAGGAAAGGTTTAGAGAGATGTGGGCCAAATGCGGGCAAATAGAACTAGTTCAGTTTGAAAAACTGGTTGGCATGAACAAGTTGGACAAAAGGGTCTGTTTCTGTACTGTTTGACCCTGACTTTCTTATCTCTCTGTAGACTCCATGTGTCATTCTCACTACTTGCCTTTCCATCTATTTTTGTGACATTTGCAAACTTGGTGATAGTACAGTCATTCATTGAAGCATCCAACTCTGTTGAGACCCCAATCATTTCTGCTGCTACTGAAAGAAACCAAAGTCCAGATATCTAGATCTGTGAGAGGTGGCCACACCCATTCAGGATGTTTTTAAAAGAAAAAATCCCAAGGCACCTCAAGCTCTTTACTGAAGAGGTCTTCAGTAGCCAGCTTGATACTTGTGCCGTTAAACCTCTCTTCAAATAATGAAGGACAAAATAACCTCTCAAAATGACAACGTCACTGAAGAATTGAGCTTCAGGAGTTGATGTGCGCATTGTCAGGCTGTTCCAGTCCAGCTACCAATACTGGCATCAACCTGCTAATTTAAAAAAAAAACCGGTATGCCTTGATGTAAAAAGCAGGACATCCAATCTGGGCAACTGTATCCTCAATCATCAGAAAATTTATGGAACGTAGTTCATTGACATTGTTGAAGAAATAGCACTCCATAACAATGACCTGCTTATTGATGCTAAATTTGTGTTCTACTAGGGCTGCTTGGTTGCAGACCCTTCCCTCAACCTTTGCACAAAAATAGAAATGTGAGTGAGCGCAATTGTCGTCAAAGTAGCATTTGACAAAATGTTGTATCGAGGACCTCTCGCAAAACTGAAGTCAGTTGGAGTTGAGCCGAAACTCCTTCAATGGCTAAAGTCATACCTAGGACAAAGGAAGATGGTTATTGTTGTTGGAAGCTAATCAACTTGGCCCTTGGACATCGCTCCATGAGTTCCTCAATAATGTCTTTGGTTCAACGATCTTCAGCAACTTCATCAAGGACCTCCCTCTATCACGAATCAGGGGTATGGATGATTGCAGAGTGTTCTGTACCATTAGTGACTTCTCAGATACTGAAACAGTCTGTGCCGACTTCAAAAAATCTGGGCGCTATTTAGGCTTCATCCTGTAAAGTGACAAGTAACATTCACACAACACACGTGCTAGGAAATGATCATCTCATTTACATTCAGTGGTGTCACCAGCACATATTAACCTTTCCTTCAGTACACCGGGGTTACTGTTGACCCGGAAACTTGATGATCTGCAAAGCAAAAATTATGTGTGTGATGGAATGCATTCCACTTAACTGGATGAGAGCAGCTCCAGCAGCATCTGAAGCTCAACATCAATCAGGATGAAGTGCTTTCGGTGGCAGTTCTCGCAACATAAGTGCATGGTTGCAGCAGTGTGTATCAATTTGCCAAACTTATTTTTCAGATCTTCCAAACCTGTAATCCCTTCCACCTGCAAGGACAGAGACTGCAGTTGCAAGGAAATCTGCAAATCTCTCACCATCCTGAATTGGAGCTAGATCACTGTTGTTTCACAGTTACTGGTTCAAAACTCTGGAACTCCCTTTCTGACAGTAATATGGGTGTATCTGTATAGGATGACTACCTGCAGGGGTTCAAAAATGTGGTCCACCTGTTACCTCCTTCAGGGTAATTAGCGGTGGGCAACAAACACTGACTGACTTGTGACGCTTGCATCAAATGAATAAATTTTTAAAAATTTTGAGAAACTATTTAAATTTGAGCTTTTGGCATGTACAGCACATCCACGCATAACTAAGTGAAAAATTCAGAGAATGTGTCTATTGCATGACATGGTCTTGACCTTCTGGAAGCGAGTACCAATTTTATGGATTGCTGAATTACTTCTAGCCAATGCTGATGAAACTTGAGTCAGAGTATGATTTGTTAATTGTGTCTGTAGAAAATGATGTCCTTCTGAAAATTATTTTAAAATGTTACATTGTATTCTGAGAATGACTAGCCTTCTGATCCGGGTCACCATGACCTTTTAAAGGCAATTGGCAAGCTAAGCTCCAGAGGGATGCTTGGTTGTATAGAATCCAATTTGTATAGCACTTTTCAATGACCTCTAAATTTATACGCTTTTTCCTTTGCTTCCTTCTTGAATTTCTTGAAGGACTTTGCCAAATCTCATCTTAAAGAACTATTAATTTATTGCTTGATCCTCCTGTGAGAGGATCAGGGCCAGGGTCTGGTAAAGGCATGGCCTGCTTATCTCCAGGCACAGAATTGACGGAGCTTAGAGGTTATGTGCTTGTGAATTCCTTTTGTGTTACTTCAATGAAAAGTATGAATAGTAGTTCTGATTGCAGCAACAAGGGCACAAATAGAGGCCATATTTTACAGGAAAGTTAGACTGTCATTCTGCCCCCTGTAGCTTAGCAGTTGGGTTGACATCCATATCAGTTTTAAGCAACACACCACTGAAGTATTTTAGGCTATAGTTGAAGAAAACAACACCAAAATGATTCATGTAAATTAAGTTTAAGTTGGGTGAAACAACGTTTTCTTGCCTTGGAAAAACTGTCTTTTTAGATTAGTATAGCTTTTATTTTCTATTTCAGTGTAGGAGAGAACAACACGCAGTGTGAAAGAAATTGGGAATACTTCAAGATGCTTTTATAATTTTTGGAAACTACTTTCTGAAATATTGCTTCTTATTCCTCTTTTTTTGTGATTCATGTTGTGGAATTTAGAGAGTTGTCTCATTGAAAGTTTGAAAATTCTTAAAGGGTCGATGCAAAAAGTATGACCCTCGTAGAGGTATTAAGAACCACAGGTGCCACAGTCTCCATATAAGGGGCAAACCATTTTGGACTGAGATGAGGAATCATTTATTTAGTTGGACGATGGTTGATCTTTCTGGAGTATTCTGTACTCCAGAGGGCTGTGGAACCTCAGTCATTCAGTGTATTCAAGATAGAAATTGATCGATTTCCAGATACTTATGCCATTAAGATGTATAGGCTAGGGTAGGAAAATGACAGTAAACTTGATCATCAGCCATGACCTAGAATGTTGGTGCAGAATTGAGGGGCTGAAATGTCCTACTGCAGTTCCTGTATTACTATGCTGCACTTCAGTTGGAGAAACATAGAGTTGGAGTTACAGCTTATGGGAATATTTATTCAATAGAAACATGTGGTATTCATAGGTGAATGGAAATGAATAATGACCAATAGTTTTATAATCTTTCCACAATTCTGTTCATAACTCTCCACTACCTTAACTTACTCTGTTTAAGTTCCTATTTTTGTCATCATTCTTCAAAATGCTCAAAATAACAATGGTTGGAACTTGATGAACATAATTTTTGAAAACCTGAGATTGCTTTGCTATTCTAGCAGAAGTATTTATGATGTCATTTGAATCACTTTAAAATCTAAAGCAGCTGTAGCTTACTATTCTGTAACTCTTTCTAGGTTGTGGGCCTTTATCGTCTTTGTGGCTCTGCAGCTGTTAAGAAAGAACTTCGAGAAGCTTTTGAACGTGATAGTAAGGCTGTTGGCTTATCTGAAAACCTGTATCCAGATATCAATGTCATTACAGGTAAATGTATTGCAGATTCACTGCTTTTATGTGTTTGACGAATACTGATGTACACTTTCCAGGGGCTTGTTGCAAAAATAAGGAGCTCCTGAATGCCTAGTCCATGGTTTGTTACCACATACTCAGTGTTTATTATGATTGCATTCCTGGTAATAGAATTAATTGTATTTAACTTAACACAATTGAAGAATTCTATTGACTGTTAAACATCAGAATTATATATATCATGTCAGAACAGTTTCTTAACTTTTGTGGCATTCCTGTTTCAATGTATATTGTGGTTAGAAAACATCTACAATTCAAGTACTATAGGTGTTTGTTTATATCAAAGCTCCTCAATGCAACAATACTAAGGAAAGCAGTACATAAGATCATAAATAAGAAGTACAATGAACAAAAATCTTTATCCTACTTAAGCTATGTGTTAGAAGAATATTAGTGTTGGGCTTTCTTGAGCTGATATTAATACTCCTCTGAAAACATAAAGTTAAACTAGTTTGCTTTTGTGATTTCTGCTATACTTATGTGTTAGCTCATCACTCATCATTTACCACTTGATTCCCAGTGACAGCCTCAGAGATTTATAACAGGTAAAATATTGGTGATCCCATCGTTAGTGCAAGATAGGTAATCACCATAGTTCACTAGTTATAGAGCTCAGTGATCTTATCAGGCACAATCAAGTTTGAAAAGGCAGATCTGTAATTGTATCACTGGACTTGTTAAGCAGTTTAATAAGCATTCCTTGCAAGTGAACTTTGCCAATGCCATTATTTCTTTTATTTTAACAAATCAAATGTCCACGCATGTATGGTGATCGTTGAATTGCAAAGAAATATTTTGTATAATCATTTGCAAAGTGAACTGCATTTCATGGTCAACAGCAAAAGGTTATAATCCAAGAAGTAGACAAGTTTCCTTCATGATCCGTCTTGCAATTTTATAAGTTTTTCATTCAATAACCAGTGTTTTGATTCCTAACTACCTCAACAAGTCTACAATCTTTTCAGAGATAGTTGGAACTGCAGATGCTGGAGAATCTGAGATAACAAGGTGTAGAGCTGGATGAACACAGCAGGCCAAGCAGCATCAGAGGAGCAGGAAGGCCGATGTTTCGGGCCTAGACCCTTCTTCAGAAATCTGCTGTTTTAGAGCAGTAACTTATTATTCATTACTCTTGCAGTGCAAGTGGTAGGATTGCTGCAGCATAAGATGAAATGAGAAGGGCTGCCTATTGCTTTAAGTCCTCATGAGCCTCCTATTCTGTGCAGATATACACTAGCATTCTCATGTGATTATTCTCTCCATCCATTCCATTTTGAGTAACATAGTTAGAAAAGAGCCTTGGGAAAGAGACCTCTTTGTATTTAAGAGGTTTTTTTTAAGTTCAGTTAGGGACGCACTTAACCATACAGTTTCTTCGCAATTGTCAACAAAGAGTTTCCCCTTATTGGGAGATGGGGTGCTGGGAATAGCTATCACATAAGACTTCAGTCTAGATTACAGTTCTTCTCTCAGTTTAAGAGAAATCTACGTAGGTCAGAGTTGTAGCTGCCATAATAAAGAGCTCCAAAAAATTGACACTATTCAAGGGTTGATATGTTTGAAGCTTTTACATAATGTCTGCAGCAGTGGATTTTTAAAAGTTCATTTGTCTTAAACAGCAATTTTGGAAATTGCCGAAAAGAGATAACAGTGACGAAAGTTATCTTCAACACAACAAGGCTTATATTCTTGTGTTGCCTTTAACTTAACAAATTACGTAATGTAATTCAGTGGTAAAGTAAAACAGTAGGGACTTCCAAGTTTTTGTCCCAGAACCGCAGAGAAGTACATCCAACAACTTATTGTATGATGCTTTGTTCCAGGGTAGGAAGCGCACATACTCTTGAAGGTCTGCAAATGGTTAGTTAACATGCAAACTCAATGAGATGCAAAATTGCATAGAAAAAAGAAATAGGCTAATTCAAGTGAAAGATCCGTTAAATCTCTTCCCACCTACTAAGATGACCAAACCAGATTTTGGCAATATTAAGACCCTGCAATGACTTGCCCACTTGTCTTTTATATGTAGATATTTATGCCAGGGACAGGAACTTGTTCAACTTATTTTGATTACCTCCAGCAGTCCTCACCTGTTGCACATAGAAGTAACATATACAAGAGCGATACAGCTTTCTGTGAAAGTATGGCATTTCCTAGCATCTAGGTACTCTTCTTTGAGGTGTTTTACTGTGGTTGGTTCACTTGCCAAGCTGGTTCATGAGTTCGCAGACATTTCATTACCCTGCTGGGTTATGAGGGATCTGTGTAGGAATTAGAGTTGCTTGTGGGTAGCGCTCTGTTGTTTGGCATAGGTTTCCCATTTCCAGGCCAGTTTGAGCGTGTTGCGCCCATAGGTGTCTAATATTCTTAAGTAGATTTGTAGCTTGGGTTGTGGATGCTGTGCTCGCCGAGCTGGTTCATTAGTTTATATTACCCAGCAGGGTAATGAAATGTCTGCCTTGGCGAGTGAACTAACCACAGCATCCACAACCCGAGCTACAAATCTACTTAAGAATATTAGACATCTATGGGCGCAACACGCTCAACTGGCCTGGAAATGGGAAGGTGAGTTATTTTTCACACACTCCCCAGATTTAGATCTGTTCTTGAAGCTACATTATTTACATAGCTGTCTATGTACATTTTTAGTCAAAGCAAATCCCCAGCATGTTGTTAGTGGAGGATTCTGTGATGGTATGGTGTTGAATGTCAAGGGAGTGATGGTTAGATTCTCTTGTTGGAGATTGTCATTGCCAGGCATTTTTCTGATATGAATGTTACTTGCCACTTATCAGTCAAAGTTGGAATGTTTTCCAAATCTTGCTGCATGCTGGTATAGTTATGAATTATATTGAACATTGGGGAAAGTGGGGAAAATGTGAGGATGTCGAGTTTGGACAGGAAAAATGGGAATTTAGACTGTTATGTAAGTGGTCAAAAATCACACGACACCAGGTTATATCCCAACGAGTTTATTTGAAGGCACAAGCTTTTGGAATCTCACTACTTCGTCAGGTGTCAGTGAGAGAGTGAGAGTGAGCGAGAGAGAGGGAGTGTGTGTGTGTGTGTTGTGTGAGAAAGTGAGAGAGAGTGTGTGAGAGAATGAAACACATAATTTATGAGCAAAAGATCAGAGGGCCATAGAACAGATGCAGTGTTGATCAAACCTGAGATGGCTGTTAAATTGTTAATCAGTTAGAAAATATTAACATGCAAATTCCCATATTTCTTTCAAGTCACTGCCCTAAGATCACTAAAAGAGTTACTAGTTCCCTCAGTATACCAGAGGCGACATCCCAGATGCATTTTAGGTGTGAGGCCTTGTTTAGAATCTGGGTGTATCAACTTGGAGTCAGACTTGTTTTATTTCCAAAGTAGAAATTAATAAAATGCCACATTGACAGTCTAGAAAGTGCCTGCTTTTTGAACAGAATAGGCATATCTGCACTTACAAATCTGCAGTCGCAATTCACCCCAAAGGTGTATGTGTGTGAGAGAGAGAGCGAGAGAGAGAGCGAGAGTGTGTGAGAGAGCGAGAGTGTGTGCGCGTGTGTGAGAGAGCGAGAGTGTGTGCGCGTGTGTGAGAG
>JAHRHZ010000273.1:18612857-18628415 GCA_024137785.1 Ginglymostoma cirratum | reverse complement strand
TGTGTGAGAGAGCGAGGGCGAGTGTGCGTGTGTGAGAGAGCGAGGGCGAGTGGGCGAGTGTGCGTGTGTGAGAGCGAGGGCGAGTGTGCGTGTGAGCGAGGGCGAGTGTGCGTGTGAGCGAGGGCGAGTGTGCGTGTGAGAGTTTATGTGTGAGAGAGGGCGAGTGTGTGTGTGAGAGAGGACGAGTGTGCGTGTGAGAGTTTATGTGTGAGGGCGAGTGTGTGTGTGCGTGCTTGAAAGTTGTGTGTGTGTGTTTTGGAAAGTAAATGACTAACCGTAATCCCCAAATAAATTAGTTTTCTATTGCAGCAGATTATATCTGTATTTCACATTTTTTGATCCTTCTGATTTGCTTCCTTTTAATACATGTGCGCTAGTCATACAGGACCATTGTAAAGGTTATGCAAGGAAGAAGTTTTGATTACAAAGCTCAAGATCATAGAATCTCAGTATCCCTACAGTGTGAAAACAGGCCCTTTGGCCCAACGAGTCCACACCGACACTCAGAGCATCCAACCCAGACACATCCCCTATAACTCACCCTATCTATACATCCCTGAACACTATGGACAATTTAGCATGGCCAGTCCACCTGGCCTACACATCTTTGGGCTGTGGGAGGAAACTGGGGCACTTGGAGGAAACCCACACAGACATGGGGAAAATGTGCAAACTCCACACAGACTTCCACACTGAGGGTGGAATCGAACGCTAGCCCCTAGTGTTGTGAGGTAGAAGTGCTAACCACTGACCCACCATGCCACCCACTTTTATAATCTATTGTCCGTTTGACCTTGTTCATCCTGAGTAAAGAAAAGATTAATAATTGAGGAAGCCAATCATTTCTGCATTGATCAACTATTGAATGTGAGTAATGTTGTGGCTGCGATTTTCATTTTAAAAAGCATGACTTTAGTTTCCATGCATGTCTCAATAAGAGGATGTTATACTTCTTCATCAGCTGTAAGGTCTGTTTAAAGTATAAACTTTCAAATAGCACATTTGAGATTTTGAAAAAAGTTTCTGTAAATTTTTCAGAATAATTTGTTTCATTTACACGAAGTGTTGATAATTTTCCACATCAAGGAGTGAAATTGTAGTGGAATTGGAATGTTGAATCATATTCACCAAAATGAACTTAATGAGGAATAAACAACGTATGTGACCATATTTGGGACGCAAAGCTCAATAGTCAATGATAACAAGGTGTGGGGCTGGATGAACACAGCAGGCCAAGCAGCATCATAGGAGCAGGCAAGCTTGACGTTTCGGGCTGAGACCCTTCATCAGAAATGGGGGAGGGGAAGAGGGTTCTGAAATAAATAGGGAGAGAGGGGGAGGCGGATAGAAGATGGATAGAAGATGGATAGAGGAGAGGATAGGTAGAGAGGAGGCAGACAAGTCGAAGAGGCGGGGATGGAGCCAGGAAAGGTGAGTGTAGGTAGGGGGTAGGGAGGAGATAGGTCAGTTCAGGGAGGACGGACAGGTCAAGGGGGCAGGATGAGGTTAGTAGATAGGAGATGGGGGTGGGGCTTGAGGTGGGAGGAAGGGATAGCTGAGAGGAAGGACAGGTTAGGGAGGCAGAGATGAGCTGGGCTGGTTTTGGGATGCGGTTGGGGGAGGGGAGATTTTGAAGCTTGTGAAATCCACATTGATACCATTGGGCTGCAGGGTTCCCAGGCTGAATATGATTTGCTGTTCCTGCAGCCTTCGGGTAGCATCACTGTGGCATTGCAGGAGGCCCAGGATGGACATGTCGTCTGAGGAATGGGAGGGGGAGTTGAAATGGTTCGCGACTGGGAGGTGCAGTTGTTTGTTGCGAACTGAGCGCAGGTGTTCTGCAAAGCAGTCCCCAAGCCTCCGCTTGGTTTCCCCGATGTAGAGGAAGCCATAACGGGTACAGCGGATGCAGTATACCACATTGGCAGATGTGCAGGTGAACATCTGCCTAATGTGGAAAGTCGTCTGGGGGCCTGGGATTGGGGTGAGGGAGGAGGTGTGGGGGCAGGTGTAGCACTTCCTGCGGTTGCAGGGAAAAGTGCCGGGAGTGGTGGGGCTGGAGGGGAGTGTGGAGCGGACAAGGGAGTCGTGGAGGGAGTGGTCCCTCCGGAAGGCAGATAAGGGTGGGGAGGGAAAAATGTCTTTTTTTTGGCGGTGGGATCAGATTGCAGATGGCGGAAGTGTCAGAGGATGATGCGTTGGATCCGGAGTTTGGTGGGGTGGTACATGAGGACGAGGGGGATTCTTTTTTGGTTATTATTGCGGGGACGGGGTGTGAGGGATGTGTTGCGGGAAATGCGGGAGACACGGTCGAGGGCGTTCTTGACCACTGTGGGGGGGGAGGTTGTGGTCCTTGAAGAATGAGGACATCTGAGACGTATGGGAGTGGAATGTCTCATCCTGGGAGCAGATGTGGCGGAGGCGAAGGAATTGGGAATAGGGGATGGCATTTTTGCAGGAAGGTGGGTGGGAGGAGGTGTATTTCAGGTAGCTGTGGGAGTCAGTGGGCTTGAAATGGACATCGGTTTCTAGGTGGTTACCCCAGATGGAGACAGAGAGGTCCAGGAAGGAGAGAGAAGTGTTGGAGATGGTCCAGGTGAACTTCAGGTTGGGGTGGAAGGTGTTGGTGAAGTGGATGAACTGTTTGAGCTCCTCGTGGGAGCACGAGGCGGTGCCGATGCAGTCATCAATGTAACAGAGGAAGAGGTGGGGGTTAGGGCCAGTGTAGGTACGGAAGAGGGATTGTTCCACGTAACCTACAAAGAGGCAGGCATAGCTTGAGCCCATGCCGGTACCCATGGCCACCCCCTTTGTCTGTAGGAAGTGGGAGGAATTGAAAGAGAAGTTGTTGAGGGTGAGGACGAGTTCGGCTAGGTGGATGAGGGTGTCAGTGGAGGGGGATTGGTCAGTTCTGCAGGACAGGAGGAAGCGGAGGGCCTTTAGGCCATCTGCATGGGGAATACAGGTGTATAGGGACTGGACGTCCATAGTGAAAATGAGGTGTTGGGGGCCGGGGAATTGGAAGTTCTGGAAGAGGTGGAGGGCGTGGGTGGTGTCACGGACGTAGGTAGGGAGTTCCTGGACCAAGGGGGTGAAAATGGAGTCTAGGTGGGTGGAGATGGGTTCGGTGGGACAGGAGCAGGCGGAGACAATGGGTCGACCAGGGCATTCAGGTTTGTGGATTTTGAGAAGGAGACAGAAGCGGGCGGTGCGGAGTTGGGGAACGATGAGGTTGGAGGCGGTGGGTGGGAGGTCACCTGAGGTGATGAGGTTGTGGATGGTTTGGGAGATGATGGTTTGGTGCTCGGGGGTGCAGGAAGTGCTACACCTGCCCCCACACCACCTCCCTCACCCCAATCCCAGGCCCCAAGAAGACTTTCCACTGCACTCAGTTCGCCACAAACAACTGCACCTCTCAGTGGCGAACCATTTCAACTCCCCCTCCCATTCCTCAGACGACATGTCCATCCTGGGCCTCCTGCAATGCCACAGTGATGCCACCCGAAGGCTGCAGGAACAGCACATCATATTTAGCCTGGGAACCCTGCAGCCCAATGGTATCAATGTGGATTTCACAAGCTTCAAAATCTCCCTTCCCCCAACCGCGTCCCAAAACCAGCCCAGCTCATCTCTGCCTCCCTAACCTGTCCTTCCTCTCAGCTATCCCCTCCTCTCACCTCAAGCCCCACCCCCATCTCCTATCTATTAACCTCATCCTGCCCCCTTGACCTGTCCGTCCTCCCTGAACTGACCTATCTCCTCCCTACCCCCCACCTACACTCACCTTTCCTGACTCCATCCCCGCCTCTTCGACTTGTCTGCCTCCTCGACTTGTCTGCCTCCTCTCCACCTATCCTCTCCTCCATCCGCCTCCCCCTCTCTCCCTATTTATTTCAGAACCCTCTTCCCCTCCCCCATTTCTGATGAAGGGTCTAGGCCCGAAACGTCAAGCTTTCCTGCTCCTATGATGCTGCTTGGCCTGCTGTGTTCATCCAGCCCCACGCTTGTTATCTCAGATTCTCCAGCATCTGCAGTACCTTTTATCTCTGATCTCAATAGTCAATGAAGTACTTTTTGAGGTATTATGATTCTTAAAATGTGGCAGCCAGTGGTGCTTACTGAAAGTACCCAAACATGAGAAGGAGATAAATGATCAGCTAATCCATTTTAGCGATTATTGGTTGAGGGAACAGTGCAGTTCTCCTTTGGTGCTACAGCTCAGGTGTTGTCCTGGATATGGTGTTCAAACCTTTGGAGTGTAACTTGGAGCACACAATTTCTGGCAAAGGTGAAAGGGATGGCCCTGAATAACAGCTGACAATTTTAATTTAGAATGAAAAACATTGTTGTAAATCTCATTCCTGTGAAATATTGTCCTTTAACCCTCTAGACTTCTGTTTGGAACGTAGAAAATAAATACAGGAGTAGGCCATTTGAAGGAGTAGGCTTCGAGCCTGCAACTCTATTCAATACGATCATGGCTGATCACGCAATCTCAGTATCCCATTCCTGACCTCTCCCCATACCCCCGATCCCGTTAGCCACTAGAGCCACATCCAGCTCCCTCTTGAATATATCTAATTAACTGGCCCTACAGCTTCCTGTGGGAGAGAATTCCACAGGTTCACAACTCACTGAGTAAAGAAATTCTCCCTCATCTCAGTCCTGAATGGTTTATCCCTTATTCTTAGACTGTGACCCCCTGTTCTGGATTTCCCCAACATCAGGAACATTTTTTCTGCATCTAGCCTATCCAGTCCCATCAGGATTTTATCTCTTTCTATGAGACTCCCCCATCATTCTTCTAAATTCCAGCAAATACAAGCTCAGTTGATCCAGTCTTTCCTAATATGTCAGACCTACCATCCTGGGAATCAGTCTGGTGAACCTTCACTGGACTCCCTCAATAGCAAGAATGTCCTTCCTCAGACTAGGAGACCAAAACTGCACACAATACTCAAGGTGTGGCCTCACCTGTATAACTGCAGCAAGACATCACTACTCCAGACACAGATCCTCTCGCTATGAAGGCCAGCATGCCATTAGCTTTCCTCACTGCCTGCTGCACCTGCATGCCAACTTTCAGCAACTATTCCTCTATGACATCCAGCTCTCATTGCACTGCGCCTTTTCTTAAACTGCCACCATTCAGATAATAATCTGCCTCCCTGTTTTTGTGACCATAATAGATAACCTCACATTTATCCACATCATATTGTATTTGCCAGGTATTTGCCCACTCAGCCAGTCTATCCAAGTTACCCTTGCAGCCTCTTAGCATCCTCCCCACAGCACACAGTACCACCCAGCTTAGTATCATCTGCAGATTTGGAACTATGGCATTCAATTCCTTTGTCCAAATTGTTAATGTATATTGTGAACAGCTGAGATCCCAGCACTGAAGCCTGCTGCACCCCACTTGTCACTGCCTGTCACTCTGAAAAGGTCCCATTTATTCCAACTCTCTGCTTCTTATCTGCCAACCAGTTCTCTGTCCATGTCAACACATTACTTCTGATACCATGAGCTTTAATTTTCTTTACTAATCTCTTGTGGAACCTTGTCAAAAGCCTTTTGAAAGTCCAGATACACAACATCTACTGATACACCATTGTTTACTCGACTGGTCACATCCTCAAAAAAGTTCCAGAAGATTTGTCAAGCATGATTTCTCTTTAGTGAATCCATGCTGACTAGGACCGATTCTGTCAATACTTTCCAAATACACACTTATTACATTCTTAATGATTGACTCTAACATTTTCCCCACCAGCAATGTCAGATTAACCGGCCTATACTTTCCCATTTTTTTCTTTCCCTCCTTTTTTAAAGAGTAGAGTTACATTAGCTACCCTCCAGTCCATTGGAACTCTTCCAGAGTCTATAGAATACTGGAAAATAATCACCAATGCATCCTCTATTTCCAGGGTCACTTCCTTAAGTACTCTGGGATGCAGAGCATCAGGCCTGGGGACTTACCAGGTTTTAATCCCATCAATTTCCTCAGTATCGTTTCCTAACTAATAAGGATTTCGTTCAGTTCCTCCTTCCTGCTGGACCCTCTGTCCTCTGTATTTCCTGAAGATTATTTGCGTTCTCCTCAGTGAAGACAGATCTAAAGTATTTGTTCAGCTGGCCTGCCATCTGTTTGTTGTCTATTATGAATTCACCTGATTCTAACTGCAAGGGACCTACATTTGCCTTTACCAGTCTTTTTCCTTTCACATATCTATAGAAGCTTTTGCAGTAAGTTTTTATTTTCTCTGCAAGCTTACTTTCCGATTCCATTTTCCCTTTCTGAATTATACCCTTTATCCTCCTCTGCTGAATTTTAAATTTCTCTCTGTTCTTCCAGTGCTGCTTTCTCTGGCCAATTTATATACCTTGTCTTTGGCTTTAACGCTATCCCTGATTTCCCTTGATAGCCGTGGTTGAGCCACCTTCCCTGTTTTCCTTTTATGCCAGACAGGGATGTATAATTGTTGAAGTTCATCCATGTGTTCTTTAAATGTCTGCCATTGCGTATCCACAGTCAACCCCTTAAGCATCCTTGGCCAGCTTATCCCAGCCAATGCATGCCTCATACCATTGACATTAGCTTTCTTTCAGTTCAGGACCCTAGTTTCAGATTTACTTGTGTCACTCTCCAAATTGATGAAGAATTCTACCATATTATGGTTACTGTTCCCAAAGGATCTCACATCACAATGCTACTAATTAATCTTCTCCCGTTACTCAATACCCAGTCTAGGATGGCGTACTCTCTAGTTGGTTCCTTGACATATTGGTTGAGGAAACCAATTCTCATATATTCCAGGAAATCCTCCTCCTGGTTAGTCCAATCAATATGTAGATTGAAACCACCGATAATAACTGCTGTACCCTTACTGCATGCGTCTCTAATCTCCTATTTGATACAGCCCCCAACATCACAACTACTGTTTAGTGGTCTGTACACAACTCCCACTAACGTCTCTTTCCCTTTGGTGTTCTGCAGCTCCACCCATACCAATTCTACATCGTCCAGGCTAATGTCCTCCTTTACTATTGTGTTAATCTTCTCCTGAACCAGTTAACACAATCCCACCTCCCTTTCCTTTCTGTCTTTCCTGAAAATTAAATAACCCTGGATATTGAGATGCCATCCTTGGTTATCCTGGAGCCAGGACTCTGTGATCCCAATTACATTATATCCATTAATAACTGCTTGCATAGTTAACTCATCCGCCTTATTGAAGTGCTCCTTGCATTGAGACACAGAAACACCTATCTATTCCCCTTACAATTGAATCCCCTAGCACTATAGCTCTGCCACTCTTTTCCCTGTCCTTCTGTGCAGCACAGCTAGCCGTCATGAACCTGTCTGAAGCCACCTTACCCTGGTGAACCAGTTTAGGCCCAAAACATCAGCTTTCCTGCTCCTCTGATGCTGCTTGGCCTGCTGTGTTCATCCAGCTCTACACCTTGTTATCTCAGTATCCAAAACGTGCTATTCATGATTCCCTCAGCCTTGCAGATGCTCCAAAGTGAATCCAGCTGCAGCTCCGGAGCTGTTAGTGGTCAGACTGGAGCTGCACTTGGACACACTTCCTGCAGGTGAGGGAGTCATGAACATCAAAACCATCCCTGAATTCCCAAATCGCACAGGAGGAACGTGACATGGGTCTGGGATGTCCTGCCCTGACTTAACCCTTAAGTTAGCACCAGTAACAAGTGAGGAGAAAACAAAAGAGGAGGAAAACTACTCACCAGTCACTCACTCACCTGTGACTTCATGGTTAAACTTCCTTCTGCTTCTCCTTTGCCCTTGTATCTTCAGCAGCTGCAGTAGTTTGGTCCTCCTATGACCGCCTTACCTCTCTGCTGCTCACCCTCCTCACCGAACCTCGGTATTCATTTAAGCCTACACTTAAACCTCCAGCAGCACTTCAACTGCAAAGTTGCGCTTCTCAAAGTGGCTGCTCCGCTATAGCTTGCCTGTCTTTTATTCGCTCCTGGACACAATTCCTCCCAGAATTCTACCCAGCAGCGCCCTCTGTTGGATGCCCTCACATGGTTCGCTGACAGCAGCTCTTCGGCGCTCCCTTCCTCCATCACAGTGACTGAGACGACTCCTTTCAGCAGCGCTCTGTGTTCAAGTTACAGATAGTTCTGCTAATAAAGCGTGTTTCATTAACGCAAATTGGCTGTAAAGTGATTGAACGGTGGATGCTGTTTGGATAACTCAAACTTTCTGCTGTAATGGTATAGCAATTTCCCTATAATGTGATTTTCGATGGCAAATTTCTATAGTACGAGGTAACACAAAAATACAACTATCACATTATAGGGGAACTACCTGTATTGCTTTACTTCAGCTATCAGCACAAAATTAAGTAATGCAAGGCCGGAAGGGTTAATTCCCTCAAGCAAAGTAGCAGTTTAAAATTTATTTCTATTTATATGCCTAATCAAGCAGAAAACCTGCAAGGTTAAGTTGTATTCAAAGTTGTATATAGTAGAAACCAATAATTTTGTTTTACATTAAGGATCAAGCATTCATTTTAAATTGTAGATTCTTTCCAACATTTTTAGGCAGAGAAAGAAACAGTATCGATTTCAATCTATATTTATTGAAATGTTGCTGTCCTGAATGTTTTAAACGTTTGAAGTGTTTTTCAATTAGTTGAACCAGAGTCAAAATTGCATAAATATATTGCTTGAATAATGTTTTTGTATCTCTCCCTCCCCTTTTGTTTGGAGCATTTAATTTACTGTCTGTTTATAAATTTGTAAAATGTTTGTTACTACATTGACTTTCTTTCAGAGATTTTGTCCTCATCCTTTCATAAACAATATGAACATTGCACTTAAATACACTAGAAAAGCTGTTCAGTAGTTGTGATGAACTTGCAATCACTGCATACATGTATTTCTTAAATAATTTAGTGAACTGCTTGAGCAAAGGGTTAAGCTGTTCACCTTGCCACTTGTGACCTTTGCATGTATGATATGTAGCTATTTAAAAATAACATTGGTTATTTGACATTCTAGTAGCATTAATGAAATCCAGTTAAGAAAAAAATGCATAACACTACATTTTGGCGCCGCTTGTACACATAGACAGGGCATAGTTCAGGTAATTGGCCATCAAATGTATGACCCCCAGGGTGCTTGACAGTCATGACCCTGGAATGTGAGTCTATGTCATTAAACACAACAGGGACCAATTAATGCTAGTAGACAGCAATATCTCTGACTGAAAGCTTACTGTCGTCTCTGACACTCTGCAAACAATGCTGTTCTTGTACTTAAGCTTTGAGGACTCAACTTTTTCTTGCCTTTCAATTGTTTAGCATGAAAGAAACCATTCAAAATGTTGTCGAGGCCACCATATTTGGTACTTTTTAAAATGTCTTGGCTTTGGCTATGTAAGCTGTTTCGTAAAAAAACAAGTAGGCAGGTACTATAGTTCATGAATTAATGATTCTAAGATTCCTTGGGTGTTGATCTTGTAATTAAAAATTGCATTTTTTTTCAGATCTTCAGCAGGTCTATTTACTGAATGAATAGGTTGGTTTAGGAGGGAGCAGTGTGGGATAGGGTGGTGCTAGACCAAAAGTGCACAGCAGTCCATGTTTATACACCTCATTTCTATTTCCTTCCTTGTTCTGTTTTGGCAGTGGTGATGGTAACTTTTGAAGTAGTAATCAATTTTCTTACATGTCAGTTCTGCACCTTTTACTTTTCATGTACATATTGTGCATATTTAAATTAAACATTATGAAAAATACACTTCAACAGGAATTGAAAAGAATAGTCAAAATTGTGAATTGTACTTTTTTTTTCAGCAAATGGACCTGTCTGTAGTCTATATGGTAGACTTCATCCTGGTTACTTACTGTGTTCACATGTGGGCTACTACAAGACACACAAAATCAATTTCCCTTTAAGTCTTATTTCTGCTATAACTGACTGATTCTGCACAGCATGAATTGGCCAAATGATTGCGCAAGCCACTGCATTCAGTTTTAAGTACTTTAATTGTGAGGATATCTATAATTTTTCACAAAGATCATAACACTACTGACAGGTAGAGCTATGCATGTAAATCTTTTAAAATGATAGATCAGAACCTCGAAGTACATAAGGACATGTTGAATTTTTAACTTCAGAATCTTTTTTAAAAGAGGAATGCTGCAACCAAAAGCTGACTCAGGAAGTAAATTAAGTGACTGACAGAATCTTGTGTGGACCCATGGAATGTCACACCTGTGCAGAGTAAGGAAATGTCAAACAGATTAAGCAGGAAGACACAAGAGTCTGACTACACACTTCCCTCTCAGCAGGCATGCATCTCTTGCAGATATGTTGTTTTACTCTTTCAGAGTTATACAAATAAAAGGGCTAAAAACCAACTTCAAATGTTGTTGTTTGTATGTGTGTGTGTTGGTGGCGTGACATGCTAGTTTGTGGACTACAATGTATAGCTCACAGTTTGGGAACAGTTCTAAACATGCCTTTGTACTTAACCTGACCAGTTATTTATTGAGGTAGTAGGAACTGCAGATGCTGGAGAATCTGAGATACTGCAGATGTTCCTGCTGTGTTCATCCACCTGTACACCTTGTTATCTGTTATTTATTGCATCAGTTTTAACTGCAGGCAAACAAGAGTATGAATTGTCAGCACAGCTCAACTAGATGAAACTCTAACCCCCTTCTTTAAATGTCTACATACACAGGCAAATAAGCAAACATGGATGTTATAGGTAAACGGGGAATAAAAAAGTACTGGGAGTAAAAGTTAAAAAGCAACCCTCCACAGGATTCGATGAGGTGTTCCTTTTGCTTTTGCTATTACTGTGTTCTCCAATCTCTTTATTTGAATGGGAGAGAGAGACTGACTGACTCTCTTGTAGTCTGGAGGCTTCTGCCTCCATACTGTTCACACAGTTACTGTCCTCCTGTCCAAAAGTCAATTAGAGTTGTTGTCATGCTGCTGACTCCTGGCTTCTGCAACTGATCCTGATTAGTTTGTACAACCAGCAGTCTGTTCCTGGATGAAGCTTGCTCTGCACGCGCACCCACTGCATGAACAAAATAAACACAACTCGCCATGCATTTCAATAACTTGCTTTAAAACTTCAGCAACTCCTTCCTCAGTCATTGGTTTAAAGCAGTCCTTTCCCATTTTAGCCTACCATCCAGTGTACAGAAAAAGGTGTCCTTACAAAAGAAGTACAGTCATAGAAATGACAGCCAGGCACTGTTGAATCGAACCAAGACAAATGAATTTGAACTGCAAAACCAAAAATCTCAATTGAGTGCTCAACCACCAATATTAACATTCCTGGTGTCATTCATTGTAATGGCTGCAGCTTTCTACTATCTATACTTAACAAATGACTCAGGGACCGATGTGTATTTTTAATTTTTTTTGGACTTGCTTCTTATTCCTAATCTATGTTGCATTATTATTTCAGTTCAAGTGGTGACGAATGAACTCACTATTTTGTTAACTCAAAGCTTAGCAAAATAGGTTCGTTTTTAAATTTATTTGGTCTAGGAGAAAGGAATCTACAAGGGAAGAAACCCCTTGTTGCAACCAGCTGAAGGGCTGGATGAATTAAGTTTATCTCTTCTGCAGGAACTTAACGATTCAGGTATCCCATCTGGAACTGGAATATCAGAGATAGTAAGAACTGCCGATGCTGGAGTCTGAGATAACACAGTGTGGAGCTGGTGGAACACAGCGGACCAGGCAGCATCAGAAGAGCAGGAAAGCTGGGACCCTCACGACCTGAAATGTAAGCTTTCCTGTTCCTCTGATGCTGCCTGGCCCACTGTGTCCCTCCAGCTCCATGCTGTATTATCTGGAACTGGAATATGTTGTGGAAACTCACCTGGGAACTCGACATAATAGTGGTAATACCACGTGTGTGGGCTGTTTTGACACTAATAGCCTATTCACCAGCATAGAGATGATGCTGTGTTTAGAATAAGAACAAAAAAAATCAGTGTTTTCCCACCTTGTTTGCCATTTCTTATACCAAACCTGAAAGGGGTATATTCCACCCTTTATGGCCAACATTAGAGATGATTGTTATTAGCACGATGTTTACTGAATGATTCTGACTGCACTAAGAATTAACAATTTAAGATTATCTGTTGACCTTGCAATGTGACTAATTTGAGTGTGCTTCATGTGTTTCTGTTCTTTGTGGGCAAAAAGTGTATGTTCATACATCAGACTTTGAGGGAAAGGTCTATGGAGATAGCCAGCCTTTGGTCAGGGCATTGTCATGGGAATGCAATCAGTCAACGTGCCTGCTTTGAATTTAACAAAGACACTTAACATTCCTACTGCATCTCCATGCCAATCATATTCCAACACCCACTTCTCATGTGGTATAAATTGTTGCTTTATTTCTAAATTTTAAATTTTGGCAGTTCAATCATGAGTACATTTACCTTCAACCTTGTCTCATCTTCGCAATGTTTAAGTTCTGTAATAGAGTCATAGAGTCGTACAGCACAGAAACAGACCCCTTGGTCCAACCAGTCCACACCGCACATAATCCCAAAGTAAGCCAGTCCCACCTGCCTGCTCCTGGCCCATATCCCTCCAAACCTTTCTTGTTCATGTACTTATCCAAATGTCTTTTAAACATTGTAACTGTACCCGCATCCACCACTTCCTCAGGAAGTTCATTCTACATGTGAGCCATCCTCTATGTAAAAAGAAAATTGCCCCTCATTTCATCTTTGTCCTCTCATCTTAAAAATATGCCCCTAGTCTTGAAATCCCCCATCCTAGGGAAAGGGCATCTACTATTAACCCTATCTATACCCCTAATGATTTTACAGACATCTATAAGGTCACTTCTCAACCTTCTACACTTCAGTGAAAAAAGAAATCCCAGCCTATCCAGCTTTTCTTTATATCTCAGTGCCTCCATTCCCGGCAACATCCTAGTGAATCTCTTCTGAACCTACTCCAGCTTAATAATATTTTTCCCAAATCTGGGCGACCAGAACTGAATACAGTACTCCAGAAGAGGCCTCTCCAGCGTCCTGTACAACCTCAACATGACATCAACTGCTATACTCAAAGAACTGAGCAATGAAGGCAAGCATGCTAAATGCCTTTTTATACCACCCATGTCTACATGTGACACAAACCACAAAGAATTAAGTACCTGAGCCCTTAGGTCTCTCTGTTCTACTACCCAGGGCCCTACCATTAATTGTATAAGTCCTGCCCCTGTTTGTTGTGCCAAATGTAACGCCTCTCATTTATCCAAATTGATCTCCTGCCATTTTTCAGCCCATTGACACATTTGATCAAAACCCCTTTTTTATCTTAGAAAACCTTCACTGTCTACTATGCCACCAATTTTGGTGTCGACTGCAAATCTAGCCATGCTTTGTATATTCTCATCCAAATTGTTTATATAAATAGCAAACAAAAGAGGACCCAGAACTGATGCCTGTGGAACACTGCTGGTGACAGGTCTCCAGTCTGAAAAACAACCTTCTACCACCGCTCTGTCTTTTTTAAAATTCATTTGTGAGATGTGGGCGTCGCTGGCTGGCCAGCATTTCTTGTCCATCCCTAGTCTGCTGCTGTTAAGCCAATTTGTATCCAATTTGCAAGCTCACCCTGAATCCCATTGCTAGTAAGTCTCGAACCTGTACTCCAGCAAGCAATTCATTATAATGATAAAGAGGTTGAGCCATACAGCATAGCCCTTTGGCCTGACCAACAAACACCAGACTACACTAGTCTTATTTACCTGCACTTGGTCCATAGCTTACTATGCTCTGTCATTTTAAATACACATCAAGATACTTCTTAAATGTTGCAAGGGTACCTGCCTCCGTCACCCTCTAAGGCAACACGTTCCATACATTTACCACCCTCAGATTTTCTCAGATCTTCTCTGAACCTCTTACTCCTCACCTTAAACCATGCCTTCTACCATGGGGAAAAGATTCTCTTGATCTACTGTATCTGTGCCTTTCATAATTTTGAATACCTCAATCAGATTCCCCCGTCAGCCTCCTCTGCACCAGGGAAAACAAACTTTCCATCCTAGGCAACATCCTGGTGAATCTCCTCGGCACCTTCTCCACTGCACATATATCATTCCGATAGTGTGGTGACCAGAATTGTACACAGTGTTCCATCTGTGGCCTAACTAATGTTTTGTAAAGTTGTAACAAGACTTCCTTACTCCTACATTCTACGTCCCAGCAAATTAAGGCAAGTATCCCGTATGCTGCTTTCACCACACTGTCTACCTGTGCTCACATGTTGAGGTATCTCTGGACTTAATGTCCTTTTGTTCCTCAGTACTCTCTAGGAACCTACCATTCATTGCATATCAGCTTCCCTTATTAGACCTCCCAAAATGCATCACCTCACACTTATCAGGATTAATTTCCGTAAAATTCATTGGAAATAACTTAATAGTGATGTATTGAAGTACTATCCTTTCAACCTTGTGACTGAAGCTCTGTTTAATGGTTGGGATGTCACATTCACAGAAGTCTTATGGCACAAGAGGAAGTGTCATCGTGCCTGCACTGTCTTCAAATGATCATTATTACCTAGTGCCAATCTCCAGCGTTTTCCCCATACTTTTTGCACATTATTTTTATCCAGATGATTGTCCAAGCCTCAATTGACCCTGCCTCCTCCACACTTCCAGGCAATGCATTCCATACCTTAACTACACAGAGTGAAGGAGTTTTCTCTCATCAGCCTTGTTTATTTTGCAAATTAATTTAAATCTGTCCTTGTATATCACTTATCCTTGTCCTTTTAACAAGAAGGAACAGTTTCTCCCTGTCCACTCTATCCAGCCTGTTTATGATTTTGGGAACCTTTATCAGATTTCCTCTTAGCCTGTTCTCCAAGGAGAACAGTACCAATTTCTTCAGTCTATCCTCATAACAGAAATTTTGCATCCCTGGGGCCATTTTTGCAAATCGCATCTGTAGCTCTGTATCCTCATTCTTCCTATGATGTAGCACACAAACTATACACAGTACTCCAGGTGTGTCTAACATGTTTCTTGTGAAAGCTATACATTGCCTCCTTGCTCTGTACTTATACCCCTATTAATAAAGTTGATGATACTGCACGTTTTACTTACTGCTCGCTCCACCTGCCCTAATTTCAATGATCTGTGCACCTAAGCTGCACTGCTCCTGTACTACCCTTAGAACTGTATCCACTATTTTATATTTTCTTTCAATGTTCTTCCTACCAAAATGCATCACCTCACACTTCTTTGCGTTGAAATCCAAGACAGATGGATTTCATCCCCTCACTTCACCAACGTTTCACTGTCCTTTTGGAGTTCTATGCTACTCTTCTCTTTATTTATAATTCTATCAACTTTCATTTCATCTGCAAACTTTGACATTGTCCCCTGCATACCAACATCTGTATCATTACTATGTATCAGGAAAGGAAACTGTCCCAGTAGCGACCTCTTGGACATAAACCTTACTCCATCCTAAAACATGCATGGGGCTGGATGAACACAGCAGGTCAAGCAGCATCATA
>JAHRHZ010000273.1:18543246-18612457 GCA_024137785.1 Ginglymostoma cirratum | reverse complement strand
GTTTCGGGCCTAAACCCTTCTGAAGGGTTTAGGCCCGAAACGTCAAGTTTTCCTGCTCCTATGATGCTGCTTGACCTGCTGTGTTCATCCAGCCCCATGCTTGTTATCTCGGATTCTCCAGCATCTGCAGTACCTTTTATCTCCATCCTAAAACATGTCCACTGCCATTACACTCACTTTTCTCACAACTTCAAGTCTGTGTGCCACTCTATAAATGCCTTTTAAATGTTGTGTACACCTCATCAACAGTATTTCCGTCGTTGAACCTCTGATTTCCTCTTCAAAGAACTCCAGCAGGCTTTCTGTATCAAATCTATTTTTAAACTTCTTTTTCTCATAAACCTGTTCAGAGATGTTATAACACACCTCTGAAGAGTGTGAGACTTGAACCCGGGCTTCTGAGTTGACAGGTAGAGACACTACCACTGTGTCACAATGGCTCAGGTGCATCTGTTTTTTGAACCAATTTTTCTAATCAACCTGTTCAGAGATGTTATTACACAGTGAGTGATAACTTGCTGCAACACCCCAGAAATGCTCAAAAATGACAAAGACCACCTGTACAGTCTTTTAAACAGTGGTTATCCTAACAACTTCGTCTGGCAAACAAACAACACACTGTACGCTTCAACACAGTGGTCACCCTACCCTACATTAAAAACACTTCAGAACTGACTACAAGACTCCTACGACCTCTTGGAATAAGGATAGCACAGAAGCCAACAACCACACTTCGCCAGTTACTCTCAAAGACAAAAGACCCCATACTCTCAATGAGCAGGACAAATGTCATATATAAAATACCATGCAGCAACTGTGAGATACACTACATAGGACAGAAAGGCAGGAAACTCACCACAAGGATACATGAACACCAACTTGCAACAATACAGCATGACCAACTCTCCCTCGTTTCAATACATTGACATACAAGGACACCAATTTAACTGGGGGAAAGTTACAGTACTAGGACAAGCAAGATGAAGAGAAGCACGGGAATTCCTGGAGACCTGGTTTTCAACCACCTACGCAATAAAAACATGTTGAAATAGACCCCATCTACATACCACTATGGTACAAAACCAGAAACAAGCCTGCCCACCATGACAGACTGGGCCATATAAATTCAGAGCAGGACAGAACAACAGCGCTTCAATGGAGGCTGCACAGCACTGATAATGTCACCTAGAAGGGAGACGAAACATTTGCATGAAACCAGTCAGCTTGACAAACCAACCAACAGCTCTAACTGCAAGCCGAGCTACAGATCTTTGTTAAAACTTTTAACTATCTACTTAAGCAGTTGGGTCACAACTGGAAACTATGTCCTGCAGCAACAACGGATTGAGGGTGGGCCAGAGCGACATCGGCGCTGAGAGCGGGACCATTGATGTAGCAGCACTGGCCGGTGTGAGCGGGGGCAGTGGGCGGTGAGAGCGGGGCTGGTGAGGGGGCAGCACTGGGTGGTGAGAGCGGGGCCGGTGAGTGGGCAGCAATGGGCGGTGAGAGCGGGGCCGGTGAGTGGGCAGCACTGGGCGGTGAGAGCGGGGCCCGTGAGGGGGCAGCACTGGGCAGTGAGAGCGGGGCCAGTGAGGGAGCAGCTCTGGGCAATGAGAGCAGCTCGGCGAGGCGGCAGTTCTGGGCGGTGAGAGAGACCCGGTGAGGTCACGTCAGCAGCATAGCGATTGGAGCGGCGCCTGCACCATTGTGGAGATGCTACATGACACTGACATCGGGACCTTTTTACTTGCTTACCTTTTGGCTCTGTTAAGTCTTTTAATTCTAGCTTTTGTTACCAAGTGGCCGTCAGCAAATGGTGACTGTGCTTTTCGCTGTACTTATGTGTTCCTATACTTAGTACATGCGATAAATAAATAAATGTAAATCTAAGATCACCACCACCTTCTCAAGGACAACAAGGAATGGGCAATAAATGCTGGCCAACCATCAATGCTACGTCTCACAAATGAATTAAAAAAACTAGTTCATACAAGCCTTGCCTTTCCAACCATTTCTCCTAAGACAATCGATCCATTCCAGGTATCCATCAAATAAATCTTGATTAAATCCGAACTGCCAGCATTGCATTTATATCCATCCTTAAATAAGATGACCAATATTTGCACAGTAATCCAGATGCAGTGTCACTTGTGTCCTGCACAACTGAAACAATAATGTCTCTACTTTTGTATTTGAATCCCCTTATAGTGAATGATAATGTTCTATTAGCTTTTCGCTATATTTGTATTCTAACATTTTATAATTCATCCACAAGGACATCTAGATCCCTCTACATCCCATATGTACAAAAAGGAAAATACAGTAATGTGTTACAAGGATTTGAGGTACATAATAGAGTTAGATACAATAGCTTGAAAATAAATCTATTATTAAATGTACAAGGGTTTTGTGCTTCTCTGTTTGCAAGTTTGCAATAATTTGTCCATTCATTTCAATGTATGAACAATTTTACCAGTAGCACCTCTGTGGATAAGTTACCATAGTTTTTTCCAGCCCCAGGCTTTCGAGCTGTTTTAACCAGTAGTTTACCCATGAATTTGTCTTTCACATATGTTGTGCAAGTTCATTTTATAATTTGCTTTCTCAGTTGGTAGATTTCATGTGTTCATATATAACTCCGTTCTGCTGATTATTTATATAAACATCTCAGCATTAACATTTTACAACTTTACATATCTTGACAACTCCTAAATTTTGGGTGACTGAAAAGTAAACAAACATTTTGTTTCTGGGTGGATTAATATTGTAGTCAGCCCTGGGGGATGGCTAGAATGACATAAGGAGAGGTTGAATTGGTCAGGATTCTGTTCACCAGAGTTTTGAAGAATGAGGACAAAAGGGGGCGGCACGGTGGCTCAGTGGTTAGCACTGCTGCCCCGTGGTGCCAGGGACCTGGGTTCAATTTCACCCTCGGGCAACTGTCTGTGTGGAGTTTGCACATTCTCCCAGTGCCTGCGTGGGTTTCCTCCGGGTGCTCCAGTATCCTCCCACAGTCCAACGATATGCTAGGCTAGATGGATTGGCAATGCTAAATTGCCTGTACTATTCAGAGATGTGTAGATTAGGTAGGTTATAGGGAGATGGGTCTGGGTGGGATGCTCTGAGGTTTGGTGTGGACTTGTTGGGCCAAAGGGCCGGTTTCTACACTGTAGGGATTCTACATACCCCATAAAAACCTATAAAATTCTAACCAGACTGGGTTGATGCAGGAAGGATGTTCCTTACAACTTGGGCAATCTAGAGATATGGGGTAAATTTTTCTTTTAATCTTTCACAGGATGTGAATGTCACTGGCCAGGCCAGAATTAATTGCCTATCTCTAATTGCCCAGAGGGCAGTTAAATCAACCACATTGTTGTTGGTCTGGAGTCACACGTAGATCAAAACGGGTAAGGACGGCACATTACCTTCCCTGGAGACCATTAATGAATGAGATTGGTTTTTTCCAACAATCGACAACAGTTTCGTGTTTGTTAGACTCTTAATCGTATATATTTTTCTTATTGAATTCAAATTCCTCTATCTGCCATGGAGGATTTGAAGCCAGGTCACCAGAACATTACCTGGATTTCTGGATTAATAGCCTAATGATAATACCACTGGTCATCACCTCCTCTTAGGACTGAGATGTTGAGAAATTTCTTCACCCAGAGCATGTCAGAATTTGATACACAGAAAGCAGTTGAGGCTAAAACATTGATTTCAAGAAGGAATCGGATATAACACTTGGGACTAAAGGAATCAAAGGTTTGGGGGGACTGTGGAATAGGATATTGAGTTGGGTGACCATGACCATAATGAATGGTGGAGAAGGTTCCAAGGGCCGAATGGCCTACTCCTCCTATCTTCTAGGTTTCTGTGTTTTGGCTTTTTAAAATGTGCTACACAAAGTTGACAATGAATAATCATAATTTGAGCTGCCACAAGTATGATTAAATAAATTTAAAGCAATGTTAAAATTTGCTTAAGAGTTTTCGTGACAACTTGAATGGCACTATTCCACATATGTTATCTAATCTGCTGAAATTGATCTTGATCAGCAAGAATGTCGCAATTTTCAAACACACTGCAATGGTTGTTAAAAAATGAAAAACTGAGAGTATCAATGATGTGGGAAGCTGATAGTCACTTGTTTTGACAGATTTACAATAGCCCAGGCATGGGCATTAATGCAGCAAATGTCGACCCAGAAAACAACTGTGCTGGTATCGATTTTCTTATAATCAAGTGCTCTGGCTGCCTGCAGTTTGCTGCCTGGTGCTGATTTTGGGAACAGGCCCATAACACTATTCTTTTTTCATGCCTGCATTCATTCGTGTAAATTTGCATGTAAAAGTTAAGCATGTATGCTTAACAGTTCAATGAGTAAGAAAAAAAGAGAAACCAATGAAATGAATTCTGGGTTTAGTTTGCTATCTAAATTTATTCAGCACAGGTTCAGGGTAAAGCACAGAACTGAGCGATTGGGGCATTAAAAGCTAAAGTGAAACCTAAAATAACAACGTGTTGTTTTTTCATGGGGCTAACTTAACCAGTGGGATAAAGGCTATTTACAAGAGTCAGAGTTCATCATAGTTCCTGTTGTGCAGCATTACTCATTAGTCTGATTCTAGTTTGCAGATATGCTTTGATTGGCAGCCTATTTCCACAAGCTGATATTGTTAATGTTTTCCTTGGTAGCAGAAGCAACTTTCTTAATTAAATAACAAAAAAAAATTGTGATCTTCATGTGCTGTTAATACCGAAACCACATTCCTTTGTTAAACTTACACATTCTTTAATCTGCTCACAAATGAATTTTTTGGCTCTGTGACCTATAATGATCCACATTTTAGTATGGTTTTACAGTACTTCTTCCGGTTGCAATTAGTTTGAATTTATTACCTTTTTTATAATCAAGAATATGGCAGCTCAGCACATTACAAATGTGCCGTAGCACTGAAACGACAGCTGCTTGAGAATTTGATTTAAAATTTCTAATTACAAACACATATAGAGGTGTGCTCATAATTTTGATACCTCAACTAAATTTCCCTCAACATTATTTCCTGTCATTGGTACCATGGTGATAAATTACCCCTCCACCCTCTGAAAGACCTCAACATCTTTCCTACAGCATGGTGTTCAGAATTTGAAGATCATGTTCTACTGCAGTCTATTCAATGATTATACAGATGTAGTGGAACTTCCTTTCCTTTATGTGTGGTCTGTAAAGTTTTATCAAGTTGTCCTGCTATCTTAGAGATTTACATGTTTTGATTAAATATGTGTGTTCTATATGTGTTGGGATTTGGATTTTAAATAGAAGCACATGGATTTAGGTCAGTTCTGTGAAAGTGATCTGTTAAAATATTTTTAAAAAGTGACCTAACTGCATCAAAAATTGATGGAGGATGGGAAATATTTGTGGCTGTAATTGCCGCGCCTTTTTTGAGATATTTTCAGTGTTGGAGCAGATTTCCTTGAATTCCAAGAGTAATAATTCTGTTTTATAAGCTGTTGCATTGTTTTGGGACTTTGGGGGAAAAAGATCAAAACATTAGCACTTTAAAAAGGAGAGGAGACAAAGACAGTGACCATGTGGGAAGTGATTCAAACAGAGAAAGAAACCTACACTGCTGCCTGACCCTGATCTGCGCAGCTGCCGCCTTTGCTGTTTAGTTTCAAGCATCTCTGGACATCGGTGTTTGGTCTAAGAAAAATAAACAAACAGCAAAATTCACAGCTGACCCTGGATGAAAACTTCTGTGGAGCTCACAGCAGGGGAGCAGTCAAGTGGCTAGTTTTAAAGTGTAACCTTACTCATTTTTGTAAATCTACTGTAGTGAGTAGAGTGGGTTCTTTTTTGATTATATGTTTTTATTGAGAGCTGTCTCTTGATTAAACTTTAAAAATATAAAAACATAGGAACTAAGCTAGCCTTGAACAGTTTTTTAGAGCAGTAAGATTATGCAATTTTCTGGGTCTGTAGATTGTTCAGGTGCAAAACTGGCCTTTAGTAGAGTGATGTGCTCTCCTTGTTGGATGTGGGAGATTGGGGAGAGTTTCCACGTTACTGATGATTACGTCTGCAGGAAGTATGTTTGGTTGCGAATCTTATCGGATTGCATGGATCAGTTGGAGCAGCAGTTAGAGGCAATGAGGAATTTACAGGAGCTAGGGGGTGTGATGGATGGCAGTTGCAGCAAGGGAGATAAACCTAAGATATAGTCAGGTAGATGGGTGACCTCCTGGAAAGGTAGGAGAGGGAGACGGGTAGTGCAGGAGTCTCCTGTGGCTATCTCCATCTCAAACAAGTGTGCTGTTTTGGAAAATATAGGGGGTGATGGATTCTCTGGGGAATGTAGCACTGACAGCCAGGTTTCTGGCACTGAGACTGGCTGTAATGTAACTAGGGGTATGTCAGGTTCCAAGTGATCAATTATGATAGGGAACTGTCTAGTCAGAGGCACAGACTGACGTTTCTGCAGCTGACAGCGAGACATCAGAATGGTGTGTTGCCTCCCTGGTGCCCGGATCAAGGCTTTCTCAAAGAGGGTGCAGAATATTCTTAAAGGGAGAGGGACCAGCAGGAAGGTCCTCGAGGGTAGTAATATCTGGATTACTCCCAGTGCCATGAGCTAGTGGAGGCATCTGGATGAGTATATGAATAGGAAGGGTTTAGAGAGATATAGGCTAAATACTGGCAAGTAGGACTAGATTAATTTAGGATATCTTTTTGGCATGGACAGATTGGACCCAAGGGTCTATTTCTGTGCTGTACATCTCTATGACGCTATGACTGTAAATAGGAGGACAGAGCAGATGAATGCTTGGCTGAGGAGGTGATGCAGGGCAGAAGGATTCACATTTTTAGATCATTGGAATCTCTTCTAGGATAGAAGTGACATGTATAAGAAGGACGGATTGCACCTGAGTTAGGAGGGGACTAATGTACTTGCAGGGAGATTTCGTAGAGCTTCTCGGGAGTGGATGAGAGAGTTGGAGGGGGGAGACCCAGGGAGATATTGAGGAAAGACATCAGTCTGAGACTAGTACAGTTGGAGAAAAGAGTAAGTCAAAAGTCAGGACAGGCAGGAACAAAGCAGAAAACAAGGTAGGACTGAGATTAACATGCATGTACTTCAATGTGAGAGGCCTAACGCATAAGGCAGGTGAACTCAGGGCATGCATGGGAAAATATGCATGGGATATCGTAGCAATTACAGAGACTTGGCTCAGGGATAGACAGGACTGGCAGCTTGATGTTCCAGAGTATAGATGCTATAGGAAGGATAGAAGGGCAGAGGGTGCAAGAGAGAAGAAGGAGTGGTGTTTTTGATTAGGGATAATATTACGGCTGTATTTAGGGAGGATACTCCTGGGAATACGTCCAGGAAAGTTATTTGGGTGGAACTGAGAAATAAGAAAAGGATGATCACCCTACAGGGATTATACTATAGGCACGCCACCAACCCAATAACCAGTGGGAAATTGAGAAACAAATGCGTAAGGAGATCTTAGTTATTTGTAAGAATAATAGGAACAAAACCAAAGTTGCTGGAAAATCCCAGTAGGTCTGGCAGCATCTGTGAAGAAAAAATCAGAGTTAACGTTTCGGGTCCGGTCGCCCTTCCTCAGAAAGAACTGCCATAGCGTTAAGGATGGTGAGGAATTTGTTAAGTGTGTACAAGAAAATGTTCTGATGCAATATGTGGATTTACTTACTAGGGAAGGTATGAAACTTGAAATAAGGCAGGGCAGGTAACCGAGGTGTCAATAGGGGAGTACTTTGAGGCCAGTGAACATAATCCTATTAGTTTTAAAATAGTGATAGAAAAGGATAGACCAGATCTAAAAGTTGAAGTTTTAAATTGGAGGAAGGCCAATTTTGATGGTATTGGGCAAGAACTTTCAAAAGTTGATGGGGACGGATGCTCTCAGGTAGAAGGGATAGCTTGAAGATGGGAAGCCGTCAAAAATGAGATAACGATTGTTCAGAGACAGTATGTTCCTGTTAGGGTGAAGGGAAAGACTGGTAGGTGTGGAGAATCCTGGATGACTAGAGAAAATGAGGTTTTGGTTAAGAATAAAGAAGGAAGCATATGTCAGTATAGACAGCAGAGATCGAGTGAATCCCTAGAAGAGTATAAAGGGAGTAGGAGTATACTTAAGAGGGAAATCAGGAGGGCAGAAAGGGGACATGATATAGCTTTGGCAAATAGGGTTGAGGAGAATTCAAGAGGATTCTACAAATACATTAAAGCCAAAACGGTAACTAAGGAGAGAATGGGGCCCCTTAAGGATCAGCACGACCACCTATGTATGGAACTACAGGACATGGGGGAGATATTAAACATGTATTTTGCATCAGTGTTTACTGTGGAGAAGGATATGGAAGATATTACAGAGGAGGAGGTGCTGAACATCTTAAAATGCATAAAGGTGGATAAATCCCTGGGACCTGATCAGGTGTACCCTAGAACTCTGTGGGAAGCTAGGGAAATGATTGCCGGGCCCCTTGCTGAGATGTTTGTATCATCGATAGCCACAGGTGAGGTGCCGGAAGACTGGAGGCTGGCTAATGTGGTGTCATTATTTAAGAAAGGTGTAAGGAAAGGCCAGGGAACTATAGACTGGTGAACCTGACATCGGTGGTGAGGAAGCTGTTGGAGGCCTGAGGGACAGGATTTATATGTATTTGGAAAGGCAAGAATTGATTAGGGATAGTCAACGTGGCTTTGTCTGTGGGAAATTGTGTCTCACTAACTTGATTGAGCTTTTTGAAGAAGTGGCGAAGAGGATTGATGAAGGCAGAATGGTGGATGTGATCTGTATGGACTTCAGGAAGGCATTCGACAAGGTTCCTCATGGTAGACTGGTTAGCAAGATTGGATCACACAGAAAAGAGGGAGAACTAGCTATTTGGGTGCAGAACTGGCTCAAAGCTGGAAAGCAGAGGGTGGTGATGGAGGGTTGCTTTTCAGACTAGAGGCCTGTGACCAGCATTGCGCCATAAGGATCGGTGCCGGGTCTACTGCTTTTTGTCATTTAGAAAATAATTTGGATGTGAACATAGGAGGTATGGTTAGTAAATTTGCAGATGACACCAAAATTGGAGGCATAGTAGACAGCGAAGAAGGTTACCTCAGAGTACAACGGGATCTTGATCAGATGGGCCAGTGGGCCGAGGAGTGGTAGTTGGTTTTTAATTTAGATAAATGTGAGGTGTTGCATTTTAGAAAGGCAAATCAGGGCAGGACTTATACACTTAATGGTAAGGTCGTGGGGAGTGTTGCTGAACAAAGAGACCTTGGAGCGCAGGCTCATAATTCCTTGAAAGTGGATTCGCAGGTAGATGGGATAGTGAAGGCGTGTTTGGTATCCTTGCCTTTATGGGTCAGTGCATTGACTATAGGAGTTGGAGGTCATGTTGCAGCTGTACAGGACATTGGTGAGGCCACTATTGGAATACTATGTTCAATTCTGGTCTCCCTGCTATAGGAAGAATGTTGCGAAACTGGAAAGTGTTCAGCAAAGATTTACAAGGATGTTGCCGGAGTTGAGGGTTTCAGCTATAGGGAGAGGCTGAATAGAGTGGAGCTATTTTCCATGGAATGTCGGAAGCTGAGGGGTGACCTTTTGTGGTTCAAAAAGTCATGAGGGGCATGGATAGAGGCGATGGCCTAGTGGTATTATCACTGGACTGTTAATCCAGAGAACTAGGTAATGTTCTTGGACCCGGGTTCAAACCCCTCCATGGCAGATGGTGAAATTTGAATTCAATTAAAATGTCTGGAATTAAGAATCTAATGATGACCATGAATCCATTGCCGATTGTTGTAAAAATCCATCTGGTTCACTAATGTCCTTTAGGGAAGGAAACTGCCATCCTTACCTTGTCTGGCCTACATGTGACTCCAGACCCAGAACAATATGATTGACTCTGAACTGCCCTCTGGGCAATTAAAGATGGACAATAAATGCTGCCAAACTAACTACACCCTCATTCCGTTAGAGAATCAAAAAAAAAATACAAGGTCATTTCCCAGGGGTGGGGGAGTCCAAAACTAGAGGGCATAGGTTTAAGATGAAAGAGAAAAGATTTAAAAGGTATCTAAGAGGCAACCTTTTCACATGGTGCATGTATGGAATGAGCTGCCGGTGGAAGTGGTGTAGGCTAGTATAATTACAATGGCATCTGGATGGGTATATGAATAGGAAAGGTTTGGAGGGATGTGGACCAAATGCTGGCAAATGTGACTTGATCATTTTTGGATATCTGGTTGGCGTGGACAAGTCTGTTTCTGAGCTACATATCTCTATGACTGTAACTCCAGAAAAGCATATGACTATAGAAGAGCCTCTAGTCTGAACAGATGAAATGTTTATAATGCTGATTTTACAACAGGCCAGAAAACCATTTGTTTTGACTTCATGAGATAACAAGGTGTAGAGCTGGATGAACACAGCAGGCCAAGCAGCACCAGAGGAGCAGGAAGGCTGACGTTTCAGGCCTAGAGACTTCATGTTAGCTTTGTTTCAGAAGGGTGACACATTTCTCCTGACAGGGAAATCAAGCTTTTAGTTGAGGGGAATCAGCCACCACAGCAAAAGTAGATCATGAGATGTAAATCACAATGAACAGAATTAGGCCATTCTGCTCATTGAGTCTTCTCTACCATTCAATCATGGCTGATATGTTTCTCAATCCCATTCTCCTCCCTTCTCCTCATGATCCCTGATCCCCTCACTAATTAAGAATCTGTCTATCTCTGTTTTAAACACACTCAGTGACTTGACCTCCACAGCCTCGTGTGGCAATGTGTTCCACAGATTCACCACCCTCTGGCTGAAGAAATTCCTCCTCATCTCAGTCCTTTCACTCTGAGGCTGTGCACTCAGGTTCCGTTCTCTCGTACTAGTAAAGACATCTTCACATCGCTCAATCTAGGAATTCAGTATTCAGTCAGTTTCAATTAGATTCCTCACCTTATCCTTCTAAACCCCATCGAGTACAGACCCACGAGGAATGGACCGGATTCATCGCTCAACAGCTCCCGCAACCTCTCTCCACCACCTCAGCTACAGAAAGATGACCAAAATAACTTGATTCAAAAGTTAAATGAAGAAAAATAAAATAAAGAATGATGTGTTTGGTCATGCGAGAGGGAACGGATGGGCTGGGAGCCCAAACACCACTTACCCTGCCACCTCTGCCATTTTGAATTTCCATGGTACATTTTCTCTAGTGATAGATAATGTGTTTATTTCTCTCTCCTCACTGGATTAATTCCAGGAATCCCTTGTGAAGAGAGATTGAACAGTTCAGTCCTAACATTATGGTGTTTAGAGAAATGAGAGGAGATCTGATTGAGGAATGTAAGATGCTAAAGGGGATTGACAAAATAGACATGGAGGGGATGTTTCTTCATGGAGCAATCTAGAATAAAGTGTAACGGATTTAAAATAGAATACCCCAGAGTGGGATGGAAGCCAGAATAAATGTAATTAGGGGAGGCGATGGCCCAGTGGTATTATTGCTGGACTGTTAATCCAGAGACCCGGATAATGTTCTGGGAATCCAGGTTTGAATCCTGCCAGGGCTGATGGTGGAATTTGAATTCAATAAAAATCTAATGATGACCATGAATCCATTGTCGATTGTTGGAAAAACCCACCTGGTTCACTAATGTCCTTTAGGGAAGGAAACTGTCATCCTTACCTGGTCTGGTCTACATGTGATTCCAGACCCACAGCAATGTGGTTGACTCTAAACTGTCCTCTGGGCAATTAGGGATGGGTAATAAATGCTGCCTGGTCAGTGATGCCCTCACTCAATGAATGAATCAAAAAAAAGACCAATTTTTAATTAGTAATAAATTGAAGGATTATGGAAAGTTAAAGAATATTAGAAGAATGAGAAGTGGTGTTGTTGAAACATACAAGATTCTTACGGACTTGACAGGGTACATGTGGAAACGTGGTTACCCCTTGTCTATGACCAGAGGTCATAATCTCAGGATGAGATGTTTTACATTTAATATAGAACAGTACAACACAGGAACAGGCCCTTCAGCCCACCATTTCTGTGCTGATCATGATGCCATTCAATATAATCCCCATCTGCCCACACACAATCTGTAGCTCTCCACTTCTTGCCTGTTCATGTGTCTGTCTAAATGTCTGTGAAACATTGCTGTCATATCTGCTTCTACCAAGCCCCTGGCAGCATGTTTCAGGTACCTACCACCCTCTCTGTAAAAAGAAACTTGTGTCACGCATCTTCTTCAAACTTATCCCCTCTCACTTTAAACCCCTATGATCCCTCGAATATCACATTTCCAACCTAGAAAAACGACTCTGTCTATTCATCCTGTCCCATGTCTCTGATAATTTTACAAATTTCTATCAGGTCGGCCCTCGGTCTTTGCTGTAGTGAAAGGCATCCAAGTTTGTCTTCTCCTGTTGCTAGTATACTCCAATCCAGGCTGCATTCTGCTGAACATCTTTTGCATCCTTTCCAAAGCCCTTCCTTCCTATAGTGTGGGGACCAGGGCTGCACGCTTCAGATGGAGATGAGGAAGAATTTCTTCCCTTGAGGATTGTGAAATTTTTTACTACAAAGGGTTGTTGAGGCTGAGTTATTAACTCTATTCAGGGCTGAGAGATTTTGTAATCAGGATCATTATCAATGTTAAGGGGAAAAGGCAGGGAAGTGAAGATGAGGATTCAGATTGAAATTCTCATGCAATGCTCTCATTGAAAGGTGGAGCAGATTTGATGGGCTGAATGGCCTAATTTTCCAATGTCTTATGGTTTTCCAGTCTAATCAATGTTATTTGTACCGTAATAGACAAGAATGACTGGTTCCTTCCCAGCTCTGAGGAGATGTCCTTAATCCTGGCACCAGGCAGTCAATACAGCCTTTAGGACTTGCATGCCCAGCTGCAGAGGATTGTAGCTATTTCCTAATTGTACTGCCCACTACGACCAAAACTTTCCTCTTCCCCTCTTGAGTGGCTTGTACCACTATTGTTTCTATTTAATCTTGTGGAATCATACAGTACAGAAGAGGCCTTCAGCCCATCGAGTCTACACTCAAAAGTATTCTAAATATATACTTGGCCCATAGCCTTGAATGTTATGAAATTTTAAGCACTCGGCCAAATACTTTTAAAGATTGAGGTTTCCACTTCAACTACCCTCCCAGGCACTGTATTTCAGATTCCCACTAACCTCTGGTTGAGAGCATTTTTCTTCAAGTTTGCTCTAAACCTCCTGCCTTTCACCTTAAAATTATTGCTGCCTTGTTACTGGCCCAACAACTAAGGAGCACAGCTGTTTCCTATCCACTCTGTTCAAGCCAGTCATAAACTTATGTACCTCAATCAATTCCCCTCTCAGACTTCTCTGTTGTAAAGAAAACAACCTGAACTTATCCAGCCTCTTTTTGTTGCAAAACTGCTCCACCCAGGCAACATCCTGGTGAATCTCCTCACAATGCAATCAGATGCTCCCGATAGTGTGGTGATCAGAACTGCGCACAGTACTCCAGCTATGGCCTAACCAAAGTTGTACAGCTCCCTACGTTTGTAATTGATTTGATTTACTATTGTCATGTGTACTGAGATACAGCGAAAAGTATTGTTTTACATGCTTACGTAAGTACATCAGGGTAACAGAACAGAATGCAGAATATAGTGTTACAGCCACAGAGAAGGTGCAGAGAAAGATCAACTCTGGTATATGAGAGGTCCATTGTGATAACAGCAGGAAGAAGCTGTTCTTCAGTCTGTTGGTATGTGTTTTCAAACTTTTTGTATTTTCTACCCAATGGAAAGGGTGGAAGAGAGGATAACTGGGGTGAGAAAGGTGTTAGATTATGTTGGCTGCTGTGCCTAACTGATAAAGGCATGTGGCTTGTATGCTTCCTTAACTACCCAATTAACCTGCCTTCCACCTTCAGAGATCTGTGGACAGGCACCCCAAGCTCCTTCTGTTCCTTTGAGCTTCTTGGAGTCCCACTATTCATTCAGGACTTCCGTGTGATGTTACTACAATCAGAGTACATTACCTTTCACTTTTAAGTGTTAACTTCCATCTGCCACTGATCTGCTCGTCTGACAAGTCCATCTGTTCTCTTGTATCCTAAGACCTACCTCCTCACTATCAACCATCCAGCTAAGCTTTAGGTCATTGCAAATTTACTTATCGTTCTCCCCTTCACACTTTCCCAATATTGTTTATAGATGATAAACAATAAGGGACCCAGCACTGACCTCTGTGGTATGCCACTGGACACTGGCCTCCACACACACAACCTTCTACCAACACTCTATCTCATCTTACTAAGCCAATTTTGGATCCAACTTACCAAGTTACTCTGGATCCCATGTGTTGTTACCTCCTTTATCTGTCTCCCAAGTGGAACCTTGTCCAAAGCTTTGCTGAAATCCATATAAATGACATCAACTGCACTGCCCTCATCTGCAGACCAGGTAAACTTGGAAGAATTCAATCAAATTTGCTAGGCATGACCTCCCTCTGACAAATCCTTACTATCTCTGATTAAATTTTGTCTCTCCAAGTGGAAATGAATTCTGTCCTTCAGAATTTTCTCCAATAGTTTCCCTACTGCTGATGGGAGACTCACTGGTATGTAATTTTCCGGTTTTTCTTCACCATCCTTCGTGAAAAGTGGAACTGCATTAGCTGTTCCCCCGTCCTCTGTCATCTCCCTGTGGCCAGACAGAATTGTAGGGAGTGTAGACAGGTTTCACCAGGATGTTGCCTGGGTTGAAGTGTTTTATCAATGAAGAGAGATTGGATAAGCTCGGGTAGTTTTTTTTTCAAACAGTATGTTTGCCCGCTTTTCTTCCTGAGCTTTACTGGTAAAGCATTATTGGAAGACCGTTCAAAGATATCATCCCTTCTCATTGCAGTGACTGACTGAATTAATAATCCAACACCACCTCCTTTTCTACTCCCTCTCCTGTGCTGCATGAAATCCCTGGAATGTTGAGTTCCTGATCCTCCCTCAAACGTGTCTCTGTGATGGCAACACATATTTAATGTGTCAAACCATGGTCTTAACTGGTTACTTGTAGTACTCCTAACATTAAAATAGAAGCCATCCAGCTTCACCTTATTCCTTTGAAACTCAACATGACCGAACTCCTTCTGCCTCCGTTCCTTTAGAAGATTATGAACTAATGCTGTCTCCCACCCACTTGCCAAACTAGTTTCCTTTATTCTTTATTCATAGAACATAGAACATTACAGCGCAGTACAGGCCCTTCGGCCCTCGATGTTGCGCCGACCTGTGAAACCAATCTGAAGCCCATCTAACCTACACTATTCCATTATCATCCATATGTTTATCCAGCGACCATTTAAATGCCCTTAAAGTTGGCGAGTCTACAACTGCTGCAGGCAAGGCATTCCATGCCCTGACTACTCTCTGAGTAAAGAATCTACCTCTGACATCTGTCCTATATCTATCACCCCTCAATTTAAAGCTATGTCCCCTCGTGCTAGCCATCACCATCCAAGGAAAAAGGCTCTCACTGTCCACCCTATCTAGTCCTCTGATCATCTTGTATGTCTCTATTAAGTCACCTCTTAACCTTCTTCTCTCTCACGAAAACAGCCTCAAGTCCCTCAGCCTTTCCTCATAAGACCTTCCCTCCATACCAGGCAACATCCTGGTAAATCTCCTCTGCACCCTTTCCAATGCTTCCACATCCTTCCTATAATGCGGCGACCAGAACTGTATGCAATACTCCAAGTGTGGCCGCAGCAGAGTTTTGTACAGCTGCAACATGACCTCACGGCTCTGAAATTCAATCCCTCTACCAATAAAACCTAACACACCGTACGCCTTCTTAACAACCCTATCAACCTGGGTGGCAACTTTCAGGGATCTATGCACATGCACACCAAGATCTCTCTGCTCGTCCACACTACCAAGAATCTTACCATTAGCCCATTACTCTGTATTCCTGTTACTCCTTCCAAAGTGAATCACCTCACACTTTTCCGCATTAAACTCCATTTGCCAGCTCTGCAGCTTATCTATGTCCCTCTGTAACCTGCAACATCCTTCTGCACTATCCATAACTCCACCGACTTTAGTGTCATCCGCAAATTTACTTACCCATCCTTCTATGCCCTCATCCAGGTCATTTATAAAAATGACAAACAGCAGTGGCCCCAAAACAGATCCTTGCAGTACACCACTAGTAACTGAACTCCAGGAAGAACATTTCCCTTCAACCACCACCCTCTGTCTTCTTACAGCTAGCCAATTTCTGATCCAAACCGCTAAATCACTCTCAATCCCATGCCTCCGAATTTTCTGCAATAGCCTACCGTGGGGAACCTTATCAAATGCTTTACTGAAATCCATATACACCACATCAACCACTTTACCTTCATCCACCTGTTTAGTCACCTTCTCAAACAACTCAATAAGGTTTGTGAGGCACGACCTACCCTTCACAAAACCGTGTTGACTATCCCTAATCAAATTATTCCTTTCTAGATGATTAAAAATCCTCTCTCTTATAATCCTTTACAACACTTTACCCAAAACCGAAGTAAGGCTCACTGGTCTATAATTACCAGGGTTGTCTCTACTCCCCTTCTTGAACAAAGGGACAACATTTGCTATCCTCCAGTCTTCTGGCACTATTCCTGTAGACAATGATGACAAAAAGATCAAAGCCAAAGGCTCTGCAATCTCCTCCCTAGCTTCCCAGAGAATCCTAGGATAGATCCCATCCGGCCCAGGGGACTTATCTATTCTCAGACTTTCCAGGATTGCTAACACCTCCTCCTTATGAACCTCAATCCCGTCTAGTCTAATAGCCTGTATCTCCGTATTCTCTTCGACAACATTGTCTTTTTCATGTGTGAATACTGATGAAAAATACTCATTTAGCGCCTCTCCTGTCTCTTCAGACTCCACACACAACTTCCCACTACTGTCCTTGACTGGCCCTAATCTTACTCTAGTCATTCTTTTATTCCTGACATACCTATAGAAAGCTTTAGGATTTTCCTTGATCCTACCTGCCAAAGACTTCTCATGTCCCCTCCTGGCTCTTCTTAGCTCTCTCTTTAGGTCCTTCCTGTCTAACTTGTAACTCTCAAGCGCCCTACCTGAGCCTTCACGCCTCATCTTTACATAAGCTTCCTTCTTCCTCTTGACAAGAGATTCAACTTCTTTAGTAAACCACGGTTCCCTCGCTCAACTATTTCCTCCCTTCCTGACAGGTACATACTTATCAAGGACACGCAGTAGCTGTTCCTTGAACAAGCTCCACATTCTAATTGTGCCCAGCCCCTGCAGTTTCCTTCCCCATCCTATCAATCCTAAGTCTTGCCTAATCGCCTCATAATTGCCTTTCCCCCAGCTATAACTCTTGCCCTGCGGTATATACCTATCCTTTTCCATCGCTGAAGTAAATGTGACCAAATTGTGGTCACTATCACCAAAGTGCTCACCTACCTCCAAATCTAACACCTGACCTGGTTCATTACCCAGTACCAAATCCAATGTGGAATCGCCTCTTGTTGGCCTATCCACATACTGTGTCAGGAAACCCTCCTGCACACACTGGACAAAAACTGACCCATCTAAAGTACTTGAACTATAGCGTTTCCAGTCAATATTTGGAAAGTTGAAGTCCCCCATAACAACTACCCTGTTCCTTTTGCTCCTATCCAGAATCATCTTTGCTATCCTTTCCTCTACATCTCTGGAACTATTCGGAGGCCTATAGAAAACTCCCAACAGGGTGACCTCCTTTCCTGTTTCTAACCTCAGCCCATACTACCTCAGTAGAAGAGTCCTCATCAAACGTCCTTTCTACCACCGTAATACTGTCCTTGACTAACAATGCCACACCTCCCCCTCTTTTACCACCTTCCCTGATCTTACTGAAACATCTAAACCCCAGAACCTGCAACAACCATTCCTGTTCCTGCTCTATCCATGTCTCCGAAATGGCCACAACATCAAAGTCCCAGGTACCAACCCATGCTGCAAGGTCACCCACCTTATTCCGGATGCTCCTGGCGTTGAAGTAGACACACTTCAAACCACCTTCCTGCCTGCTGGTACACTCCTGTGACCTTGAAACCTTATTCATGACCTCACTACTCTCAACTTCCTGTATGCTGGAGCTACAAGTCAGGATCCCATCCCCCAGCTGAACTAGTTTAAACCCTCCCGAAGAGCATTCGCAAATTTCCCCCCAAGGATATTGGTACCCCTCTGGTTCAGGTGCAGACCATCCCATTTGTAGAGGTCCCACCTACCCCAGAATGAGCTCCAATTATCCAGGTATCTGAATCCCTCCCTCCTGCACCATCCCTGTAGCCACGTGTTCAACTGCTGTCTCTCCCTATTCCTCGCCTCGCTAGCACGTGGCACGGGTAACAAACCAGAGATAATAACTCTTGTTTGTTCTAGCTGTACCCACCCTAGCTCCTTGAATTTCTGCCTTACATCCCCGTCCCTTTTCCTACCTATATCGTTGGTGCCTATGTGGACCACGACTTGGGGCTGCTCCCCCTTCCCCTTAAGGATCCCGAAAACACGATCCAAGACATCATGGACCCTGGCACCTGGGAGGCAACACACCAACCGCGAGTCTCTCTCGTTCCCGCAGAATCTCCTATCAGTCCCCCTAACTATGGAGTCCCCAGTGACTAATGCTCTCCTCCTCTTCCCCCTTCCCTTCTGAGCAACAGGGATAGACTCTGCGCCAGAGACCTGTACCCCATGGCTTACCTCTGGTAAGTTGTCCACCTCAACAGAATCCAAAATGGTATACCTGTTATTGAGGGGAACGGCCGCAGGGGATCCCCGCACTGTCTGCCTGTTCCCTTTCCGTCCCCTGACTGTAACCCATCTACTTTTTTCCTGTACCTGAGGTGTGACTACCTCTCTGTAACTCCTCTCAATCACCCCCTGAGCCTCCCGAATGATCCGAAGTTCATCCAGCTCCAGCACCAGTTCCCTAACGCGGTTTCCAAGGAGCTGGAGTTGGGTGCACTTCCCGCAGATGAAGTCAGCAGGGACACTAGTGGTGACCCTTACCTCCCACATCCTACAGGAGGAGCACGCAACTGCCCTTGCATTCATTGCCATTGTTCTGAATTCTAAAAAACAGACTATTGGAAAAGAAAACACTAGTAACTTACCAAATCTGCGCTCAGAACCTTTTTTGGTTAGAGGAGGAGGATGGCTGGGAGACACTACTTTAGTAGTGTTTCGGGTAAAGCAACCGCCCAAATATATTACCTGACTTACTCAATCGTCCCGTGTCTGCTCCTGCTCGACACACACTCTGCCTATTCACGAGGTAAGTTTTTAAAGGAGAAGCTTACCTTCCCAAGCTGCCCTCGCGCCTCCTTCTGGACTCCTGCCGCTGAAATGACTGAAAGGCTGCAGTCACGCGAGGTGAGACCTTTATACTCCTGAAGCTTACCTTCCCAGGTTGCCCTTGTGCCTCCTTCTGGACTCCTGCTGCTGAAACAACTGAAATTCATTCAGGGGATGAGGGTGTTGCTGGCTAGGCTGGCATTTACTGCTCATCCCTAATTGCCCAGAGGTTAATTATGAGTCAACCACATTGGTGTGGGTCTGGAGTCATGTGTAGGCCAGACCAGGTAAGGATGGCAGTTTCCTTCCCTAAGGGACATTAGTGAACCAGGTGGGTTTTTCCCCAACAATTGGCAATGGATTCATGGTCATCATTAGACTGTTAATTCCAGATATTTATTGAATTTAGATTCTATCTCTGCTGTGGCGGGATTCAAACCCGAGTACCCAGAATGTTATCTGGGTTTCTGGATTAACAGTCCAGTGATAATACCACTAGGCCATCTCCTCCCCCAATTTGAACTCCTCTCAATAGTGATAGCAGATCCACAGTATTATGAGTTATATTTAACTAATAGTTTAGTTATGACATTCTTATGTAATAAATTCTGCCACCTGCTTTTCACTCTGGTGGAAATGAAGTTTTGGAACCCATGGACAATTTGGTCCAAAGGGCCTGTTTCCATGCAGTATGACTCCATGACTGTTTTTGCAATTGATTTTCTCTCTAGCCAGACTGATTCTGTATTTGTTGGTTAGAATTGCCTATTGATGTGTGAAGATACTTTGTAATTTGTTCATCAAAATATGTTGAGCTGTATTTTCTTACAAAAATTTGCTCAGAATTGGACATGAAATTTGCCATACTGTCAGTTTGGTTGTTATTCCTCCCCATAATTTATAAATGTCTTGCCTCATCTTTATGTTTTACCACTTACTTGCTGGAGAATTGTGAAAGGATTTTAAAAACTTATTTGTTATTCCTAAATGTTTAAAACCAATGTGTGCAAGACAGGTGGCTTCATTAGATCTTTTCTCAACACCTATAGGTGTCCTCAAGGATTATCTGAGGGAACTGCCATCTCCTTTAATAACAAAGCAACTGTATGAAGCAGTTCTCGATGCCATGGTTAAGCAGCCCCTCAAGATTACGTCTTCTGGATGTGAGAATGATCACAGTGACTCAGAATACACAGTTGGTCTCTTAGACTGCCTGCCTGAGGTGGAGAAGGTATGAATGAACAGCCTGTGTCTGAACAAACCTCTATTACTAATATAACATTTCTTTCTGATGTATAATACTTTTTAAAATTGATTATAATTTGAGGAAAAAGGGTAAATGGTGAGTTTTGTGAGACTAGTTACCTGTTCCATCTAGTCTAACGTTGCCCACAACATTCAGACATTTTTTTCCATAATTTTTGTTCTTTGTTTGAACTGTAATTAAGTAATATATTCCTCATTGAGCCTCAAAACATTACTCCAAATGTGAATTAGCTGATTCATAATTTCATTATTTGTGGAAAACTGGTGTTGTGCGGCAAGTTTGAGATTTTGATATTATTTAATAAATTGGAATGCAATATGATTCTGCTCTATATTGTTAAATTGTAATTTCTTGCTGTTGCAATCATTACTAAAATATGTAGTTTGTACACTTAAAACCATGAAATAATTTTAGTAGAATAGATTTTTTTGTGAGGGTCCAATAAAGCTTCTGATTAAATTTAGTGATCTGTGCTCCCAGTGTTCGCCTCGTGGGAAGAAGCATTATGTGATTGTCGGTACGTTGTTTCTCTGCTCCCTTTCATTGTGGCTTAGTACTGAAGTTTTAATTCCCCCTTTTAGTGGTTTTATTGCCACTGAATACCGAATATTGAGGTGATAATAATTAGCCTATACAGATGTAGTATTTGGTGTGAGTTTCCTTTCAGCAGGGTGTTTTATCTGATGTGGTAGTGGTCATATTATCTCCCATTAAGTAAGAAACTAGACTGAATATTATAGTATTGAAGAACCCAACATTCATTTATCACAGAAGTGAAGAAGAATCACAACAGACCCAAAACATAAACTGTTTCCCACAGATGCTGCAAGACCTGAGTTTCTCCAGCATTTTCTCTGTTTGTTTCAGATTTCTAGAATCCACAGTATTCTGCTTTTATTGTTGTTACCAGCAATCACTCGTGGTTGTCTACCTCGGACATTCAATGTCACTGGTTATGAGTTTTGTGGGTCCTTATGTGGCTGATGAAACCAATCCTGGAACTGCATCTCCAACCATACAGTTGTCAAGTGTTTCTGATATGTGGCATTGATCCTTGGCCTTGACATTGTTGACATTCCTTTCTTGAGTTCCCTTTCTGTACTTCCTCTTGCTGATGGGTTTTCTCAAAGCATTGTGTCTCTTCATACAGGAACTTCCTACAAGTTGGCTTCTACTGAATGAGAGTTTCCCATGCACTGACGTCTGTATTGCATTTCTTGAGGGGAGCATTCAGAGAGTCTTTAATACACTTCTTTTGTCCTCCTGCAGTCAAATACCTTCCTTGAGCTGGGTGAATATGATTCACTTTGGCAATTGGAACTCGGCATCTTAAACATGTGGCTGGCCCAGTGGAGTTGGTTTCAGATGATCATGGCCTCAATGCTGATGCTGTTTAGCTTCTTCAAGGATGCTGACGTTACTATGCCTGTGCTACCAGCTGATGTAGATAATCTGTCTGAAACAGAGTTGATAGTCCTCTGAAAGGCCCTGATGTGGCTTCTATAAGTAATCCACCTTTTGGAGCAGTATAGAAGAGTGGGAAGGATGACTGCCTCATAGACAGGATCTTGATGTAAGCAAGGATGTCGCAGTTGGCAGACTCTCCTCATTTGGGTGTCCAAAGGTGGTGCTCACAGATTGTATGCAATGTTGACTTTCCACATTAATGTCAGTCCTGGATGAGAGGGAGCAATGCTGGTAGGGGAAGGTTCTACATTCGGGAGCATTTCTCCATTAATCTTAATGAAGTGATGGACCAGAACTTATCCTGGAAAGTTTAGGAAAGGATGTGAGACTCCTTGAGGTTAAAGCAGAGACCACTTCTTCAGTATGCTTCCTCACAGGCGTTAAGCAAGGTTTGAACTTCTCTTCTGAGATCCAACACTCTTGGCTTCCAACCGTTATGAGTAAGGATGGGACCCCTCACAGAGACAGAAAACATCAGCTTTTGATGCAATGCAGTCATTAACAACGACGTGTCTGAGGACATACCCCAACTCCCCATCAGTGATGATCTTGGACTGCCACCTAGTTTGGCAGAAGTTGAAACAACCACTTGGTACATGAAGAATGGAAAAGCCACAGGAATCTGCTTTTATACATCTATACATCTAACTATTATTTATAAACATTGTATTCATTGGGCACATAAGTGTTTGAGCTAGCATTAAATTGTTATGCTATAACACAGGAGTTTGATCCTAGCACAGTCATCTGAAGTAAGATGGAATATGAGGTCTTTACACTCTTGGGTGATATGCTATGATAACAGTGCATGTTTCTTGAAAATACACCTTGACACAAAACATTCCTCTTCTCAAAAGATACTAAGTTATTCCAGATGGACTACACCCCAGAGTTCTTAAGGAGATAGCTGAAGAGATAGTAGAGGCGTTAGTGGTGATGTTTCAGGAATCGCTAGAGTCAGGGAGGGTCCCAGAGCACTGGAAAATCTCGAACGTGACACCCCTGTTTAAAAAGCGATTAAAGCAAAAGATTGAAAATTACAGGCTGATTAGCCTAACCTCAGTTGTGGGTAAGATTTTGGAGTCCATTGTGAAGGATAGGCCAAAGTCAGCATGGCTTCATCAAAGGGAGGTCATGCCTAACAAATCTATTAGAATTCTTTGAGGAAGTAACGAGCAGGTTAGACCAAGGAGAGCCAATGGATGTTATCGACCTGGACTTCAAGAAGGCCTTTAACAAGGTACCGCACAGGAGGCTGCTGTGTAAGATAAGGGCCCATGGTATTAGAGGCAGGGTGCTAACATGGATAGAAGATTGGCTCTCTGGCAGAAAGCAGAGAGTGGGGATAAAAGGGTCTTTCTCAGGATGGCAGCCAGTGACAAGTGGTGTTCCGCGAGGGTCTGTGTTGGGACCACAACTTTTCACTTTGTACATTAATGATCTAGATAAAGGAACTGAAGGCATTTTGGCTAAGTTTGCAGATGATACAAAGATAGGTGGAGGGATAGGTAGTATTGTGGATGCGGGGACGCTGCAGAAAGATTTGGACACGTTAGAAGAATGGACAAAAGAAGTGGCAGATGGAGTACAATGTGGGAAAGTATGAGGTCATGTACTTTGGTAGGAAGGATAGAAGCATGGACTATTTTCTAAATGGGGAGAAAATTCAGTAGTCTGAAGTGCAAAGAGATTTGGGAGTTCTAGTCCAGGATTCTGTCAAGGTAAACTTACAGTTAGGAAGGCAAATGCAACTTTGGCATTTATTTTGAGAGGACTTGAATATAGAAGCAGGGATGTACTTCCGAGGCTCTATAAGGCTCTGCTTAGGCCACATTTGGAGTATTGTGTGTGGTTTTGAGCCCCATCTCTCAACAAAGATGTACTGGCCCTGGAATGGGTTCAGAGGAGGTTCACGAGAGTGGTTCCAGGAATGAAAAGTTTAACGTATGAGGAACGTTTGAGGACTTTGGGTCTATACTCGATGAAGTTTAGAAGGATGAGGGGGGGTTCTGATTGAAGTCTACAGCATACTGAGTGGCCTGGACAAAGTGGATATTGGGAAGATGCTTCCATTGGTAGGAGAGTCTAGGACCCGAGGGCGCAGCCTTAGAGTAAAGGGAAGACCTTTTAGAATGGAGATAAGGAGAAACTTCTTCAGCCAGAGAGTGGTGAATCTATGGAATTCACTGCCACAGAAGGCATCCTGGGTATATTTAAGACAGAGATAGATAGGTTCTTGTTTTTTTTTTAGTTATTCATTTACGGGATAAGGACGTCAATGGCTAGCAGCATTTATTGCTCATCTCAAATTGTCCAGAGGGCAGTTAAGAGTCAACCACATTATTGTGGGTCTAGAGTCACAAGTAGGCCAGACCAGGTAAGGATAGCAGTTTCCTTCCCTAAAAGACATTAGTGAACCAGGTGGGTTTTTCCAACAATCGACAATGAATTCAAGGTCGTCTTAATTCCAGATATTTATTGAATTCAAATTCCACCATCTGCTGTGGGGGGATTCAAACCCAGGCCCCCAGAACAATATAAGGGTCTCTGGATTAACAGTTCAGCGATAATACCACTAGGCCATTGCCTCCCCGACTGTTAAGGGGATCGAGGGTTACAGGGAGAATGTGGGAGAAAGGTTTCTCAACCCCAATCAGCCATGATTGGATGGCAGAGCAGACTCAATGGGCTGAATAGCTTCATTTGTTCTCCTATGTCTTGTGGTCTTACGTGTATACACGGTTATACATAGATATATGTTGTCGATATGTGAACAGGTGAAAGTGTTTACAAACAAATTTCAGACATTGGTGTCATACTTTTGAGGTGTGGCACCTCGACCCGTACTTGAATTGTATACCTATCTGGAGAGATATATGTTGTACTCTTGTTGCACTTGTTTGACACGTTGGTTGTCATAGTGATGACTGCTTGCTCTCAACATCACTGCACAATCATAATCATTAGTGTGTTATTCCCACCCTGGTTGTGCATGATTAATGCATCTTACATTGGTCTAAGCTGACTTCTGCTGCTTCACAATGTACTACCATGAGCAGCAATTACTTTGCACTATATAGACGGGTTGCATATTCTCAGAACCTTTGTTTGTATCCAAGTTATTGATATTTGCAATGCGAGCAAGCAGTCTGCCCAGTACATGGTTTTGGTAGTTCTCTCCTGCTCATTAATCAAGTATCTTTTTCATTCTCTCGTGCCTTTGAAGAAGAAAGCCTTGTGTCTCAGAATGAGTTGCTGGGCAAAATTCTCACTTACTGTCCAAACATGAGATGTCTTGGAATGATAATCCCTTTTCCATTGGTGTGTGCAGATGCAGCAGTACAGTGCCAACATCTTGCTTTGTCATTCAACACTTAATGATTGTTTGTTTGATTTACATGCCATATGCCTGCTAAGCTGTTTCGGTGTGGATAGTGGGATGATGATGTGAAATGGGTCACATCCCATTTAGTACACATGTCTTGAATTGGTTTACTAGTGAATTGCGGTCCGTTGACAAGACACTTTTGATCTGTAACACCTTATAAACAAAATAGCACTTGTCATGTCAATGATGGTCATGCTTGTGCAGCTTAGTCACTAAGCAATGAGAAATTTAGAGAAGTTATCTCTGTAATCTTCTCTCTGCACTGTGAATAAGCCTGTTATGACCTTCATCTATTTCCTGGGCCAGCTGTCTTGTTTGTTCAATAACCATGTGCTGGGTATGAGCTGGACATACCTTGGCACAACGCTTTTTTGTAACAGAACTTCATTATTTTTGAAAATGACTCCTTGTGTTATACCAAGGAAATTTCTGAATGGCCAAAATTAACAAAATTTTCTCAGGTACTTCTTTAATGCTGTCAGGCCATCCCTGGGAATGCTCTTTTGCTAATTTTGTAGATGTTCATCTTTGCACTTTCCAGTTGTAACTATTCACATTGGCTCTGGCCAAAGTGTAACAGATCTAGAGAGTCATAGAGTCTTGAGAATGTCTTCAGCTTAATGGTCTAGACCATTAATGTGCATATCAAATGGAATATCTTGGTCTTTGTATAAGGTGAGTAATGTATTCGGCATGTCAGATGTAATCATCCTGGTACCTGGTAATCATTCTGGTGTATTTATCACTTCAAATTCACATTCTTGGAGATTGTTGATTGATTCGATTGTGTCACTTGTAGCCTGATTTCTTACAGTGGGTGTGATTTGAATTGTGCCTGTATCAAGATTTCTTCGTACTGTAGTCATGCCATTGTTGAACTGTTGGTAGTTTCATCTTCAAGCAGGTAGATTTCAGGAAGCCTAGATGAGGGTGCACATTGACACTGAAATGTGATTCCACCAATGTATGAATTGGTGATCTGTTATATACTGAGAGTCAGACGGTCTCTTGCAGGTTATACCATGGAGCGCCACTTGCTGAGGTACATGTTTTTCAGAATCCATAGTGATACGTAAAGGTGCCACAGTCTTATTTGCTGTCTGAGAGAGATGTGGTGGATTACCTGAGGATAATTTTAGGTGAAGGGAGAGGTTGAGAAGGAGGGCCCTTCATTCTATACCTTAACCAGTACAGAAATTGAATCTGTTGGTCTCACTCTGCATTGCAAACCACCCATCCAACCAATTGAACTAGCTGACCCCCCCCGGCGGTAATATGTTAATATTTGTTGTGTGTTATATTTTAATTTTTATTGCATTGTCCTACCTTTTCAGGACATTTTAAGTGTAATGGTTTCTGATTGCCTTATTACCATCGACAAGAGGTTAACCTATGAAGAAAGGCTGGATGTGTTTGGGTAGGTGTCACAAACTGCATCTATTACAGATTTTGTTGAATAGGTGCGCTTTGCTCTCTGTAACACCAGTGTTAGCTGCATTTAAACGTACTTGTTGGCCTACCAGTATGGCTTCGTTCTTGCATCTGCCCTCCAATGATGCATCAGTGCTATGGTCCTTTTTCTTGTCCAAAAGTTTCTTCCTAAAGGCTTTAGTTGATATAAAGATGATGCCTAACTCATGGAACCTCTATAACACTTCCTCTGCAGAAAAGTCCAACCATGCCCTTTGCAGCATCTTCCAACAAATTGCCGTTGGGAATTCTGTTTCAACATGAGTTGGAGTCTGTTGTCAGAAGTTAACTCTTCTGTTGATCTGGTTTTTCAGAACTTTCCATAACCTTTCTAGATTTTCCTGATTGTCTCTGGAAAACCAAATGTGCTAATTCTATGAAGCTGTTCTTTGCCAATGGTGAGTGAGATTTTTAGAGCTCTTTTCTTGGGATCATTTATCACTGGGTCTGTAAAATGGAACTCCACTACTGAATGCCTAATCTATAAATGAGGTTTCTGGTATCCATAATTCTGCCTGAATGTTGGGCAGTGCCACCTTAAGCTGTGTTTTCCTGACTGTGTAAAAGGACATTGGAAGCAAAACTGTACTTTTCAATACTGCTTTTGTAACATGCTTAGTGTTACAAGTGACTGTAGAAAATCTTACTCTAGATAAATACCTTCATTGTGGTTAGTGAGCTGAAATAAATGCTCTGAGAATGTTTAACAATGAAACCTTTAATTGTAACTACTCTATACAAAGATTGAACAATTTTGAAAGAAATAAGGAGCTGAATTGGGGTTATTAACTTTATCCAAGTTGTTAAATGTATTTATAAAGTGTGGTGGAAGATTGAGATAAAATGCAATTCCATTGTGCTTTCATTTGAAACCTTGGCTGATGGTTAGTTTCCAGGACCACAATCAAATGAAAGTAACATGATCAAAGCTTTAAAACTTCTTTGATGTCAAAACACGTGCGTGGTTTAATTTTAACTATGCGTGTTGCTGCATAAATTGATAAACGAATGTATGATTCGGTGCTGATTGACTGAAAGGCAAAGTGAAGAGTAACTTAATATTTAACCCTTTGATCTCATGATGCCATATGTTCTGTAAAATGATTGTGAGCCATTGCTGCTGCAAGTGCTCGCTCTAAGTTGATAATTCTTGAACAGTGTCTCATATCATCTAAGATCTACAGTATAAATCAGGAAACATCTAAAAATCAGTGCTGCCTTGCCTCAATGTCTTGCCTAAAGTCTGGAGCACAACATAGTGTATGTCACTCAAACTATGCTGCTACTATTATGTAGAGTCACCATTGTATCTTAACTATTAAAGGTTATAGTCACCATAGTCTTATCAGATCAAAAGACTGCTCTCCCATTAGAGAGAGATATGACTGCTGGTGGTTTAACTTGAAGATCACCACGCCTCAGGTGAGTGGAGAGGTTGATAAAGAGTCATTCATGGTGGCCACAGCCTGTGTGGGAATTGCTATTGGCATCACTCTGCATCACAAATCTGCTGTTCACCCAGTTGAGCTAACCGACCCTCCTTAATTATTATATTACATTTGTCTTGCCTATAAAATCATGCATTCAATTTGGCCTTTCAGTGTGCTTACCCATTTGAAATAGTATCTCTAATAACTTGCTAACCTGAGATGCCCAAACCCTTTTGCTCCTCCACGTCATCAAAGATTTCCCTATTCAAAGTGTGTGTGTATAATATATTCTTCAAGATTAAAACAATTTACTGTCACTTTTGATTCTGATTTCACAATCTTACCAACATCATTTAGTATCTTCCTTTGGTCCTCAAACTTTATTTGTTGTTATTCTTTTAGTGTAGTTGCATATTTTAGATATGCTTTCTTGCATCCCTAGATCCAAATCCTTGATCTATATCCAGGGTGGCACAATGACTCAGTGGTTAGCAGAAAAACATCTCGGGACATGATCCTATGAAACAATATTACTCATGTTCAACCAGTCTGCAAAACTGCCTTTAACTTGTGTTCTATTCCCTGACTGTAAACCCAGTTACCCTAATTATACAACTTTTTTATATTCCCAGTCTTCAGTTTCTTTGGTCCTCCACAGACCTTGTACATCACTTTCATTGCATAAGCCCCATTCACCATAATTTCCACCACCTCGGTGAATTCTTCTCAGAATTAGATAAAATGTTCAAATGTTAAAAGAAAATTAATTTTACTAATTAGACTAAATTTACATTTCTGCTTGCATTGTGATACTGTAAAGTAACTTTGTAAGGTTGATGTCTAAATCCTCACTTCCTGGATGGCTGTGTATATTATTCTTGATTCTCCTTGGAACAGACTATTATAGTTTCTTATAAATATTCTCCATGAAGCTAGCTTACTTGAAAAGATAGAGATAAAGGATATTTTGCTAAATGGGAAGAAATTGTTCTAAGTGCCCATACCATAACTTGCTATAAGTGAAGCAGAATAGTGTAATACAAAGTGAAGTTAAGTCGCAACTGTCCAATATTCACTGGCTTGGATTGGCTTCTATTCTTGACGCTTCACCATTCTCTCGAAAGTTGCTAAAAGAATAGTTCCTTTACTGCTTCTCCCCACCACCAAAAAAAGCAAAGTCTACATGTTGGCCTGTGGCAACTTGGAGATGACCAAGCTGCCATGTTTCCAGTAACAATGCCTACCTCTGCCACTTCATCACCTGGCTCGAAGAATCTGCTTGTTTGACATGCAGTGTTAGATGAGTTGTAATTTCCTCAAGCTAAGCCACTCCATAACCTTATCAACCTATTTATCCTATTGTCTCAGACTGAACCAGACAGATTGAACAGAAGACTTAGGAGCAGGATTAGGCCACCTGGCCCATTGAACCTGCTCTGCCATTCAATAAGATATGTCTGATCTTTTCATGGACTCAGCCCCACTTACCCACCTGCTCACTATAACCCTTACTTCCCTTACTGTTCAAAAATCTATCTATCTTTGCCTTAAAAACATTCAATGAGGGAGTCTCAACTGCTTCACAGGCAGGGAATTCCATAGATTCACAACCCTTTGGGTGAAGAAGTTCCTCCTCAACTTAGTCCTTATTCTTCTCCCTGTTATTTTGCCCCCTAGCTCTTGTTTCACCAGCCAGTGGAAACAACCTCCCTGCTGCTATCCTATCTTTCCCTTTCATAGTTTTATATGCTTCTATAAGATCCCCCTTCATTCTTCTAAAGTTCAGTGAATACTGTCCCAGTCTACTCAATCTTTCCTCATAAGGCAACATTCTTCAACCTAGTGAACCTCCTCTGCACCCCGTCCAGTGCCAGTGCATCATTTCCCAAGTAAGGAGACTAAAAGTGCACACAGTACCCAGGTGTGGCCTCACCAGCACCCTATACCTCTGCAGCGTAACCCCTCTATTTTTAAGCTCCGTCCCTCTAGCAATAAAGGAGAATATTCCATTCGCCTTCTTAATTACCTGCTGCGCCTGTCCTGTTTAAGCCCAGACTGAGCTTCTGACTATACATTCTGTCCCATTAGCTGAAATCCTGATTCACTTCTATAACATTGTTTACCACCTTTCCATTCACCATTCATCTGCCCAAAACCGTCATAATTTTTTTTTCTTTATTCGTTAACGGGATGAGGGCATCGCTGGCAAGGCAGCATTTATTGTCCATCCCTAATTGCCCAGAGGGCAGTTAAGAGTCATCCACATTGCTGTGGGTCACATGTAGGCCAGACCAAGTAAGGATGGCAGTTTCCTTCCATAAAGGACATTAATGAACCAGGTGGGTTTTTCTTACGATTGACAATGGATTCGTAGTCATCATTAGACTCTTAATTCCAGATATTTAATTTCATTCAGATACCACCATCTGCCATGGCAGGATTCGAACCCAAGCCCCTGGAACATTATGTGGGTCTCTGGATTAACAGTCCAGTGATAATACCACTAGGCCATCGCCTCCATCTCCAAAACTTTGCAATTTTTGTCCTACACTGTGACGGGGCAGGCTTGACATTCTGTGCCGAGGACAGTGTGACGCCTCAATTTGCAACCATTTTGAATGTAAATCAGTTTCAATTTCTGGCATTGCATGTGACCACAAATTGGTATAGCAACATTGAAATAAAAATGTGATTAAAAATTATTTGCTGTACAGCCTGTCATTTGGATGAAGTATGGAAGGTATCTGACAATGGCCTGTACTTGAAAAGGCAACTTGCAAAATCCTTGGCATGGAGCATAGCACTTTATGGGTGTGAAAGCTGAGCTTTCAATAAGACTGCTGAGAAGATTACAGGTTTTGAATTGTTGCTCTGACAGAGGGTCTTTAGAATCAGCTGAACAGAGCAAGGAACCAATGGATTTGTTCACTGGAAAGTCAACTTTAAAGCAGAAGTGAAGACGTTGAAGTCGGGGGGGTGGTGCAACCATTGGAAACGATACGGTGTTGATGACAGTGGGTAGTGAAACTTGAGAAAAGAACAGTATTCTCCAGATTGGAGAAGATCTGGATGGTGGACTGTGTCAGAAACTGGAAAGAGGTGGGGATGACAGGGCAGTGCAGAATTACAATGAGCAAAAAAAAATCCCTGCAAAATCCTTTTGCATTGGCTACTTATGAATGGATGATGGTGTCGTGTTCCAGTCACTTAAGCAATCCTCTATCTACCCATGTAGCTGACTTTGTGATTTCTTTTCAGGTTTGTGATCACTCCTGGTTTAACTCTACTGGGAATGTCAGTTGAGAGTTTCATCCTGTTTCAGTTGCTGTCCTGCTCTAAATGTTTATTATCCATTACAAATAGTAGACTATTTCTAACAATATTTAACGAAGGCTGTGAAGTAGTAGTACAACTAGTAACTTATCTGTAAAAATCCTCTGTGCTCTTTAGCTCCATTTTGTTTGATTATTTTTCATTTGAATAGTGGACAAGGATTGCTGAGAAGCTGAAACATACAGTCAGCAGTTATAAGCTTTTTTGGTTATTGAATAACAGAGGTTCATATTTCAAAACTTAAAAAGAAGGTTTTGAGTTCAGAGAATTTCTTGTACCAAACAGCAGTCCTGAAGTCCGAGCCACCTAGTTTGCAGTTCGGGCTGTGCTGTGATTGAATCCAGGAGGTCTGGAGTATATTTGCAGTGCCATCATGCCATATTATTGATGTGCTTTACATTGGCGCAACGCAAACATTCTTATCACTGGTTTTGTTCCTTTTGCATTCTTTAGATGCCAGCAATAATCTAAAACTGAGTGTGATAACAATCTGTGATGAGGAATTTGAGGGTATTTGAGTATTATAGACAACTTCCATTCCTGCTCAGATTTGAAAGTCATTCTACTTTATACAGTGATTTTAACTGGCTAAATGCAAAGTTGCACAATTTATTTAACCCAATCTGCTAAAATTAGAAGTACTTGAAATAAGTGCGGTCAGAGATTGCCAATTCTGAGAATGACTTCTGTGTGTTTGGACGTACAGTGGACTTCCTTTTAAGAAACTAACTTCAAAAACTGTGGAGGCTGTATAATAGTGACTATCTCTTTGTGAGAGCTCACAGTGGCTTTTTATATTAGAGGCTGAGATATATTTGGGAGCCTTATAAAGGAAGTCTGTTGCAGAGCATTAAATAGTTATTTCCGATGGCTTCTGTCATGCAGCTGTCCTCCTTTCATATGCATATAAAACTATTTATTAGAGTACTTATGAGAAAGGTAATACAGAGTGTCTAGAAACTTTGTTTGTCCTTACTGAGGACTTTTTTCTATAAGTGCATAATGGAGATTTTATTTCATATTTAACTTTATCTTTAAAGGCTACTTGGCTTGAAACTATTCTGCATAGGTTTCAGAAATAGTTGACAAATATATTACAAACAAAAACAGAAATTGCTGAAAAATCTGAGCAGGTCTGGCAGCATCTGTGGAGGGAAATCAGAGTTAACGTTACGGGTCCTGTGACCCTCCAGAATGGTTCTGAAGGGTAGGCGATGGCCTAGTGGTATTATCGCTAGATTATTAATCCAGAGACCCAGGTAATGTTCTGGGAACCCAGGTTCGAATTCCACCATGTCAGGGGGAAAACCCACCTGGCTCACTAGGGAAGGAAATCTGCCATCCTTACCTGGTCTTGCATACATGTGACTCCAGACCCACAGCAATGTGGTGCCCTCTGGGCAATTAGGGATGGGCAATAAATGCTGCTCTAGCCAGCGATGCCCATATCCCATAAACGAATTTTAAAAACTCTGAAATGTTAACCCTGATTTCTCTCCACAGATGATACCAGACCTGCTGAGCTTTTCCAGCAATTTCTGTTTGTGTTTCTGATTTCCAGCATCCACAGTTCTTTCAGTTTTTTTAAGATAAATATATTATTTCTACTTGTAGGTTTTTCTTTTGAATTTCGGATTTCTAAATGCATTCACGAGGTATTTTGTAAAAGCTTACACTATATTAAATTCATTCTCCTAGATTTACATCAAATAGCACCCATTTCTTGCATTTTCTGTGGATGTTTAAGGTCCCAAAAAGCTAGGTTAGAAGTCTTTGTACACACATTTGGTTAAAAGTGTGAAACCCATCATGTTAAATCAGGATAAACAAGCTGTCTTTTATTTAGCAAGTAGCTATTGGGGTCCATTTTGAGTCCTCCATTGCAACAATCAGTAGCTTGTGCCATCACAGGCCCACTTTGAGGGTAGTCTTACAATTGCCTGCAACATAGAAGGTATTTACTGAATGAAATTGGTCTTTATCAGTGAGTGGTGTGCAATATTTGGGGCCTTTCTGAACCCTGAATGGTGAGATTGAAGCAATGCTGTAACTCCACCAAGCATATATGAGTGTCTACACTATTATTCAGAACATCAGTTTGCTGTTCTGTTCTCAAAACTTTAAATCATAACCTTTTTGTTAATACCAGGATTTCTGCTTTTCTTCAATAGTTCATTGCTCATCCTGTTTACTTTCTGTCTTAGGCAACCCTGAAGATGCTGCTAGATCACCTGAAACTTGTAGCTTCATACCATGAGGTAAATAAGATGACCTGCCAGAACTTGGCTGTTTGTTTTGGGCCTGTACTTTTAAGTCAGCATCAGGAGACTTCCAACCATAGCCATAGGGTTTTTACAGACTCTGAGGAATTGGCCAGTGCGCTGGACTTCAAGAAACATATAGAAGTGTTACATTATCTACTTCAGCTTTGGCCAGGTAAGAGAAATTTGCCAATGCCTTTGTGTGTTACTGCAGCAATCCTTTCTGAACAAACTATGCCTTGAAAAGCAAAGTAGCTTAGCTATGTTCTGTGCAGATACCATCTTCTGATCTCTATCAGTACTATACCTCAACTTGGAATTACTAAATATTGTAATACAAAGTCTTATCACAAAATAATGCAGAAAGCTAACTGTTTGAACTTTGGTATTTACATCAGAGAGTATGGTGTTACAAGGCATTGATAGAATTTTTTTTTACATTTTTGGGTTTTTTAAAGATTTTTAGATTAAAATCAGTTATTTTGCAGCTACTGGGCATGTTCCTGAGTGTCAGCAAAAACAGCCTTAAGAAATAGTCAAGTATAGGTTGTGTTTTCATCCTGTTCTGTTCCAGTCAACTGACATACTCCAGTGCCTTACCCAAGTGACCCTACTTCATTGTGCAAAAGAAGTGTTGGCAGGCTGTGCGGAAGCCAGATAATAACAGCAAGGCCAGGTTCTGCCTTGATCCAACAATGACTGGATGAGCATAATGAGTGCAAAACTGGCTATTTCTTACCTGGTCTAGCCCTGTCATTGTAACGCCCACTTATGACAAGACCACTCCTTCCACATCTGAAATTAATTAATTTGAATCAGTTTGCTTAGTGTCATTTGTTTTACCAATGAAACCATTATGAACATTAAAAACAATACTAAATATAAGAGAACTCTTTGGCACAGTGGTAGTGTCCCTTCTTCTGAATCATGAGGCCTAGGTTCAATGCCTGCCTGCTTCAGAGACGTGTGTGATAACATCTCAGAACAGGTTGACTGGAAAATATCTCCAAAGGTATTTCATACAGTCACACAAGAGTCTAGGAAATTGATGGGTCATGGAACAAGTGGGCCACTAACAACGTGGATACATATTTGGTTTAGATTTCAGCAAAGGAGGACAAAGGGATTAATTAAGAAGGGGAGAATAGCATATGAGATTAAGCTTGTGTGGAACATACAAACTGCTTGTAAAAATTTCTATAGATATGTGAAGAGAAGACAAATGGAGGTCTCTTGCATTAAACAGGGAAAGTTAATAATGGAGAACAAAAATGGCAGACTAATTAAATACATATTTAGGATCATAGATTCCCTGTAGTTCAGAAAGAGGTCATATGGTTCATTGAGTCTGAACCGACCCTTCGAAGAGCATCCCACCCCATCCCTGTAATCCTGCATGTGGCTTTTACCATGGCTAACCCACCTAATTGCACATCCCTGGTCATCATGGGGCAATTTTTAACATGGCCAATCCACCTAACCTACACATCTTTGGACTGTGGGAGGAGACCGGAACACCCAGAGGAAACCCATGCAGATATGGGAAGGATGTGCAAACTCCACACAGACAGTTGCCAGAGGGTGGAATCAAACCTGGGTACTTGGCCCTGTGAGGTAGCACTGCTAACCACTGAGTTGCCATGCCACCATTTGGGTTATTGCCTTCACAAAGGAGCACACAAACAATGTCCCAAAAATGTTGGGGGAACTCGGGGCCTAGAGAGGGGTGGAGCTGAAGGAAATTGGTATTAGTAGGGAAATGGTGTTGGGAAAATTGATAGGATTAAAGGCTAATAAGTCCCAAGGGCCTGATAATCTAACTTCAGAATAGTTAAGGAATTGGCCCTAGAAATAGTGGATGCATTGGTGGTCATTGTTCATGATTCTGATGGAACAGTTCCTGTGGATTGGAGGATAGCTAATGAAACCTCACTTTTTTTTTGAAAAGGAGGTAGGCAGAAAGCAGGGAATTACAGAAAGGCTAGTCTGGCATTGATGACAGGGAAAATGCTAAAGTCCTTTAAAAAAGGATTTAATAACAGAGCACTTGGAAAACAGTTAAATGATCAGATGGAGTCAACATTAATTTATGCAAGGAAAATCTTACTTGACAAATCGACCAGATTTTTTCGAGGATGCAGCGAGTAAAATTGATAAGAAGAATACAATGGATGTGTTTTACTTGGACTTTTAGAAGGCCTTCGATAATGTTCCATTTAAGAGATTAGCATGTAAAATTAAATTATTGGGGCTAGGGTACTGAAATGGGTAGAGACCAGGTGAGGAGACAGGAAACAGAAAACAGGAGTTAATGGGTAATTTTCCAAATGGCAAGCAGTGGGTACTGTAGAGGTCCCCAGCTTGGACCCCAGCTATTTACAATATATACTAATGGTTTAGATGAGGGAACTAAATTTAATATCTCCAAGTTTGGGGATGACACAAAGATGGATGGGAGGATGAACTGTGAGGCAGATGCAGAGATGATTCAGTGTGATTTTTCACAAGTTGAGTGAGTGGACAAATGCATGGTAGATGAAGTATGATGCGGGTAAATGTGAGGCTATCCACGTTGGTAGCAAAAACAGGAAGGCTGATTAGTATGTGAATGGCAATAGATTGGGAAAGGGGATGTGCAACACGACCCAGGTGTCCTTACACACCAATCGCTGAAGATAAGCATGCAGGTACAGTAGGTGGTGAGGAAGGCAAATGGAGTATTGGCCTTCATAGCGAGAGGATTCGGTTACATGAGCCGGGATGTATGTCTTGCTGCAACTGTATGGGGACTTGGCAAGACCACACCTAAGGAGTTGTGTGTAGTTTTAGTGTCCTTACCTAAGAAAGGACTTTCTGACTATGGATGGGGTGCAGTGAAAGTTGACCAGACTGATTCCTGGGATGGCAGGACTGAAATATGGAGAGAGACTGGATTGGTTAGGACTATATTCACGTGAGTTTAGAAAAATGAAGGGGAGACAATATGGAGACCTGTAGAATTCTACAGGACTAGACGGGGTTAATGCAGGAACAAATGTTCCCAGTGACTGGAGTCCAGAACCAGGGTCACGCTTTAAGGATGTTTCAGAAATAGTAGGAACTGCAGATGCTGGAGATTCTGAGATAACAAGGTGTAGAGCTGGATGAACACAGCAGGCCAACCAGCATCAGAGGAGCAGGAAGGCTGATGTTTCGGGCCTAGACCCTTCAGAAATGGGGGAGGGGAAGGGGGCTCTGAAATAAATAGGGAGAGAGGGGGCTTGGGGACCGCTTTGCAGAACACCTACACTCGGTTCGCACTGAACAACTGCACCTCCCAGTCGCGAACCATTTCAACTACCCCTCCCATTCGTCAGACGATATGTCCATCCTGGGCCTCCTGCAGTGCCACAGTGATGCCACCCGAAGGTTGCAGGAACAGCAACTCATATTCCGCCTGGGAACCCTGCAGCCCAATGGCATCAATGTGGATTTCACAAGCTTCGAAATGTCCCCTCCCGCTACCGCATCTCAAAACCAGCCCAGCTCGTCCCCGCCTCCCTAACCTGTCCTTCCTCCTACCTAGCCCCTCCTCCCACGTCAAGCCCCGTCCCATCTCCTACCTACTAACCTCATCCCGCCACCATGACCTGTCTGTCCCCTCTCCACCTATCTTCCTCTCTCTCCATCTTCTATCCGCCTACCCCTCTCTCCCTATTTATTTCAGAACCCCATTCCCCTCCCCCATTTCTGAAGAAGGATCTAGGCCCAAAACGTCAGCCTTCCTGCTCCTCTGATGCTGCTTGGCCTGCTGTGTTCATCCAGCTCTACACCTTGTTATCTCACACTTTAAGGATATGGGGTAGGCCATTTAGGCTTGAGGTGATGAGGAATTTCTTCACCCAGAGAGTGGGGAGCCAATAGAATTCTCTGCCACAGAAGGTGGTTCAGGCCAAAATGTTGAATGTTTTCAAAAAGGTGTTAGATATATTTGTAAGGGCTAAAGGGATCAAAGGATATGGAGAGAAAGCGGGAACAGGAAACTGAGCTGACAATTAGCCATGATCATATTGAATGATCGAGCAGGCTCGAAAGGCTGAATGGCCTACTCCTGGTTATTATTTTCTATGTTTCTAGAAAGGATGCTATACTAAAGGGTGTGCAGGAGCAAAGAGATCAAGATATATGTCTACATAAGTCATTAGAGGTGGCCAAGCAGATAAAGAGTGCTGTTGATAAAGCATACAGTATTCTTGGCTTCCGAAATAATGGCACAGAGTGCAAGAGAAGGGATGTTATGATGGACTACACTGGTTAGCTCTCAACTAGAGTTTTGGGTATCATACTATAGGAATGATATGAATGCATTGGAGAGTGTACAGAAGAAGTTTATGAGAATAATTTTGTAAAAACCTTGCTTAAATTATGTAACACAATCTTACACAACTCTTTGTGATTCTACTTTATTTTTATTTGATGGTTACACTGGGTTTTTAGTTCCTTAATTTTTTGCAGCAATATGTGCAATTTTGGTCCCATCACTTCATGTATGATTTAGGCAACAGTGCCAGAATATCAAATGAATCTACAACATGTCTGGTTTCACTCTCCCAAGATTTCCCTTCCTCTGTTAAATCTACCCAATAAAGACCCCAAACCATCACAAAATGTGGTGAAAAGAAATGAATCAAATTGCTCAAACTTTATCCTTGGAAGATAAAAACAACCTTGCCTTTGTCAACATTTACCCAAGAAGAAAAATTATTATCATATTAATACTTTGCTCTTACAAGATAAGCAACACACTAACTTTAATATACAGTAGTTTTAACTCCTTCATAATAGCTAACTGCTGTCATGTTTGGAAACCCTATCTCCCTTGGCCAAGTGTTTTTTATAGAAATGTTTTCAACTCATGGACTGTGAAACTGAAATGAACCTGAGAATGGCAGTAATAAAACCACTAAATATAACTCTTTATTGCTTCCTGTTAGTGTGCTGTTAATCCCAGTCTGCAGCAATAACAGCTGCCAATAGTTATTTCCCTTTCAAAGCTGTACAGGCATTTGTTCTTTTTGCCCCAAGCCCCAGTTAATTAAGCCCAGAATGCACAGATGGACACTCATATGGACAATGCTAATCTGTGAAGTGTAGTCAAGGATCAAATTCAGAAGATTTTCAGCCAAATAAAATGCTCAGCAGCATATTCTTCTCAAGAGTGCGAACCTCAGTGATTTTGTCAATGTCAAGGATTTTTAGTTTTATTTGTTTGTGGGATATGTTGCTGGAAAGGCCACTACTTACTTTCCATCCCTAATTATCCTTGAGAATGTGATGGGGATCTCTACCACCATAGATAATGCATATATATAGACGTATTGATGCAGGCCAGTTGATTGTACATCCGCTGTATGATTAAGAAGGGAATTTGACACAGCAAAATTAAAATAGCAGTGATAAAATTTCAAGTCAGGATAGCTTGTGGCTTGAAGGGAAATTTTCAGCTGATGATGTTTCCATGTTGCTGCTACTGTCCTGTGAATAGGTGATAGAGGTCATGTCCTTGGAAGGTGCTGTTGAAGGAGGCACGGCAAGTAGGAGATGATCTTGTAGATAGTGCATAGTGCATATTACTATGTGCCTACTCTGAAGAGAGTGAAAACTTTGCTTTGAATGATGCCAGTGTAATAAATGAAGAATAGAAGTAGAAAATACATTTCAGAGCAACTACTGCAATTTTGCGTGATAACGTTTTTAGGTTTGACTGAAATTACATGTCTTCAAGTCTAAATTCCTGCTCGACCTGTTGGGTTGGGTGGGTAGTCACATCAGAAAGGTTTGTCAGGTCAGCACCTATTCAGATTTGTTCAGGGGATCGAGAAGAGAAATTGAAAATTTATGGGCTTTCAATGCTGTGGTGTCATCAAGATCAGATGTCGGTCTAACATTCAAACTTCCCAAGCTGTCCGATGAAGTCGGTGCACAGGCCTTCCATCAGCCATGACACATCCCTGTGGTAGTGCTGTTGTGAACCCAGCTAGTGTTATTACTCCACAAGTCAGATCCCAGACTGAAACCTGGCTTGATGGATCATATTTGATTTGTGTTGATTTTAACGAGTTAGCCTTATGTTGAATCATAAGAATGCTATGCTGCATTAATAAAACGTATTAATGAAAGAAATGTACATAAATAGAATAACCAAGCTATGTACTCATAACACAACTTCAAAGATGTTTTTTACAGCAAGTGGTATAATCCCATTAATCTCAAAATACGCATTTATAAATTGAAAAAAAAATTGTCATATGGCACACAAGTACTGTGCAGCCCTGGTACAGTACCCAAACCAAACTTAGAATAGCATTCCACAATGCCACTCATATAGTACTCACACCAGTGACCCTGTCTGTAACACCTTGGTAAAGTAAGGTCACTGTGACTTTAACATATAGACATGATAACCGTAGTTAACTTTTTCCTGGACCTTTTGCTTCTTTGTTCATGGGAAGTAGGTGTGCTGGCTGGGATGTCCATCCCGGAGGAGTTAATCACATCGCTGTGGGTCATGTAAGCCAAACTAAGTAAAGATGGCAGATTTCCATCACAAAAAGACATTACAACAGTTGTCTGTGGTTATGTGGTCATCACTAGGATAGCTTTTCATTTCAGATTGTTGTTGAATTGTACATTTCCATCTGCCGCAGTAGGAATTGAAACCTTGTTGCCAGAGATTTTGGATAATTGGTCCAGTGACATTATCACTGTGCCACCACCTCCTCTTAACTATTGTACACGTGAGCATAAACATACTCAACTTTAAGTAACCTTTTCAGGGTTTTATTTCAACACTTCTTGTCTGAGACTGACGCTAATTATTCATGCAGGTAGCCTAGTACATATTCCTTCCCTTCTCAAGAACGCTGGTCTGTGCAGCCATCTTCATCCAAGGACTTCACGGGTCTGTTTAAAACTCCAAATAAAAATAGAACTGAAAGTAAAATTTCCCTGCCAAAACTATGGGAGTTTCTCTTAAGCTTAAAAAGAAGTTCCAGACATCTCTTACAAATGTTGAGGCCCAATTCTTTACCTTGTGGGGTCACAAAGCAATTCAAGGTAAATGAAAATCTGTTAATGGTGCACAAAATCCCATTTAATTCTAAACCTTGACCACGAAATCTGTTTTGAAATCTGTTTTGAATGGCTAAAGAAATACTTAAAAATTGATTAATAACTTCAGACAGAAAAAAACCCATGTAACGAAATCAAAAGCCCAAAACCCAAATTTAGAACACATATGTTAAATAAAATGTGAATCTCACCGCTTGCATCACAATATGTCCATTCTCCAACTATCTGGGCTCTTGTGTATCAATTTCAAAAAATAGGTCAAGCACTGTCCATGATCATATGTTACCAATTAATTATTGAAATTTTTCTATTCAATGGAATGATCTATGGGTCTTTCAACTGAACTTCAATTGGGGTCAAATTGAATTTAGCTACTGGTAACTAAGTACAATTCAGGACCTCAAAATTTTATTTTGCAGCAATGAAGTAGATATGTACTTTCTGATGCAAGGCTATATTCATAAACATGTTTAACAAAATTTATGTATTTTGGAAAAGAGTAAATAACTCCATGTACTTGAGATTAGTATGCATTTTGATCAAAGTATATTGAGAGTTCAGTGAAATTTGGTCACAATTAATCTTTGTTTTAAATATAGTAGTGTGCAGTGTCATATAAAGACACAAACTGCTTAAGGATCCAAGTGCACATTTTCACATTTTATGCTGAGAAGCATTTGTGAACTACCCTGAAGGGATTTACTTTTGTCATTACTCCAAGAGCTGCACTTTCCTAAATTACTTGCAATGCTATTATGTTATCACCCTAGTGCACAGAAGGAATTTCAGCCCTAGCATTTGTAATGGGAAAGGGTACTGCCGACTTCCTGCAGTTGCACTTTTCCCAATGAAGCTTTGAACTGGAGTTAAATATCCTGGAGCTCAGTTATTTCATACAGTTTTAATAACCTAAAATAATTTTATAGCTAATGCTGATTCCTGTTTTAGAATTTATTTAAACTGCCTGTTCCTCTGAATGTTTCTGGTAAGTACATGGCAAAACCGATGTACCAGGTGTTGAATTCTAAGGAAAGTTTCCTGAAGGCTGGCTAAAAGGAGGAATGAAATTTGAAGTTACTGCTTTCAAGAAAAAGAAATTCATTTGTTTTTGTTAATGAAAACAATGGCAATACAGTAGCTATTTAACATGTCTAATTCAATAATAATTCTAGTTGAGATTTCAGCAACATTGCTTTCTAAGATTTGGGCTGAATAGCCTATTCACTCTCCTGCTCCTTTGATCTTGATTAAATAGTACAAGACGGAGTCAACATTTGACTGAATTTCTGCACATATGATCAGAAATCTTGCTAAGTCACTGAATTTCTATTAATTGCTCTGTGGTACCAAGTGTTTCTTTTGACATTTTTGTCTGATTGGAGGAACAGATCACTTGCAAATACGCGTTCTCCAATTTTTTGTGTGCTGTGATTCTAAATTCAGGGCAAATTGTGAGGATGAAAGGCTTTCTGTTGTGATGTACATGAAGCTACTTTGTGAGAAGATTTGGCAATCTTAAACCCAATTCTTAATGGACATAGGTTCAGAACAAAGTATAGGCCATAATTTAGTACAAATTCTCATTTTATTCGCAATCCTGCTCAATAGCCAAAGGTAAATTTAAATGTAGAGTCCAAAAAATTCGGTCTCCTTCTTTCTTTCTCACTCTCACTCTTCTCCACCACACGACCCCCTCCAAACACACACACAGACACACAAGATATGGAAAGAAATAGCATGTAGTGGGAGCTTGTTTCACCAATCTGCAGTGCTTTCTGACTGTGAGACAGGGTTCTAATCATCCAGTCAGCTGTGGGAAGCAAGCTGCCCAGCCCACTGTAATTTCCAACCTCAGAAATGTCGATTTAAAGGTTTTGGACAAGAGATGGGGAATGAGAGGAGGGACTTTTTTTCAGCAATTAATAATGACCTGAAACTCGCTGGCTGGAAGATTGGTGGAAGTGGAAACAATCAGTGATTTCAAAAAGACAGTGGATGGGCCCATGAAAGAACCAAACTTGCAGAGCTGCAGGAATAGACTGACTGGATGGATGCGCAGAGATCCAACATGGACTGAGTAGCTCTGATCGTTTTAAAGGAATAGTGCAATATCCTGCTCAATACTTGTTGTTCAGCCAACATCACTAAAACATCTTGTTATCATCGATGTCTTGCTGTGTGCAAATTGACTGGCGCACTTCCTGCATTGCAACAGTGACTATATTTTATAAGTCCCTGACGTGACTGCAAAACACTGAAACATCTTAAGGCTCTTCACAGTATATAAATGCAAGTCTTTATTTTACTTCCTTTCATGCTGTAGGAACAACTGTTCTTCAATTATGGTTAAGACATGCTGGAGCAGAATAAAAGCAAATTTACTTACTCTGCTGTTGTCTGTTTTGTCTGGCAAGGAGTCCTTGTTAATACTGAATGCCCAATCTAACATCCCTCGCCTGCCTAAATACCAAACCTTACTTTTTATCTGTGGGATGGGAGGAACCATTTTGTTTTTTTTCGGTCAGTTCTTCACAGAGAATTTGAAGTTCAAGCTGCATTGCAGCTAATCCATTATCCCATTAAATTACAATGACAGCATCTGTGAAGAGAAAGCAGAACAGTCCTGAAGAAAGGTCACTGTATCCGAAACGTTTACTCATTCTTTTCTCCACAGATGTTGCCAAAACTGCTGAGTTTCACCAGCAATTTCTGGTTTTGTTTTTGGTTTCCAGCATCTGCAGTTCTTTGGGTTTTTTTTAAACTTACTGTTTATGTGGCTTAATATCAAATTTTGTTAAAGCATTTAAGAAACATCTTGATACATTATATATTAAAGGTGCTGTATAAATACAAGAAATTGTTTTTGGGTTCTGTGCAAGATGGAATAAAGTTGTGTTTGGATTATTGAATTTGGAGCCAGAAAGTTGCATCAAGATCGTACGCTTTTAAAGAGAAACAATTGCATCTGGCTTCAATTAATGTATGTCTCAGTGCTTTATAGTCAATCTTTCTGAAGTGTAGTCATTATTCAAAAGGTATAATTCAAAACTGTGGCAGTTAATTTGCATTCGGCAAACACCTACAAACAGCTGGATGATGAGGACCAGATAATCTGTTGTTTTTGTGATGTTGATTTAAAGATTATGATGTTGATTAAGAGATGAATAGTGGCCCTATGCTCCTGAGCAAGTGGGTAGGGACTTAGTTTAACATTTTTTCTGAGAGATGGCATCTGTGACAGTACAGACAAAAAAAATCCAAGAAGAAAGCGATGCTGACAACACTGAAGGATCTTCAGTCTGCGAAGGTAATGTCCACGATCTCAGAAGAGAAGCTTGAAGCTTTGCTTAATGCCTTCGTAGAAACATACCAAAGAATTGGTCTCAGCCTCAACTCAAAAAGATTCAAGTCCTTTACTAGTCCTTCCCAGGGCATGTTCCAGTCCATCCCTCCATTAAGACCAACAGAGAAATCATCCCAAACGTGGAGCATTTCTCCTGCCTTCGGAAGCTACTTCATGCCTAAGACTGACATCAGTGCAGAGACACAACACCTCATGCAATCTGCAAGCGCTGTCTTCAGAGGCCTAAGGACAAGAGTCTTCAACCATTACATGTGTGCCGACACTAAGATCCATATGTATAAGACAGTCATTCTTCTGATGCTACCAAATGGCTCTGAAAGTTGGACTATATATAGACGCCACCTTAAGGCCCTTGAAGTACTGTCAAAGCTGTTTGAGGTGGATTCTCTGCATCAGTTGGGAAGACGGGTCTACTAACCACCAGCATCAAGGCCGTGATCATGCAAAAGCAATTCTGCTGGGCAGACCATGTGCTGAAGATGCTAAGACCTGACTGCCAAAGCAAATAATCTTCTCCCAGCTTAAGAAAGGCACTCAAATGAGAGGACAAAGAAATCATTTCAAACACTCCATGAAGTCTTCCCTCAAGAAGTTCAACATAGATGTCAATGTGTACGAGACCGTCATTCAGAAGAAGCTGACTTGGAGGAAACTCCTGCATGAAGGGACACAATTCTTTGAATACATCTGTCAACAAGAGGAAGTATGGAAAGACTCACAGAACCCCTGACCAATGACACGGAATTTCCTAGGTGACAATCGTACTCCTTAGCGAATGATTGTTGCCACTGACGGTACCTATGGGTTAGTGCACGTTTCTGAAGATGTCATATCCAACTTAAAACCTTAACTCTCCCCACACATACTGTGAGACCTGCTGAGTTTTTCCAGCATTATTCTTTAACTTCTGTGTATTGTTAACTTCATCAATCTCTGCTGTTTTTTCAGTGTTCGTCAATCTCTGCTATCTTTTCAGTGTTATAGATTTCTGTCAAATTGTAAAGATTCTGTCACCGAGAGGTCTTGTGTAGAGATTGGATTAATTTCTGACCTCGGAGTGGAAATGCTTCTGGGTAGAAACAACTATAATATGATTGAATTTTACATACAGTTTAAGGGAGGGCAGTGCTGGTCCAAGACAATTATTTTGAATTAAGCAGGGGTAGCAAATCAGAGCTAGTGAACGCTACCTGGCAGTTTAGGTTAAGGCTAGGCCAACACAGATGCCTTGCAAACATTTAAGGGGATATTCAAACAAGTGAGAGAAATTTGAAAGGATGTACCTGCCACCTGAGACTGACTAAAAAGATGTCACAGATATTATCAAACTCAAAGGAAAGACACGTAGTGTTCTGCAATGATAGGCAGCAGGACAGAATATAAAATGAGAAATAACTACGAAAAGATTAATAAGGAGGGCAAAATTAGAATGAGAAAGTTAGTCAAAAATATAAAAGCAAGATATATAGAAGAGTCAACAAAATAAGTGTTGGTCCGATAGAACTGAAGTCTTGGGAAATAATAACGAAGTATAAAGAGATGGCAGACAAATTGAAGGAAATTTTGCATCACAAGAAAAGAGACAAGTAAAATCTCAAAAATTAGCTTTCAATCAGGAATTGAAAGGGAGAGTGGAACTCAAGAAAATTACTATTACCAGGGAAGTAGTACTGAGTAAACTATTGGAAATGCGAGTTGATAACTCCCTGGGTCCTGATGAATCACATCTAGGGTCTTAAAAGAAGCAGCTGGGGATATAGTTGATAGTAGGTTTCAGTTGTAGCAGTATAAAGCTGGAGGAATTTCCTGCTGCTCCAGTAGACATTCTGATCATTTTGTAACAGCTCAGTCAGGGGAAAGTGTTGATGATACAGACCTGGATGATGTCAGTGTAACTCTAAAAACTTACATAATGCTTTCAGATGATGTCATTTACGGTCAACGTGTAGATGATGATGAGGAGGAGGAGGTGGCCAGGGAGAGGGGAAACACTACAGTGCGATAGCCTGAAGAAAAACCACTTTTTACTGATCCTTTGACTACAGTTAGCCCACAGCTGGATGTCAGGGGTGAGGAACTGGATGTGCCATTACATTGAAAGGGTGAGGAAGGAAAGTTGATTTTTTGTCAAGGTTACATGAAAGTCTGAGATTTCATCCTGTAAGAGCTGTCTTGATACTGTGGCAGGGAGTGGGGAGAAATAGGGTAAAATAACTTCAAACATTCCAGCAGACGGGGACAAGCTGTAGCAGACGAGGATCAAGACTTAAGAGAAGAAAAAAGCTAGAGTTCACGTAGTTTGCAAGGACAATGGAGTCTGTGGTTTTCTTACATTTCTTTTGAGATTTTGAAGTGTTTTTGTTGAAATGGGGTCGTTAATGAATTTCTTGGGCCATTTGTACAGAAGCATACATTTGACAAGCATGACTTGAAATGGATTCTGTCGATTTTGTTGTGTTTCACTTATATAGATCGGTGCTGGTAGAAACAAAATCAAATTGCTGGAAAAACTCAGCAGGTCTGGCAGCATCTTTGGAGAGCAATCAGTCAACGTTTCAGGTCCAGTAATCCTTCTTCAGAACCAATGCTGGTAGAATGCTTTTTGTAATGTTTTCAAATCAAGCAGCTATGCTCTTTAAACATTTGTTGTCCCAGATAAGTAAATATCTTGAATATGTCAATGACTTGAGTTTAGTTTATTAGTTAATAAAAACAATTCTCCTTTGTTTGCAGTACAATGTGGCTAGCAAGCTTAACTACCTTTTGTCTAAAAGCGTTGCATTGATAGACAGTTCAAGTAAAAACATTGTGTTCTTATAAACTCTAAATCTTGTGTGATTTACAATTTTGAAAAAAAATTGCTACAATTACCTCAATTTTAACTCTTGCGCTTTGGAAAAACATTAAGATTCATGTCAAATAGAACTTTTGTCTGCAGTTAACAACTTTCCAACAACGTTTCTCATCAAACCCATGTGTGAAAAGTTTTGTAGTGCTTCTATTCTGAACAAATAAATAACTGTTTTTTGTTTATTAAATTACACACATTCAATGTTGGGTTTATGTTGTTGCATTACATTTGCAATCTGCTTCTTTTGGTTATCAGACTGTTACAAAGATTGCTTGATTAGAAATTATCCTATAGTGCGAACATGACTGATTTGCACGTTTTTGGAATTAATACACGTGAACCATGAAACTGTAGAGTTTCAGGATTAAACTGCAGCATTTGAAAAAATGTCATTGGCAAATTGCTGTGCTAATGGTAAGTGTTTGTTAAAAATCAATGCCTGGACTGCATGTTTAAGTTCAAGGTCGGTAGTTCCAATGCTGTAAAGTGAGCAACGTTAACCTGCCTACAGGGAACAAGCTTCCTTAGTATTACATGTTTCAGTAAATAAGTTACACAATATAATAATCACCTTATTGATGAACACTTTTTCCAAAATAAAGCCAGGTGGTGCTATGTAACCACCAATGTTGGCTTTGGCTCCTGTCTAACTGTACATTTAGATAATGGTGTGGAATGCTTTCAATTTGAAGGATGAATGCAATTTAAAACTTCTTTCCCATCTTTATAATTAGATCGGCATTGTAATAATGCTTGGTGCTAGGATGTAGTTATCCAGGTCGACGTTTTTGGAGTGGTTAGAACTTGAAACTGAATCATCATAGTTGACTTAATGATGGTATTTGCTGCAACTAAATTTAGTTTTACAGCAGAATTCTTCAGCTTTGTAGTTACTTTAAAACTGAATATCTATACACAAATTTAAAATGGTTCAAAGATAAAAGTCAGTGCACAAGCAAGGGATATTTTAATTTGTGAAGGCGCCATATTGGAGACAGATCTTCCAGTTCACAGGATAAAGATTCTATCATTAGTTGCACCAGTACAGCTAACCAATATTAGTAACTGTTATAAGGAGTTTCTTCTTTAAGAGCGACTGAATTGTTGATAACCTGTGTGCAAGAGATGAAGCGCACACTGTAAATTGAAAAGGTTATAACCAGTTGTAAAATTGAAAATAAATAATTCTAAATTAATCAGAGTGTTTAAAGTACATGAAAATAATCGCAATTGAACTGTGTAAGAACTAATTTGCAAAGGCATCTCCTAACTGAGGAACTCGTGTTCATCTAAGCACCAATATTTCATGTTATTCCCCCATACTTTTCTCTTACAGTGCAAAATGAGGGGACCAAGGATCATATGGAAAGCAGCGGATCTCCTGAACTGGAGCCAATTAATTGTGTGAGGAGGAGGAGGCAACGACCTGCTGTGCTAAGCTTGGCAAATACTGAGACAACTGGGGTACTACGACCCAGGCAGGTCAGACTTGACAGTCCTAGTAACCGCTATGCTGGAGACTGGAGCAGCTGTGGTGAAAGTTACCTTCTTAGAGCAAAGGATGATAGCATAGAGGCAGACTATGATGATGTTCCTTCAGAAGATACTGGAAGTGAAGAGGAAAATACAGCAGCAGACAGGACCAGTTGTATGACGGAACTGCATGCAGAGCCCAAATCCAAAGAGCAGACATATGAGGCTTATGTAAGGATGCAGAAGATTAATCCAGCACTTGAACATAGGGTGAACCTAAAAGATCTTCAGGAAAGTATTGACACACTAATTGGAAATTTAGAACGCGAACTCAGCAAAAACAAACTGAATGCCACATGCTGAAATAATTTGTTTCATTCTGGGATAGAGGAATAGCATTACCGACCCAACAGTTGTATTACTGTTTTATGATGGTAGCACACTTCTAGATAAAGAAGTAACATGGACCATCTTGGGTTATCTGGCTAATTCAGGCATTCCAGGACATTTGTGTGTAAACATTTTTCTTCTTATTGGAAGAATCCAGCGAATTGACCCTAGGGGTATGTGGTGCCTTAGAGGCATTTTTAAAAAATGTTCTTTAGACTGAGCATTGTGTTCAGGTAGGAATGTTAACTGATGCACTTATAAAGCAGGCTTTTAATAAGGACTTTTGAAGGAGATTAGCCATTGCCACTCAGCAGACACTCTGGGGATTGAATCCTGAGTCATCTTTAAGAAGCAAAGTGTTTAATTCCGATCATTCTCATCCTTGAGGATGGTTGCTGCTTGGCAGATGTTTCCGCAAGGTGACAGTATTTTTATTTCAACAAAAAAAATACCAGTTAGTGATTCCCTGGTCATCTTTCATTTGCAATGTAATACCAAGCTGCTATGAAGAGACCATTTCCACAAAAAACCCTGCACGTTTTTTGGGGGATGAGAAATATTGTAAACTGTTTCCTTTCTTGAACATTAACATTTCTCTGTAACTGTATTTAAACTCAAATCAAAACAAATGGTATATTTTTCTAACCCAGTATATTTTTGATAAAGTGTGGACACATCATTTGTAGTGACGCACCTACTAGAAGGCCAAATACTGTTTGATGTACTGCCTGGGAAATGTAGCATATATAAGTATATAAAGTGCACGATGATGAGAGCTGTGAGGAAGTTTTCTTAACATAATGTGGCTGATCATTTGCAATATCTGCTGTGGTATTATGTTTTTGTCATGTCAGTATTGATAATGAAGATTATAAACATAGCATTGAAACGGGTGTTTTATATTCAATTGGTCCGTATCTTTACACAGATAGGAAATGTGAATGAATAATGACTCTTGGTTAGAACTGTCAGCCTGTTTTTGGAGAGAGTGTTTTGTGTATAGTATTTGTACATTTTACATTCATTTTTATCTATTTCCGGTCACCTTTCTATAACGTTAACTGAATTTCAGTTTTAATCACAGTCATATGGGAATCTACAAAAAGATTACAATAAAAATGTTGGTGTTCAAATTTTAACACTATTACAATGGGACGTGAAAAGCAAAATTTGAAATCTCTTCAGACCAAATACACTCTACATTTGTAAAAAGTATTTTCCATTAAAACATTTTTGCAAGTTAATCATTTGTTGTAATCTAATCTATGTAGAAAGCTGAGTCATAGGACCAGAACTTCCAAAGAATATCTGACTAAATGGAAATCCTTGTGTTGTCCTCTCAAAGACATTCAGGATGGTCTCCTAATCTTCAATCCAGAGACAAATAAATGGCAAGGAGAATCATGTCTCAATTTTTAACCTGGTGGATACTTAAAACACTAAGGGATTGCCGGTGTGGATGATATCCATTCAGAAACTCAACAGTTGCCTGTGATAGGGTTAGGTTTAGAGTTACCTTAACCTTAACTAACCTTCCCAGTCACCTCAACTACCACAATTTTGAACTGTTTCTAACTGATACTTACACCGATGCACATAAGTCCATTCAACATTTAAATTGTTCTATTAGATTCTTTTTCTCCTGTTATCAGTTCTTAATCTGACATTAGTAATTTATGCCTTTGGCCCCACAATTTAATTCAAAGTAGCATTTTGGAAATGCCAGAGGTGGTATTCCTGACTATATGTCTGACTGCTATTCACTAGGTACAACTGCCAGAGGTTTATAATATTCATTTTACTAGAATTCAAGTCTCATAGTAATAATGACTGATGAAGTGGTGGTCAGCTCATCCAGGTGGGTTTTCCATTTACATATTAAATATGAAACAGATGTACAGGATTGCTGCTTGGGTATATTTCCTCTTCCACACTACACCTGAGGAAGGAGCAGAGCTCTGAAAGCTAACGTTTTCAAATAAACCTGTTAGACTGTAACCTGGTGTCGTGTGATTTTGACCTTGAAAAGTAATGCAAAAATAGTCATGTGTCGTGTGTTTAGGTGAATGGATATTCATATCACCTGCCCCTCCTCACTTCCTCCCCAACATTTTTGTTGGCTCAAAACCTTTGTAATCTATTACTGCTACATTCTGACATTAGCCTCACTGGTAAAGACTTCTTGAGTCCAACTCAAGTAGTCCTGATGTAGAATCATGTCCATTTCAGCAGCACTGTCATGGGGCAAGATGTTGAGCTGATCATTGCTTTATCTTAGGCTTTGTTTCAATTCTTTCCCTTAGGATTAAGCAAGTTGTGCCTTTTGGCAAAACCTGAAATGGCTTTTGTGGCTCGCAGTTTTTAGAATTGTTTCTGTGTTACTCACCATTAATTGGTCTAGCCCCTTTAAGTTTAAAAGAACGCACATATTCTTTGTAAAGTGGCTTTTGACTTCACAATCTATTAATATTTAACCAGAATTATGCAAATAAGATGACCAGATCAAATTGACTGCAAACAGCACACTTGTATTTGAATCGGTCATGGGTACCAACAGCCATTCTGGCATTGCCAAGGTTTTCTTTTGTAGCTTAACATCTGGAATAAATATTTATCATTGCCTTGAAATTTCTAGTTCCATAATGTGGTATGTGAAAAATGATTTAATGTGAAGAATAAGAAATGCAAAACTAAAAATTAAGTATTATGCATGTAAGAGGTTATGTTTGGTAGGTTATGCAAGAACTGTTTGACACTAGTACTTTTATTTTTAAACATTTTGACATTAAATATTTTTCTGAAAAATTGGATGTAACATATATTGAAAATATTAATTTTTGTTATAACAACATGAACTGAAAAAAATTTGCCAGTGCATTAATGTCGCAGGTGTGCACATCTTTTAAAATAACCTATTAATGTGTATTCAGTGTATAATATGAATGAATTGGATTCTTGTGGTTTTAATTAACATTCCTCACAGCTTAAAGACCCTTTGTAAAAAGTTTTTCAAGCTCTAATTTATCTGTTGAAAATTTTGTTCTTGTGTTTTAGTAGTCCCGTATGCATTATCTGTTACACAAAAATATACTTACCTTGAACATGATAAAGCATCACTAAGTACGTAAATACGACTTTATGCTGATCTTTTGAGTACTGTCTTTTACTGTGACACCAATGTTAAAAGTGCATATTTAACAAATTGTTTTGCTGCCAACTATGGTCAACAATTTCTGCACAATATTTTGTTATTTATGATAATTTAAGGCATAAATTTATATGTATCAATATATTATTGAGCATATATTAGTAATTAGGTTTTTTTATTATTTTAATATTAGACTACAAAATAGTTTGTTGTACCTCATCTAACAAAGTACTACAACTTTTCAGAAATATTTTTTCCAAACCATCAGCATTAAAAATATATTAAACATTCATGCAAAATGGACTAAAAACATGATTTTTGAATATTTCTGGAAAGTAATATATTTCTGAAGGTCTTCATTTTGCATTTATTAGGACAAGTGCAAGAATGCTAAATTTCAAACTATTGTAGCTTCTCAAACTCCTAGAGTTCAGAAAGGGCGCAAGGCTTGAATAAAGGAATGGGGTAGAGCATTGGGCCCATCATGGATGCTCCGCCAGCTAATACAGTCATGGATGGTGGAAGCCTAAGTGCCTTTTACACACACGAGTAATCAGAAATCTGTTAATTTCTACTGAGTTTCCACAGCTCACTGCTGTAGAGGATTCTAAAGATTCACAACCCTCAGAAAGAAATCCTGATCATTTAAGATCCTGATCTTAAATGACATCCACCTTATTATTAAATAGTGCCCCTGGTTCTAGACTCCCCAATCTGACCTTCATTTACTGTCTACCCCTTTAAGCAATGAATGATGCAGCTTCCTCAAATGTTCTCACTGGCATAATGCTCTATTGGAAATTATTAAATACATCTGAAAGTCTGCCACGGTGTTTCTAATTCCCTGCCTTTTAATTTAGTTTCACAGTTCACTATAGCCCATAATTAGCTTTATTCAGGCTTAAAGCACTAGAATGGGATTCCTGCTTCCCTTCCAACTAAACATGACATTCTATCACATGATCACTGCCACTTAAAGAGGCTCCTTTACAATAGGTTTTTGATTAACTCTGTCTCATTGCTCATTACCATGTCTAGAAAAGCCTGCTCCCAAGTTGGCTGTAGAACATACTACTCTAAGCAATATTCTCAGATGCACTTTTATAAACTCCACTGATACTTTTGCTATTTGTATTTTGCCAAAAATTTTAGTAGTTTTCCTTTCATTGATATTAAGATCTGGCCATTCATCTTTTTTAATGGGATGTGGTTATTGCTAGCAATTTTGGCCTATTTCTAATTGACCTTGAAGTGAGTTGCTTGCTGGGAACTCTCAGAGCAGTTAAGAGTCGACCACCTTGGGCTGTGGGTCTGGAGTGATCTGTAGGTCAGACCAGGTAAGGATGGCAGATTTCCATCCCTGAAGGACAACAGTGAACCAGATGGGTTTTTGCACATCAGTGGCAGTAGTCATGGTCCCTGTGCGCTAGCTTTGTATTCCAGATTTATTCAGTGAATTTAAATTCCACCAGCAACCAAGGTGAGATTTATACCTGTGTCTCCAAGTATTAACCTTGGTCTCTAGATTACTAGCCCAGTGACTGCGCCATTCCCCAACCATAGTTTTCTGAATTAATTCTGCCCTTTTAATAAATGTAAATTGCGTTTGCTTTTCACCAGCTTTCTCGTACTGTTGCTTTTTCAAAATGATTTTTATATTTCGATACTAATGCCTTTTTTTACTCTCTGCCTGAGTTTTTTTTTGAGAATCTATGGGTATGATTCATCTGGACCCTGCAATTTGGTTAGCCTGATATACTTAAAATGCCTGTCATTTCTTTTGTTTCGCCTCTTCAAATAAAACTGAGCCACAGAATCTATTCTGCATCTTGGCCATTTCAAATTATTTTGCTAAGTTCATCTTGTTTATCAGTTAAGGAATGTCATATAGGACTCAACATCAACTCAGTTTCTCTCGCTACAGATGCTACCAGACCTGCTCAGTTTCTCCAGCATATTAGTTTTATTGCTTAACACTTAAAATGGGCAACTGTCTTTTATACCTATATACTGGTAAGTTTTTTTACCATTTATTTTAATTTCATATTTTCTCTTTACCTTCCTGTTTTTTTAAACCCATTTCCAAAGCTCATGACATTCCCTTGAGAAATCCTGTATTTGCTTATACACGTGTGTATGTAAATTTACAATTCAGCATTGCCCTATTTATTCTTCGTTGGTTGATTTTTTTTTTAATACAATGTTGTTTCTGCTAAACTCTAATTGATATCTTTTCCTTTTAATTATTATTCACGGTTGTTCTGCCTCTATCAATATTTTTCTCTAGCTATGCCCCATCCTCACTTCCTCAGTAGGTCTGGCCATCTGTATCTCTTTCAATCAACTCTGTAAACCTCAATTTCTGACATTAGTACATCTAATATAGTACTATTCAAGAATGCCCTTAACATCTGCAGGATATTAACTAATTGATTATGCAAAAAAAAATTCAAGTACCCATACATTATCAGAGCTCCCATGGTATTGTATGAATTGAACCAAGCAGTATATTGTTTTATAACAGTGATAGACCCAGATGGAGAAGGTTTTACAGGAAGTTATATATTACATGCAAAGAAATCCATATGTTTCTTCCTTGATGGTCAATGATTTCTGGAACAGGCTGATGGGATGATAAGTATGGATACCTTATAGACTTTTATAATGTTCATATCAAACAGGGTATTGTGGCATTCTGATTTGGAGGGGTCAGATAAGATCATTTGTTGCTTCTTGGTCAACCATGATCTTTTAAACTCTTTCCATCTCCCCCACTCTTTGCACTGGTCATTTTTCATCGATGTGTTTTATCGTGAAGGGTGATACTAACTTGCTTATTCTGGCCACAGCTGCAGCCTGACCTCTGAAGTTGCAATAAAAACTGAAACAAGGAGTGTCTGAAACACTTCCTTTGTCCTCCTCATGTTTGAGTGCTTTCATTTAGCTGGGTGAAGAAGAGATCGGACTGGGTAGAAAGGTCAGTTTATGTTCCCTTCAGCAAGTACTGTAGGCAGTCGGAATTCTGAAGAATGAAATGCTAACCATGTGAAGCTGTACTGAAGGTCCATGTAGACCTGTAAGCAGAAGAAGCTGAGCAACAGTCTCCCGACTGGCGAATCAATTTACAGCTTTGAAGTCATGCTGCATTCAAACCGTAAGCCAACTAAATCAGTGATAGGAGGAGTGAATGAATGGACGTGGTCATACTCACCTGCAGTAGGGTCCAGCATATCAGAAAAGGAAGAAGTATTTATAATTAATTTCAGCCAGAAAGGGTGTGTAGACAACCCTCCTTAACCTTATTCTAAAATTCCCTCAATGATGGATGCGAATCTTCGACCTATTTGACTTTTTTAAATTCACTCGTGGGATGTGAGTGTTGCCCAGCATTTATTTCCATCCCTAGTTACTCTTGAGAAGGTGGTGGTGAGCTGCCTTCTTAAACTGTTGCAGTCCATATGCTGTAGGCAGATCCCAAATGGAAGGAATTTAGCAAGAAATAACTGAGTGCCTGCTTGATACTGTAAAGATTATGGACCCTAACAAGCTTTGGTGCTGAAAAGATAAGACCCTAAACTAACTATGCCATTGGCTGATGACTGTCTATGTACCTGACATTATGAAAGATTACCCAGGTATGTCCTGTTCACACAGCCAACCTGACCAAATACTACAGAATCAACTGACTGTCAGTCACCCACAAAGTGCTATTAATAGGTACTAATAGGATCCAATTCTATTTGTTTGTTGACAACAACAAACATATAGAATTGGACCCCATATACAAATCCATACAGAACGAAACTGGAAATGACACTACTCACAATAACAGACCAAACAGTACAAATTCCAAGCGGAGTAGAACAACATTGCTTCATCGAAGGCCTCTCTAATGATGTTACCTAGCATGGTGATGAAACGTCTGTACGATAACCAGCCAGCTTGGCAAGAAAGTCAACAACCTCATCCACAACCCAAGCTACAGAACTTTGCTAAAACCTAAAACAGAATGCTGAGCCATTGATAAAAGGTACTGCAGATGCTGGAGAATCCGAGATAACAAGCATGGGGCTGGATGAACACAGCGGGTCAAGCAGCATCATAGGAGCAGGAAAACTTGACGTTTCGGGCCTAAACCCTTCATCAGCCATTGAAGCTGCTTTAATAATATCAATTTAATATTAATTTATTCAGTATTTTACCATTTATATAATTTAGTCAGTAATTTATTCTGTAATCCAAGATGGCAGTAGAACGTGGCAACATTGTCCACTCTCACTGTACCTAGGTACAAGAGACAATGTATTAAATCTAAATAAATCTACTGAAGGCCAGAGGTAACCAAGTATCTCAGTCCAAGGACAATGCTGCCAGAGTTCTACAGGCTAGTGGTCTCGGCCAAAGTAACCTCGCTTACTGTGACATTTCAACAGAAGGAAAGGTAACCATGAATGAAGGTTTACTCACCGTAATGGTAACCTGAAACTATTGGATTGTTGTAAAAACTCAAATACCATTTAAGGAATGAAATCTGCCATTCACATCAAGCCTAAACTCTGCTACTCCAGATCCACAACAAAATGGTTCACTCTTAACTGCCCTCCAAAATGATTGAGCAAACTTTATCGCAAAGTGTTGAGTTGTTTCCTTCCTGATTCCCCAAAGTCTGTCCCACCACCCAAGTTAGGAGTGTGATAGAATATTCCCCGCTTGCCTGGATGGGTGCAGCTCCAACAACACTCAAGAAGCTTGACACCATCCAAGAAAAAGCATCCAACTGCACAGGCACCCAAAACACTGCCTCCATCATTCACTCACTCCATCACCAATGCACATTGGTAGCAATCTGTACTACCAACAAAGGCATTGCAGAAACTCAACAAGGTTCCTTCGACACCACTGTCTAAACCCATGACCACTACTAGGTTAAAAGCACATGGGATCCAGGGTAACTTGACAAGTTGGATTCAAAATTGACACAGTGACAGGAGACAGAGGGTAATGGTAGAAGACTGTTGTGTGACCAGTGTGCAGTGACATAGCACAGAGATTTGGTGCTGGTCCCCTTAATGAATTGTGCTGTGTACAAATAACAAGAAAAATGTGGAGGCAGTGGGAGTAAGTTTGTGGGTGATGTGAAGATTGGCCAGGTGGTTGACAAGTGAGAAGGAAAATGTTGGGTTACAGGAAGAAGAACAGACAGGTTGGACAGATGAGCAGATCAGTGCCAGGTGGAATTTAACCCTGATAAATGTGAGGGGATCCACTTCGGAAGAAGAAACATGGTAAAAGGAGTCCTCAGTGAATGGCAAGACATGAGGAAGCTCAGAGGGATCTTGGGGGTGCTTATCCACAGATTCCTGAAGGCAGGAAAGCAGGTTAAATAGGGTAGTTCAGAAGGCATACGGAGCAGTTGCCTTTCAGTCACTGGCATAGATAATGAGAGCAGGGACCATCATGGGGGAGCTTTACAGGACTGTGATAAGGCCACTGTTGGAGTACTGTGTACTGTTCTGGTCATCTCACTATAGGAAGGACATGATTGCACTGGAGGGGGTGCAGAGGACATTTATGAGGATGTTGCCTGGGATGGAGCAGGTTAGATGAAGAGAGGCTGGATAAGCTCGGGTTGTTTTCCATAGAGGAGAGAAGGTTGAGGGGGCAAAGTGATAGTGGTGTATAACATGGACAGGGTGAATAGAAAGCAGCTGTTCCCCCTTAGTTGAAGGGTCAATAACAAGAGAGCGTAGTTTTAAAATAAAAGACAGGTTTGGCAGAGACTTGACGAAAAACATCTCATCCAGAGGGTGGTACAGGTCTGGAATGCACTGCCTGGGAGAGTAGTTGAGGCAGGAAACCTCACAACCTTTAAAAAGTACTTGGATATGCATTTGAAATGTTGTAATATTCAACATTAAGTGCTGTAGAGTGGGACAAGTGTAGATTTAGTGGATTATTTTTGTTGGTGCAGTCTCAATGGACTGAAGGGTCTTTTCTGAACTGCATGAGAGGGACAGGGGCAGTAGCTACATGGGAACACCACCTCCTGCAATTTCCACTCCAAGCCACTCACCATCCTGACTTGAAATATATAGAGAACAAAGAACAAAGAAAATTACAGCACAGGAACAGGCTCTTCGGCCCTCCAAGCCTGCGCCGATCGAGATCCTCTATCTAAACCTGTCATCTATTTTCTAAGGGTCTGTATCCCTTTGCTCCCTGTCCATCCATGTATCTATTCAGATACATCTTAAAAGACACTAACGTGTCTGCGTCTACCACCTCAGCTGGCAACGTGTTCCAGGCACCCACCACCCTCTGCATAAAGAACTTTCCACGCATATCTCCCGTAAACTTTCCTCCTCTCACTTTGAACTCATGACCCCTAGTAATTGAATCCCCCACTCTGGGAAAAAGCTTCTTGCTATCCACCTTGTCTATACCCCATGATTTTGTAGACCTCAATCAGGTCCCCCCTCAATATCCGTCTTTCTAATGAAAATAATCCTAGTCTACTCAACCTTTCCCCATAGCTTCGAATCTTTATTCCTGCACTGTCGTTGGGTCAAAATCCTGGAACTTGCTTCCTAATGAAGAATGCACCTACAACACATGGACCACAGTGTTTCAAGAAGGTCGCTCGTCCCTACCTTCTTAAGAGAAACTGTAGATGGGCAACAACTTGGTAGCAACATCCACATTGTATGAAAGACAGGAGAAAATATCCTTGCCTGCATGAAGCAAGATCTGTGCAATCCTGCCTTGGATTGATAGTGACAAGTGTGTCATACAATGGCCGGGAGTGACCATCTCCCAGAAAGACTCTGACCTGGTCTCCTAACCTTTAATAACCACAACCATCAGTGGCACTCCCACTGTCACCCTCCTTGGACTAACCATTCATTAGAAATGCAGCCACACAAACACCGTGCCAATGAAAGCAGGATATTCCTGGGTAAGTGACTCACATCCTGACCCTCAGAAGCATCCATAAGGTACAAGCCAGTAGATGAACCCAGCTGTGTCCAGAACATTCAAAGCTCAATATCAACCAAAACAACATTGTTTCCTTCAGTAGCAATGTACCGGCTCTCTCTATAAGTGTTACCGTGGCTACATTAGATACAATAAAAAGAATGCACAGCGATTTGAAGAAAAGGCTGAAGATTGGCAGTCAGTAAGAGATCTGGTACAGGCACGTTGGGCTGAATGGACATCTGTGTTGTAACAATTCTGTGGATGCAATGCAACAAGTCATCTCACGTGCCGCCTGCCAAGCTTACAACCTCTGTGTACAATTGGTGCTGCAGGATCTGTATGAGCATGAATATTTTCTCCATCCTTTCCCCAGTTGCCCTTGAGAAGGTGGTAGTGAGCTGCTGCAGCACCGTGCTGTTAGATAGCATGTTCCAGCGTTTTGTTTCAGATATAGTGAATGAGCAGTGATATAGTTACAAGGCAGAGTGATGTGTGGCTTGGAGGGTAAACGCTATAACCTCCCAACACAGACATACATCACCATTCTGCCAGCATTGCTGCTTCTTGATTCTTTATTCATTCACGGGATGAGGGTGTCACTGACTCAGCAGCTTTTATTATTCAATCCTGCAGCTCCTTAGTGAAGGAGCTTCAGTACATGGAGCAGAGCTGTTCAAAAAGCAGGCACACCAACACCTTATCAGCACAACTAGGGATAGGCCACAGGCACCAGACTTGCTGCTGATAACCACATCCTGAGAGTGACTACAAATAAAAGTATCGGGACAGCTGATCTCCTGGGCGTGGAAAATCAGAGGGAGATGGGTTGAATCTTAAAGCACATTGAAGAATAGGTTAGAGCGAGGTATGTCATATTTAAAGAAAAAGTAAGAGTGATCACTCACAGAAAATTCCAGCTTCAAGTGCAGTAGGTTTATCCTAACGCAGGTAACTTTGGAGTTAGTGGGCATTTTTAAAGAAAAAGTCAAATACAAATGTAAAATAGATGTTGAGCGCAGCTTGAGACTAATCAAGACAACCCGATTGCTGGGATAACAGTGATATCGAAAGGTTGCTACCAGCTGAGTCAGTGTCAGTAAAACTCACATCTCATCCTTGTCAAACTGCAATGATGAGTGGAACACATTGAGCTGCCAGTGACTGTCAACTTAGAAGGTAAATGGAGCAGACTCAGGAATATACAAATGGACCGACATCAACAGCTGCTGTGAGCAGCAAGGCAGAGAAAGAAAATAGTATGGACTGATCGCACCAGGACACTGCAAACCCGTCTCCCCACTGTCTGTCTCACCCTATCAGTACCCTGTGAAAAAGCAACTTGTCACGAGAGCCTTTCTCTGAGATCTTACAAACATTGAGTGATTTTATCCTGTAGTAGTGGCAATGGCCAGGCCAGCATTGTGTAGAGGGCAGTTAAGAGTCAACACAAAAGCCAGTTCTGAGGAAGGGTCATCAGACCTGAAACGTTAACTCTGTTCTTTCTTCACAGATGCTGCCAGACCTGCTGAGCTTTTCCAGCAACTTCTGTTTTTGTCCCTGATTTAAAGCATCTGCGGTTCTTTCTGTTTTTAAGAGTCAACCACATTGCTGTGGGCCTGGAGTCACATGTACATCAGACCAGGTAAGGATGCTCCCCTAAAGCACTTTTTATTCATTCATGGGATGAGGGTGTTGCTGACCAGGCAGCATTTATTGCCCATCCCTAATTGCCCAGAGAGCAGTTAAGAGTCAACCACATTGCTGCGGGTCTGGAATCACATGTAGGCCAGACCAGGTAAGGATGGCAGTTTCCTTCCTGAAAGGACGTTAGTGAACCAGATGGGTTTTTCCTGACAACAGATTTTGTGGTCACCATTAGATTCTTAATTCCAGATATTTATTGAATTTAAAACCCATCATCTCCAATAGTGAGATTCGAACCCAGGTCCCCAGAACATTATATGGATCTCTGGATTAACAGTCAAGTGATAATACCACTCGGCCATCACCTCCCCTGTGAACCAAGTGGGTTTTTCCCAACAATTGCCAATGGTTTCAGGGATGCCCTTAGATTCTTAATTCTAGATTTTTTTTTATCTTCCATGACTCGAACCTGGGTCTCATTACAGTCATGTGATCTACAGCAGTTTTATACAGTTCCAGCATAACCCTGCTGATTTCAAATTCTGCATCTTCTAAGAAAAGGAAGTTTCCTAAACATCTTTTTAAGGACTTTATCCATATGTCCTGATACCTGAAGAGACTGGTGTACATACCAAGGTCCCTGTGATCCTCAGTGCTTCCCAGGATCCTACCATTCATCATGTATTCCCTTGCCTTGTTTGTCCTGCCAAAGTGCATCACCTCGCGTTTATCTGCATTACATTCCATTTAATACTGATCAGCCCATCTGACCAGACCGTCTGTATCCTCCTGTAGTCTAAGGCTGCCTTAGTCACAACTTACCACCCCACCAATTTTTGTATCATCTTTGATACTGATCGACCCTCCTATGTTCAAGTTTAATTTGTTTCTATAAACCACAAACAGCCCTGACCCTAATAGTCTCACGATAATGCCATTGGGTCATCACCTCCCTGCGTGAATCAATAAAGAACTGGCCTCAAAGTTAAAATCTAACTTCTCCAAGGTATGAAGATACATTTTCCTAAAAAAGTTAATCTATTTTTGTTCATGCGAAAGACCGCTTTTCAAACTCATTACCTCCACTCATGTTTGACTTTTCAAAATTTTTTTTGAGATCAGTAAGTAATAAAATTCCTCTTTCACTGAAGAAAACCTTAGAATTTGATTCCTTAATTTTGATCTTGTTAATTACATTGCAATTAAAGTGTGATTACTGCATGCCGAAAAGAAAGCTTGCGTAATAAACTTCAAGAAGAGGAGAGGCAATTTTTCTCTCCTCACCTGGCCATAGTATTGATTTCTGGGGTTTCTATTGCCTCTGTAGACATAGGGGCCACAAATTCAGCAAGCCTCGCCTTAAATCCTGTTTCATTAATGTTCAATACAATGGCTACCTTCCTCTCAGAGTAACACTCCTGAGTTACAGGATTGAATTGATGAGAATGGCCTCTATATCTGCTGCTTCCTCCAGTCTTACTCAGACATTCAATAGGCAGAGTTCGGACAATCACTGTCAGTGCCTGTTAGGAACCGTGAACTGTAATAATTTTTAATGGCTTTTTTAACCAACCATCCGCTGTGCAATTGGTTTTGTACTTGATCCAACTGCAGGTTGGCACGTCCACTAACTGAGTACACAACCCAATTACTGCTGCAAAGTCGTCTTAACAAGCTGCAAATGCATGATGTATGCTCAAAGGAATGTACAACCATTTACCAACAGGAAGACGAGTTACAAACACTGCAGTGTTTGTGGCGCAAGTACAAACTGAGTGCGGGCATTCCAATCTCAAGTAAGTCCTCTTCCCCAGTGTCGCAATTCTAAGTTATTATGGTTCCCTGCTAGCTGTCTTATTCTCAGTCATGGGTTAGACTACAAGAGATGGGAAGAGGAGTAGGCTATTCGGCCCCTCAAGCCTGCTCCGCCATTCAATAGCTGATCCGACGTTCCTCACATCCTCTTTCCTGCCCTTTCCCTGGAATCCTTAATTCCTCTACTATCTATCTCAGCCTTAAATATACACAAGGACTCTGCCCCCACAGCTGTCCCTCACAAGGAGTTCCAAAGACTCACAACACTCTGAGAGAAGAAATTCCTCCACATCTCAGTCTTAAATTAGCACCCCATCATTCTGAGACTGGTCCTAGGGTCTTCCATGAAGGGAAACATCCTCTCAGCATTTACCCTGTCAAGTCCCTTAAGAACCCAGTATGTTTTGATGTGATCACCTCTCATTCATCTAAACTCCATTGAGTTGAACCCCAAACTGATGGAGGCTTTCTCCATGACTTGAGCACATAATCCAGGCTGATGCTCTATACTGCCCGCCTGCTGTACTGTCAGAAAGGTACTGAGTCATGAATGAGTCCTTGAAGCGAGTCTCTGTCAAGCCTATTCACATGGATATGGAAGATCCCTGGCACTGTTCAGAGAAGAGCAGCTGAATTCCATCAGTGTCTGACTCTCATTTATCGCACCCCCAGTAGAGTGCTTCCAGGACCTTGCTGTGTACATTTCCCAACGACACAATGAAATTCACCTTCAAAACCGGTTGATTTGTCTCCTTCTCAGGTTGACATTACGATGTTACATCATCACCTAAAGGCTGTACTTAGCATTACTACCAGCAATTATGGAGTGAGAAGGTTATCATATAAATTCTGAAACATCAACTTTGTTTCTCTCTCCACAGATGCCATGTGACCTGACGATATCTTGTGTTCTCTAATTATTCTCTCCCTTTTGCTTAGGAACATCTTGAAGACATGGATGAGTCAAAAATGTGAATTCTTTATTTTTGATAAGGCAGTACCAGAAGAGCAGAATGTTAAGTCCATAAGATGTAGGTGCAGAAGTAAGTCCCTCAGCCCATCGATTCTGGTCCACCATTCCACGAGATCATGGCTGATAATCCTCAACTCCATTTTCCTGCCTTTTCCCCATAACCCTTAATTCTCTTACTGGTTAAAAATCTATCTCAACCTTGAATATACTTAATGACCCAACCTTGACAGCTCTCTGTCTTTGGCTTAAATCATGTAAGATGATTCCCTCTGGCCCCAGACTCTCCCACCATGGGAAGCAACCTTGTCACATATACCCTGTCAATTCCCTTGAATATCTTGTAGGTTTCAGTGTGACTCCATTGTCTTCAACTCCAATGAATACAGGCCCAATCAACTCAACCTCTCCTCAAAAGACAGTCCCTCCATACCTGAGATCAGCCAAGTGAACCTTTTCCAGACTGCCTCCTGTCAGTCTACCTTTCATTAGCCAAGGGGCCCCGAAACTGCTCACAGTATTCCAACTGTGTTAAATGTCGCCTGTCAGATTTCTAGTGGAACAGAGACTTGTCTTCCATTATGCATAACAATTGACCTCATGCTGTTTTACTCAACTTCATTTCTACAACAATTGAATTTATATAGCACCATTAACTTACTCCATGGTTGTTGATATTTTGTCAACAGGAAAATTAGTATCAGCCATTTACAATGCAGGATAGTGCGACAAAAGCTTGGATATAACTTTGGGACGGGTCAAATGCAGATAATATAAATCCCATTTCTTTTGGATGGTGTGAATGCAAGTAAATGGGAGTTAATTTTGTTGGCATGACAATTGTGGGAGATGTTTAAATATGTGATTGAATGATCTGTTGTCAAGTATATTCAAGTCTGGGATTGATTGCTTGGTAAACTCTTGAGGAATCGAAATATATGGAAATGTCAGAAGGCAGTGGGAAGTGGAGTGACGTCTTGGTTTAGCCATGATCTTAATGAATGATGGGCCTGGCCTTTTGTATGAGTGATGGCATGCCACTTTGCGAGCTTGTAGTTTAAGATGCTCTGTGCTGAAGTGTGCTATGAAGGGACATAGCTGAGAAGTTCGACAGGACACAGCGATACAGGTAATCAGACGCAGGCAAATAAACATTTCTCTGGTTGCTGGAATCCAATCAGTGCAGCCACTGCAGAAGGAAACTAAACACAAGAACCCTTCCAGCTCATTGCAGAGCCATGAGTCTCCAAACAACTGCTTAATTACCAAAGGCAGAATCAGCCGTAACATTTCACATTCTGTTCATCACAGACATCACTTTACCTTTTGGGCTTGGCTCTCATATCTGATCCATGTGTATGTGTGTTATGTTTTCTTAGGTTTCAGTAGCTCACTCCTGAAAGCCCGGTTATGCAGGCTCCCGTTTGGACTATAAGCACAGTCTGGCTGGGAAAAGGTACACACAAAGGAAGGGATTCTTTGTAAATGTCTCTTTTAACCACCAACTGAGGGAGGAGTTGAATAAAGAAGGGGGAAGCCAATTCAGCTGTTCCTCGCTTAGAACAAACTGGGGATCTGCACCCTGAAACTGGTCCTAACAGAGTACAAAGGAACTCCATTAGCCGCCCTCCCCGCTTTCCTTTCATCTGTTACTGACCTGATTCATATTCATGCAAAAATGATTCTACTGGGTCTAATTTAGTCTGGCTGAGGTTGTATTAGATGACAAAAGTAAGTGGATCCTGATCATGCCCTTTGCCAACAGCAACCAATGCTGATCTTTACCTGGAACAAGCAGAAACAAACCATCTCCTTACTCATCAACACTGTGCCCACACTGAATCCTCCTGCGTGGTTTTTATTGATCTTCAGGTTAGCTCTCTTAAACAACATCACAATACTCATTGTGCAAACTGAATGTTTGGGGAAGTTTATTTGTACCTACCCAGTCTCTATAGCCCGTGTAAAACAAACTTTCTACATCTGTTTCAATAGCTCGAAGCAGATGGCCTTGTCTCTTCCATTTGTCACATTAACTAAATTACACGTGGCTCCAGTGAATCTGCAGCTGCATCTGTTCAATCAGCAGCACGAGCAATTCACTGACAATGCTGTTAATGCTGGGCAAATGTTAGTTACTTTTACGATTAACAGAAATACCACAGATTGCAGACAATTTAAACAAATTTTTTTATATAAAAAGAGAATTAAACAGCCGGTTGAATCGGTGATTGTGAATAGGTGATTCTGGGCAGATTGTCAGCAATCTTGCATTTTTACAGCTCCTTTCTTCATGTAGATAAAAGTGTCAAGGTATTTGACAAAGGATTAAAGCAGTGATTGTTAAGGAGGAGGGAGGCTGGGGAAGGTTTAATTGAGAGATGTTCAGAGTAGGCCTTTAAAAACAGGGGGAGTTGACATTTTAGCCCAAACTGAGAACAGGAGGCACAGAGGTAGTCAGGTTCCTTAGTGCCAGTGGGGAGCTGGTTCCCTAACTCCATCCTCTACCCCAGGCCATTTCCTTGGAGGTAGAATGGGCGTGAACTGTCATTTAGGTTCGTACTCACTTCTTGTCGGTCACATGTTCTCCTCTTCACATACCCTGTCGAATGATTGTATTTGTCGTGGATCTCGCTTGAAGAATGCACCCAGCTGTGTCCTAAACCGAAAAAACTACAGATGCTGTGAATCAGGAACAAAAACAGAAGTTGCTGGAAAAGCGCAGCAGGCCTGGCAGCACCTGTGAAGGAAAAACACTCAGAGTAAACGTTTCGGTGATCCTTCCTCTGTGTCGTAAACCCTCGTTTGTTTCAGCTTCATTGTATTCTCCCCCGGACACCTACCAGCTCACCATTGAGCCCTGGCTTTGATTCACTTATCTTTCCTCCTGGTTAGAATATACATACCCTGTCTCTGAAACATCCCCTGTCCCCTTTAAACAGCACTCATTGTTCTTTCAGAGTTTCTCTTGTCAGTGTTTTTAGTTCCACTTCCCCCCAGCTGGAACCCCATTGTCCCGTGTTAAATTGTTCCTTGCGTTTCCCCATTACTGTGATACAACGATTGCTGACACAGTGCACATTCCCTCAGACACTTGTTCCATGCTGCCCGTGTCATTTCCCACCAGTCTATCCTGCTCACCCCCTTTCATGGTGGGACTGAGAACCTATTGGTCAAAGCGGCTCTTTGCAAAACATTTCAGAAATGCTCCTCGAACAAAAACAGAAATTTCTGGGACAACTCAACAGGTATGGCAGTCAGTTCTGAAGATGGGTCACTGGACCCAAAATGTTAACTTTGCTTCTCTCCTCAAGTGCTAAGTTTTTCCAGAAATCTGTGTTTTAGTTTCAGATTACCAGCACCCACAGTTCTTTGTTCTATAAAACTGCTACTAGGCTTTGTAGTCTGTTGTCAATAAGAAAAACAAGGTGCTGAATAACTCAGCATGCCAGGCAGCATCTAGGAAGTGAAGATCCACGTCAGTGATGTCTCACTATGGAGCCCTTTTGGGTTCTGTGCAAATTCTCTGCCTCTGATTTAATTCCAACCTGTATTCTGCCCCATCAGAAAGACCAGCATCTTCCATTTCTGCAGTGCACCCACGCTAACCCCTTGGACCCCTCCAAATGTGACTATTCCTGCTCATCCTTAAACATAAACAAACCTCTACACAGAAGCCTCTTCCCACATTCCATTTCCAGCCTTGTGTTCACAAATTAGTCCATAACCTCACAGATTTTCACTGCCCATTCTACAATCTCTCCAGACCACTGACCTCTTCTGCATTGCCCTTTCCATTACCCTCCCAACCCTTCTGATGTCAACACCAATGTCACTCTCCATCTTAAGGAAGAATGGAAGGGGCATTGAGTATAAGGATAGACAAGCTATTCTGCAGCTTTATAGAACATTAGTTAGGCCACACTTGGAATAATGGGTACAGTTCTGGTTACCACATTACCAGAAGGATGTGGATGCTTTGGAGAGGATACAGAAAAGGTTTACCAGGATGTTGCCTCGTGTGGAGGATTTTAGCAATGAAGAAAGGTTGGATAGGCTGGGTTTGTTTTCACTGGAATGCAGGAGGTTGAGGGGCAGCCTGATAGAAGTTTATAAGATTGTGAATGGCATGGATAGAGTGGAAAGTAAGGCCTTTTCCCTGGATGGAGGGGTCAATTACTAAGGCACACAGGTTCAAGTTACGAGAGGGGACGTTTAAAAGAGATGTGTGAGGCAAGTTTTTCACACAAAGGGTGGTGAGAGCTTGGAACACACTGCCAGAGGAGGAGGTGGCAGCATTCAAGAAGCACCTGGATGAATACATGAACAGGAAGGCAATAGAGGGATACGGTTCCTGTAAGTGAAGGCAGTTTTAGTATGGAAAGGCAAAATGTGTCAGCGCAGGCTTGGAGGGCCGAAGGGCCTGTTCCTGTGCTGTATTGTTCTTTATTGTTTAATTCTATTCTATTGTGGTCCCTCTTCCCTACAGGCTCATGTGGAACTAGATTATCAATTATTCCTTCATTATCACACAATACCTCACTCCTTAACAATATTTAAGCTAGTGTTTAATTCCAATCTTTAATCAAATTCAATAGTCACCATTTGCCATGATGGGATTCGAACCCTTGTTTGTCAGCGCTTTAGCCTGGCGTTCTAGATTACAATCCCAGTGATATTACCATTACACCTCTGTATCTTAAATGAGGGAATAGTGGTTAAGAGCCCTTATTCCAGAGCTTGGAGTAAACCAGCTGAGTGTGTGATGGAGCAAGTGAAACCTGGACTGCAGGAGCTCTGGGAGGGCCTGCAGGTGGTCAGCCTGGGGCTGTTGGTATTTGTTTACTGAGCTGGCTCAAGCTCAGACTGCCAGCTTTCTCGCTGATCGATGGAGCCAGAGCAGAATTGTTGCCTATCATTAAGAATGCCACGGTGGCTCAGTGGTTAGCACTGCTGCCTCACAGCGCCAGAGACCTGGGTTCAATCCCACCCTCAGGTGACTGTGTGGAGTTTGCACCTTCTCCCCGTGTCTGTGTGGGTTTCCCCTGGGTGCTCCTGTTTCCTCCCACAGTCCAAAGATGTGCAGCTTAGTGGATTGGCCCATGGTAAAAATTGCCCTGTAGTGTCCAGGGATGAGATAGCTAGGTGGATTAACCATGGGCAATGCAGGGTAACAGGGATTGGGTGGGATGCTGTTTGGACGGTCTGTATGGGCTGAATGGCAGGTTTCCATGCTGTAGGGTTCCAATGATTCTGACAGTGGTATCAAATCATCTTCCTTAAACGTTGAGTTTATAAACCTAAACGCTCCTGAGCCTTCCGGATATGAGCTTGTGAAGGAACAGATTGGTGCTGAAATAAATGAACCAAAACATTACAGGCTCAAGGCTGGGTTTGGAGACTTCAGCACATCTACACAAGACCAGTTGTGAAGGAGAGTCAGTCCAACCTTATTC
>JAHRHZ010000273.1:18525576-18538246 GCA_024137785.1 Ginglymostoma cirratum | reverse complement strand
TGCTGAGGGAGTGCCGCACTGTCAGAGGGTCAGTGCTGAGGGAGTGCTGCACTGTCGGAGGGTCATACTGAGGGAGCGCCCCATTGCCAGAAGCCTGTTTTTAGGATGAAACCTCAAATCGAGATGCTATCTGCCCTTTCACCTGGATGTAAATGATCCCATGGCCACTATTTCACATTAGGGAGTTCTCTCAATGTCTGTCCCTCCTTTCACGACGAGAACAGACGATTGGACCGTTGGTTTCGGCAGAGGCTTGCTGTACACAAGTTGGCTGCTACAGTTCCTCAGGAGAACAGGGACACTGCTGCAGCCTTAGGAAAGCAGCTTGGGATGTTCTGAAAGTGTGAAAAGTGCAGTGTGAATTGAAGTTTTCCTTTCGAGCTGACGGCTAGTGCAGAGCAATCTACGCTGTTGAGTGTCGTATTGATTGCGAATATTGTGCCTGTGATGAAGTTATTGCTCTGCATTGTGAGGTCAAACCAAAATTAATTGCAGTTGTTTGTGAATTGACAGCCACTCAGACCCTCTCTCTGGGGAGATTATCCGATTGCAGGAAGATCTTCCATTACGTTTTGTTTTGAGTTACTCAGTTCTGACCTAGTCGTGATCTGCTTTATGACTTGACGGTTTGATAACCCTCATGTAAATGATTAATTATACAGCCTGTAAATTTGTTTAACAGCTCTGTCACAGGTACTGAGAGTTCAGCCTCAAGGACAAAGTATGACATGAGGGAAAGGACATTATAGACGACTGATGTGTGGGGACACAGCAGATACAATTTCACAACGAAAGCTATTTAATTCCTAATGTTTTGATCTATAAATATGTGGTAGCTGACCTCATTACAATCACTGCATCCCTCCCCCACTGAGCCTGAGAACATAGGGTAGTTCTTTTTCTCTGGCGTTCCTCCTAGGGCCTTTTAGCACCATGTCAGGCTCTTCCAACTCTGCCTACAATGTGGGCGGTGTGTAACACACAGTAGCTGGCCTCTTGCATCCGAAGCATCTCGGAAGAAATTCTTTCTCCTCTTCAGGTGGCATTGAGGTGCCAACATCTGCCCTGTCCATCTCAGATTCTAAGATATCTCAATGCTTGGCCGAGAGTGAAATCCCAGTGGTTCCAGAGCAGTTGGAAAGGCTGTTGAGGAGCTGGGCATGTTTTTCTCCTGCACTGTTTCTGAGTTTGCAGCTTTCATAAGGTCTACGTGCTTACTTAGACCGTCACATTTACCCAAACTTATACATCACTAGACGTGACCTCACGTCGACCATGCCTCTTACCCATGCAGGACCATTCCTACGGTTCCTAGACCAAACTCCGTTCCCAGAGTAAACTGTCCCTCTTGCTTCGTGGAACCTTGTGTCTGGCATTGGTATTCCTGACACCAGTTCAGCCTTTACATCCCTGGTCTGGGAAGATCAGATTTAACCTAGTGTGGAGTCTTCTACCCATTAGCAACTCTGCTGGAGCTATCCATGTAGTTCATGAGGGGTGGTCCGACAATCAAATAGGTACTGGGAGAGTTTGATACAGCTAATAAAGCTGTAGAGACAGTAAGAACTGCTGATGCTGGAGTCAGAGATAACACAGTGTAGAGCTGGAGGAACACAGCAGACCAGGCAATATCAGAAGAACAGGAAAGCTGACGTTTCGGGTCGGGACCCCTCTTCAGAAATGGGGGAGGGGGGAATGGAGCTCAGAAATAAATAGAGAGGAGGGGTGGAGCTGGGGAAGGTAGGTGGGATGGTGATAGGTGAGTGCAGGTAGGGAGTGGTGCGGGTTGGTCAGTGAGGTGGGTGGAGCGGATAGGTTGGAGAGAAGATGGACAGGTTGTGTCAGGTCAAGGAGGCGGGGATGAGAGGGAGGTTTGGTCATGGGATGAGGCTGGGGGTGGGGAGATTTTGAAACTGGTAAAGTCCACGTTGAGACCATTGGGTTGTAGGCTCCCAAGGTGTAATATGAGGTGCTGCTCCTCCAGTTTCCAGGTGGCATAGTTGTGACAATGGAGGAGGCCCGGGATGGACATGTGGTCCAGGGAGTGGGAGGGGGAGTTTAAGTGGTTCGTGACTGGAAGGTGTTGTCGTTTGTCACGAACCGAGCGTAGATGCTCTACAAAGCAGTCTCCACCGATGTAGAGGAGGCTGCTAATGTGGTACAACAGACCACATTAGCGGATGTGCAGGTGAACATCTGTCTGATGTGGGGAGATAATAGGAACTGCAGATGCTGGAGAATCCGAGATAACAAGGTGTAGAGCTGGATGAACACAGCAGGCCAAGCGCATCATAGAAGCAGGAAAGCTTGACGTTTCGGGCCTAGACCCTGAAGGTCCTATAATGCTGCTTGGCCTGCTGTGTTCATCCAGCTCTACACCTTGTTATCCGTCTGATGTGGAAGGCTTTATTGGGTCCTTGGATGAAGGTGAGGGGGGAGGTGCAGGGACAGGTGTAGCACTTCCTGCGGTTGCAGGGAAGGGTGCCGAGTGTGGAGCGGACGAGGGACTCGCGGAGACAGCGGCCCCTATGGAAGGCAGATAGGGGTAGGGATGGAAATATATCTTTTGTTGTGGGGTCAGATTGCAGGTGGCAGAAGTGGCAGAGAATGATGCGTTGAACCTGGAAGGTTTTTTTTAATTCATTCACGGGATGAGGGCGTAGCTGGTCAGGCGGCATTTATTGTCCAGCCCTAATTTCCCAACGAGCAGTTAAGAGCCAACCACATTACTGTGGGTCTGGAGTCACATGGAGGCAAGACCAGGTAAGGATGGCAGTTTCCTTCCCTAAAGGACGTTAGTGAACCAGATGAGTTTTTCCAACAATCGACATTCCAGATATTGGTTGAATTGAAATTCCACCATATGCCATGGTAGGATTCGATCCTGAGTCCCCAGAACACTATCTTGTCTCTGGATTAACAGTCCAGTGATAATACCACTAGGCTATTGCCTCCCCCGATGTTAGTGGGGTGATACGTGAAGACAAGGGGGAATTCTGCCTTCGTTTTTATTGCGGGGAGGGGGTGTGAGGGCAGAGGTGCGGGAAATGTCAGAGATGCGGCCGAGGGCATTTTTGACCACTGAAGGGGGAAGTTGCGGTCCTTGAATTAAGAGGACATCTGGGATGTTCGGGAGTGGAATGCCCCATCTTGGGAGCAGAGGCAGAGTAATTGGGAGTAGGGGATTGCCTTCTTGCAGGAAGGTGGGTGGGAGAAGGTGTATTCTAGGTAGCTGTGGGAGTCGTTAGGCTTGAAATGGATATTGGTTTCCAGGTTGTCACCAGAGATGGAGACAGAGAGGTCCAGGAAGGAGGGAGAGGTATCGGAGATGATCTAGGTGAACTTGAGGTTGTGTTGAAAGGTATTGGTGAAGTGGATGAACTGTTCAAGCTCCTCGTGGGAGCACGAGGCGGCGCTGATACAGTCACCGATATAATGGAGGAAGAGGTGAGGTTTAGGGCCAGTGTAACTGCGGAAGAGGGACTGTTCCACATAACCTACAAAGAGGCAGGCATAGCGTGGGCCCATGCAGGTACCCATGGCCACCCCCTTTGACTGTAGGAAGTGGGAGGAGTTGAAGGGGAAGTTGTTAAAGGTAAGAACGAGTTCGGTTAAGCTGTAGGCTGTTTCTTTACAACTGCCTTCAAAGTTTGGACTGCTCTGCTAGACAACTGGATGATGGATGGTATGGAACTGGTCTTATATTGTTGAATACCATTCAACTTTAGGAAATATTCAAACTCCCTGCTGGTAAACGATGGCCCATTGTCTGTCACCAACACTTCAGGGAAAATTAGATTCCTCATAGAACATAGAACATAGAACATTGAACAGTACAGCACAGTACAGACCCTTCAGCCCATGATGTTGTGCCGAACTTTTACCCTAATCCTAAGGTCTACCTAACCTCCACCCCTACCTTATACTATCATCCATTTGCCTATCTAATAGCCAGTTAAATGACCCTAATGAGGCCCACTCCACTACCATCTCCAGCAATGCATTCCACGCCCCTACCACTCTCTGAGTAAAGAACCTTCCTTCTGACGTCTCCCCTGTATCTACTTCCACTCCCTTTAAAACTATGTCCCCTCGTAATAGCTCCCTCCACCCCAGGAAAAAGTCTCTGGCTGTCCACTTTATCTATACCTCTGATCATTTTGTACACCTCTATCAAGTCACCTCTCATCCTTCGTTGTTCTAAAGAGAAAAGCCGTAGCGCTCTCAACCTTTCCACGTAAGACCTTCCCTCCATTCCAGGCAACATCCTGGTAAATCTCCTTTGCACCTTTTCCAACACTTCCACATCTTTCCTGTAATGAGGCGACCAGAACTGGATACAATAATCCAGATGTGGCCGAACCAGGCTTTTGCAAAGCTGGAGCATAGCTTCACGGCCCTTGAACTCAATCCCTCTAGTAATGAAAGCTAACACACCATATGCCTTCTTAACAACTCTATCCACCTGGGTGGCAGCTTTCAGGGAACTGTGAACATGAAGCCCAAGATCCCTCTGCTCCTCCACACTGCCAAGAATCTTCCCGTTAACCCAGTATTGTGCTTTCAAGTTTGTCCTTCCAAAATGAATGACCTCACTTTTCAGGGTTAAACTCCATCTGCCACTTCTCAGCCCAGCTCTGCATCCTATCAATGCCCCTTTGAACCTAGAGTAGCCCTCTGCACTGTCCACAATGCGACCCACCTTTTAGTAACGAAAAAAGCTGAGAGTCCACAAGCTGTCAGGAGAATTATTTGTTACTTTTCAGATTTTTAGATACTAGAAGCAGGAGTCGGCCATTCAGTCCTTTGCGTCTGCTCTATCAATCAACATAATAATGGCTTGTCCTTTATGTCAAGGCCATATTCCCTCTTTCTCCCCATACCCCTTTAACATTGTTAAAATCTAAAATTACATCAATCTCTTTCTTAAATTCACTCAGTGGCCTGGCCTCCACACACTTCTGTTCTTGACAACTGATGATCTCCCTCTTTAAATAATTCCATTGATTTGCTGCATCACTCTGAGCTGGAAAATGGTCGATACCTATCTAAAAGATAGCACTTCCAATTTCACAGCAGCCCCTGATGTGTCAGACTCCATTGTAAGCTCCCTTGAGTTTGCGGTAAGTGTATGTCCAACTGGGCGAAGTGTCCTTGAATGCCTTTACCCTTGAATAGGGGTCTCACTAGGGCAATGTCAAAGGGCAGTTAAGAGTCAACCACATTGCTTTGGGTCTGGAGTCACATGGAGGTAAGACAGGGTAAGGATGACAGATTTCCTTCCCTAAAGGACATTAGTGGACCCAATGAAATACATCCCGAGAAAGAAGAAACTTTCTAAGGGGAAGATGAGGCTGTAAAGGCAAGCCAGGGGTAACACAAGAACAAAAGAAAGGCATACAATGTGGTGTCAAATTTAATTTTAATTCATTCACAGGATGAGGGCATCTTTATTGTCCATCCCTAATTGCCCAGAGAACAGTTAAGAGCCAAATACATTGGGTCTGGAGTCACATAGAGGCCAGACTAGGTAAGGATGGCAATTTCCTTCCATAAACAACATTCAAGGGAAACTAAGGGATTGGGAAGCCTTTAACAACCAGGAGAGGATAACTAGAAAGACAATAAGGCGGGAGAAGATAAAATATGAGAGTAGCCGAGCTGGTAATGCAGAAGAAGATTGTAAGAGTTTTTTTAGATATCTAAAAGATAAGCGAGAAAGGAGTGGCCTATTGGACCATTGGAAAATGAGGCTGGAAAAGTAGCAATGGGGAACAAAGAAACGGTGGAGGACCTAAAAAAGTACTTTGGTGTAGATTTCACCGCGAAAGACACCAGCAGTATATAGAACTTCAAAACAGTTAGGGGACAGTTGGGTGTAATGACCATCACTAAGGAGAAGATTCTGGGGAAGCTGAAAGGTCTGAAGGTGGGTAAATCATTCAGATCAGAAGGACCACACTGCAGAGTTCTGAAGGAGAAAGCTGAGGAGATTGTAGACGCATTGGTGGTGATCTTTCAGGAATCTCTCGAGTCAGGGAGGGCCCCAGAAGACAGAAAAATGGCTAATGTAACCTCCCTGTTTCAGAAGGGAGGAAAGCTATAGGCCGGTTAGCCTGACCTCAGTCATTGGTAAGAGTTTAGAGTCCATTATTATGGATGAGATTGCAAAGTACTTGGAAGTGCATGGTAAAACAGGGTTGAGTCAGCACAGCTTCATCAAGGGGAGGGCTGCCTGACAAACCTATCAGAATTCTTTTGAGAAGGTAATGAGCAAGTTAGGTGAAGGAGAGCCAGTGGACATGATCTATTTGGATTTCCAGAAGGCCTTTGATAAGGTGCTGCTCAGGAGGCTGCTAAACATGGTGTTAGGGGCAAGGCACCAGCATTGATAGGGGATTGGCTGACTGGCAGAAGGCAGAGAGCGGGGATAAAGGGGTCTTTTTCAAGATGGCAGCTGGTGACTAGTGGAGTTCCACAGGGGTCCTTGTGATCATAACTATTCATGTTACACTTTACCGAACTGGATGAAGGAACAGAGGGCATTGTTGCTAAGCTTGTGGATGACTCAAAGATAGGTGATGGACAAGTAGCACTGAGGAAGCTGGGATCTTGCAGAAGGACTTGGACAGGCTCGGAGAGTGGGCAATGAAGTGGCAGATGGAATTCAATGTGGAAGGGTGTGAGCTCACGCACTTTGGTAGGAAGAATAGAGGCATATTCTATTTTCTAAATGGGGAAAGTCTTTGGAAATCTGAAGTGCAAAGGGACTCTTGACCTTAACATGTAGGTTCAGTTGGCAGTTGGGAAGGTAAATGCAATGTTAGTACTCATTTTAAGAGGGCTGGAATACAAAAAGAAAGATGTACTGCTGAAGCTGTAGAAGGCTCTAGTCAGACCGCATTTGGAATATTATGAGCAGTTTTGGGCTCTGTATCCAAGGAAGGATGTGCTGGCCTTAGAGAGGGTCCAGAGGAAGTTTACAAGAATAATACCAGGGATGAAGGACTTTGCATATGAGGATGAAACCACTCAGCCTCTCCAGTCTGTTCCACCATTTGATCATGACTGCTCTGTGTCTTGACTCCTTTTACCTGCCTTGGGTCAGTAATGCTCCAAGAAAATTCCATTAGCTTCACCTCAGCTATCTCTAAATGATCCCCGACTATGTTTTTTTTAAAATTCATTAATGGAATGAGGGTGTCACTGGTCGGGCAGCATTTATTGCCCATCCCTAATTACCCAGAGGGCAGTTAAGAGTCAACCACATTGCTGTGGACCCGGAGTCACATGTAGGCCAGACCAGGTAAGGCTGGCAGTTTCCTTCCCTAAAGGACATTAGTGAACCAGGTGGGTTTTTCCCGACAATCGACAACAGATTCTTAATTCCAGATATTTTTATTGAATTCAAATTGCACCATTTGCAGTGGCTGGATTTGAACCCAGGTTCCCAGAATTTTATCCGGGTCTCTGGATTAACAGTCTAACAATAACACCACTAGGCCATCGCCTTCCCATATCCCTGAGGAAGGGTCACCGGGCCCGAAATGTTAACTCTGACTTTTTCTTCACAGATGCTGCCAGACCTGCTGAACTGTTCCAGCAACTTCTGTTTTTGTCCCCAGCTATCCCTAATTGATCCCAACCTCGACAGGGAGAGTTCCAGCTTTCCACTGCCCTCTGTGTGAAGAAGTTCTTCCTGACGATCCCTCTCTGAACAGTCTGGCTTGGATTTTAAACTTATGTTCCCTTGTTCTGGACTCAGAGTCATACTGGCATTGAAGGAGGTCATTCACCCCATCAACAGTCCATGACCCTTTAATAATGAACACTACAGTTGAATCATTCCTTACTCGCCCAAACTCCTGGACTTCTCAACACAGCACAGGGATTATTCTGGAGGCAGAGGAGAAATCATGAGAAAAGAGGGGAAAGGGAAACAAACTGAGATCATTTCTGTGTTTGGCTTGAGAGTTCTTCAACATATCAGCATCATACTTGAAATTCTGTTTTGACAGGCTGTTCATATTTGCCCAGTGTCGTATAAAGTACAACACAGCTTTGTGAAACTGGGAGTCTGTTAAAGACTGAGTTTAGACTCTGTACTGACAGGACCCTCCAGCTGGGTTTCTGTTGAAATCTGGTTTTCATTGCTTGGAGGCTGAGGTTCAGCTCGCATCTCCCGGTATTCGCAGTTCAGCAAAATTCCCCAGGGGTTTACATAGCTCTCAACTCCAGTTCTTTCAAGGTATGTGGTTGAGATCCGCAGAGTTCAATTTTTATTATTATGAAATATTCATACACACAAGATCCTCCCATGCATGCTACTATAGACAATGATGATGGAATGTAATGTAGCAAGCTACAAGACATTATATAACTGAGAACACTGGTAAACTCTTCAACGCTAATGTAAAACAGACCTTTCCATTTGCTGATTCAATGCCAAATAGTCCTCCTTGAACTTGCAATACAGTATCCGAGAGGAGTGGAAACTCGGCAAACAGACAGACTGGAATCATTAACGTGTTTATCTTCAGTGTTAGAACTTCACATGCTTTCCATTTTTTTGCTTTAACTCCTTCAATGCTGTTGGAAATACAGCCAATTGGCAAGGGCTGATTTTAACACAGACAAAATGAGGGATGTGGGAGTCACTCTCAACTGAAATATAAATTCAACCTTGTCTGGCCAAATCCCCAGGTTTCCTGGAATTTGAGAACCAAAGAACAAAAAACAGTAAAGAACAGGAACAGGCCCTTCGGCCCTCCAAGCCAGTGCTGACACATTTTGCCTTTCCATACTAAAACTGCCTTCACTTACAGGAACCGTATCCCTCTATTCCCTTCCTGTTCATGTATTCATCCAGGCGCTTCTTGAATGCTGCTACTGTGTCTGCTTCCACCGTCTCCTCTGGCAGCACGTTCCAGGCTCTCACCACCCTTTGTGTGAAAAACGTGCCTCTCACATCTCTTTGAAACTTCCCCTCTCGTACCTTGAACCTGTGTCCCCTAGTAATTGACCTCTCCATCGTGGGAAAAGGCCTCACTTTCCACTCTATCCATGCCATTCACAATCTTATAAACTTCTATCAGGTCGCCCCTCAACCTCCTGCATTCCAGTGAAAACAAACCCAACTTTCCCACCAATCATAGAACATAGAACAGGACAGCAAAGTACAGGCCCTTCGGCCCACGAAGTTGTGCCGACCCATTATCTTACTAAGATCAAACTACCCTGCATACCCTACATTTTACTATCATCCATGTGCCTATCCACGAGTCGCTTAAAAGCCCCTAATGTATCTGACTAAAGTATCTATTCTATCAGTCATTAAGGATTCTGTGGGCATGACTGTAATTAGAAACCCTAGGGGAAAAACTTGCTGGGGTATTTACGGAAAATCCTCAAATTTATTTTTCTTTCATTTTCCTTGACTATACCAGAAATTACAAGATCTGAATTTTGGCAAAATGTTTTTTTTCACGGTGGGGTTCATGATCCCTTAATTATCCCCTGGCCCATGTGACTTTTCTCACACAGTTTTCCACCTTTCATGTCAGTGATTATGTGCTCAGTCTCTTTGACGGCCATCCCTTATGGGGTCGTGCTGTCAGGGGGTTCACTGCAGCCAGGGTTTGGCCACATTCACCCTTTTGGGGCCATGTTTAAAGATCAGCTGCTCCCCACTCTAGATGCTAGAGTCCAGGCACTATCCCTCACACGGTGGTCCTCCAGAGATACCTCCAAGCAATGGCCCAGAAAGGAAAATTAGCTTCTTTTACCAACGGGGACCTGGAGGTGCTGGTGGACTGGGGGATGGTAAAGAGGGCAGTACATTGGCTGGTAAAGCAGACCCTGGCACCAGACTCAGACGAGAGAGAGGCCCGGGATTTGTGCAGTGTTCTGGGTGAAACACAATGCACAGCAGTTCAGGAAGAAGGGTGAGTACCTCATCTTCTGTTTACCACCTCACGCTCACAGGGCTGCCACTCATTTTAGCTCTGCCACTGTGTCTACTTCCCACCAAGGCTCATGGATTGCCTCGGTATAACATGCTCAATGGCTGTCCCCTCATCTTGCCAAACCACTAACCCTTCCTGTTGAGAAATAACATCAGCCGGAATTGTAAAAATGCCCAGTAACTGCTCTTCTACCGCTTGGCCACTACCTTCGAAAATATTGCAGGAAAATTGGCTCCTCCCTCCCTGGACTGATGTCTCCACAGCAATGGATGTCCCAGTAACGCTCAGACTGGTTGTCCCTGACCTTCAGGAATGACTGTGACTAGCCCTTCGATTGGAATCAGCTGAAGCCCTTGAATGATTATTCAATTCTAGTTCCCCTTCACTGCAATAAGGATTTTTCCCCATTGAATCCCAGTCATGGCCACTTGTTTGCTGCATGTGCAGACCATTTGCCTGGTACACTGCTGGAAGGTGTGACATTCACATCGCGCAGTGTCCTCTTAACTCTCACATCTCCTGTCTGTTTCTTATGCGTTCCACACAGAAATAAATAAACATAGAAAATAGGAGCAGGAGTAGACCAATTGGCCCTTCAAACCTGCCCCACCATTCAATAAGATGCTGCCAGACCTGCTGAGCTTTTTCAGCAACTTTGTTTTTGTTCCTGGAATAGCAAGGTTTGATTTCCACAACAATATCGTCAGTTGGTAGGAAGAAGAGAAGCATGGGCTACTTTCTAAATGGGGAGAAAATGCAGAAATCTGAAGTGCAAAGGGACTTGGGCATTCTAGTCCAGGATTCTCCTATGGTAAACTTGCAGGTTGAGTCAGTAATTAGGAAGGCAAATACAATGTTGGCATTTATCTCGAAAGGACTAGAATATAAAAGCAGGGATGTACTTCTGAGGCTTTATAAGGCTCTGGTCAGACCACATTTAGAGGATTGTGAGCAACTTGGGCCCCATACGTCAGGAAGGATGTACTGGCCATGGAGCAGGTCCAGAGGAAGTTCACGAGAATGATCCCAGGAATGAAAGACTTAACAAATGAGGAATGTTTGAGGATTATGGGTCTTTATTCAACAGTTTAGAAGGATGAGGAAGAATCTAATTGAAACTTAATACTGAATGGCTTGGATAGAGTGGATGTTGGGAGGATGTTTCCATTGGTAGGAGAGACAAGGACCTAAAAGGGAAGACTTTTTAGAATAGAGATGAGGAGAAACTCCTTCAGCCAGAGAGTGGTGAATCTATGGAATTCATTGCAACAGGAGGCTGTGGAGGCCAGGGCATCGTGTATATTTAAAACGGAGATAGATAGGTTCTTGATTGTCAAGGGGATTAAGGGTTATGGGGAGAAAATAGGAGAATGGGGTTGAGAAACTTATCAGCCATGATTGAATGGCAGTGCAGACTGGATGGGCTGAATGGCCTAATTTCTGCTCCTATGTCTTATGCTCATATGGATTCATGAAAACAGAAAATGGTTCATTCAGGGAACAAGGTACTTGAGAACAGAGATAACAAGGTGTAGAGCTGGATGAACACAGCAGGCCAAGCAGCATCAGAGGAGCAGGAAAGCTGACGTTTTGGGTCTGGATCCTTCTTCAGAAAAGAAGGGTGTTCATCCAGCTCTACACCTTCTTATCTCAGATTCTCCAGCATCGGCAGTTCCTACCATCACTTGAGAACAGATGTGTTTATTAACAGTCCAAGCAGTCGGGGCTGGGGAATAATCCAGAGTTACCTAGAAGAAAGTGAGAAACAGAATTCTGTGGAGATGTCAGAAGGGAAGATAACCTACAAAGCTGTTAAAAATGTGGTTAAGAAAACCATGTTAAGTAATAAGTGAGCTGAGTTAGCAGCTATTTTAAGCATCTTAGGAAGATACATTAGCTCAAGAAAATTACATGGAGTGACTACGGAGAAGTTCTGAAAAGGAGCTAATTGCAGTCTTGTCAGACGAACAAAGATCAACAAAGATGACCATTCACTCAGGTTCGGGTGTCCATAAACTTGTTGAGAAAGAAAGAGTTGGAACTTTCTTTCTTGACATTTGTAATGATAATGTTTCAAATAGTTCTTGGATAGTGTAAGATAGTTCACAGTTTCTTTTGTGCAATAAACTTTTATGTTCTTTTGGCAGCCTCTTGTGAACATGGTCAGTGACTGACCTTCCAGGAAAACAAGAGAAATCAAAAATGAGGAAACGCAAGATTATTTTGAGATGATGACACTGTCGCGCTACTGCTGTTGCTAATCAGATCACTTTTTAATATAAAAATATATATCAAAGAATTTTCAGTCTCCTTCACACTTTCCCAAGTTGTGCAAAGATGATTCTCTTCTCTTCTTGTAGGTAAACTCCGTATTCCATTTTTAACTCCTCTTCTACTTGTTGCACTGTCTTTACCTCAGCGATGGGTGGCTACAACAGGAGAATACAAACTTTGTGAAATTAAAAACATATTTTTTATTGTGCTTTAGACCCACCAATCCATTCCCAATGGTTTGAAACATAGAATATAGAAGCAGGCATAGGCTATTCAGCCCTTCGAGCCTGCTCCCCCATTCAATATGGCCATGGCTGATCATCCAACTCAGTCCTCTGTTCCCACATTCTCCCAATTCCCTTTGATCTAATAACAATATCTAATAAACAGAGTTAAAGTTTCGGGTCCAGTCCTCAGTTCTGAGGAAGGGT
>JAHRHZ010000273.1:18472232-18525176 GCA_024137785.1 Ginglymostoma cirratum | reverse complement strand
AAAAGCTTGTGATTTCAAATAAACCTGCAGGACGACATGCTGGTGTCGTGTGACTTCTGACTTTCAGTTTTTAATTAGTCATCCTTACTTGGTCTAGCCTACATGTGACTCCAGGCCAACAACAATGTGGTTGATCCTTAACGACCCTCAGTTCAAGGGCAATTAGGGATAGGCAGCACTGTCACGTTGCTATTGTGGGAGGCACAAAATGGCTGGAATGTTTCCGACTGTGTAAGAATGAATGGCCCTCAGGAAACATTATCATAATGTATTAAGGTAAACTCACCAGAGTCCCACGGGGCTGCTCTCTCATTTAATAGAGAGAGAGAGACAACTGGTGGGGATTTAACCTGACGGTCACCACGCCTCAGGTGCGGGGAGAGGTTGAGAAAACGTTCCCTTTATGGTAATCAGAGATAATAATGCTGTAAAGCAGTTTGGAATGGAATGGAGTTGTGAAAGTATTTCACATAAATGTAACAAAGGTAAAGGACTGTGGATGCTGGAATTCTCAGATGGACAGAGAGAATGTTGGAGAAACTCAGCAGGTCAGTCAACATATGCGGACAGAGAAACAGAATTAATGCTTCTAGTCCAGTGACCCTTGTTCAGAAGGTGCTACATAAATATAAATCCTCCTTTGTAGGACTAGAACTTGGCTACAGGTGATAATAACTACATTTCAGAGTGGGGCAGGCTGAACTCCTTGTGGTTTTTTTTATTGTGTAGGTATTGTGTTACAACCAGTGTGGATAACTCCATCAGACTGTACAACCTTAACACAGCCTCATTCCACCAAGACAAAGCAGGTTCACATGAGCAATGGGGAATGCTTCAGGGGACAGATCAATTACTTGCAAAAACTTGTATTTGTTTTCAATCAAATTATGGCAATGTGATAATAGTGATAAGATCCCTTCACTGACCTCTTGATTTAGTGGATGTCGTAAAGCCCAGGGCACCTCCAGAATATGCAACGTACCAAAGTCATCAGATACAGCCAGTAAATGTTGTCTTACTAATGAAAAACACAGATTAGGTTGGCGGTGGCGGTGAGGGGGAAGGAAACGTGCAAATATTCCAACCATTGACTATACCCGACGATAACCTCAGTGTAATTAAAGTATTGAGATTGCATTTCACTCGTTTGTAGGTTAAATCATTGAACTCTGTGTAGTTTTAAGTTCCGGCACATGCTGGAAGCAGGTCTAGCTAACCTTGAGCACCAGTGATCAGATTACAACGTGTTCTAAGATCACAATATGCCTTCGGGATATAGGGTCAGAGCCAATCATCCAGTCAACTGGCTGAATCTTACATTTTTTTTTCATTTCGGAGTTGTTTTGAGCTATTCGAAGGGTTTCTTGTTGTGCGTTCTCAGTGAGTTCTCTCGCTGCAACTTCTGAAACTCCCCTTGTTAACCACCTACCCCGCTCCCTGTGGCATCCCTCTCCTCCGATTTCAGTACCACGCTCTGTTCCTGGAAAAACTCACCACTAAGTGATGTCTGTACCATCTTTAAAAGAGCATTATGCCAACGGGTGGGCACTGGAATTCAGAAACTGCCCTCCATAGTCAAGGACATTTCCAGTCGAAGGGGGAAATGGCACCATCATTCCCTAACAGGGAAGTCCTTGTCGAGTGAGTGGTGCTGAGGAGGGGCATCATGCCACCAGACCCTGGTTGCTTTATCCAATCAGTCAGTGCCATCAACACAGTGAAGAGGAATGGGCAGGTGTGCTGTGAGAAAGTCAATGACCTTCTCCACTCTACCAGGCTGAGAGTTCTCTCTCACCACTTCACCAATGGCCTAGTGGTATTGTCACTGGGCTGTTAATCCAGGGACCCAGATAATGTTCTGGGGACTTGGGTTTGAATCCCACCACGGCAGATGGTGGGGTTTGAATTCAATAATTACCTGGAATTAAGAGTCTAATGATGACCATGAATCCATTGTTGATTGTCGGGAAAAACCCATCTGGTTCACTAATGCCCTTTAGGGAAAGAAGCTGCCATCCTTACCTGGTCTGGCCTACATGTGACTCCAGACCCACAGCAATGTAGTTGACTCTTAAATGCCCTCTGGGCAATTAGGGATTGGCAATAAATGGTGCCTGGTCAGCAACACCCTCATCCCATGAATTAATAGAATAAAGGACACCTGTTCCATCTCTGATATTGCACACATCTCCCACTCTCACTATTACCCTGCAACATCTTCCCTCACTCACCGTCACCCATCCCAAACTCGAAGTGCCCTCTGTGATGCCCCACTCCCTTGGGAAACCTCTCCACCTTCACCAGCACTAACAACTGTGAAACCTGCACCCGCTACCGGCTACCCACTTACTGTCACCTCAGTGCCAATGTCAACCATAGTGAGGCTGGAAACACCTCATCGTGACAGCTCCGCACTTGGCAGAGGGAGAAACAGCCCAGGACAGAGAAGACCAGGTACCTGCTCAGCCCCAGGGAGGGGAGGACCCTGTGGTGTCAGTAACTGGGGACTCTGTGTTCATTCACACATCGGGAGGACCAGGACCAGGACGTGGGATATCATCACCCTCATTGGCCAGAAGCTGCAGGAGTGGAGGACGTCACGTGACAATCCAGCTGCCTCCATGGACAGGATAGCAGCTGCGCAGAAGCCAGGCCCAGAGCATCAGGGTCTGCTGGGTTAGAGCACAGCTACCTGAACCCCATTGCCCCAGCCATTGGTACTCAGGACCAAAGCTATGATGACAGGGGGATGGTGCTCACTCTGAGTGCTCCTCAGCACGGGGAGACAGTGAGGGGTGGGGTTGCTAGGTGGCCCCCAGCAGAAGAGGGACCACACACACACACAGGCCCCTCAGAAACCCCTCTCAGAACACTCAACAAGTGGCTGAGCCTTCACCTCCATCTGGCCTGACCCCTGGAAGTTCACACTGAGAAAAGTCAACCCTTGGCACATCTGACTCATTGAGACACAAACACTCCTGGGGTCGCCTGACCAAGCTTCCAGGACCAACAGGTACCCTCTCCCCTCCGGCTGCACAACCAGGGAGTACATGAGGGCAAAGTGCAAGGGAGAGAAAGCAGAAAACTTCTTAAGTGCACTTTGGGAGCACAAGGTTACAATGCACTGTACATTCTTTTATATTTAGTTATAAACTACACTGCTTTCAACTTGCGGCTGTTTGTCTGCCTCTCTGAGTAGCCCTGAATGTCATTGTTCCAGCATCAGGCACCACTTCATGACCCTCAGAATGTGCTATGGATTGATGTTGGTGGGGAGGGCCTGCTGCAGCATCTCTAAGCAAGAGGGACAAGATGTACAGAGACCATCACACTCCTGACTTATGCCTTATAGATGGTGGACAGGCTTTAGAGAGTCAGCAAATGGACTATTTGCTGCAACTTTCCTAGCCTCTAATCTGGTTGTGTCGCAACTGTGTTAATGTGGTGAGTCCAGTTCAGTTTCCGGTCAATGGTAACCCCCAGGTTGTTGATAGTTGGTGGGGGTGGGGGGAAGGTTCAGTGATGGTAACACCATTGAATGTCATGGGGCAGTGGTTAGATTGTCTTTTATTGGCGATGGTCATTGCCTGGCATTTATGTGGCAAGAACATTACTTTTGACTTGTCTGCCCAAGCCTGCATACTGTCCAGATCATGTAGCATTTGAACATGGACTGCTTCAGTATCTGAGGAGTCACGAATGATGCTGAACATTGTGCAATCATCAGCGAACATCCCCACTTCTGACCTCATGATGGAGGGAAGGTCATTGATGAAGCAGCTGAAGATGGTTGGGCCAAGGACACTACCCTGAGGAACTCCTGCAGAGATGTCCTGGAGCTGAGATAACTGACCTCCAACAACCACAGCCACCTTCCTATGTGTCAGGTATAACTCCAACCACCAGAGAGCTTGCCCCCGATACCCATTGATTCCAGTTTTGCCAGGGCTCCTTGATGCCACACTTGGTTGAATGCAGCCTTGATATCAAGGGCTGTCACTCTCACCTCACCTCTGGAATTCAGGTCTTTTGTCCATGTTTGAACCAAGGCTGTAATGAGATCAGGAGCTGAGTGGCCCTGGCGGAACCCAAACTGGGTGACACTGAGCAGGTTATTGCTGAGCAGGTGCTGCTTGATGGCACTGTTACTGACACCTTCCAGCACCTTCCAACATAAGCTACTTTTGTTCACATAACATCCAGACACAAGTTATGGCCACGCTATGTTGGTTTGCTGTTTCCTGCCAAAACAATACATACTTGAGACAATCCAGGGCTTGATGCAACTTATTGCAATGGAAGAAATATTCTGCGTCTGTGAGGGCTCGTGAGTCTTTTCGAGTAAATCCCAAATGTCAATGTTGCCATCTTCCTTTCCGATGATGATGACCCCTGGTCTGGTGAGTGACCAGTGACCAGTTGTGCAGCGTTTTGTCGCACAGGCTGAATGGAGGAGGGGTCCCAGCTGAACAGGAACAGGAGAACAAACCAGGTTACATTCACAACCACCAGTAGCACGAATGTACAGTCCAGACTCAACACTGCCACATACTTTAACTCACTCATTTCAAATCCAGTCACAAAGCAAGGGTTCACCTGCTGTTTAACCCTCAGCCATGCTTTTGTTATCTTTGGGTCAAAGATTCCAATAGTGCCCTAGCTGGAATCCCATCTCCCAGCCTCCATACACTTGAACACATCTAACACACTGTTACCTGGACTCTAACCCAGTCCTGTCAACAGAGAATCACAGAATTGTTATTGTGCAGAAGGAGGCCATTCAGCCACTGTGTCTCTACTAGCTCTCTGAACATTTTAACTCAAAGCCAACTCTCCCAGGCCTTTTCTCCATGACCCCGCATGTTGTTACTATTTAAATAATAATATTTAAATACCCTCTGGATTGTTACAATTGGACCTGGCAGTTTCCAGGCAGTGCATTCCAGATCCTAACTACTCACTGTGTGAAAAAGCCTTTTCTAATCTTCCATTTGTTTCTTTTGCAAAAATACTTAAAATCTGCTCTCTCTGGTTCTTAATCTTTTTACAAATGGGAACAGCTTCTCCCTAACTACTCTATACAGCCCACTCATGGTTTTAAAAACCCCATCAGATCTCCAAGGAGAACAGTCCTAACTTCTCCAATTCAACTTCACCTCTGAAGTTTCTCAGCCATGGAACTATTCATGTAAACTTCTCCTGCAATCTCCCCACTACATTCACATCTTTCCTATAATGCAGGGTCACTCTCTGACCTAAGTGGACCACAGTAATAATAGGGACTCACACAATTTTTAAAAGTGTGCTTCCTTTTTCGGGACTCAAAGCCCCCACCTTCCACCCCATCCCCACATACACAAGCCCTCCACATGTTGAGTGATACCACTGAGATTATAACAACTCCTACCATTTGCTTGGAGCTACTTTGAGAGCACTCTTCACCACATTGGCTCTACTTGTAGGCTTTCCAACTGTGTCTAAACATCATCACATGCCACACAAGTTGAGATTAATTAGTGACTAAACTCCACATTGATCAAGTTCCACATTGGCAGAGAATGGAGACTCCCATCTGAGGGTTTATGTTTGGTTCCGATGCAGGTCCCAGTGATAAAAGGATGGTTTTGTAAGTCTGTGAGGCACCTCAAGCACTGAAATTTGATACACTTTCAATCGTGTCTCTGTGAACTGGTGATGGATTTTGATGACTTTGGCATGTTCTATTCTGGGTAGGAACCTTCTCAAGAGAACATAGAACATAGAACATAGAACAATACAGCGCAGAACAGGCCCTTCGGCCCTCGATGTTGCGCCGACCTGTGAACTAATCTAAGCCCATCCCCCTACACTATCCCATCATCATCCATATGTTTATCCAAGGACTGTTTAAATGCCCCTAATGTGGCTGAGTTAACTACATTGGCAGGCAGGGCATTCCACACCCTTACCACTCTCTGAGTAAAGAACCTGCCTCTGACATCTGTCTTAAATCTATCACCCCTCAATTTGCAGCTATGCCCCCTTGTACTAGCCGACGTCATCATCCTGAGAAAAAGACTCTCACTGTCCACCCTATCTAATCCTCTGATCATTTTGTATGTCTCTATTAAATCCCCTCTTAGCCGCCTTCTCTCCAATGAGAACAGACCCAAGTCCCTCAGTCTTTCCTCATAAGACCTTTGCTCCAGACCAGGCAACATCCTGGTAAATCTCCTCTGCACCTTTTCCAATGCTTCCACATCCTTCCTGTAATGGGGCGACCAGAACTCTACACAATATTCCAAGCGAGGCCGCACGAGCATTTTGTACAGTTGCAGCATGACATCACGGCTCCGGAACTCAATCCCTCTACCAATGAAACCTAACACACCGTATGCCTTCTTAACAGCACTATTAACCTGGGTGGCAACTTTCAGGGATCTATGTACCTGGACACCAAGATCCCTCTGCACATCCACACTACCAAGAATCTTTCCATTGACCCAGTATTCTGCCTTCCTATTATTCTTCCCAAAGTGAATCACCTCACATTTATCTGCATTGAACTCCATTTGCCACCTTTCAGCACAATTGTGCAGTTTGTCCAAGTCTCCCTGCAACCTGCAACATTCTTCCACACTGTCCAACACTCCACCGACTTTAGTGTCATCTGCAAACTTACTAACCCATCCACCTATGTCTGCGTCCAAGTCATTTATAAAAATGACAAACAGCAGTGGTCCCAAAACAGATCCTTGTGGCACACCACCAGTAACCGGACTCCAGGCTGAATATTTTCCATCAACCACCACTCTTTGGCTTCTTTCAGAAAGCCAGTTTCTAATCCAAACTGCTAAATCTCCCTCAATCCCATGCTTCCGCATTTTCTCCAATAGCCTACCATGTGGAACCTTATCAAAGGCTTTACAGAAGTCCATGTACACCACGTCAACTGCCCTACCTTCATCCACATGCTTGGTCACCTTCTCAAAAAACTCAATGAGGTTTGTGAGACACGACCTGCCCTTGACGAATCCATGTTGACTATCTCCAATCAAATTGTTGCTTGCTCGATGATTATAAATCCTATCACTTATAATCCTTTCCAAAACTTTTCCGACAACAGATGTAAGGCTCACTGGTCTATAATTACCTGGGTCATCTCTACTGCCCTTCTTGAACAAGGGCACAACATTTGCAATCCTCCAGTCCTCTGGTACTAAACCTGTAGACAATGACGACTCAAAGATCAAGGCCAAAGGCTCCGCCATCTCCTCCCTAGCTTCCCAGAGAATCCTCGGAAAAATCCCATCCGACCCAGGAGATTTATCTACCTTCATACCTTCTAGGATTGATAATACCTCCTCCTTACTAACCTCAATCCTTTCAAGTCTAATAGCCCGTATCTCAGTCTTCTCCTCTACAATATTCTCCTTTTCCCGAGTGAAAACAGATGAAAAATATTTGTTTTGCACCTCTCCGATCTCCACAGGGTCCACACACAACTTCCCACTTCTGTCTTTGACTGGCCCTATTCTTACCCTAGTCATCTTTTTATTCCCCACATACCTATAGAAAATGGTGACATGGAATCATGGGGCCAACGCTGAAACCAAAAGGATGTCGACTTCCTCCTAGTGCTACACACCTTGGAGAAAAACGTCTTTAACATCACTTGAATACAATCCCAGTTTAAAAATGTAAGAACAATAATTATCAAGTCAGCATAGTTTCTATAAACACAATGTTAGATCGAATCATAGCTGACCACACAGATGCTGGCCAGTCGCTCCATCATGTGTGTGTCCAATTTTCACAACGGCAATTTAACTCCCTACTTTCCCTTGCCCTTTCCCTGCCACTCTCTAAGATTCTAAGACATAGAATCCCTACAGTGTGGAAGCAGGCCACCAAGTCCACATAGACCCTCTGAAGACCATCCCACCCACACCCACCCCTGTCCCAGTAACCCCATGGCCAATCTTCCCTAACCCGCACATCTTTGGACTGTGGGAGGGAACTGGAGCACCCAGAGGAAACCCATACAGACAGGGGGAGAACATGCAAACTCCACACTGACAGTTACTTGAGGCTGGTATTGAAGCTGGGTCCCTGGCTCTCTGAGGCAGCAGTGCTAATCACTGAGTTACTGAACCATAACGGCCATAAGGAGCAGACATAAGCTGGTCTGGAAATTTGCAGCGTTACCACGAAAAGGCAGCAGAATAGCATCAAGTCATGATGCACATTCAGAAAGGCAGAGCACATATGATGAGCAAGGTCAGAAATCACACAACACCAGGTTATAGTCCAACAGGTTTATTTGGCAGATGGAATTCAACCCAGAAAAGTATGAAGCAATTCATTTTGGAAGGTTGAATTTGAATGTAGAATACAGGATTAATGGCAGGATTCTCGACAGTGTGGAGGAACAGAGGGGTCTTGGGCTCCAGGTCCATAGATCCCTCAAAGTTGCTACCCAAGTTGATAGGGTTGTAAAGAAGGTGTATGGTGTGTTGGCTTTCATTGGTAGGAGAATTGAGTTTAAGAGCTGTGAGGTTATGCGGCAGCTCTATAAAGCTCTGGTTAGACCACACTTGGAATATTGTGTTCAGTTCTGGTCAACTCATTATAGGAAGATTGTGGAAGCTTTAGAGAGGGTGCAGAGGAGATTTACCAGGATGCTGCCTGGACTGGAGGGCAGGTCTTATGAGGAAAAGTTGAGGGAGGTAGGGCTTTTTTCATTGGAGTGAAGAAGGATGAGAGGTGACTTGATAGAGGTGTATAAGATGATGAGAGGCATAGATAGAGTGGATAGTCAGAGACTTTTTCCCAGACGGAAGTGACTATAACGAGGGGGCATAATTTTAAGGTGATTGGAGGAAGGTATAGGGGAGATGTCAGAGGTAGGTTCTTCTCACAGAGAGTGGCGGGCGTGTGGAATGTGCTGCTGGCGGTGGTAGTGGAGTCAGATACATTAGGGACTTTTAAGTGACTCTTGGATAGGCACATGGAGGATAGTAAGATGTAGGGTATGCAGGGTAGATTGATCTTAGTAGGATAATAGGTCGGCACAACATTGTGGGCCGAAGGGCCTGTACTGTGTTGTACTGTTCTATGTTCCCTATATTCTGTTCTATGAAAACACAAGCTTTCAGAGGCTTACTTCTTCTTCAGGTGTTAGTGAGAGAGTTAGTATCAGACACAGAATTTATTAGTAAAAGATCAAAGAGTCATACCACTGAGGATGTATTAAACAAACTTGTTAAGTGCTGTTAAATCTTTAATCAGTTAGAAGTTTTTAACTGATTAATATGTATATGGAAATCCCTGAATTCCTTTCCAGTCATGGTCCTGAGAGAACTAAGGGTTTTGTCGGTGTAAAGAAGAGGTAACATTTTAGGTCAGACAATGCACGTAAGGTGTGAGGTCTTGTTTAGAATCTGCTTGTGTTTTGGTTTGGAGTCAGACTGGTTATGTTTCTAAAGTACGAATTTATAAAACACCACATTGACTGACAGGGGATGGGGAGAGAGCATCAGAGAGAGAGTGAGAGAGAGTGAGAGAATGTGTGTGTGTCTACATATCTGCATTGTATGTATATTGTCTGTATACAGTGTGTATTTATAAGTATGTATATGTGTGTATATGCGTTGGGGTAGATGTATGGGCCTGCAGGAAGTGGTTTATGTAAAGGAGGGTGGTGTATATGTGGTGTTTTTTATTATTTATTTTTATGTATCACTGACTGGGCTGCCACTTATTGTCCACCCCTCACTGTTTCTGAGAAGAATGTGATGGTGAGCTGTCTTCCTGAAACACTTCTCATTAGGAGGACACCCATAACGCTGTTAGGGAGGGAATTTCAGGATTTTGACCCAGTGACACTGAAGAAGTGGCGATATATTTCCAATTCAGAATGGTGAGTGGCTTGAAGATGTATCTTCAGGTACCTTGTACCTTCCAGGTACCTGCTGCCTTTGTCCTTCTAGAGATGTCCTGCTATGGCAGAGTTTATGGGTTTGGAAGATGCTTTCCAAGTGATGTGTCAGTGTGGAGATGTCAGCGGACATGGAGGGTGGATATTGTGTTCTCAACAAGCAAAGAATTTGGTGACACTCTCTGACCCTGCTCGCACAATAAGAATGATCATCAATATAGGAGGTGGCTGTGGGACTGTGCCCTTCAGAGATATATGGGTGGAGATTATCACAGGAAGTGATTAAAGTTGGGTGCATTCTTAACACTGGAAACCAGTTTTCAACTCATGAGCAAAGAAACTGAAATGGGAATTACTCACTGTGACATTTTCTCTCCAAATCGCAAACGTCCAACCTCCTACAGTCAAAATAATATCTCGGAAGAATGGTGACCTTTGCACTGTGTTTACAGGGCCATCATGCACTGTATAACAATGAGTTGGTCTTGGAGCTGTAATATTGACATATATCAAATGCTAAATATAGTATGATATAAAGAAATTCAAATTTTCAAAGGAAAAATGCATTGAGTACAAAGTGGGAGTTTTAGCTCCAATATTTGGCAAGTTCAATATGTCTCAATAAAAACAAAACATTGCTGATGTTGGAAATCTGAAACAAACAGTGAATGCTGTAGAAGCTCAACAGGTCTGACAGCATCTGTGGGTGAGAGAAACAGAGTTAACATTCCGAGTCTTTTATGACTCTTCTTCAGTATTGCTGACAAACCTTTACAAACAAATTCACTCCATCTTAAAAAAAACTGATGTTAACTTTTAATGATCAGACACATATGGCTTAAAGGAGTTGGGTGGAATTTTGATGCAACAATATATGTCTATTCGTACAGAGATAGCAGGAACTGCCGATGCTGGAGAACCTGAGATAAAACATTGTAGAGCTGGATGAACGCAGCAGGCTGAGCAGCATCAGAGGAGCAGGAAGGCTGACGTTTCAGGTCGAGACCCTTCTTCAGAAAATGTTGTGTCCATTAGTACTTTTGTCTTTATTCTTCCAGGAGATGTGTGTGTGTGTGTCACTGGCAGGGCCAATATTTGCTGCCCAATTCTATTGCTCCTGGAATGGAGTGGCTTGCAAGACCTTTTCAGAGGGCAATTAAGAGTCTTTGCTGCAGGTCTGGACTGAGATGTAGGCCAGATCAGGAAAGGGTGGCAGTTTCCTTCCCTAAAAGGTATTAGTGAACCAGATGGGTTTTTACTACCATCAATGATTGGTCACCGTCAGAGAGACTAGGTCTTTATTCCAGATTTTTTCAAATTTTAATTTTTAAATATTTTTTAATTTTTACATAATTTTAAATAATTTTTAATATTTTTAAATACCAGCAGCTGCTGTGGTGGGATCTGAACCCATGAGTATTAACTTGGGTTTCTTGATGATGAGTCCAGTGACAAAAACCAATGTTGTGTTCAGACCATAAAATACGGGATACGAATTAGGCCAAAGTCATCGAGTTTGCTCCATCATTCGACCGTGGCTGATAAGTTTCTCAACCCCATTCTATTGCCTTCTCCTGTAGCCCTTGATCCTTTTAGCAATGAAGAACCTATCTACCTCAGTCTTAAATTATTCCATTACAGAAACTTGGGTAATGGTTGTTGGAAGTTCTGGGATTTAGATGCTTTAAAAGAAATAGGGAGGGTGGAAAAAGAGGTGGGGCAGTGGCAATGCTAGTCAGGGCGAGTATAGCAGCTACTGAAAGGCAGTTCGAGAATGATATGTCTACAGAGTCAGTTTGGGGTGAGGTCAGGAACAAGAAAGGAGCAGTCACTTTGTTGGGGTTTTTTTACAGACCCCCTAATAGTTGCAGAGAAGTAGAGGAGTGGTTTGGGAGGCAGATACTGGAAAGGTGCAGAAGTCACAGGGTTGTAGTCATGGGTGACTTCAACTTTCCAAATGTTGATTGGAAACATTTTAGTTGTAGTAGTTTAGATGGAGCAGATTTCGTCCAGTGCGTTCAGGAAGGATTCCTGACACAGTATGTAGATAGACCAACACGAGGACAGGCCACTTTGGATTTGGTGCTTGGCAATGAACCGGGCCAAGTGTTAGACCTGTTGGTAGGAGAGCATTTTGGCGGTAGCGATCATAACTCTGTTTCTCTCACAATAGTCATGCAAAAGGATAGGTACATACAGCAGGGTAAAGTTTACAATTGGGGGAAGCGTAATTACAATTCAGTTAGGCAAGAACTGCGTAGCATAAATTGGGAACAGATGCTGTCAGGGAAGAGCACCATAGAAATGTGGAGATTTTTTAAGGAATGCATATTGCATGTGCTCGATATGTTTGTCCCTAGCAGGCAGGGAAGACACGGTCGAGTGAGGGAGCCATGGTTCTCAAGAGAGGTCGAACGATTGGTTAAGAGGAAGAAGGATGCTAATCTAAGATTTAGGAAAAGCGGATGGAAAAGACTCTAGGGGGATACAAGTTAGCCAGGAAGGAGCTGAAGAAAGGGCTTAAGAGAGCTATAAGGGGGCATGAGAAAACCTTGGCGGATAGGATCAGGGAAAACTCCAAGGCTTTTCACACGTATGTGCAGAACAAGAGAATGACCAGAGAAAGGGTAGGGCTGATCAAGGATTGTAAAGGGAATTTGTGCACGGAGCCTAAAGAGATAGGAGAGGTCCTTAATGAATACATTTCTTCAGTATTCGCAACTGAGAGGGACCTAGTTGTAGAGGAGGACAGTGTCAAACAGGCAGGTAGGCTAGAGGAGGTTGATGTTAGTAAAGGAGATGTGCTAGGAATTCTGAGGAAGTTGAAGATAGACAAGTCCCTTGGGCCTGATGGGATTTATCCAAGGATTCCATGGGAAGTGAGGGAAGAGATTGCAGGGCCTTTGGCAATGATCTTTGCGTCCTCACTGTCCACGGGTATAGTGCCGGAAGATTGGAAAGAGGCAAACGTCATTCCCTTGTTCAAAAAGGGGAACAGGGATAACACCGGAAATTGCAGGCCAGTTAGTCCGACATTAGTGGTGAACAAATTATTGGAAAGGGCCTGAGAGATAGGATTAATGATCACTTGGAAAGGCACAGTTTGATTCGTGATAGTCAGCATGGATTTGTGAGGGGTAGATCATGCCTCACAAACCTTATTGAATTCTTTGAAGAGGTGACCAAACACGTGGATGAAGGTAGAGCAGTGGATGTGGTTTACATGGATTTAAGTAAGGCGTTTGATAAGGTTCCCCATGGTAGGCTCATGCAGAAGGTAAGGAGGCATGGAATAGGGGGAAATGTGGCAGATTGGATTCAGAATTGGCTGACCCTTAGAAGACAAAGGGTGGTAGTGGACAGAAAATATTCAACATGGTGCTCAGTTACGAGTGGTGTACCACAAGAATCTGTTCTGGGTCCTCTTCTATTTGTGACTTTTGTAAATGATTTGGATGAAGGAGTGGATTAGCAAGTTCATGGACGATACGAAGGTGGGTCACATTGTGGACAGTGCGGAGGGCTGTTCTAGGTTACAAAGGGACATTGATAGGATGCAGAGCTGGACTGAGAAGTGGCAGATGGAGTTTAACCCTGGAAAGTGTGAGGTGATTCATTTTGGAAGGACCAACTTGAAAGCAGAATACAGGGTTAACGGAAAGATTCTTGGCAGTGTGGAGGAGCAGAGGGATCTTGGGGTTCATGTTCACAGTTCCCTGAGAGCTGCCACCCAGGTGGATAGAGTTGTTAAGAAGGCATATCGTGTGTTAGCTTTCATTAATAGAGGGACTGAGTTCAAGAGCCGTGAAGTTATGCTCCAGCTTTACAAATCCTTGGTTCGGCCACATCTGGAGTATTGTGTCCAGTTCTGGTCACCTCATTACAGGAAAGATGTGGAGGCATTGGAAAAGGTGCAGAGGAGATTTACCAGGATGTTGCCTGGAATGGAGGAACGGTCTTACGAGGAAAGGTTGAGAGAGCTAGGGCTTTTCTCTTTAGGACGACAAAGGATGAGAGGTGACTTGATAGAGGTGTACAAAACGATCAGAGGTATCGATAGCGTAGACAGCCAGAGACTTTTTCCTAGGGTGGAGGTAGCTTTTACGAGGGGACATGGTTTTAAAGTGAAAGGAGGTAGATATCGGGGAGACGTCAATAGACAATAGACAATAGACAATAGGTGCAGGAGTAGGCCATTCGGCCCTTCGAGCCAGCACCACCATTCATTATGATCATGGCTGATCGTCCACAATCAGTATCCTGTTCCTGCCTTATCCCCATAACCCTTGATTCTATTATCTGTAAGAGCTCTATCCATCTCTTTCTTGAAAGTATCCAGAGACTTGGCCTCCACTGCCTTCTGGGGCAGAGCATTCCATATATCCACCACTTTCTGGGTAAAGAAGTTTTTCCTCAACTCTGTTCTAAATGGCCTACCCCTTATTTTTAAACTGTGTCCTCTGGTTCTGGACTCACCCATCATGCTCCCTGCCTCCAGAGTGTCCAATCCCTTAATAATCTTATACGTCTCAATCAGATCCCCTCTCATCCTTCTAAACTCAAGTGTATACAAGCCCAGTCACTCCAGTCTTTCAACATATGATAGTCAGAGGTAGGTTCTTTACTCGGAGAGTGGTAGGGGCGTCGTATGCATTGTCGGAGAGGGTAGCGAAATTGGCCTCATTAGGGACATTTAAGCGGCTATTAGATAGGCATATGGATGATAGTATAAAGTAGCGGTGGAGGTTAGATAGACCTTAGGTTTAGTTCGGCACAACATCGTGGGCCAAAGGGCCTGTACTGTGCTGTACCGTTCTATGTTCTATGTTCTAACTACGCTCACTGACTTGGCCTACACAGCCTTTTATGGCAATGAGTTCCACAGATTCACCACCCTCTGGCTGAATAAATTCTCCTCATCTCAATTTTAAAGCATCGTCCTTTCACTCTGAGGCTGTGCCCTCGGGTCCTAGTGTCTCCTACTTGTGGAAACATCTTTTCCACATCCAATCTATCCGGGCCTCAGTATTCTGTAAGTTTCAATAAAGTTTATACAGGACTGAAACAGCACACATGCTGATGAATAAAGTTAGGACGAGTTACATGAAAATAAATGAAGATAAAGTACCTAGCCAGTTGTAAGCTAGACACTAAACAATTAAGTGGTTGTCTTTGTCGCAAAGTATAGATTAACTTATTAAACCCACAAAATGCTAGGGTTTCCCGTCCACTGTTTGAGAGGTTTAACTGTACAAACACACTATTGTGCAAAGACCTCCAAATAATTATATAGCTCAGCATGTCTGCAACTCCTTGAAAGGAGATTAAATAATGATGCACCCACTGACTGGAACTCTCTCCATAACAGCACTGTGGGTGTCCCTGCACCACAAGGAATGCAACGGTTCAAGAAGGCAGCTCATCACCACCTCATCCAGGGTAATTACACATGGATAATAAAAGCTGGCTCAGCCAGTGATGCCACATGTCACATTAAGAAATACAAAAATGAATTAAATTAAAGCCGGCTGAGTTTACTTATTTGCCTGAAGTTTTCCTTCAATGTGTGTATGAAATTGGCTGACGTGTGATTTCCCCCGTGTCATAAACTTCTCTAATACTAAAGGTGTACACGTGAAATTAAATGATGTCCCCAGGCTGCAGGGTCAATGTGCTAAAAGTGTAAATTCAGAGAAAATGTTCAATTCCTGCATAAGGAGCATCCATCAAGCTTAATTTACTTCTCTAACTTACTTGCGGAAGGGTCACTGGACCTGAAACGTTAACTCTGATGTCTCTTCACAGATGCTGCCAGACCTGCTGAGCTTTTCCAGCAACTTCTGTTTTTGTTTCTGATTTACAGCATGTGCCATTTGGTTTGTCTCTGGCACCATCCTGTTTTTGATTTTTTGAAATTATTAGTTGGATTATAGATCATCCCTTCACTTGCTGGTCAGCTGTTGACACTTTACTCACACTGTCTGACACAATTAATCACCTGCAAAGACTTGTTATTTGGCCTGTCAACACTCTGCTCACACCAGCTACACTGGACAGAGCAGATGCAGGGAGGGTGTACCTGATGTTGGCTATCTTCTATATTTCAATGTTTCTATTTGCACTTATCTTTTGACACTCGTAATTACTTGGAATGATCTTATCATTATTTCTTGACATATAAATTCTGTGCCTGTGTGCTTCCCTCCACTTCATCTGACGATGGAGCAGTGCTCTGAAAGCTTGTGATTTCAAATAAACCTGTTGGACTGTAACTTGGTGTCATGTGACTTGACCTTGTCCATCCCAGTCCAACACGGGCATCTCATTTGACCTCAATATTTTACGTTATTTTGGTGCATTATACACTTACTGGTCACTTTCCCGGTATCGTAGTCTCGCTCCACTTGCCAGTCGACAAAAGTAACCTCGCCATCCTAGATAGAAATTTCCAAAATGAATCATTAGCGTTTCTAAACAAGACACGGTCAACCTTACAAGTTCAATTTGAACGACACCAGCCCTTGCTGGCTTTCATTCCATCAACTCATTGACTTTAAAGGCTGATAAATAGCAAACAATGGTCGCGTCACACAAATGCCAGGCAATGCCCATCTCCAACAGGAGGGTGAATCTAAACATTGCCTCTTCAATCCCCGGGATGTGACCAGGTGTACCCTAAAACTCTGTGGGAAGCTAGGGAAGTGATTGTTGGGCCCTTTGCTGAGATATTTGTATCATCAATAGCCATAGGTGAGGTGCCAGAAGACTGGAGGTTAGCTAATGTGGTGTCACTGTTTAAGAGGGGTGGCAAGGAAAGGCCAGGGAACTATTGACCGGTGAGCCTGATGTCAGTGGTGGGAAAGTTGTGGAAAGAATCCTGAGGGACAGCATTTACATGTGTTTGGAAAGGCAAGGACTGATTAGGGATGGTCAACATGGCTTTGTGCATGGGAAATCATGTCTCATTAACTTGATTGAGTTTTTTGAAGGGGTAACGAAAATGATTAATGAGGGCAGAGCAGTGGACATGATCTGTATGGACTTCAGCAAGGCATTTGACAAGGTTCCTCATGGTAGACTGGTTAGCAAGGTTACATCACATGGAATACAGGGAGAACCAGCCATTTGGATACAGAACTGGCTCGAAGGTAGAGACAGAGGATGTCGGTGGAGGGTTGCTTTTCAGACTGGAGGCCTGTGACCATTGGTGTGCCACAAGGATCGGTGCTGGGCCCACTGCTTTTCGTCATTTATATGATAGAATCATAAAGTCCCTACAAATGATTAGGATGTGAAAATAGGAGGTATGGTTGGAAAGTTTGCAGATGACAAAATTGGAGGTGTACTAGACAGTGAAGAAGGTTATCAAACAGGATCTTGATCAAATGGACCAATGGGCTGAGGAATGGCACATGGAGTTTAATTGAGATAAATGTGAGGCACTGCATTTTGGAAACGCAAATCAGGGCCGGACTTATACACTTAATGGTAAGGTCCTGGGGAGTGTCGCTGAACAAAGAGACCTTGGAGTGCAGGTTCATAGTTCCTTGAAAGTAGGGTCACAGGTAAACAGGGTAGTGAAGGCAGAGTTTGTTACGCTTGCCTTTATTGGTCAGTGCATTGAGAACGGGAGTTGGAAGGTCATGTTGCAGTATTGTGCAGTATAATATTGTGTTCAATTCTGATCTCCCTGCAATACGAAGGATGTTGTGAAACTTGAAAGGGTTCAGAAAAGATTTATGAGGATGTTACCAGGGTGGAGGGTTTGAGCTACAGGGAGAGGCTATATAGAACATAGAACATAGAACATAGAACATAGACCCAGTTCAGCACAGTACAGGCCCTTCGGCTCACGATGTTGTGCTCACCTATCATCCTACACTAAGATCAAACTACCCTGCATACCCTACATTTTACTATCCTCCATGTGCCTATCCAACAGTCGCTTAAATGTCCCTAATGTATCTGACTCTACTACCACTGCCGGCAGCGCATTCCACACACCCACCACTCTCTGTGTAAAGAACCTACCTCTGACATCTCCCCTATACCTTCCTCCAATCACCTTAAAATTATGCCCCCTCGTAATAGTCATTTCCGCCCTGGGAAAATGTCTCTGACTATCCACTCTATCTATGCCTCTCATCATCTTGTACACCTCTATCTAGTCACCTCTCATCCTTCTTCGCTCCAATGAAAAAAGCCCCAGCTCCCTCAACCTTTCCTCATAAGACCTGCTCACCAGTGCAGGCAGCATCCAGAAAAATCTCCTCTGCACCCTCTCTAAAGCTTCCACATCCTTTCTATAATGAGGCGACCAGAACTGAACACAATATTCCAGGTGTGATCTAACCAGGGTTTTATACAGCTGCAGCATGACCTCGTGGCTCTTAAACTCAATTCCCCTGCCAATGAAAGCCAACACACCATATGCCTTCTTAAAACTCATTCAACTTGGGTGGCAACTTTGAGGGATCTATAGACGTGAGCCCCTAGATCCCTCTGTTCCTCCACACTGCCAAGAATCCTGCCATTAACCCTGTATTCTGCATTCAAATTCGACCTTCCAAAATGAATCACTTCACACTTTTTTCTGGGTTGAATTCCATCTGCCACTTCATTGCCCAGCTCTGCATCCTGTCAATGTCCCGTTGCAACCTACAATAGCCCTTCACGCTATCCATAACTCCACCAACCTTTGTGTCATCGGCAAACTTACTAACCCACCCTTCCACTTCCTGATCCAAGTCATTTATAAAGATCACAAAAAGCAGATGTCCAAGAACAGATCCCTGTGGAACACCACTGGTCACCAAGCTCCATACTTTCCATCTACTACCACCCTCTGACTTCTATTGCATAGCCAATTCTGTTTCCAGACAGCCAAATTTCCCTGAATCCCATGCCTACTTACTTTCTGAATGAGCCTACCATGGGGAATCTTATCGCTAAAATCCGTATATACCACATCCACTGCTCTACCTTCATCGATGTGTTTTGTCACATCCTCAGAGAATTCAATAAGACTTGTGAGGCATGACCTGCCTCTCACAAAGCCATGCTGACTATTTCTAATCAAACTATGCTTTTCCAAATAATCATAAATACTATCTCTCAGAATCCTCTCCAATAATTTGCCCACCACAGAAGTAAGACTGACTGGTCTGTAATTTCTAGGATTATCCCTATTCCCTTTCTTGAACAAGGGAATGACATTTGCCACTCTCCAATCATCTGGCACTACTCCAGTGGACAGTGAGGATGCAAAGATCATTTCCAAAGGGGCAGCAATCTCTTCCCTCACTTCCCGTAGTAATGTTGGATATATCCCGTCTGGCCCAGGGCACTTATCTGTCCTCATGTTTTTCAAAATTTCGAGCACATCCTCCTTCCTAACATCAACCTGTTCGAGCATATCAGCCTGTTTCACACTGTCCTCACAAACATCATGGTCCCTCTCACCGGTGAATACTGAAGCAAAGTATTCACTAAGGATCTCCCCTACCTCCTCTGACTCAGCGCACAAGTTCCCTCCACTATCCCTGATTGGCTTCACCCTTACTCTGGCCATCCTCTTGTTCCTCACATAAGTGTAGAATGCTTTGGGGTTTTCCATAATCCTACCCCCCAAGGCTTTTTCATACCCCCTCCTAGCTCTCCTAAGTTCATTCTTCAGTTCCTTCCTGGCTACCTTGTAACCGTCTGGAGTCCTGTCCAATCCTTGCTTCCTCAACCTTAAGCAAGCTTCCTTCTTCCTCTTGACTAAATGCTCCACATGTCTTGTTATCCAAGGTTCCTTCACCTTACCATCCCTTCCTTTCCTCAGTGGGACAAACCTATCCAGCACTTGTAGCAAGTGCTCCCTAAACAACCTCCACATTTCTGTACTGCATTTCCCTGAGAACATCTGTTCCCAATTTATGCTCCACAGTTCTTGCCTAATAGTATTGTAATTCCCCCTCCCCCAGTTAAATACTTTTCCATACTGTCTGCTCCTATCCTTCTCTATGACTGCAGTAAAGGTCAGGGAGTTATGGCCACTATCACCGAAATGTTGTCCCGCCAAGAGATCTGACACCTGACCTGGTTCGTTGCCAAGCACTAAATCTAATATGGCCTCCACTCTAGTCGTGTGAGTGTGTGGAACGAGCCGCCAGTGGAATTGGCGGAGGCTGGTAAAATTACAACATTAAAAGGTATTTGGATGGGTAGATGATTAGGAAGGGTTTAGAGGGATATGGGCAAATGCTGGCAAATAGGACTAGATTTATTCAGGATATCTGGTCTGCACAGATGAGTTGGACCGAAGGGTCAGTTTCTGTGCTGTACTATATGACTATATGACATTCAATGCTATTACCATCACTGAATCAAAATCCTGCGGTCACCATTGACCAGAAACTCAACTGGGCCAGCCACTTCAATAAGATGTCTACAAGAACAGATCAAAGATTACAGCGTAACATGTATGGGCAGAAGTAGGCCATTTAGCCCATTGGCTCAGCTCTGCCATTCAATGTGAGCATGATTGACTAAGAATTCTGTGGTGAATAACATACCTCCTAACTTCCCAAAGCCTGTCAACCAGCCACAAGTCAGGAGTGTGATGGAATACTCCACACTTGCGTGGATAGTTGCAGCCTTAACAACACTGAAGAAGCTTGACACCATCCAGGACAAGGCAGCCCTCTTGATTGGCACCACATCCACCACCTTCAATATTCACTCCCTTCACCTGCGATACACAGTGTAGTGGTGTTTGCCATCTACAAAAATTCATAGCAGCAACTCACCAAGGCTCCTTCTCGAGCACCTTCCAAAGGTAAGAGCTGTACCACCTAGAAGGTCGAGGGCAACACAAGCATGGAAACACTACCCTCTGCACGTTCTGTCCAGGCCACAGGCCATCCTGACTTGGTGCTTTATTGCCGTTCCTTCACTCCCTTTTAGACAGTGCCTACACCATAAGGACTGCAATGGCCTAAACACACAGCTACTTACCACCTTCTCCAGGACAATTAGGGATGAGCAATAAAAACTGGCCTTGCCAATGTGGTCCACGTCCAATCAATGAATGAGAAAATTTTTTTCCTTTAAATTCACCGAAATGGGTGATTCTCATTTTTCAGTCTAAGTGTGGGATAAGCTTCATTAAGAGCTGATAGGCAGAGCTTTCAGTGAATTCTTTGACTGATTCCATTCAATTTGCCAGGGGCTTCCAGCAAATAAAAGGTGGGCAGTCTCTGGATCTGAAAGATTATTGGTTAAGGGTTACATCTTAGTATAATGAAGGGGTGGAGCTTAGATAGACCTTGTGTTTAGGGTAAAAGTTTGGCACAACATCATGGGCCGAAGGACCTGTACTGTGCTGTACTGTTCTATGTCCTTGGGGATCCAGAGTCAAGAAAGTAAGTTTTTTTTTGTGGGACATGTACAGAAGGATTCAGAGGGACTGGAGGCAAGAGAAAGAGGGTGGCTTTCATAGGCCTTGCCCAGCATTGGTGACTCTGATTGACCCCAGGGTCACTTCCCTAACCCAACAATCAGGTCAACCAGGTTTTCTCATCACAAAACGAGCCACCTTTCTAATGTAGACAGGTAATCAGGAAGGTGATGAGTTGAAAACTTTTAATGGCTATTCATTGAACACTTAGGACCTTAACTGGTGCTGGGTTGAGAAAGGCCCCATTTGAGGGTTTCCTATCATGCAGTGGTAGCGCTCGCACCTGTAGGCGAGGAGACCCAAGTCCAAATCCCACCTGCTCCATGAGTAGTGTCATAATGACTCTGAAACATCTTGTTTAGAAAATATAAAATGGAAGTCCCCAGTGGACCTTCTCACTCAGCACCTTCTCACTGCTGTTGGTGAACTAATGAGATGGGATGAGTATCCCTCCAGAGCCAACTAACCCATTCATATGTCCTCATCACTGTTTCCTGTCACATCCAGGGAGGATAAAATTCTTCCCAATGTTTCATGAATGGGTAACCAGTACTATTGCTTATCCTTATCACACAAATGTCAGGGCTCTTGTTAGTCTGACTTACCTCAGTACCAATCCACAAGAAAGTGTTGATGTTTTCCACAAACGTCAGATCCTTGCTTGAAGGAACATTCATGGCGGTGTATTCTGAAGTCTCTCCTTTGGTCTTTGTCAGATTGAATTGGGCCTTGTCTGTAGAAATGGGACAGTAGATCAATGTAAAATTCACTGTATTTAATTTTAACATTAAACTGAATGAAAAAAGTTTCAGAAAAATATTCAAATACCAGGAATGGTTAAAAGGTCTTTGTTGAAAATGTTCAGTGCGTTCAGAGAATGAGAACATTTCCACTTGTGTGGGGAGTATAAATAGAAGACGATGATAGGAAGGCCAGGAGAAATGTATTTATCCAGATGATGTGGGGAGAAAGCGGAAATCACCCCCACTCTCTGCTTTCTGGCAGTCAACCGATCCTCTATCCATGCCAGTACCTTGTCCCTAACACCATGGGCTCTTGTCTTATTTAGCAGCCTTCTGTGTGGCAAAGGCCTTCTGGAAATCCAAAGAGATCACGTCCTTTGCTAACTTGCTTGTTATCTCCTCAAAAGAATTCTAACAGATTTGTCAGGCAGCCCACTGATGAAGCCATGCTGACTCAGCCCTGTTTTACCATGCACTTCCAAGTACTCTGCAATCTCATCCTTAATAATGGGCTCTAAAATCTTACCAATGACTGAGATCAGGCTAACCGAACAACAGTCTGCCTCCTCCCTTCCTAAACAGGGGTGATGGCCACTGCGCTCACCTCTTGAAATTCTGGTATGCTGCTGGTGTCTTCCTAAGACATCATCAAGGTGCAAATCCTCACAAAACTCTTGGCCAATATTTTCTCCATTTATATAACCATTTCAGTTGATTTACACTTTGTGTTTTTCTATGACAAATTATCTGTCTGTTTGTGCTTCAGTCCCCCTCTCTCTCTTTCTACCCCCCTCTCTCTCCTGCTCCACACACACGATCTCACACATATGATCTCTCTCAGGACTTCTCTCAGGAACTCTCACTCCCAGGGTTGCTCTCTCATTTTTTCAGTGTTTCTTTTACTAGTTTTCTGAATACTCACCTTTTCCTGTTCTTCTTTGGGTCACCTATTGGCTCTTTTGTATTCTTTGACTGACACACTTAAATTCTACATGGAATGAAAGGAGGCCATTCAGCCCCTTGAATTTGTTGTGACATTGACTGAGAATGTGGCAGATCAGTGGCTTGATAGCCTCCACATAACTTACCTGTGTATGACAAAGCCCTGCCTAGAAGCTCCATGTATAAATACCAACATAACAAGGTGTGGGGCTGGATGAACACAGCAGGTCAAGCAGCATCATAGGAGCAGGAAAACTTGACGTTTCGGGCCTAGACCCTTCATCTCTGATATAAATACCAACACTTGTGTGTAACCTTCAATATAAGTGATAGGAAGTATTACTTCATATTAATACTTTAATTAATTGAATTAAAGCATCTTTAAACAATTGAACTTCAGTCTGTCTCTATTTTCTACATTGTTTAACATAGCAAAAGGAATTTGTACATACAGAGTTGTAGAGCCGTACAGCACTGCCTTTTCCAACACCCTGACCAATCACCATTTGTCTGCCTGGCTTGAGAATTATGACTGACAGTTAACTGCCCTTACTCCATGCCAATGAAGACCTAACCAATCACCACCCTCTTCTTGTGCTGTATAAATGATGTCTCTCCTTGCACAAATCTGTTTCTTGCTTCCTCATTCTGATGAATGCAAGACTAAAAGCTTCAGCTTCATGTCTCCCTTTGACAATGTGACACCAAGCAATTATTTCACTGTCTCGTCTGTTAACAATTGAGTAGGCTGTAAACCCTGCACAGCTACTGGTATTTTATTTCAAAGACTGACATTGACAATCCCATAAAATAATGCACTGTAGCTGAAACAAACTATCCTGTGGTAAATGATAACAAGGTGTAGAGCTGGATGAACACAGCAGGTCAAGCAGCATCAGAGGAGCAGGAAGGCTGACGTTTTGGGCCTAGACGCTTCTTCAGAAAAGAGAACTTTTTTTTTCCTGAAGAAGGGTCTAGGCCCGAAACGTCAGCTTTCCTGATCCTCTGATGCTGCTTGGCCTGCTGTGTTCATCCAGCTCTACACCTTGTTATCTCAGATTCTCCAGCATCTGCAGTTCTTACTATCCGTGGTAAATGATGGCAGCATTCTTGAGGTCTCCATTTTAAATGTGACCTAAATGTGTGGAGTTTGCACATTCTCCTCCTGCCTGCATGGGTTTCCTCAAGGTGTTCTGGTTTCCTCCCACAGTCCAAAGATATGCAGGTTAGGCAGATTGTCTGTGCTAAGTTGCCCCATAGTGTCCAAGAATGTGCAGGCTAGATGGATTAGTCGTGGGAAATGCAGGGTTACAGGGATAGGGTAAGGGGACGGGATGCTCTTTGGAGGGTCGGTGTGGACTCAATCAGCCGAATGGGCTGCTTCTACACAGCAGGGATTCTACGATTTTATGTATTTGCACTGAATGGTGCTATCGCCTGGGAATAATATCGGCTGGGATCAGAACACTGATCTGCCATGAAAGATTAGCTATTTCAAAAATCTTCAGGTGGGTCAACCTTCAGAGGAAACACCAAGGTCACTTTGAGATTACAAAGTGTCAGTGCAAGTGTATTTACCATTGACTCTGTCGGTGCATTTCTCCTTCATGCTAATTTTCATAGGGCTGTATTCTCCAGCAGTTGAAATCTTAGGTAACAACACCTGTTCAGGAACAAAAACAGAAATTGCTGGAAAAGCTCAGCAGATCTGGCAGCACCTGTGGAGAGAAATCAGAGTTAACGTTTTGGGTCTAGTGACCCTTACTTGGAACGTGTTAAAACCTGTTCAGGGTTTAGGAGGATAAAGACTTATTCATCGAACCATAGAATGAAAAAGGCCACTCAACTCACTGTACCTGCGCCATCTCAAAAAAACTGCTATTTGAAATTAACACCATATCCTTGTGAACAAATTCTTTCCTTTTTGAGAATTTCTGATTCTCTTTCGGATTTGATTTAGTTTGATTTGTTACTGTCACGTGTACCGAGGTACGGTGAAAAGGGTTGTCTTACGTACTTTACAGGTAGATTATACTATACAAGTGCATCAGGGAACATAGTGCAGGATACAGTGTTACAGCTGCTGAGAAGGTGCAGAGAGAGATCAACACTAACGTTAAAGAAGTCCATTCAAAAGTCTGTTAACAGCGGGATAGAAGCTGATCTTGAATCTGTTCGTACGTAAAGTTACTGTTCCATCTCCCTTTCAGGCAACACATTTCAGATCACAACAAAACACTGTCTTTCAATTAAAAAAAAAACTACTCATCTGCCATCTCTAGCCGATTAGCCAATTACCTTAAATCAGTCTCCTTTGTTTTGTCTCAAAACACATGCTTCAGCAGGTTGCAAAAACCGAAAGAACCGCGGATGCTGTATATCAGAAACAAAAACAGGAGTTGCTGGAAAAGCTCAACAGGTCTGGCAGCATCTGTGAAGGAAAAAACAGAGTTAACTTTTTGGGTCCAGTGACCCTTCCTCAGAATTTCTGTTCTGAACAAGGGTCACCGGACCCGAAATGTTGACTGATTCTTTTCTTCAGAGATGCTGCCAGACGTGCTGAGCTTTTCCAGCAACTTCGGTTTTGTTACAGACGCAAGTTTTGCACCATCAGCTATGCTAACCAACTCCTACAGATAAAAACAGCATAATGTCCAGGTCCATAATGTCCAGGTCCATACTGTCCAGGTCCATACTGTCCAGGTGCATACTGTCCGGGTCCATACTGTCCAGGTACATACTGTCCAGGTACATAATGGCCTGGTACATACTGTCCAGGTCCATACTGTCCAGGTACATAATGGCCTGGTACATACTGTCCAGGTACATACTGTCCAGGTACATAATGGCCTGGTACATACTGTCCAGGTCCATACTGTCCAGGTACATACTGTCCAGGTACATAATGGCCTGGTATGCTCACGACTGTAAGAAACTACAGAAAGTGGTGTGCACAGCCCAGACCATCACAGAAGCCAACCTTCCATCAACAGACTCCATTTAGATGGCTCGATGCCGCAGAAAGGCTGCCAACATCAACGACCCATCACACCCCAGTAATGATCTCCTACAACCTCTTCCATCAGGCAGAAAATATAGAAACCTGAACACAAGCACAAGCAGGTTCAGGAACAGTTTCTTCCCAGCCACTATTACACTGACAGATAGACTCTCTAGCCTCAAATGCTGATCTTGCTAATGTTGACTTCGCCTAGCGCTCACCCTGCGCTATGTAACCTGTACGCCTCTGTTTAAGTTTTTTACAACCTTTGATCTGTACATCCTTGCTTACCATGATCTGCCTGTGCTGCTTGTAAACAAAGCTTTTCACTGTACTCCGGTACACGTGACAATAAATCAATCAAATGACGGTAAGGAGCATGGAAATTATAGCATAGTGTTGAAGTCACCTGACGATTACTCCAGGTACTGGGGATTTGGGTTCAAAACTCATCACGGCAGCTGCTGGAATTGAAGTTCAATAAATAAATGTGGATTTGAAAGCTAGTCTTAGTTATGTTGACCAAGACAGCCATCTTCAATTGTTATTTAGAACGCACCTGGTTCACTCTTCAGGGAAGGAATTCTGGCAGGTAAGTCACTCCAGGACAACTCTGAAATCCCCCCTGAAATGGCCAAGCAAGCAATCTAAGGGCAATTAGGGATAGGCAACAAATGCTGGCCTTACCCAGTGATGTTCAGATGCAATGAAACTTTTAAAAAATAAATCAACAGATCTCTCATTCATTCATGGTGACTTCTTAATTTTCAAATTAACAGGATTGACATTACCTTGTGCATCGGTTTCCAGTAGAGATCGATATGTTTAAAGGTGTTAGGCACTCTTTCAGGGTTTTGGAGTTCCTTCTCCATTTTCTGTTTCTCCTGCCTCGTCAGGACTGTGAGTTTGGGTTTTCGAATATCCCAGAACAGTATTGAACTGCAGAAATAGGATGGCGTCATCATTGTTCCTTGTGATTACATTGACCTGTAGGAAGAAGGAGGCGATTGGGGGAGCCAGTGGTAACGTCAAGGCCCTGGTAAGCCAGAGGCCCAGGCTAATGCTGTGGGCAATTTGGGTTCAAATCCCACCATGGGGGGCTTCTGGAAGTGTCAATTAAATGATAAAATACATGGTTTCAGTGATGGTGATCGAAAATCATCAATTGTTTGTCAAATTTCATGCGGTTCACTAATCACCTTTAAGGAAGGAAATGAGCCATCAGGCCCTACACGTGACTCAAGGCCCACAGCAATGTGATTGACCCATAAGGACCCTCGAACAAACCATTCAGATCAAGGGGTAACTAGGGATGGGAAACGAATGCCAGTCTTGCTAGAGAAAAGGTCTTCCTGGTTAGGGCTAATGGGACATTGACCTGAGCTGCGAGGGTTTGTGAAGATAGATTGAGAAATCTGATCGCTGGGATTTAGAGGACTAAGAGGTAGTCTCATTTCAACGAGGCTTGGCCTGGTTACATGCCAATGGGCTGTTTCCTCTGACTGGGTAATCCCCAATATTAAAGTGTGCTCTTAGGACAACGAATTGTCTTCTTAGGACTCAAATGAGGAAATTTTTTTTTAGTTTTTCAGTGTTCAGTGATGTTATTACACACCTCTGGAGCAGGTGGGCTTGAAATCGGGCCTCCCGGTCCAGGTGCAGGGACTTTACCACTGTGCCACCATAGGTCCCAAAAGCCTACCCAGCACCTAGTTTTCCTGGGTTGTCTCCCATCTAAGCATTAACCAGGCCTAAGTCTGCTTAGCTGATTAGTAGTTGGATGGGAGAATGCCTGAAACTTTTATTCACATGAAGCAGTGTGAATCTTTGGAATTCAATCAACAATTATATTTGAGATTTATACAAATTATAACAAATTATATTTGGCGGAATTTAGAATCATAGAATTTTACAGTACAGAAGGAGGCCATTTGACCCATCATGTCTGTACCCGCTCCCAAAAGAGTTACCTAGATAGTCGCACACTCCAGTCCTATTTCCGTAACCATCTAACGTCATCATGTTCAAATATATATCCAGCTTTCCTTTAAACCTCCTATGGAATCCACCTCCTCCACTCTCCCAGGCAGTGCATTCCAAATCCTAACAACTCTCTGAGTAAAGAAGCTTCTCCTCATCTCACTCTTGTGCTCTCTTGCTGACAATCTTGAAACTGTGACCCCCTAGTTATTGACATACCAACTAGTGGAAACTTTACCCTGTCAAAATTGTTCATAATTTTAAACTCCTCAGTAAGGTCACCTCCTAATCTTTACTCCAGGGAGAATAAACCCAATTTCTCTAATCTTTCCTTTTATCTAAAATCCCTCATTCCTGGTATCATTCTAATAAAGAGAGAATTCAAAGGAGATTTGACATCCTTCCCTTAAATAAGGTGCCCAGAATTGAATACAATACTCCAAATGTGATCTGACCAATGATTTCTAAAGGTGTAGCATCACTTCCTTGTTTTATTATTCTATGCTTCTACTTTTAATCCCAAGGATCATATAAGCCTTTTTAACAACAGTTTCAAATTGCCTGGCTTCCTTAAGAGAATTGATGTAGACGACCAGCTGTGAACATAGTGAAAAGATGGGCAGGCTTGAAGGTTGTATACTCTTAACATTGGAATAGCATGGAGGGAGAGTTGTGTAAATGTACACTGTTCCCAGACAGGAAGCTGACCCTGATACAGGGTCAGGGTCTGTATCAGACCCTGATACAGATTAGGGTATCTAATCTGTAGATACAGATGATACAAATTATAATGGTCAGAATTCTCCACTCTGATTAGAGTCCTCAGGAGAACAGAAAAATTGCCAATCCATTATTTCATTAGGTAAAATAAATTCAGAAATTCAGTTAGCACACGCAATTAGCTCACACAGTTCAGATTGTAAACATCCTCCTGATACTGGAGTACGGTGAGCAGGAAGCACATGTGCTTACTTCTCTATGTGAGTATGCCCCTGCTGTGTTGAAGACTGTGGATTTCACCGGTCCCACCAGGTTATAGTCCAACAGGTTTATTTGAAATCACAAGCTTTTGGGGCCTCAGTCCTTCTTCAGCTGTTGTTTCAAACTAACCTGTTGGACTATAACCTGGTGTCGTGTGATTTCTGACTTTGTCCCACCCCTGTCCATCACCGGTACCTCCACATCATGGATTTCACTGGTGTCAGCACCTTGCATTAGAACCAGTCAAAAGGTGGAAGTGTCTTTTCATTCCCACATGGGATTAACACTTTGCTAATAAGGCCAACCCAAATTGTGCCTTGAGCTGAGTGAACTGTTAGGCTATTTCAGAGGGCAGTTAAGATCAACTGTATTTCAGTGGATCCAGAGTCACATGTAGACCAGACCAGGTAAGGATGGCAGATGTCCTTCCTGAACCAGATGGGTTAACAAAAAACAGCAATGGTTATGTGGACATTGCGAATCGGTTTAGCTCAGTTGGCTAGATGGTTGGTTTGCAATGCAGTGTGGGTTCAATTCCTACACCTGCTGACATTACCATGAAGGACTCTCCTTCTCAACCTCTCCCCGCACCTGAGGCTTGTTTGCAGTTAGGCTAAACTACCCCTAACAGTTGTCTCTCAATCTAATGAGGGAGCAGCAGTATGATCTTGTACACCTGCAGTGACATGGTGATCATGAGGTCCACTTTTAATTCCAGATATTTATTGAATTCAAATTTCACCATCTGCCTTGCAGGGATTGTGAACCTATATGCCCTGGCCATTAGCTCAGGTTCTGTGCTACTGGTCTAGTCACATTACCATTATGCTATTGCCTCCCCATAATGTATTTAAATTGGGACATTGAGAATGGCTCATTGACAAGCAATGTTCAAAACTTCCAGGCCCTCTTCTGCAAGGCTTTTTTTTCCTAATTGCGGTTAACTGCAGGACTTATACTTTACCACCACCTTCTTCAGGGGCAGTTAGGGATGGGCAACAAATGCTGATTGGCCCAGCAATGCCCACATCCCATGAATGAATAAAGAAAACAAAATGCTGGAGATTCATAGCACAAAGTGGTGTAAAACACACTGGAAGCCCTTGTTCTTAAGTCCAGGTTGAGCCAAGTGGAGCAGGATTCACTTTCCAACATCACGATATGAGAACGCATTCCTCCCAACTCTGTGGGCTGGATTTACAGAGTAGCACTGTTCCCATTTGGGGGAGGTGGTTGGGGAACCCCATCTACAATGTCCTGAAGCAATTTATTCTTGCAAGAACATTAATTGTGCTGTGTTGAGATTCACACCACATAAGTCCATTACATATAGGGATAGAATTAGGCCTTTCAGCCCATTGAGACTACTCTGCCATTCGATCGTGCTTGTTATGTCTCTCAATCTCTTTCTCGTGCCTTCTCTCCATACCCTTTGATCCCTTTACTAATCAAAAATCTGTCTATCACTGTCTTAAACACACTCAATGATTTGGCCTCCACAACCTTCAGCAGCAATGAGTTCCACAGATTCACCCCCCTCTGGCAGAAGAAATTCCTCTTCATCTCTGTTCTAAAGGGTTGTCCCTTCACTTTGAGGCTGTGCCTTTGAGTCCTAGTCTCTCCTACTCGTGGAAACATCTTGTCCACGTCCACTTTATCCAGGCCTCTCAGTATTCTGTAACTTTCAATCAGATCCCCCTTCATCCTTCTAAATTCTATTGAGTACAGACCCAGAGTCTTCAACTACTCCTCATGACAAGCCCTTCATCCCCGGATCATTCTTGTAAACCTCCTCTGGACTCCCTCCAGGTTCAGCACATCCTTCTTCGGATATGGCGCCCAAAACTGTTTACAATATTTCAAATGCTATTTGACCAGAGCTTTATACAGCCTCAGCAGTACCTCCCTGCTGTTGTATTCTAGTTGTCTTGAATGAATGCTAACATTGTATTTGCCTTCCTAACTGTCAACTGAATCTCCATGTTAATCCTAAGAGACTCCTGAACTCAGTCTCCCAAGACCCTTTGTGTTTCACATTTCTGAAGCCTTTCCCCATTTAGAGAATAGTCTATGCCTATATTCTTCCAAGGTACATAACCTCACACTTTCCCACATTGTATTCCATCTGCCACTTTTTTTCCACCATAACAGTCATCCTTAACAGACTGTAAAATCTTACCAACAACCGAGGTCAGGTTGATCGGCCGATAGCAATCTGTCGTCAGCCTCCATTCCTTTTTAAACAGAGTGTTACATCAGCCATTTTTCAGTCCTCTAGGTCCTTCCCTGACTCCAGTCATTCCTGAAAGATTACCACCAATGCCAGGACAATCTCCTCAGTTATCTCCTTCAGAAACCTCGGGTGTAGTCCATCTGTCTGGGTGATTTATCTACATTCAGACCTTTCAGCTTCCCCAGCCCCTTTCTTTTAGTGTTGGCCACTACACTCACCTGTGCCCCCTCACTCTCTTGAAGTTCTGGTATGCTGCTGTCCTCCATTGCGAAAACTGATGTAAAATATCGATTCAGTTCCTCTGCCATTTCTTTACTCCCCATTATTACTTCTCCAGCCACATTTTCCAGCAGTCCAATGTCCATTCTTGCCTCTCTCTTACTTGTTAGATAGCTCAAAAAAGTCATGCATTCTTCTTTTATATCATTAGCTAGCTTACCCTCATATTTCATCCTCTGCAGGTTTTTAAAGGCTTCTCACTAATCTTTACCACATTGTATGCTTCTTCTTCTTCTTTTATAGAGTCAGAACTATATAGCATAGAAACTATGCTATATAGTTCTGACTCTATAAAAGCAGAAGAAGAATGGAGATTCTTCAAAAGAAACACGGAGATTCTATAGCATAGAAACTATGCTATATAGACCCTTCAGTCCAACACGTCTGTGCCAACCAGATATCCTAAATTAATCTTGTCCTATTTGCCAGCATTTGGCCCAGATGCCTTTTAAATGTTGTAATTGTACCAGCCTCCACCTCTTCCTCTGGCAGCTCATTCCATACGTGTACCAACCTCTGCGTGAAAACGTTGCCCTTTAGATCCCTTTTAAATCTTTCCCCTCTCACCTTAAATCTATGCCTTCTACTTTTGAACTCTCCTACCCTGGGAAAAAGACCTTGTCTATTCACCTAATCCATGCTCCTCATGATTTTATAAACTTCTATAACACAATTCCTCAGCCTCCGATGCTCTAGGGAAAATAGCTCCAGCCTATTCAGCCTCTTCCCATAGCACAAACCTTCCAACCCTGGCAACATCCTTATAAATCTTTTCTGAACCCTTTCAAGTTTCACAGCATCGTTCCTATAGCAGGGAGACCAGAATTGCATACAGTATTCCAAAAGTGGCCTAACCAATGTCCTGTACAGCCGCAACATGACCTCCCAACTCCAATGCTCAATGCACGGACCAATAAAGGCAAGCGTACCAAACACCTTCTTCACTATCCTGCCTACTTGGGACTCCACTTTCAAAGAACTATGAACCTGCACTCCAAGGTCTCTTTGTTCAGCAACACGCACCAGGACCCTACCATTAAGTGCCCTGATTTGCCTTTCCAAAATGCAGCATATCATGTTTATCTAAATAAAACTCCATCTGTTACTCCTCAGCCCATTGGCCCATCTGATCAACTTGTACTCTGTCCCAATGTACTCTGAGGTAATTTTCTTCTCTGTCCACTATGCCTCCAATTTTGCAGTCATCTGCAAATTTACTAACCATACCTGCTATCTTCATAAAAATCAAAAGAACTGTGGATGCTGTAAATCAGGAACGAAAACAAAGTTGCTAGAAAAGCTCAGCAGGTCTGGCAGCGTCTGTGAAGAAAAAAAGAGTTAACTTTTTGGGTCCAGCTCTGAGGGAGGGTCACCAGACCCGAAACGTTACCTCTGTTTTCTCCTCCTATCTTCATGTCCAAATCTTTTGTAGGGTCTTTATGATTCCATGATATAGTCACAGGCCTCCAGTCTGAAAAGCAACCCTCCGTCACCACCCTCTGTCTTCAGACCTTCAAGCCAGTTCTGCTTCCAAATGGCTGGTTCTCTCTGTATTCCATGTGATGTAACCTTGCTAACCAGTCTACATGAAGAACCTTGTGGAATGCCTTACTGAAGGCCATACAGATCACGTCCACCGCTCTGCCCTGATTAGTCATCTTCGTCACCTCTTCAAAAAAACTCAATCAAGTTAATGAGACATGATTTCCCATGCACAAAGTCATGCCAACTATTCTTAATTAGTCCTTGCCCTTCGAAACACATGGAAATCCTGACCCCCTGGATCCCCTCCAACAACTTACCCACCACCAATGTCAGGCTCACTGGTCTATAGTTCCCTGGCTTTTCCTTCCCACCTTTCTTATAGTGGCACCACATTAGCCAATCTCTAGTCTTCTGGGACCTCACCTGTGGCTATCGATGATACAAATATCTCAGCAAGGGGCCCAGCAATCACTTCCTAAGCTTCCCACAGAGTTCTAGGGTACACCTGATCAGGTCCTGGGGATTTATCCACCTTTATGTGTCCAGCACCACCTCCTCTGCAATATGGGCATTTTTCAAGATGTCACTATTTATTTCCCCACGTTCTTTATCTTCCATATCCTTCTCAACAGTAAACACTGATGCAAAATACTCGGTTGGTATCTCCCACCATCTCCTACTGTTCCACATGTGCATGGCCTTGCTGGTCTTTAAGGGGCCCTATTCTCTCCCTAGTTACCCTTTTGTCTTTAATGTCCTCTAATGCTGTCCCTGACTTCCTTTATCAGCCATGGTTGCCTTGTCCTCCCCTCAGTATCTTTCTTCTTCCTTGGGATGAATTTCTGCCATGCCTCCCGGATTACCCCCAGAAACTCCTGCCATTGTTGCTCCACTATCTTCCCTGCTGTGCTCCCCTTCCAATCAACTCTGGCCAACTCCTCTCTGACATCTTTGTCGTTACCTTTACTCAATTGTAATACTGTTACATCTAATTCCAGCTTCCCCCTCTCACACTGCTGAGTGATTTCTATCATATTCTGGTCACTGTCCCCTTGGGGTTCCTTCACCTTAAGCTCCCTAATCAAGTCTGCCTCATTACACATCACCAAATCCAGAATCCTGTTCTCTAGTGGGCTATGCCATAAGCTGTTCCAATAAACCACCTTGTAGACATTCCACAGATTCCTTTTCTTGAAATCTACTGCCAACCCAATTTTCCCAGTCCACTTGTAAATTGAAGTCCCCTATGTTTATTGTAATAATGCCTTTCTTACATGCCTTTTCTATTTCCCAATTCATTTTTTTCCCTACATCCTGGCTAGGTGGTCTGTACACATCAGGGTCTTTTTTCCTTCACAGTTCATCAACTCTATCCACACAGGTTCTATGCCTGCTGATTCTATATTATTTCTTTCTATTGATTTAATTTCATTTCTTATTGACAATAAACTTCTATCAGGTCACCTCTCAATCTCTGACGCTCCAGTGAAAAACGTCCCAGCCTATCCAGCCTCTGCAATTCATCAGGACTCTGGTCCCTGTGTAACTCAGGTGGAGCCCATCCCATCAGAACACTGTTGGGAGTTATGGCCAATCCCATTGCCTGGCAACTCTGTACTCCTGCAGTTTTGTCTCTATTCCCTCGTGGGGTGTAGGCATTGTATTGCCCGTCCCTAGTTGCCCGTGAGAAGGTGGTAGTGAGCTGCCTTCTTGAACTGGGGTAGTCTATGTGCTGTGGGTGGACCCGCAATGCTTTTAGGGAGGGAATTCCAGGATTTTGACCCAGTGGTACTGAAGCGATATATTTCTAAGTGTGGATTGGTGACTGCTTTGGCGGGGAACCTGCAGGGGTTGATGTTTTCATGTATCTGCTGCCCTTGTCCTTCTGCAAGGTGACGATAAAAACTTACAAATGGACAATAGATTCCACACAATTACAATGTATGAATGTATTTACCAATCAGTAGAGCATGTGATTAGTTGGACACACATCCCTTCTGCATTTGCACACGGGACTCCCATTCTTGATATCTTGAAAAAGAACGACATTTTTATTTAATCAGCAATGTGATTTATTTTGTATAGTGCTACAACAACAAGACTTGCACATATGTAGCGCCTTCAATATAATGAAACATTTAAAGGCATGTCATGGACATTTCTGGGCTTCTTGACTTGCTCTCAAAGCACCCACTCACTCTGAGCCTACCTGGGCACCCACTGCACTCCTGCCTTAAGTTGCCTTTCCTTGTCACTAAATGCAGGCTTAAGGCCAGGATGCTTCATAGAATCTCCACAGAGTCAAATCAGGCCATTCAGCCCAACATGTCCACACCGACTCCCCGAACAGCATCCCACCCAGACTCAACACCTCCCCCACACTATCCCTGTAACCCTGCACCTCCCATGGCCAACCCACCAAACGTACACATCCCTGGACACTACAGGCAATTTAGCATGGCCAATCCACCTAACCTGCACATCTTTGGACTGTGGGAGGAAACCAGACCACCCGGAGGAAACCCACACAGACAGATGGAGAATGAGCAAACTCCACACAGACAGTCATCCAGGAATTAAACCCGGGTCCCTGGCGCTGTGAGGCAGCAGTGCTAACCACTGACCCAACATGCTACCCAGCTTTGTCATAGTTGTCAGTTGTTCTCAGTCAAGTCAAGGGAGATAGCCTTCACTCAGGATGTCCCAGCACAGTAAGGAAGGTAAGGGCACTGTCCAATGCTAGTCCAGAGGGCTCGGATGCAGTCAGTCAGCCACGCTGAGCAGTGAAGACTTGAATACTCTCCTCATAGAGAGTGAGGAGCTGAATATTGGGCAGCCCACCACCCATCCTGACTCCTTCTGCCCTGTTGTGGGCTGTTTTCCTCCTGGAATGGCAGAGAGTCGGGTATTACATGGGATGAAAGTGGGTGGGACAGCTGTTACGGTGGTCCACGTGTGTCAGTCACATTACGCAAGTTTGTTTTCACACAGAGGGTCCCAGTAGTAAGTCAGGGGCAACCTCTGAGACCAGCCCAGGAGCTTGGACATGGTCAGTTAGCCCAGTGGGATGGTCAGAGTCAGGATCCTCTGCACAGAAGAGGTGAGGACATGAATGTCAGGCAGGTCATTACCCATCATGACTCTTTCTGCCCCATTTGGGGACTTATTTTAAAGAACAAGAAAATTACAGCACATGAACAGGCCCTTCAGCCCTCCAAGGAATTAGAGAGAGGCAGGTATTAGAGAGAATGAAAGTGCGTGGTACAGCTGCTACTGTTAGTGCAAGGGGGGAGGTGTCTGAGTGAGTGAGTGGGCAGCACAGAGGGTACATGGGGTTAATGGTTTCGAGGTTGGGGTGGGTGAGACTGAGTGAGGGAGGATGTTACAGGCGATAGTGAGGATAAGCCTTGGTGGGAGGTGGGTGCAGTGTCAGAGAGAGGGTGAGTGTGACGTATTGGAGAGAAGATGTTGACACACACCCTGGAAGGGTGGAGAAGGCGGACGAGTTGGGCCAAAGAGTCTGGTTCTGTGCTGTATGACTCCATGACTCTATGACATTGGCCTTCTTCCTACAGCACTGGGCTTTCCTCCAGACACTGAGACTGCGCTGACCCACGTGGTAACCTCAGATTAGACTGGGCATGGCTTGGTATCATGTTCTCCTCTGTTGGTCAGGGGGTAAAAGGGTGTCCATGTCTGCACCAACAGGAGCTCCAGGTCCCTGTCCACAAAGCAAAGTGCCCATTTACCCTGTCTGCCATATCCTGAGACAAAGATTAGGAACCATGCAGGGCAGCTCCAGGCTGATGGTGTAGCCACAAGAGATGGCGGTGACCTGGATACCCAGTGAATGGTGAGTTGTTCTGGGAAAGGCACATGGTAAAGTGGAGATAGAATTGGACGTTAAGAGACACCACAGGATGAGATAGGTCATTAATGAGGTGGATTGGTAAGACATGGAGAGGGAACTTGCTCGCAGCTCACAGTGAGTCATCCTCCAAGAAACTCAACACAACACAAACTTAGGCAAGAAAAGTAAAACTTAGCCCAATGTGTCCCCTTCTTAACCCACACAATATAGAAATACAAATCAAATTTAACCCAATACATGGTTCTGCCTACTTTATAACTCAAGTTTCCAAATAATAGCAATAATAACATATCATGAGCCTTCATCACACAAGTAAATAAAAATAAACATAAAATTACGCAAGTCAACAAAAGCTGGCTTTCCCACTGTAACACTGAAGGAGCAATCCAGTCAGTCAGATGAGTTGTTAATGGCCCAATCACTTTTGCAGACAGATGGGAAAGATTGCAATGGAATGTTTCAATTAAGAATAAAGTTAACATTCCAATGTTCTTGCCAGTGTTTATCTTTTACCTACCACCCTTACTGTGGTTTATCTGGTCATTTATTGCTTTACAGTTTGTGGGATCTTGCTGAGCAATTCAATTCCCCATTCCTCAGACAAAGACAGGTAATGATCAGACCCTGGGGAGTGTTGTCAAATAGACAGGCCTAGGGGTGCAGGTGCATAGTTTCTTGAAAGTGGCATCACAAGTAGGCAGGTGGCGAAGAAAGCATTTGGTGGGCTTGCCTTTATTGGTCAGTGCATTGAGTACAGAAGTTGGGACGTCATGTTTCAGCTGTACAAGACATTGGTAAGGCCACGTTTGGAGTACTGTGTACAATTCCGGTTGTCCTGCTAAACTTGAAAGGGTGCAAAAAAGATTTACAAGGATGTTACTAAAATTGTAAGGTTGTAGTTATAATGAGAGGCTGAAGAGACTGTGACATTTTCCCCTGGCGTGCAGGACGCTGAAGGGTCACCTTACAGAAGTTTATGAAATTATGAGGGGCATGGATCGGGTGAATAGCCAAGGTCTTTTCCCAAAGGTAGGGGAGTCCAAAACTAGAGGGGCATAGGTTTAAGGTGAAAGGGGGAAAATTTAAAAGGGGCCTGAGGTGCAACTTTGTCACGCAGAGGATGGTGAATGTATGGAATGAGCTGCCAGAGGAAGTGGTAGATGCAGGTACAGATGCAACATTTAAAAGACATTTGGACAAGTATACAACTAGGACAGGTTTCGAGAATATGGGTCAAACGCAGGCAAATGGTACCAGTTCAGTTCAGGAAACCTGGTTGGGATGGAAGAGTTGGGCTGAAGGGCCTGTTTCCGTGCTATATGCCTCTATGACTTTCTGACTAAGAAACAAGTAGCAAGACCTAAACAGAACTCAGGCTTAGGCTAATCCATGACATCATCAATACCAGACCTTTTTAATTTTCTGTATTTTTGATTCAAGATCTCAAGGTCTCTTCCTCAGGCCAGAAGGTAAAGTGCTGAGGGTGATGTTTCAATTGTAATCAGGTGGGACACATGTATTCAGAAAGCTGGAATTTGAGGGGGAAACCTGTGTGATTCATTGGCACTCATAAGAATGAATCCAAAAAAGGAAATGCAGGAGGAAAAGGGCATGGATCAGACGGTAGCTTTAGTTACAACTCACAGACAGGAGATAAACATGGCATGAGTGTAGAAGTAGTTCAGAAGGTAGATAAAAGACATGAAGAGCTTTTATTGAAAGTGAGGATAATACACTTTTATTCAAAGGGAGCCACCTTCTTAATTATTCAGAGAGTTACAGTGGCTACTCAAAATCTCTTGCTGCAGAAGGATTTGATTTTCAGCCCAGAGAGTTCCACAAAAGCCAACGTGTTGGTGATTGGGATAGGTAGAGAGCAGTGTTCCCTCAAACTTTTCTTCTGGCTCTAAGGCCCCTGAACAAAGTCCCGGGAATTTTTTCACTGAGTGCGATGACAAGATCAATGACTGAACAAAATCCATCACCAGAGCTCACAGTAATGAAGCTGTGACAATAAGGCGAATTCGTTCGTTCGTTATACCACAAACTGAGGTTAGGGGAGTTGAGAACCTGTTTAAGAATGTGGATAATTCAAAGGAAATATTTTCATTGTTTTCATTAATTGAGGCCCAGGAAGCAGATCCAGAGTTAGCACAAACAGCTCACACTGAAGTGGAGGCTGAGGGAGTTCCGGAGTTAGATATATTAAAAACAGACTTCTGATGAGGAAGTGGTGACGCCCTCACAGGCAGCAGGGCGGCCAGTGATCAGTGGGCTACTGCAGAGATCAGTGTTACGAAACCTGTCACTTAGGAAAAGAAAACAAAATGGGGTATGGGACTTGAAATAACTCCACAGAGGCCAGTATCCAGTCACCAAGTCACCTGTTATTTACACATACATACTACTTGACACTGATCCAGCTCCTTCAGAGCCAGACCTCAAAGTGAGCAGAATCTCTGACACTCTTGTTTATATCTGTCAGCCAGGGCTCCCTGATTGGACTGGATTAACAGCCCCAATCAGGGAACTCATATTCTACGAGGTCCACCTCGTTGATCTCATTACAATCACTGTAGGACTAACTCCACAGATAGTGAATCCAAGTATAGCGGGGTATTTATAAATAGGCCAGGACCTGATATGATAGTTACATTCTCTTTTTTATAAAAGATTTAATAGCAGAGCACTTGGAAAACAGTGATAGAACCGAACATGGATCTATGAAAAGGGACGTAATGCCTGACAAATCCATTTGACATTTGAGCCGACACAATCTTAGAATGTTAATAAGGGGAAGCCAGTGGGTGTGGTTTACTAGGAGCTTTAGAAGGCCTATGATAAAGTCCCACATAAGAGATTAGCATGTAAAATTAAAGCACAGGGGACTGGAGGTTAGTGTGTTGAGATAGGCAGTCAGGAAACAGAGAGCAGGAACAAATGGGTCATTGCCCAAGTGGCAGATAGTGACCAGTGGGGAACCGCAAGAATCAGTGCTAGGACTGCAGCTATTCACAATATATATTACAAAGAACAAAGAAAATTACAGCACAGGAACAGGCCCTTCGGCCCTCGAAGCCTGCACCGATCCAGACCCTCTAACTAAACCTGTCACCTATTTTCCAAGGATATGTATCCCTCTGCTCCCTGCCCATTCATGTATCTGTGTAGATACATCTTAAATGACGCTATCGTGCCCACCTCTACCACCTCCACTGGCAACGTGTTCCAGGCACCCACCACCCTCTGAGTAAAGAACTTTCCACGCATATCTCCCTTAAACTCTTCCCTGCTCACCTTCAAATCGTGACCCCTAGTAATTGAGTCCCCCACTCTGGGAAAAAGCTTCTTGCTATCCACCCTGTCTATATTAATGATTTAAATGTAATATCAGACAGCACACAGTTAATTGGAACACTGAGCTGTGAGAAGGATACAGGGATGTTTCAGTGTGATTTAGACAAGTTGAGTGAGTGGGTAAATGCATGACAGATAAACTATAATGTGGATAAATGTGAGGTTATCCACCTTGGTAGCAAAATCAGGAAGGCAGATTATATTTTGAATGGAGATATAGATTGGGAAAGGGGGAGGTGTAATGAGACCTGGATGTCCTTGTTCACCAGTCACTGGAAGTAAGCATGCAGGAGCAGCTGGCACTGAAGAAGGCAAATGGTATTAAAACTGAAAGAACTGTGGATGCTGTAAATCAGGAACAAAGCCCAGCAGGTCTGGCAGCATCTGTGAAGAAAAATATCAGAGTTAACGTTTCGGGCCCAGTGACTCTTCCTCAGAACTTTTGAGGACGTTTTGAGAAAGGCAAATAGTATGTTGGCCTTCGCAGTGAGAGGATTCGCGTACAGGAATAGGGATACTTGCTGCAATTGTACAGGGTCTTGGAAAGACCACACTTTGAACACTGCGTGAAGTTTTGGTTTCTTTATCTGAGAAAGCATGTTCTGGCTACAAAGGGACGGCAATGAACATTTACCAGACTGATTCCTGGGATGGCAGGATTGATGTATGAAGAGAGACTGGATCGGTTAGGGTTACATTTAAAGGCATTTAGAAAAATTAGGAGGGATCTCAAACATATTAAGTTCTCACAGGACGAAACAGGCTAAACACAGGTGGGATGTTTTTGATGACCAGGGCTAGAGGTCACAGACAAAGGATATGGGTAGAGCACTCAGGACTGAGGCGAGGAGCGATTTCTTCGTACTGCTTTAGTTCTGAAGAACAGTCATACTAGACTTGAAAGATAACTCTGTTTTCTCTCTCCACAATGTTGCCAGACTTGGTCAAGAATAAGAAGGAAGCGCATGTCAGGTATAGAAAGCAGAGATTGAGTGAATCCCTAGAAGGGAATAAAGGCTGTAGGAGATTACTTAAGAGGGAAATCAAGACGCAAAAAGGGGACATGAGATAGCTTTGGCAAATAGGCTTAAGAAGAATCCAAAGGAATTCTACAAATACATCAAGGACAAAAGGGTAACTAGGGAGAGAATAGGGCCCCTTAAAGATCAGCCCAACCACCTACGTATGGAACCGCAGGAGATGGGGGGGATACTAAACGAATATTTTGCATTTGTACTTACTGTGGGGAAGGATATGGAAGACAGAGAACATGGGGAAATAAATAGCGACATCTTGAAAATTGTCCATATTACAGAGGAGTTGGTGATGGACATCTTAAAACACAAAGGTGGATAAATCCTCAGGACCTGATCAGGTGTACTCTAGAGATTTATGGGAAGCTAGGAAAGTGATTGCTGGATCCCTTGCTGAGATATTTGTAGTGCTGATAGCCATAGGTAAAGTGCCAGAGCACTGGAGTTTGGCTAATGTGGTGCCACTATTAAAGAAAGGTGGTAATGAAAAGCCAGGGAATTATAGATTGGTGAGACTGACATCGGTGGTGGGTATATTGTTGGAGGGGATCCAGGGGGACGGGAATACCATGTGTTTGGAAAGGCAAGGACTGATTAGGGGTAGTCAACGTGGCTTTGTGCGTGGGAAATCATATCTCACTGACTTGACTGAGTTTTTTGAAGAAGTAACGAAGAGGATTGATGACGGCAGAACAGAGGACATGACCTGTGTGAACTTCAGTAAGGCGTTCGACAAGGTTCCTCATGTAGGCTGGTTAGCAAGATTAGATCACTTGGAATACAGGGAAAACCAACCATTTGGACACAGAAGTGGCTCGAAGGTAGAAGACAGAGTGTGGTGGTGGAGGGTTGCTTTACAAACTGGAGACCTGTGACCAGCGGTGTGCCACTGCTGGGTCCACTGCTTTATTGGCATTTATATCAATGATTTGGATGTAAACATAGGTGGGATGATTAGTAAGTTTGCAGATGACACCAAAATTAGAGGTACAGTGGACAGCGAAGAAGGTTACCTCAGAGTACAACAGGATCTTGGTCAGATGGGCCGCTGGGCCAATGGGCCAAGGGCTGATAGATGGATTTTAATTTGGATAAGGTGCTACATTTTGGAAAGGCAAATCAGGGCAGGACTTATACACTTAATGGCAAGGTCCTGGGGAGTGTTGCTGAACTAAGAGACCTTGGAGTGCAGGTTCATAGTTCCTTGAAAGTGGAGTCCCAGGTAAACAGGGTATTGAAGAAGGCATTTAGTACGCTTGCCTTTATTGGTCAGTGCGTTGAATATAGGAGTTGGGAGGTCATGTTGTAACTGTGCAGGACATTGGCTAGGCCACTTTTGGAATACTGCATGAAGTTTTGGTCTCCTTGCTATAGGAGAGATGTGGTAGAACTTGAGAGGGTTCAGAAAATGTTTACAAGCATGTTGCCAGGGTTGGAGGGTTTGAGCTACAGGGAGAGGCTGAATAGGCTGAGGCTATTTTCTCTGGAGCATTGGAGGCTGAGGGGTGACTTTATAGAGATTTATAAAATCATGAGGGGCATGGATAGGGTGAATAGATAAGGATTTTTCACCAGGGCTAGCAAGTCCAAAACTAGAGGGCATAGGTTTAAGATGAGAGGGGAAAAAATTAATAGGGACCTAAGGGGTAATTTTTTCATGCAATGGGTGGTGCATGCATGGAATGACCTGCCAGAGGAAGAGGTACAATTACATCATTTAAAAGGCATTAGTATGGCTATATGAATAGGAAGGGTTTAGAGGGATATGGGCCAAATGGGACTTTATTTATTTAGGATACCTGGTCTGCATGGAGGGATTGGACTGAAAGGTCTGTTTTTATACTGTACAACTCTATGACTGTAACTATATGACCTGCTAAGTTTCTCCAGCATTCTCTGTGTTTGTTTCAGTTTTCCAGATCTGCAATACTGTTCTTGTATTTTTAGACCTAGGTCCAAGTAACCAACTGTCAAATCGAAGGATAACTGACACAAGAACATCTCATTGTTGCTAAAATCGAAAGGACTGTGAGAAAATCACTTCCATGTTATGGCCTGGACTTTTGATCACCTTGTTAATATTTGTTTTCCACTCATAGTATCTGCATTAATCCTTCTGTCTCCTCGCTGTCATAATTGTAACTGAGCGTATGTGTGTTGAGATAACAAGGTGTGGGGCTGGATGAACACAGCAGGTCAAGCAGCATCATAGGAGCAGGAAAACTTGACGTTTCGGGCCTAGACCCTTCATTATGTGTGTTGAGGCTGGTTGGCTCACCAAGCTGGTTTGTTGTTCCGCAGATGTTTTGTTACCGTGCTTGGTAACATCCTCAGTGAAGTACGGATCTACTCCAAAACCTTGAGCGTATGTTTATTTGGATTTTTAAAGGGGTAAAGTTTAAATCACACAGTGCAAGATGATAAATGTTTCTTTTCCCTGCTTTTTGTTAAAGTTAAATGCATGGCAGGAAGTACAGCTATTTGCTGTTCCTGATGAAACCTGATGTGAAACGTCTCTTTCCCTTAGTAGCAGCCAGTCAGGCAAATTGCTCCTTTTGGGAGGCCTCATTGGGACGTTAGACATTTATCCAGTTTGTGACGGCTTGAGGATCAATGGGACATGCTAATTGTACACTCTTCCCAGTTAAGAGTGACACAATCACTGGGTTCACCTGTTGGCTCAATGGCTCATCATTCCTGATGACAGCGTTGCCCTTTCATTCCAAACTCACTTCTTCACTGAATTCAAATTCCCAGCTACAGTAGTGAGATTTCAACCCGCAACTTCCTTATCATTTGCCCTCCAGATCGTGAGTACAGCACCACCCAGTGGCCAATTCACATAAATCATCAATGGACAGTAATCCAGAGCTCCAGGTCAATATTCTGCAGACATGGGTTTCAATCCCTCCACGGCAGATGATGAAATTTGAATTCAATTAGAAAATCTGGAACTAAAAGAATGGCAACCATATTACCATTGTCAACTGTTGTAAAACCTCTATTGGGTTCATTAATGCCCCTTAGGGAAGGAAATCTGCCATCCTCACCTGCACTGGGCTACATGACTCCAAACACACAGCCATGTGCCTGATTCCTAACTACCGTTTTAGAGTCAGTGAGGTCTACAGCACAGAAAATGACCTTTTGGCCCATCAAGTCTGTGCCAGTCAAAACTGAACAACTAACGTTTCTAATCTCATTTGCCACCACTTGTGCCATACCCTTGGTATGCCTTCGCATTGCAAGTACACCTCTCAATACTTTTTAAATGTTATGAGGGTTCTGCCTCTACTACCCTCACCTTTTAAATGAACCAGCAACCTACTCATTCGAAAGGCAAGTGGAGATTGGCAACAAATTGATAACGACACACCCATGAAAGAATGGCAAAAGGTTTTATATGAAATACTCGCTTACCTCAAAGTGGTCAGGCACCCAACATAAATCAGTAATAAAGGATTTGTGTCCATTTTCGATTGATGACACTGCGCAGTGGTGAGCAATGGGAACCTCACAGTGAGGTGCAGGGTCTAACTCAGGCTGTGAAATCAAACAAAAAAAGAAACTTTATCCAACACTTTGTATCTTTATTTCCAGAAGAAGGATGAAACATGGAACACATCAACGAATGTTTTGATCAATTCATTAACCTCGGATACTGGAAATACCTCCAACATGAGCTTCCAATTGTCTGCCATTTCAACACATCTCCATGTTCTCTGGCCAACATCTCTGTCTCAGACTTGCTGCAATGCTCCAGTGAAGCTCAGTGCAAGCTGAAGCAACAGCACCTCATTTGCCGCTTGGGAACTGTATAGCCTTCTGGACTCAATATAAGTTCAACAATTTTAGGGCTTGAGTCACCTTCTCCCATGTCCTTACACCAACCCCCACACACCAGGCCTTGTTATCACATGATCTACTATTACGCACAACCCATTGCTAGCCACTAATGGTCTCCATTAGTAGCCATTCATTCTCCTTTGTCTGTCCAATTGTTCTCTTCCTTTGGGCTCTATCTCCACCTATTGTTTCCTCCTTAACCCCTCCCCTAGCCTATTTTCTGCATAAAAACAACTTTTTCCTAACTACCGTCAGTTATGAAGAAGGGTCACTGGATCTGAAACATTAACTCTGATTTCTCTCCACAGATGCTGCCGGACCTGCTGAGCTTTTCCTGCTGTTTCCATTGCTGTTGCCTCCCATGAGAGTCGCATTTGTAAGGATTGTGAATACATTAAGAGCTGACTCTTTAAAGATCTCTCGCCAGAGGAGGTCCCAAGTCTGGTACATTACAGCTGGGTATGACGACTAATAGATGTGCCACACATCTCCATGTGGCTTTTCATTTTGAAGGAAAAATCTATATTTTGTTGCTCAGTAACTTGGTAACTTCAATTTAACCAAAAGGTATGAAGGGAAGAATAAATATATTTTCATTTTTGATAAGGATTGCCGGGACATTCTGTACTGTACCAGAAGGAATCTTGCAAGCAAAAATTTATAGGATATCATTAAATATTTTTGAAAAGGTGGCACATGAAAGCAAATGGTAAAAGGTAAGCGATCAGAATTGGGTTGTTTAAGGAGGCTAACAAGAAGCTATAAAGTTCCTGTTTCTAATTCTGCATTTTAACTAAACATGTTGACATGTAAAATAAGTAGATTTTCAGTTTAACATACGGGACTAGACATTATAGGGCAGAAAAGACTTGTCATTGGTGGATTGTGACTACAGGAAGATTCTTCTATTTTCTTCTGTGTATTGTTTCAAGACATTCACTTGAATGAGCTTCTGAACTTACACTTCATATTTATTTGTAATATACATAGTAATAATTACTGTATAATTTCCATGGACCAGTGTAATGGGATATGTCATGACCCAGTGTTATAGAGTCATACAGCACAGAATCAGGCCTTTGGTCCAATACGTTCATACCTGCCTGGTATGGTAAATTGAACTAGTCCCATTTTCTTGCATTTGGCCCATATCCCTCTAAACCTTTCCTACCCATGTACATGTCCAAATGTTTTTTTTTTAAATGTTGTAAATGTACCAGCCTGCACCACTTCCCCTGGCAGCTCATTCCTAAACACACACCACCCTCTGCATGAAAAAGTTGCCCCTTAGGTCCCTTTTATATCTTCCCCCTCTCACCTTAAACCTATGTCCTCTAGTTTTGGACTCCCCTACCCTTCGAAAAGACCTTAGCTATTCACTCTATCGATGTCCCTTATGATTTTACTAATCTCTGTAAGGTCACCTCTCAGCCTTCTAATGCTCCAGTCCCAGCCTCTCGTTAAACTCAAATGCTCCAGTCCCAGTAATTTCCTTGTAAATTTTTTTTTCCTGGATCCTTTCCAGTTTCACAATGTCCTTGCTCTAGCACGGTGAACAGAATTCATAGAATCCCTACAGTGGGGAAGCAGGTCATTCAGCCCATCGAGTCCACTCTGACCCTCAGAACAGCATCATGCCCAGACCCACCCTGACCCAATCCGTGTAACCCTGCACTTGCTATGGCTAGTCCACCTTGCCTGCACATCCCTGGACACTATGGGCAAATTTAGCATTGTGAATTTACCTAAGCTGCACATCTTTGTACTGTGGGAGGAAACTGGAGCACCCAAAGGAAACCCATGCAGACACAGGGAGAATGCACAAACCCCACACAGGCAGCCCACCGAGGGTGGAATTGAATCTAGGGTCCTGGCTTTGTGAGGCAGCAGTGCTAACCACTGAGCCACTGTGCCACCCCATTTGTACACATTATTCTAAAAGTGGCCTCACTAATGCCTCCTACAGCTGTAACATGTTGTCACAACTCCCACCCTCGATGTTCTGACCAGTGAGGACTCCTTTCTTTCCAACCTCTTTGGTTGATTGTACTACAGGATTAATGATCATGTCGGCACGAGACTACACCTCATTCCAATTAGTATTAAAGGAAGAGACTCAATAGCATACACACCGAGAGATTGTTTTACTCTTTGGTTGAAGAATCTAGAACATGGAGGCACAGTTACAAGATAAGGGGCCAATCACTTAGGGCTGAGATAAGGAGAAATCCTGTCTCTGAAAGGGTTGAGAATCTTTGGAATTCATTTTCCCACATGGTTGCAGGTGCCCCATCATTGAATAGAACAAAGATTGTGATAGACGGATTTCTTTGTCTGTCAGGGATTAGAGAATTTGGGGACTGAGTGGGGAAATGGAGTTGAAGCCAAGGGTCAACCATGACTGTACTGATTGGCAAAGCAGGCACAAGGAGATGTGTGATCTACGCTCACACATAATTATTGTATTTACGTTATGTTCTTTTGCCAGAGGGGAATGGCACCTTAAAATATTTCCACACTCCTTTTCCTTACTGTAGTGATAGGAACAAGATTGGCCAAGTGGATCTCACTGGGTATAAGTTCCCTGATTGAGGCTGTTAATCTGGGCAAATTGGGGAGCGCTGGCTGACAGGTATAAACGGGAGTGTCAGGCATACTCCTCACTCCAGGGACTGGCTCTGAGTTCGCTGGTCAGAGTCCATTTACTGTGCATGTGTAAACAAAGGGTGACTTGGTGACAGGATACCAGCTTCTGTGGAGTTATTTCACATACCAAGAGTTACGAGAATAAAGCTTATGAATTGGAAAGAAGGTTAAATAAAATTCCACCAGTGTGAAGGGGTACAATGGAGTCTTTCACCTGGTTGGCACGAATTAACTCTGTACTGTATTACTGCATAAGCTGTTACTGTAATAATCAATTAAATGATGTTATACCTGATTGAACTAAATATGACTGGAAGGCATGAGAAACACCTGGGAAGGTAACACCTGTGTTTAAGGTGCATTCACTCAGGTAGTCACATCTGAGGGGTTAAAACCACTTGGCATGTCAAAATTTTCAAATGAATGTGAAGTTGTCATGAAAACTTGGATAATAAAAACACTTCAAAGAATAATATTTATATGTATCCTTTGTAATCGATATAAAGATGCACAATCGTCCTTTTGTTTGATACACAATAAATCTCTCCATGATGATTAGTCACAATCACAGGTCAATTCAAATCCAACATGCTCTGTTTCTGAAACAGACTTTTTATGTGACATTAACTAATTAGGTCTCCAAGGTAATGGAGTGACAAGATGGAATTCTCAATCTGATTGTTGTTAATGAATAGAGTCATTACAGTCCTAGAAGACCACTCGCTTTCAAGGAGTTACAACTGGTGGTGGTTTAACGGTGGATCGGATCAGATTGGGTCACCTCACCTCACCTCACCTCAAGCGAGGGGAGATGGTGAGAAGGAGATTCCTCAGCCAGTGTGGGAATTGATCCTTGCCTGCATCACAAACCAGTTGTCTAACCAACTGAGCTAACTGACCCCTTACATTTAGTAGATCTGGAACAGAAGATAGTGAATTTATAGATGAAGTTAAGTGTTATAGAAGGAATTGGTTCAGACTCTACTTGGAGGACTGAGTTCAGTTCAGTTCAACCCTGCATCATGTTGTGTGGCACTATCACTGTACGAAACGGGTCAGATTTTAGACAGATCTAGCAACTCAAGACTGGGCATCCACAAGGCATCAAAATCCTATAAATCCTTTCCTAGCAGTTCCGTAGGCGTCTCTACATCCCAAGGACTATAGCGGTTCAAGAAGGCAGCTCACTACCAGGGTAATTAGGGGAAGCCTGGCCCAGCCAGTAAGGCCCACATCCCAATGAACAGACAGAGGGCGTTTTGCCATCCAATTAAAGGTGGGTATTTGGGGCTCTCAAAACTACCTGGCCAATCAAAGGGAATGTCCAAAAGGCCAGCATTAAAGGAGACTCAATATTTCAGATGTATGTGGGGTTGAAGGAGATTCTAGGGATATGGAGGGAGAATTTACAGCAATGTCGTGGGGTGGGAGGATTCGGGAGATTTGTAAACAAGGATGAAAATGTAAAAGTAAGCAACTGGTTGATGCATGCCAGCGAGCAGAGGGGCTGATAGAGAATTGGACTTGGCGTGAGTTTGGACATGAGGAGCAGAGTTTGGATGATCTCAGTGTTACAGAGGATAGAAAATGTGAGACACAGCTCTAGAGATAACAAAGGAATGAATGAGGTTCCAGGAGCAGTTGAGCTGAAGCAAGCAATATTACAGATGTGGATATAGATCATGTTAGCGATGCTGCTAATAATGGGGAGGCGATGGCCTAGTGGTATTATCACTGGACTGTAAATCCAGAGACCTCAATAACAATCCAGGCATCGGGGTTCAAATCCTGCCATGGTGGAATTTAAATTCAATAAAATATATGGAAATGATGACCATGAATCCATTGTTAATTGTTGGGAAACACCCATCTGGTTCACTAATGCCCTTTAGGGAAGGAAACTGACATCCTTACCTGGTTTGGCCTACATGTGACTCCAGACCCACAGCAATGTGGTTGACTCCAGGCATTAAATGCTGGTGCTGCCACCAATGTCCTCATCCCATTAATGAATTTTTTAAAAAATGAGAACGGGAGCAGTCAGAGATGAAAATAAAATGGCTCCTGCAATTGACATTAGGAACCAGAAACAGAAATTATTGGGAAAACGTATGAGTGGCAACAAATGTATAAGGGAAGAGTGCCAATTTGGTTTCAACAATAAAATGGAAGCTTTTTTACACTGAAGAATTGAAGATAGAATAGGCAAAACTATTTACATGTAACATGTTTAAACCTTCAAAAATACGGTAAAAATATAATCCCATTGATCCCAAAAGCACCCCTTAACAATAGTCACACTGGAGAAAATTCATTTCTCTATAGTCCGTATAGGTCTAAATTCAACTCTCAGTTTTGAGAATATGATAGCCCCTCACTAGGACTTGATACAACTGAGCTTAAATGTTGTCAGTTTCAAAGAGTCCCTCAGAGTTTTAATCAAATACTCCTGGTCTGGAACTTTTAATCAATTCCTTCGACTAGGGACATCTTTTCTTCACAATTCTAACTAACTTCCTTTCACAGAAGCAACTGCTTTACGCACCCTGCTTCAGCCAAGAAAGTGTGTAAACTCAAACTAAAGGAAAAAGTTCCCCAAGCCATTAGTGCTTCCCAAACCAAAAGAAAAAAGAAATAAAATAAAGCTTTGACATTCTAAATTGGAGCCTATTACAACAACTGTTTACTTTGTTCACTTGTAAAATTATCCCAATGCAAACCAGAAAGACATTCTCCAGGAAGTCTTTCTCACATAACAAGGTGTGGGGCTGGATGAACACAGCAGGCCAAGCAGCATCATAGGAGCAGGAAAACTTGATGTTTCGGGCCTAGACCCTTCATCAGAAATGGGGGAGGGGAAGAGGGTTCTGAAATAAATAGGGAGAGAGGGGGAGGCGGATAGAAGATGGATAGAGGAGAGGATAGGTGGAGAGGAGGCAGATAAGTCGAAGAGGCGGGGATGGAGCCAGTAAAGGTGAGTGCAGGTAGGGGGGTAGGGAGGAGATAGGTCAGTCCAGGGAGGACGGACAGGTCAAGGGGTCAGGATGATGATAGTAGATAGGAGATGGGGGTGTGGCTTGAGGTGGGAGGAGGGGATAGGTGAGAGGAAAAACAGGTTAGGGAGGTGGAGATGAGCTGGGCTGGTTTTGGGATGCGGTTGGGGGAGGGGAAATTTTGAAGCTTGTGAAATCCTTTTTCTCTTTCAATTCCTCCCACTTCCTACAGACAAAGGGGGTGGCCGTGGGTACCCGCATGGGCCCAAGCTATGCCTGCCTCTTTGTAGGTTACGTGGAACAATCCCTCTTCCGTACCTACACTGGCCCTAAACCCCACCTCTTCCTCCGTTACAGTGATGACTGCATCGGCGCCGCCTTGTGCTCCCACGTGGAGCTTGAACAGTTCATCCACTTCACCAACACCTTCCACCCCAACCTAAAGTTCACCTGGACCATCTCCAACACTTCTCTCTCCCTCTTGGACCTCTCTGTCTCCATCTGGGGTAACCACCTAGAAACCGATGTCCATTTCAAGCCCACTGACTCCCACAGCTACCTGGAATACACCTCCTCCCACACACCTTCCTGCAAAAATGCCATCCCCTATTCCCAATTCCTTCGCCTCCGCCACATCTGCTCCCAGGATGAGACATTCCACTCCCATACATCCCAAATGTCCTTATTCTTCAAGGACCGCAACTTCCCCCCCCACAGTGGTCGAGAACGCCCTTGACCGTGTCTCCCGCATTTCCCGGAACACATCCCTCACGCCCCGTCCCCGCAATAATAACCAAAAAAGAATCCCCCTCGTCCTCACGTACCACCCCACCAACCTCCGGATCCAACGCATCATCCTCTGACACTTCCACCATCTGCAATCAGACCCCACCACCAAAGACATTTCTCCCTCCCCACCCTTATCTGCCTTCCGGAGGGACCACTCCCTCCGCGACTCCCTTGTTCGCTCCACACTCCCCTCCAGCCCCACCACACCCGGCACTTTTCCCTGCAACCACAGGAAGTGCTACACCTGCCCCCACACCTCCTCCCTCACCCTAATCCCAGGCCCCAAGAAGACTTTCCACATCAGGCAGATGTTCACCTGCTCATCTGCCAATGTGGTATACTGCATCCGCTGTACCCATTGTGGCTTCCTCTACATCGGGGAAACCAAGCGGAGGCTTGGGGATCGCTTTGCAGAACACCTGCGCTCAGTTCGCAACAAACAACTGCACCTCCCAGTCGCGAACCATTTCAACTCCCCCTCCCATTCCTCAGATGACATGTCCATCCTGGGCCTCCTGCAATGCCACAGTGATGCCACCCGAAGGCTGCAGGAACAGCAAATCATATTCAGCCTGGGAACCCTGCAGCCCAATGGCATCAATGTGGATTTCACAAGCTTCAAAATCTCCCCTCCCCCAACTGCATCGCAAAACCAGCCCAGCTCATCTCCACCTCCCTAACCTGTTTTTCCTCTCACCCATCCCCTCCTCCTACCTCAAGCCACACCCCCATCTCCTATCTACTAACATCATCCCGCCCCCTTGACCTGTCCGTCCTCCCTGGACTGACCTATCTCCTCCCTACCCCTCCACCTGCACTCACCTTTACTGGCTCCATCCCCGCCTCTTCGACTTGTCTGCCTCCTCTCCACCTATATTCTCCTCTATCCATCCTCTATCCGCCTCCCCCCTCTCCCTATTTATTTCAGAACCCTCTTCCCCTCCCCCATTTCTGATGAAGGGTCTAGGCCTGAAATATCAAGTTTTCCTGCTCCTATGATGCTGCTTGACCTGCTGTGTTCATCCAGCCCCACGCTTGTTATCTCGGATTCTCCAGCATCTGCAGTACCTTTTATCTCTGATACAGTCTTTCTCACACACTGTTTTTAAAGAAATCACCATGGTTACAGAAATACTTTGAAGTTAATTATTAAACTCCTTCAGACACACAGACACCCATATGCCACTAGTTCAAATTCAAAAATCCAAACTGAAATATATATATATGATACATACACATATATGGCCCTTCCTCAGAACTTCCTCCTTCTGAGGAAGGGTTACCGGACCTGAAACATTAATTCTGTTTTTTCCTTCACAGATGCTGCCAGACCTGCTGAGCTTTTCCAACAACTTTGTTTTTGTTCCTGATTTACAGCATCCGCAGTTCTTTCAGTTTTTAT
>JAHRHZ010000273.1:18440581-18451482 GCA_024137785.1 Ginglymostoma cirratum | reverse complement strand
GTTTCGGGCCTAAACCCTTCATCAGAAATGGGGGAGGGGAAGAGGGTTCTGAAATAAATAGGGAGAGAGGGGGAGGCGGATAGAGGATGGATAGAGGAAAACTCCGCAACTCTCTCCACAGATGCTGTCAGACCTACTGAGTTTCTCTAGTGAAGGGCCACATTTTGGATTATAAACTAGACTGTAAGTCAGACACTGCATCTTTCAGGAGAGTTTTACAACGTGTACAAATCAAGTGGTACATGGTTAGAACTGTGCAAGACAATGATGCTTTTCAAAGTAGCAATTTTATTACTTCGAGACAGTGAAGCACCAAAAAAATCTTTAACTTAAGGAAAGAGTGTCTGATGAGACTGCTTGGATTGGTTGAGATGCAGTTTGCTACAAACATGCAGGTGTGTGATAGCCAGAGGCATCCAGAGCCTGTGAACTGAAAATGTCTCTTTCGTCTCTCTCTCTCCCTCCACGCGGGAGAAAAAAATTAAAAACACAAGAAAGCCAGAAGAAAGAATTCTAACCAGACCTAAGTCCAGCAGATCAAAGAAACATAAAGACATTGAAACTTAGATGCAGGGATAGGCCATTTGGCCCGTCCAGTCTGCAACACCATTCAATACGATCGTGGCTGATCATGCAATCTCAGTATCCCATTCCCACTTTCTCCGCAAACCCCCTGATCCCTTTAGGTAGAAGTGCCATATCCAGCTCCCTCTTTAATGTATCTAATGAACTGGCCCCGACCGCTTCCTGTGGGAGAGAATTCCAAAGGTTCACAACTCTCTGAGCGAAGAAATTCTTCCTCATCACAGTCCTGAAAGGCTAACTCCTTATGTTTAGACTGTGACTGTTGTTCTGGATTTCCCCAACTTCAGAAACATTCTTCCTGCATCTAGCTTGTCCAGTCCCATCAGGATTTTATATGTTTCTGTGAGATGCCCCCTCATTCTTCCAAATTCCAGTGAGTACAAGCCCAGTCGATCCAGTCATATGTCAGTCCTGCCATCCTGGGAATCAGTCTGGAGAACCTTCGCTGGAATCCCTCTATAGCATCAATGCCCTTCCTCAGACTAGGAGACCAAAACTACACACAATACTGAAGGTGTGGCCTCACCTGTATAACTGCAGCAAGGCATCCCTACTCCGATACTCAAATCCTCTCGCTATGAAGGCCAACGTACCACTAACTTTCCTCACCACCTCCTGCACCTGCTTCCCACCCTTCAGCAGCTGTTCCAGCGTGACACACATTGATGTGAAGGACAACCATCCTTTATAGACAGATCCCATGTCATCGCTGCTAAAATCAAAAGGAACTGTGAGAAATAATTTTAATCTATCTTTGTGTTCTGGATTTTTGATCTTCAGATTTGTAATCAATCCCTGTATGTATTGCTTTTCTTGACCCATAATATCTGTGTCAAATCGTCTGTCTTTTCCTTGTCTTAAGCATGAATGTATGTGTGTTTTTGGGTTTTGTTTATAAAGAGATATAGTTAAGTCACAAGTAGTAGATTAGAATTCCTTTCTTTCACCGCCAGTAGCGTTATTATTGGCTAGTTACGAAGCCTAGCGTGAATTGCTTTGTGTTGAAGAGCAGTCAGTCAGATAATCTGGTCATTTTGGTGGTTTAATTGAGATTTTATACATTTTGTGGGAGCTTTTGGAACAATGAGCTATGGTTATCAGTGCACTTATTCCGACAATGTTTATTTAATGACCAAGTAATTTGTTTTCTTGACATTGGATGAGGGATAAACATTAGCCTGGGGAGAAATTTTCCATGATTCTTTGAATAATGCCATGGGGACTCTTGTAGGCAGAGGGCAGAAAGGAACTCAGCTTCATGCCTCATCCAGTCAACAGTACCTTCCACAGCTTAGTTCTTCCTGAGTGTTGGATCGGAGCTTCAAGTTTTACATTTAAGTCTCTGGAGGGACATTTCTAAATCGGAGATCTGTGTGCTTCCCACTGATCTCCAAGTATACCAAACATCAGTGAGACCACATCTGGAGTAGTGTACGCAGGATTAGTCAGCCTATTTAAGGAAGGGTATAAGTGCCTTGGAAGCTGTTCAGAGAAGGTTTATGACACTAATGTGGGCAGCCGCCAGTTACAAATAGATTCCATTCTTGAATTCATTCATAACTGATGTCCATTCTTGTGAATGAATTTTTAAACAGTTGATTTCTATGCCAACTTGGAATACAATACAGGAAAATATACACGTGTATAATGACCAAACGGTTGCATGTTGGATCTTTAAGATTAATAATAATATGGGATGTTTCTTATAAGTATGAGCACTTGTAATTCAGATGTTCATAAATCAGGAACAAAAACAGAAGTTGCTGGAAAAGCTCGAGAGGTCTGGCAGCATCTTTGGTTCACAAATCAGGAACTAGTCGTCCCCAGAAAGGGTGGGTTGTCTTACCAGGAAAGTTTGGACAGGTGAGGCCTGGAGGTGAGAAGAGTAAGAGTTGACTTGATTGAAATCCAGAAGATTCTGAGGGGTCTGGACAGGGTGTAGAGAGAGATGATGGTTATGGGAGAACCTAGAACTAGCAGTCACTGTTTAAAATTAAGAGGTCACCCTTTTAAAACTGATTTAATTTTAATCTTAGAGGGCTGTGAGTCCCTTCCTCATAAGGATGTGGAAACAGGGTCCTTAAATATTTTCAAGATAAATTGATTCTGAGTAAGCAAGAGGGTGAAAAGCTACAGTCAGATCAGCCATGATGTTATTGAATGGTGGAGTAGGCTCAAGAGACCGAATGGCCTGCTCCTAGATCGTACGAACATGGCTGATGCTTATGAGAGCTGACCTTCACTCTTGGTGAAATCCACCTTACCCAGAATGGTTGGGTGCCATTCAATGTGGCTTATCCTCCTCCCCTGGCTCCTCAGGAGATCTGTGAAGGACTGGTACTCCTTTAGATGGCAATCTGATTTCCCTCCAAACGTACTATCTTCATCCGAAAGCCCTCTCCAATCATCGTAGAAGACATCCATGATCTCATTTTGTTGTAAGGCTGACTCAAACCTAGAATGAAAGCATAACATAAATGGTGCTTGTAACCTTCGTGTGGACTGCATCAATTCCTTGGCAATGTACCTCAGGCAGGCTAAATGAGGTTTAGAAAGATTATTGCACAGATTCATAGACCTTATTGTTGACTATTGACCCTATTGAGGTTTATAAAATCATGAAGAGCATAGCTAAGTTGAAGGATAAGGGTCTTTACCCTTGGCTGGGGTGGGGCGGCTTCAAAACTGGGGCAGCATACATTTAAAGTGAGAAGAGAAAGATGTAAAAAGGATGTGAGGGGCAATGTTTTTATACAGAGTGGTTCATATGTGGATAATTAAATGAATAGGGAATTTTGGAGGATATGGGCCATACACAGGCAGGTGGGACTAGTTTATTTTGGGAACATAGTCAGTTTGCACTGGTTGGACCGAAGGGCCTGCTGTATGACTCTATTACTCTAGAATGCAATCAGGATAACAAGGTGTGGGGCTGGATGAACACAGCAGGCCAAGCAGCATCATAGGAGCAGGAAAGCTTGACGTTCCGGGCCTAGACCCTTCATCACTATCTCTTATCTCTGCAATCAGGATAATATAGTTTTAAGTTATAGGTACAGGTCAGATAGATTTGGCTTGCATCGCTTTGAGAGGAGGGGGCAGGGGGTTTAAAGAGATCAAGGAGATCTCCTATAGAGGGGCTGAGGGGAAAGACTGTTTCACCCAGAGGCTGGTGGGAATCTGGAACCCACTGCCTGTAAGGGTGGGAGAGGCAGAAACCCTCATCACATTGCAGTAGTATTTTTATGTACAAAGCTTTCAAGAAAATGGGCCAAGTGCTGGAAAATGGAATTAGAATAGTTTTGTGGTTATTTTTGACCCGCACAGACTCAATGGACTGAAAGGCCTTTTTCTGTGTTGTAAATCTCTAGGACACCAAGAAGTGAACCAACTGAGTGCTGACAATGACAACAGAATTTTCAAATCATTGAGGGGAACGGACTGGGTAGATTGCGAGAAACTTTTTCCAGCTATGGTGGGAGATGGGGATGGGCAGTTCCTGGAATTTGAGGAGTTGACTAATATTAAAGTGGGGTCTTTACGTGTAACTTCTTCGCACAATGAGCAGTAGAATGTTGGATACTCTCTGCTAAAAATGTCACTGGAGCTATTGTCAATTTTAAAACTAAGTGTGTTAGCTTTTTGTTTGCCAAAGGTATCGACAGACACAAGGTAAAGTGGGAGTATGGAGTTTGGTTGCAGATCAGCCAAGATCATGTTGAATGACAGGACATTTCTGAGGGACTAAATGGCCTTCTCCTGTTCTGATAACCCTGTGTCTAACTTGTAGAGCAGAGTAAGTTGTTAATGTAAAGATATGAAAACAAATAGCAGCTGGGCCCCCGGACCCTGCTCCACACAGTCAGTTTGCAATTAAACATAGTGATTTCTAAACCTAACCTCCTGCCTGCCAGGATAGTGGGAGATGTCAAACGGATTGGAAATACTCAAGGCCGGTTTAAGCCAAATAAGAATTCTTGTAAATTCCTCTCCATGCAGTCTTCACTTTAACCTTTTCCATTTGTTATTCCGAATCATTACCAACAGAACCCACAATCTGTTATTTTGAGATAGATCTTATTCTGTGCACTTTAACCTTTCCATGATCCTCTCTTCCCCCACCTCACTCCTACAATATTTTTCCCTTCTGAGGAGATAACTGAGGAGGTGTGATGGTCTGTAGCCTATAGAAGCTCTCAATAAAATAAAAATAAAAGAACTGCAGATGCTGGAGATCTGAATAGAAATTGCTAGAGGAACTCAACAGAGTTGGCAGCAACTATGGGGAGAAAGCACAGTAACCATTTCAGATGTCTTCTTCAGACCCTTCATCATCTCAGTTCAGAAGAAGAGTGACTGGACCCAGAAGATTAACTACACTTTCTCTCCACAGCTGCTGCCAGACCTAATGAGTTTCTCCAGCAATTTCTATTTTTGTTTCAGATCTCCAACATCACAGTTTTTTGTTTTGTATTATTAAAGACATTGGCTTTGTTATTCCCAATAATTAGGCAAAGGAAATTGCTGCCAGCATAGTACTGAATGTTGGATAAACAGTTGACAGTTTAAAAACAGTGAGAATCATATTTGATGTTGAGCTGGGTATCATCAGCTCATCTGCTCAACTGATGTGTTCTCATATATTGTCAGTCGGGAGCCAAGATGTCAGTAGAAATTGGAGGAGCCTACGGGATTGCATGACTAATTTATTTAATCTCAGTTGTGAACCCTTCGAGTTAGACTTCATCATGTATTCTTGCTCTTGCATCCTTTCTAAAACCAGTACATAATGTATGCTATAAACGTGGATTCTCAACTTCCAGAGTGTTTCTGAATAAACATTAAACTCTTGGGGGTTGCCATGACCAATACCCTGGGATTAAACATCTTTTGGGAATTTTGTGTACTCTCTGTTTTCCATGAACATTAATCTTTTAAAGAATTCACTCATGGCCCATGGGCATCGCTGGTTCGTCCAGCATTTCTTGCCCATCCCTAGTTGCCCTCGAGAAGGTAACGGTGAGCTGCCTCCTTGAACCACTGCATTCCACCTGCTGTAAGTAGACCCACAATGCCCTTAGGGAGAGAATTAGGGAGAGAGGATTTTGACCCAGCGACAGTGAAGGAACGGTGATATATTTCCAAGTCAGGATGGTGAGTGGCTGGGAGGGGAACTTGCAGGGGATGGTGTTCCCATGTATCTGCTGTCCTTGTCCTTTTAGGTAGAAGTGGTTGTGTGTCAAACACAAGGGGTCATTTCATTAGTATTCCGTGAAGGACTCTCCTTCTCAACCTCTCCACTCACCTGAGGCATGATGATCCTCAGGTTAAGCCACCAGCAGTCATCTCTCCCTCTCTCTAATGAGAGAGCAGCCCCATGCTGTGGTAAAACTATGCTGAATTTACCTGAATGTTTATGCATGTAACTGCATGTGATCCTGCATTTAGTTGGTCATGTGTTTTGAGTCTGGCAACGCATCCAACTGGATTTGGCAACTTAATACACGACTGTACCTCAAAGCAACCGAGTTGATAAATGTGGTAAGAGCTTCAGATTTTAACATTTCATCTTTTTCTTCCTGTGTGAACTCACTGGGCGTATACTGGGTGCAAGCGTTTCGAGGATATGTCCTGAAATAGTAACAGTTAAAACACAGCATAAACACGATAGAACTCAGAGCAGGATGATTTGCTGAACTTCACGTGATTATTCTGGTCGGATTTTAGAATCAGGCAGTGCAGAATGTTGCCATTTCAAAGTCAGCCTCATAAATATGGCCCAAGCTATTCAGTCACTCTGCAGTCTTGTTGCTGAAGTATGATGTATGAAAGCCACCCTCTTGGAAAGAGGCCACCCTGATCAGATTATTTCTGGTGTATACTGTGAAAAATCATTATTTATCATGAAAAATGCCCAGTGTGCTTCAGGTTACCCTGAAAGGGTAAGGTATCTGACCACTTGAGGAACAGGTAAAGTTACCTGTTTCAAGCTGCAATTAATCAGTGGCCACAAGAATGGTGCACACCACTGACAGAATGCTACTGTGAAATTACAAAGAGCCTTCTGCCTATCTGACGAATAGGTTATGTGGGAAATGAATTTCAGTGCTGGTGTGATGTCGGGTATGTCAGCTGTATTTGGATCAAATCAAACAGCTGCTCATGACAAGCAATACACTTCTCATACACAACCATCCTGTATTTACAAAGCTCAGAGCACCGTGTCCAACATTGGTTGTGGTTCTGCAATTGGACAACATTTGCCGACTAAACCCAAGTGTATGAAGAATTATGCTGACAACCAATTGGGATTGCTAATTGGAAATGTACTTACAAGTACTGGAAGTTACATAATATTAATATTCAGGGCCCGATTCCTTGATTTAATTTGATATATTATTGTCACATGTACCTAGGTACAGTGAAAAGTTTTGTTTTGCATGCAGTACAGGCAAAGCCATACAAAATGCATAAGGTAATAGAACAGAGTTAGGAATAAAATCTGCAACTGCACAGAAGGTGTACAGATAGCGAAGACAACATTAAGTTCAAAATTTGAGAAGTCCTTGCAGACAGAAAGGATATGTGCTTGCTCTGCACTCATTTGAACTCAACAAAATAGATCCCAGCCGTTCGCTGATTCATTTCTCTGGGTGACCCAACCAGTTAGAGTCAACCTGGTTGATTTAAAATGTCAACAATGGCCAGCAGTTGACTGTCAATCAGCATTAATAGGTGTATTAGCCATGGTAGCACCTCAGTAGTGATTGTAATGAGGTCAGCCAGGTGGACCTACTAGAATAAGTTCCCCAATTGGGCCTGTTAACCGGTCCAATCAGGGAGCCCTGGCTGACAGATATAAACAGGAGCGTCTGCCATCCTGACACTCAGAGTTGACTCTGAGGGAGCTACATCAGTGTCAAGGAACCTATGAGTTAAAAAAAGGGTGACTTGGTGACAGGCCTCTGTGGAGTTATTTCAACCTCTACCAATCAGAGTCCACTTGCTAATTAAACAGCATTCTCTTCCCATGCAGTATAAATATTGGTTCTACCTTTGATGCAGCATTCTTGCAAGTTGTCCAGATGAGTGCAAGTCAAAAAGTTTTGACAAAATGTACTTTTTGTTAACAGTACTCAAGGTAATGTGTCCCACTGTATCTGGCTTTGAAAGAGTAGTCCAATTACTGTCCCTCCACCATCCTCTTCTCAAGGTTCTGAAAATGTTTCCTTTTTAAGCATTTCTCTAATTTCCTTTTGAAAACTATCATTGTATCTGCTTCCACCACGCTTTCATGTAACACATTCCAGATCACGCGTCACTATGTAAAGAACAATTCTCCTCATCTCTCCTACCCCTCAGTTCCTCTGCCAATCACCTTCGAAACTGTTTCTCTTCATTCACTGGTTCCAAATTCCTCCTGATTTTGATTAAACAGTGATTCCTGTTAAATCTCCCTTAACATTCTCTAACCAAAACAACCCTTTCTTTCCAGTTATTTCACGTAGTTGAAGTCTGTTTTCCAGGAACCATTCTCCTCAATACTGTGTCTAATGTCACACATCTGTTTCCATCGTCCTCTCAGGCAGTTTCTTCTAAAGTGTAAGAATTCATTAAATTCTCCACATGTCACTCTCTGATTCTTGAGCCAATTACCTTTAATTGCTGGATTTTAGTTTATTTATTCCATGTGGCCTTTGCTGATGAACCATCAATAATTGCCCATCCCTAACTGCCCTCATTCTCCCTGTATCTGCGTGGGTTTTCTCCGGGTGCTCTGGTTTCCTCCCACAGATGTGCCGGTTAGGTGGATTGGCCATGTTAATCTTACCCGTTGTGTCCAGGGATGAGCAGGCTAGGTAGATTAGCCATGGGAAATGCAGCATTACAAGGGTATGGAGGTGGGTCTAGGTGGGATGCTTTTTGGAGGTTAGTGTGGACTCGATGGGCTGAATGGCCTGCTTCCACACTGTAGATATTCTACGACTAGGTGCTGGTGAATCACCATCTTAACAACAGAGAGGCTTTCTGGACCAATCTGAGCTTGCAACAAGCAAGATGCGGACAATGTAGTTAAGAATCAACCACATTGAGATAAACACATTGTGGATCTGGAGTCACATAGCATTCCACAATAGTGTAAAGGGGATTAATGAACCAGATGGGTTGTTACAATAATCCAGTTATCTCATGGTCTACAGATACTAGCTTTACTTTCATTCCAGATTTATTTAGTTAACAGAATTGCCCAGCTGCCAATACAAAGCATTTGAACTCTTTGCCTCTAGATTTCTAGTCTACTAACATTACCATTACACTACCAGACCCAGTGTCGCCTGTCATAGAGCATTGAGGTCTCCAGCACAAAAAAGGCCATTCAGCCTATCGTGTGTGTGCCTGTCAAAAACAAGCATCTAACTCTTCTGGGTCACTGTTTCTACTGACAGAAGCTTCAGTAATAAAGCACAAATAAACCGTTTGCATTGGCTAACCCCATTCTAACTACTCTTCAAACCATTGGTTAGTAAGTTCTGGTTAGAAGCTCACTTAGTCAGTTCATCGGTGTAGTTAACTCACCATTCTGTTTGCGTGCTGTTTTCCTCTAAAATGTACACAGCCTGTATCCCGATATCCCTCTCCAGCTTCTTGATGCTGAAATTCTTGTCTTGGTAGGATGTGCACTCCACATAGCTATCCTTTATTTCAGCATCATTGCGATCGTCAAAGGAAACAGGAGCCCCAAATTCTCTTCGGACACGTGAAATCATAAATTTCACCTGTATTGAACATCATTGTAATTATAAACACATGTCATATCATTTTCTCAGAGATAAAAGGTACTGCAGATGCTGGAGAATCTGAGATAACAAGGCGTGGGGCTGGATGAACACAGCAGGCCAAGCAGCATCACAGGAGCAGGAAAACTTGACGTTTCGGGCTGAAACCCTTCATCAGAAATGGGGGAGGGGAAGAGGGTTCTGAAATAAACAGGGAGAGAGGGGGAGGCGGATAGAGGATGGACAGAGGGGAGGATAGGTGGAGAGGAGGCAGACAAGTCGAAGAGGCGGGGATGGAGCCAGTAAAGGTGAGTGTAGGTAGGGGGGTAGGGAGGAAATAGGTCACTCCACCGACACCCTCATCCGCCTAGCCGAACTCATCCTCACCCTCAACAACTTTTCTTTCAATTCCTCCCACTTCCTACAGACAAAGGGGGTGGCCATGGGTACCCGCATGGGCCCAAGCTATGCCTGCCTCTTTGTAGGTTACGTGGAACAATCCCTCTTCTGCACCTACACTGGCCCTAAACCCCACCTCTTCCTCCGTTACATTGATGACTACATCGGCGCCGCCTCGTGCTTCCACGAGGAGCTCGAACAGTTCATCCACCTCACCAACACCTTCCACCCCGACCTGAAGTTCACCTGGACCATCTCCAACACTTCTCTCTCCTTCCTGGACCTCTCTGTCTCCATCTCGGGCAACCACCTAGAGACAGATGTCCATTTCAAGCCCACTGACTCCCACAGCTACCTGGAATACACCTCCTCCCACACACCTTCCTGCAAAAATGCCATCCCCTATTCCCAATTCCTTCGCCTCCGCCGCATCTGCTCCCAGGATGAGACATTCCACTCCCGCACATCTCAAATGTCCTCATTCTTCAAGGACCGCAACTTCCCCCCCACAGTGGTCGAGAACGCCCTCGACCGTGTCTCCCGCATTTCCCGGAACATATCCCTCACGCCCCGTCCCCGCAACAATAACCAAAAAAGAATCCCCCTCGTCCCCACATACCACCCCACCGACCTCCGGATCCAACGCATCATCCTCCGACACTTCCGCCATCTGCAATCAGACCCCACCACCAAAGACATTTTTCCCTCCCCACCCTTATCTGCCTTCTGGAGGGACCACTCCCTCCGCGACTCCCTTGTCCGCTCCACACTCCCCTCCAGCCCCACCACACCCGGCACTTTTCCTTGTAACCGCAGGAAGTGCTACACCTGCCCCCACACCTCCTCCCTCACCCCAATCCCAGGCCCCAAGAAGACTTTCCACATCAGGCAGAGGTTCACCTGCACATCTGCCAATGTGGTATACTGCATCCGCTGTACCCGTTGTGGCTTCCTCTACATCGGGGAAACCAAGCGGAGGCTTGGGGACCGCTTTGCAGAACACCTGCGCTCAGTTCGCAACAAACAACTGCACCTCCCAGTCGTGAACGATTTCAACTCCCCCTCCCATTCCTCAGATGACATGTCCATCCTTGGCCTCCTGCAATGCCACAGTGATGCCACCCGAAGGCTGCAGGAACA
>JAHRHZ010000273.1:18405799-18440481 GCA_024137785.1 Ginglymostoma cirratum | reverse complement strand
ACACTCACCTTTACTGGCTCCATCCCCGCCTCTTTGACTTGTCTGCCTCCTCTCCACCTATCCTCTCCTCTATCCATCCTCTATCCACCTCCCGCTCTCTCCCTATTTATTTCAGAACCCTCTTCCCCTCCCCCATTTCTGATGAAGGGTTTAGGCCCGAAACGTCAAGTTTTCCTGCTCCTGTGATGCTGCTTGACCTGCTGTGTTCATCCAGCCCCATGCTTGTTATCTCATATCATTTTCTACCTGTCTAGGAGTACATCTAATGTTGGAGAAGACAATAGGTTATTTTTATAATCATTCCAGGGACAAGAACATGACATCCCTATTGTCATACAATCCCTACAGTTTGGAAGTAGGCGACTCGGCCCTTTGAGTCCACACCAACCCACTGAAAACCATCCCATCCAGAACCACCCGCCTACATTATCCTTGTAACCCTGCATTTCCCCATGAACAATCCACCTAGCCTGCACTTCATTGGACTGTGGGAGGAAACCAGAGCATTCGGAGGAAACCCACACAGACACGGGTAGAATGTGCAATCGTCGCACACAGACAGTTGCCTGAGGGTGGAATCAAACTCAGGACACTGCACGCTGTGAGACAGCAGTGCTAACCACTGAGCTACCATGCCACCCATCCTTGAGAAGGTGGTGATGAGCTGCTTTCCTGAATGACTATGGTCTTAAGGCTGAGATTGGAATCAGATTGGCTGAGATTCTTGATCAGTTAGGGAATTAAGGGTTATAAGAAAAAGGCAGGTAAGTGGACATGAGAAATGTTGGATCAGCCATGATCCTATTGAATGGCAAAGTAGGCTTGAGGGGTTGAATGGCCTGCTCTAGTTTCTATTTCTTATGGTCTTATAGACCACATGGTGGAGAGACACTCATAGGCTATCAGAAAGGAAATCTCAAGATTTTGACTCAATGATTGTGAAGGAACGGTGACATACTTCCAAGTCAGGCTTGGAGCAAAATGCAAGGATTGTGATGAACCTCACAGCAATGCAGCGTTTGCCCCAGGACTGACTCCAAGTAGTTTCCTATCAGATGTTTTTAAACATCTCAAAACTTAAAGAAGGTCTAATACACATAGTATTAACAGCTCAGATTCTAGATCTTTTCTGGAAGGTTTTCAATTTCTTAATTCCCTAGCTTCACCCATAAGTTTAAGCAATCAAGCAAGTAGACAAGGATCAGTTAATAGGCTATACACACCCAGTAGTCCCAGGTTCCCTGCGGACCACTATGTCAACCCCAGTTTTCTGACTCAGAGGTAAGAGTGTAGTCTGGTAAGTCATGGATGATAACTTAATTTCACACAATTCCCAGCGCAATCTTGTAGAAATTCATGGAGTGAGGGAGGAAATTTGACAAATTGAGGAAAGGTACTGTCTCGTTACTTTGAAATTTACTCTAACCGTCATGTGGCCCATTTAAGACGCTCAATAAAAGAAGGATATATTTAACCTCAGTTTGTGATTCTTCAACCTTTTCTTGCTCAATTTCAACACTGCTGCCCAAATCGATCCACGCTTTAAATTGCAATTCTTTGATAAATAGTTCCTCTTCATCTTCCTCTTCCTTTGGCTTTGTCTCCACTTTCTGTTCTAATGACTGCAAGGAAGAAAAAGGAATCTTAGAAAAAAAAAAGTGATTTCAGTGACCTTTTCATAACCTTTCACCTTTTAGGAGACCACCACAAGGAGATAGGTAACAGCAGCAGTTATGACAAAACCCCAGGATCACTGGGTAATTTGGAACTCTCTCCCGAGAGCCTGTTGAGGATAGATGGTCAAACTTAAAATGTCAAAACTGAGACATGGATATTCAAATGAAGAGAAAGTAACACCAGAATATTGAAACAGTCCTTGGCAAAATAGAATTAGAAACGATAACACAAATTTGTGATCAAATTGGACCATAAAACTTAGGAGGTAAAGTAGGCCATTCAGCCCATCAAGTCTGCTCTACCATTCAATGAGATCGTGACTGATAGAGTTATAGATGTGCATCACAGAAACAGACCCTTCAGTCCAACCCATCCATGCTGACCAGAAAACCTAAATTAACTTAGTCCCACTTGTCAGCATTTGGTCCAAAGCCCTCTAAACCCTTCTTATTCTTGTTCCCATCCAGATGCCTTTTAAATGTTGTAATTGTACCTGCCTCCGCTCTTTCCTCTGGCAGCTCATCCATACATGCACTAGCCCCTGTGGGAAAAAGTTGCCCCTGAGGTCCCTTTTAAATCTTTCCCCTCTCAGCTTAAACCTATGCCCTCTAATTTTAGACTCCCTTACCCTGGGAAAAAAAGTCCTTGACTATTCATTTTATCCATGTCTCTCATGATTTTATAAACCTCTATAAAGTCACCCCTCAGCCTCCGAAGATCCAAAGAAAATAGCCCAAGCTTATTCAGCCTTTCCCTATAGCTCTAACCCTCCGACCCTGGCAATATCTTTGTAAATGTTTTCTGAACCCTTTCAAGTTTAACATCTAATAATCCTGAACTCCATTTTCCCCTTAACACTTGATTGCCTCCTTGATTAAAAATGTTTCTCTCAGTCTTAAATACACTGAATGACCCAGCCTCAACAGCTCTCTGCAGTAAAGAATTCCACACAGATTCAAAACCCTCTGAGAGAAGAAATTCCTCTTCACCCCTGACTCAACTATGCGAGCCCTTCTTCTGAGGTGATGTCCTCTGGTCCTAGACTGTCCCAAAAGGAGAACAATCTTTCTCCATCAGCCCTGTCGAATCGCCTGAGAATCTTGTATGTTTCAATAAGGTCTCCTCTCATTTATCCCTCAAAGGGCCGTGAATCTGTGGAGTTCACGATCCCAGAGTGAGATGGATGCTGGGACATTGAGTAAATTTGAAGAAATAGATTGTTCCCATTGTGGCCTCCTCTACATCGGGGAAACCAAGCGGAGGCTTGGGGACCGCTTTGCAGAACACCTACGCTCGGTTCGCACTAAACAACTGCACCTCCGAGTCGCGGACCATTTCAACTCCCCCTCCCATTCCGCAGATGACATGTCCATCCTGGGCCTCCTGCAATGCCACAACGATGCCACCCAAAGGCTGCAGGAACAGCAACTCATATTCTGCTTGGGAACCCTGCAGCCTAATGGTATCAGTGTGGACTTCATAAGCTTCAAAATCTCCCCTCCCCCTACCACATCCCAAAACCAGCCCAGCTTGTCCCCACCTCCCTAACCTGTCCTTCCTCCCACCTATCCCCTCCTCCCACCTCAAGCCCCACCCCCATCTCCTACCTACTAATCTCATCCCGTTCCCTTGACCTGTCCGTCCTCCCTGGACTGACCTATCTCCTCCCTACCCCCCCACCTACACTCATCTTTACTGGCTCCATCCCCGCCTCTTTGACCGGTCTGTCTATCTTCTCCTCTATCCATCCTGTATCCTCCTCCCCCTCTCTCCCTATTTATTTCAGAACCTCCTCCCCCTCCCCCATTTCTGAAGAAGGGCCTAGGCCCGAAACGTCAAGTTTCCTGCTCCTCTGATGCTGCTTGGCCTGCTGTGTTCATTCAGCTCTGCACGTTGTTGTCTCAGATTCTCCAGCATCTGCAGTTCCTACTATCTCTGATACATTCCAAGTGTCTTGAGACATTCATTACCCCCTCTAATTTACATAAAAATAACCTTAAATCAATGGAATGCAATCATTTTAGAGCTATCAGTGCAATGAGTTAGCTCATTAAAGTGTTCTTGGATATCATAATAAAAAGAGGTAAGCAGACGTTTAGAATCACAGAATCCCTGCAGTGCTGATACAGCCTCTTTGGCCCAAGTCTGCGAAAAACCCCCAAAGAGCATCCCATCCAGACAAACACCCCTCATAATCCAACATTTACCATGACTAATCCAGCTAGCCTGCACATCCCCGGACATTTTGGGGCAATTGAGCATGGCCAATCCACCTAATCTGCATATCTTTGGACTGTGGGAGGAAACCAGAGCACCCAGAGGAAACCCACGCAGACACAGGGAGAACATGCAAACTCCACACAGACAGTCACCTGAGGCTGGAATCAAACCCAGGTCCCTGGCGCTGTGAGGCAGCAGTGCTAATCACTGAGCTGCCCATTTGAAGCAGATATTGGTGAAACACAGTCTGGGTTCAGACCTATAGTAGGAACAAGTGAAGGAACATTTAATCTAAGAACAATCTTGAATAAATATCAATTTAAACAGGGAGAGATTGCAGAATTCTGTAGTGCAGAGGAGCATGGGAATCCTGATGGATGAATGAAGGATAGTTATATAGGTACAGTATGGGTTTAGGAGGTTTAATGAAATGCCATTTACCACAAAGAAAATGAAATAAAGGAATAAGGAAGTTTTAGTACAGAGCCCTAATGCAGGATACCACACCTGCATCGCAGAAGTGTTACAGCATGGATGGAGACCATTCAGCCCACCATGTCTACACCGGCTCTTCAAATGAATATTATTACCAAATGAATATTATTTCTCCCCATATCCTTGCACATTACTTCTTTCCAAACAGTTGTCCAAATACGTCCTGAGAATTATGTGTAATTTTGTATGTAGGTGTATTTCACATTGACAACCTCACTCTGGACCCCACCCCCCGGACCTCTGGATTCTGAATACATTACTCACCCTTATCTTGTTTCAAGCCTATGAGAATTTGCTGTTGGTCAGTTTTAAGTTGAGATTCACAACAGGGTTTGGGAACTATTGTTAAAGTTTGGCTTATGTTAAAGGGAAAATGAATAAAGAAATAGTGGAATAGTAATAGTAACAAATTAAAAAATCACCTCTGTTATGAGCAGAAATGAAGGACCATAAATAGTTCAATTCACCTCTTCCTTTTATCTGTGACAAACACCAACTGCGTTTTGAGCCAAATCACCATTGCCACCCCCAGTTCATCTTTATACCAGTTATTGCAACCAATGGCCAAATTTCTCTCCACAGTAAACCCATTCTCTCCCAGTGGACTGCAGTGGTTCAAGAAAGGAACTCACCACCATTTTCTCAATGGCAACTAAGGATGGGCAAGAACTGGGCATAGCTCACCTCTCATGACTGAATAAAAGAAAGATGGAGAGAAAATTTTCCCACTACTGGGGGAGTCCGGGACAATGGGACATAACCTTAAAATCCGAACCAGACCATTCAGGTGAGAAATTAAGTAAAACATCTTTGCAAAATCATTGCAGAAATATGGAACCCTCCCGTAAAAATCAGCTTAATTAATCTTGTCCAAACTGATATTGATAGGTTTCACGAGACATGGCTAAAAAGAAAGGACGCAAGGTTGGTTGTATCAGAGATAATAGGTACTGCAGATGCTGGAGAATCCGATATAACAAGGTGTGGAGCTGGATGAACACAGCTGGCCAAGCAGCATCATAGGAGCAGGACCTATGATGCTGCTTGGCCTGCTGTGTTCATCCAGCTCCATACCTTGTTATCTATGACACAAGGTTGGTGTTGGACTCAGATTAGCACTGACCCAGATTGACACTGAATGGTCCCCTCCCGTCTCTGTGTTAAAAAGGATCTCCTACCTGTAAAATTGACTCTTTCATCATTTCATTCATAACTATGTAGAAATTTTGGCCATACTTGAAATCTTTGTCCAAAGCAATTAAAAACTCTTCTGTTGAATAATCCTGTGTTTAAAAAAAGAATGAAAGCTGTCTTAGTGAGAGTCAGGACGAGTTTCAGCAAACTGTGTGAAACTAGAAGAGTATTGCATTGATATCAGACAGACCCAAACCCTTTGAGTGCAAATTCCATTTTCTGGTTGATTGCCTAATTTGCCTTTCAAATCAGACCACTCACACTGATCTCCAATCACTCATTCTAATGCCAACCTCCGACACATTCAAGATCTATACTTACCCCCTGACACCTAACCACACTCCCCAAAACCAGCCCCTCTCTGCTAACTTGCCACCTCACCACTGTACACCGGAACAGTCTCTCTCAAAGCCCATTCTTCTGTCTTCTCTCTGTAACCTTGATCCCCCCACTAATTAAGAACCTATCTCTGTCTTAAATAAACTCAATGACTTGGCCTCCACAGCCCTCTGTTGCAATGAATTCCACAGATTCACCAGCCTTTGGCTGAAGAAATTCCATCTCATTTAAGTCCTAAAGGGTCATCCCTTCACTCTAAGGCTGTGCCCTTGGGTCCTTGTCTCTCTGACGAATAGAAACCTCTTCTCCACGTCCATTCTATCCGGGCCTCTCGGTATTCTGTAAGTTTCAATCAGATCTCCCCTCAGCCTTCTAAACTCCACTGAGTATAGACCCAGAGTCCTCAACTGCTCCTTATGTGACAAACCCTACATCCCAAGGATGGAGTGCAGTTGTTCAAGAAGGAAGCTCACCACAACATTCTTAAGGGGCAACAAGGGAGGGGCAATAAATGCTGGGCCCAGCCAGCGAATGCCTACATCGCCGAATAAATAACAATTCCAGAATCTCAAATCTGGCAGGAAGATCGTGGTAAATAGTGATCCCTGTGCTAGACGTATGGTGACCCACAATCATTTCCCTGTCTCCCTAATTGGAGAGCATCCCTGCGGTCATCTGGGGCTATGGCAACTTCACTTTATAGGCTTTGGAGATTGGGCAATGTCCAGCAGACACACCAAAGCCCTGAAACGTTACTGTCTGTGGTGCCTTCAGGAGATCCTCCAAATCAGGAAAGATGGTTCAACAGCAGCTTCTCTCCCAGTATATCACTGTGTGGATCAGACTAAACTCTGGTGAGACTCTCTTTGATAATTCACTCCCAGTATGTGGGTGTCCCTGGCTAAGCCAGCATTTATTGCCCATCCCTGGTTGCCCATAGGGCAGTTAAGAGTCATCCACATTGCTGTGTGTCTGGAGTCACAAGTAGGCTAGACCGGGTAAGGATGGCAGTTTCCTTCCCTAAAGGACATTAGTGAACCAGATGGGTTGTTCAACAATTAACAATGGATTCATGGTCATCATTAGACTCTTAATTCCAGATTCTTTATTGAATTCCAATTCCACTATCTGCCAGTGTGGGATTTGAACCCATGTCCCCAGAAAACTAGCTGAGTTTCTGGATCAATAGTTTGGTGATAATACCACTGCCTCCCCCATAACTGCCGTTACTCAACAGCAGATTCCTTGAAGCATCTGCTGAACTCGCTCATAGTGGGTGGGAGACTCCCAGAAGAACAGTGGAGATGATTTAGGGACATCCCCAAAGCCTCTGTGAAGAGGTCAAATATTCCTGCTGACTTGTGGGAGACCCTGGCTTGTGACTGTTGAAAATGGAGAAGGTTCACTTGGGAAAGTACTGAACAGATGGACAGGTTTTGTCAGGAATGTACAGAACTGGTGATGAGACATCCTATAAATGGTCAAACCTCCAACCATCCCATCTCTGTGGTCCTTCAAGCTTAGCTGCCCAGTCTGCTGTAGTCTGTAGATCAAGGGGGAGGCGATGGCCTAGTGGTATTATCGCTGGACTGTTAATCCAGAAACCCATATAATGTTCTGGGGACCTGGGTTCGAATCCCGCCATGGCAGATGGTGGAATTTGAAATCAATAAATATCTGGAATTAAGAGTCTAATGGTGATCATGAATCCATTGTCAATTGTTGGAAAAACCCATCTGGTTCACCAGTGTCCTTTAGGGGAGAAACTGCCATCCTTACCTAGTCTGGCCTACATGTGACTCCAGACCCACAGCAATGTGGTTGACTCTGAACTGCCCTCTGGGCCATTAAGGATGGGCAATAAATGTTACCTCGCCAGTGACACCCTCATCCTGTGAATGAATAAAGAAAAAAAATCACATTCAAACACACAGACGAGGAACAAGAGTAGGCCACTCAGCCCTTCAAACCTGTTCCACCATTCAATAAGATCAAGAATGATCTAATCTTAACCTCAACTCTATATTCCTGCATTTCCCCGATAATCTTTCAGCCCCTTGATCATCGAGACTCTATCTCCCTCTCTCTTAAAAGATTCTGCATTCACTGCCTTATGAGGAACGGAATTCCAAACACTCTCAACCCTCAGTCAGAAAAAGAATTTCCTCATCTTTGTCTTATTCTTAAACTATGATCCGCCCCGTCATCCATCTCATAGCAAATCAAATTCTTCCATCCTTGAATGAAAGCAAGACATCTTCAATGTTGCAGGTCTGCTTGAGAGAAGCAGTGAAAGACTACATATACTTTCCATATGGTGTTATCATTCTTTAAATATATACATTACCAACCAGGATCAGCTGTTTGAATGGGTGGAAATCGGAGACACCTCCCCTGGCTTTTATGTCATTAATGATATCTTCCTTTTTAATAAGCTTGTAGGGACGCTCCTCTGTCACATCCTGGTCAATCACACACTGGAAAATTTCTTGAGTCCTCGAGGTGAGAACGAGAGGAATGACTTCCTCATTGAACACTGCAAACAGGGTTTAATCTCATTTACTTTCCAGTCAAATTATTGGAATCTACATGAAACACATTTTTAAATTTCAAAGCAATCTCATTGCCAGGGACGCTCACAGGGAAAAGCAGGTAAACTGTTACTTTGTTCAAGCCAAGATACAAAACAAAACCCTATCATTTTGGATCAATTCACACAAGGTGGTCCATTTGAAATTGTTGTGGACCCCAGACCAAAGCCTCCACAAAATATATTAAGAGGATAGCCTGCACCCTAATCTTTGCTTCTTTTAAAGGTAAGTGCCAGGTTTTACGTTCCGAATATAATTCAATTGGTCAAAATACTTGTCCTGAAACAAAATACCTTTATTCATACGTTGAGAGATAGTGGGAACTAGTAGGAACTGCCAATGGTGGAGAATCTGAGATAACAAGGTGCAGAGCTGGAGATGGGTCCAGACCCAAAATGTCAGCTTTCCTGCTCCTATGATGCTGTCTGGCCTGCAGTGTTCATCCAGCTCCACACCTTGTTATCTCTTCATTCATAGGTTATAGTTAAAATACAAACAAAAGAAAGAAGGAAACAAGGTTCTGCATGGTAGACTGGTTAGCAAGGTTAGATCACATGGAATACAGGGAGAACTAGCCATTTGGAAACAGAATTGGCTTGAAGGTAGAAGGCAGAGAATGCTGGTGGAGGGTTGCTTTTCAAACTGGTGGCCTGTGACCAGCAGTGTGCTACAAGGATCCACTGCTTTTTGTCATTTATATAAATGATTTGGATGTGAACAGAAATGGTATGGTTAGTAAATTTGCAGATGACACCAAAATTGGGAGTGTAGTGGACAGCGAAGAAGGTTACCTCAGAGTACAACGAGATCTTGATCAGATGGGCCAACAGGCCAAGCGCAATTTAGATAAATGTGAGGTGCTACATTATGTACAGGCAAATCAGGGCAGGACTTATACACTTAATGTGTTGCTGAACAAAGAGACCTTGGAGTGTGGGTTCATAGTTCCTTGAAAGTGGAGTTGCAGATAGACAGGGTAGTGAAAATTATACAAAAGCAAAGTTGCTGGAAAAGCTCAGCAGTTCTGGCAGCATTTGTGAAGGAAAAAAAAGAGTTAACGTTTTGGATCCGGTGACCCTTCCTCAGAACTCCCCCAGATGCTGCCAGGCCTGCTGAGCTTTTCCAGCACCTTTTTTTTTGTTTCTGGTTTACAGCATCTGCAGTTCTTTCAGTTTTTACATAGTGAAGATGGTGTTTGGTATGCTCGCCTTTAGTGGTTAGTGCATTGAGTATAGGAATTGGGAAGCCATGATGCGGCTGTACAGGATATCCGTTAGGCCACTTTTGGAATACTGCTTTTGGAGTTTTGGTCCCCCTGCCTACTTTTGGGATTTTGGTCTCCCTGCCTTCAGGAAGAGCGTTGTGAAACTTGAAAGAGTTCAGAAAAGATTTACAAGGATGTTGCTGGGGTTGGATGGTTTGTGCTATAGGAGACGCTGAATGGGCTGGGGCTATTTTCCCTAGAACATCAGATTCTGAGGAATAACGTTATAGAAATTTATGAAATCATGAGGAGCATGGATGGGGTGAATGGACTAGGTCTTCTTCCCAGGGTGGGGGAGTCCAAAACCAGATGGCATGGATTTAAGGTGAGAGGGCAAAGATTTAAAAGGGACCTGAAGGGTAACTTTTTCAAACAGAGGGTGGTGCGTGTATGGAATGAGCTGAGGAAGTGGTGGGGGCTGGTACAATTACAACATTTATAGGGCATCTGGATGGGTATATGAATAGGAAGGGTTTAAGAGGCAAAAACAGAAGTTGCTGGAAAAGCTCAGCGGGTCTGGCAGCATCTGTGAAGAAAAAAATAGAGTTAATGTTTTGTGTCTGATTTTTAACGTTAGCTCTGATTTTTTTCTTCACAAATGCTGCCAGACCTGCTGATCCTTTCCAGCAACTTCTGTTTTTGTTCCTGATATACAGCATCCCCATTTTTGAAATTCAGGGTTTAGAAACTTTTGGGCCAAATGCTGGCAAATGGGAATAGATTTATTTAGGATACCTGGTCGGCATGGATTAGTTGAACAGAAGGGTCTGTTTCTGTGCTGTACATCTCTATGACTCCATGGCTCTAAATTGGAATAACTTAACTCTATTGGAAAACTTAGCAGTACAATAGATTATTTAACTAGTAAACAGTAACTGTTCCAATAAAGTTAACATTCCATAAACACACCCTTCGTAAAGGCAAATTCAGTAAAATTGATTGTCACACATGCAATTCTCGAGTCTAGGAGGGAAAAAAAAACAGGAGAAAGCTTTGAGAAAGGGAGAGTAGAAGGGAGAGATGGACTACAGCTTCCAAACCCAGACTCAGGACCCCAGCAACTGAAAGCTAAAACTGAAAATCCTGGTTCTGTGGGAGCTTGACCCCACCCATTAGACCATTCAGCACCTTTGTCTTAACCTTTCTGTATTAAAAAAATACCAGGACAAAATACATCTCTAAAGTATAATATCATCATGAAATGATATCAAATAGGAATGGCAAGAGGATTCATTTGTGGAGCTTTCATATCCAGCAGTAAACAAGGAACAAAGAAAATTACAGCACAGGAACAGGCCCTTCGGCCCTCCAAGCCTGTGCTGATCCAGACCCTCTATCTAAACCTGTCGCCTATTTTCCAAGGATTCGTATCCCTCTGCTCCCTGCCCATTCATGCATCTGTCTAGATACATCTTAGATAACACTATCGTGCCCGCCTCTACCACCTCTGCTGGCAAAGCATGCCAGGCACCAACCACCCTCCGCGGAAAGAACTTTCCACGCATATCTCCCTTCAACTTTTCCCCTCTCACCTTGAAATCGTGACCCCTAGTAATTGAGTCCCGCACTCTGGGAAAAAGCTTCTTGCTATCCACCCTGTCTATACCTCTCATGATTTTGTAGACCTCAATCAGGTTCCCCCTCAACCTCTGTCTTTCTAATGGAAATAATCCTAATCTACTCAACCTCTCTTCATATCTAGTGCCCTCCATACCAGGCAACATCCTGGTGAACCTCCTCTGCACCCTCTCCAAAGCATCCACATCCTTTTGGTAATGTGGCAACCAGAACTGTACACAGTATTCCAAATGTGGTCGAACCAAAGTCCTATACAACTGTAACATGACCTGCCAACTCTTGTACTCAATATCCCATCCGATGAATGAAAGCATGCCGTATGCCTTCTTGACCACTCTACCCACCTGCATTGCCACCTTCAGGGTACAATGGACCTGAACACCCAGATCTCTCTGTGTATCAACTTTCCCCAGGACTTTTCCATTTACCGCATAGTTCGCACTTGAAGAGGGACGTGTGCAGAGAGATATGGCGCTAATGTGCTTAGTGCCATAATCACAGCCAATGTGGGAAGTACCTGTCCACAGGCAGTAAACGGGCGCAGGGGCCACTTGCTTTTGCCCTTGTGCCTGTCTATTTCAGCCTTGGTATTGAAAGAGAGGATGAGGGAAGAGGACAGGATTAGTGAGTCAACCAGCACTTCTACACATAGCTACCATTCCCATTGGTCTGACCTGTGATAGATCCTTCCACTGAAAGAAAAGGTGCAAATCAGAGCAGGATGTCTGGACCACTCCTGGGTTGAGCACAGGTGTGGTGGCTTTCCCAAAGGGGTCACTGTCAGGAATCGCTCAGTGGGTAAAACTTCCATCTCCAATTTCCATTCCAGAGACTTGAGCACAAATATCTAGCTTGAAACTCACTGCGGTACTGAGGGAGTGCAGCATTGTCAGAGGGTCAGTGCTGAGGGAGTGTAGCACCATTGGAGGGTCAGCACGGAGGGAGTGGGCACTGTCGGAGTGTCAGTACTGAGGGAGTGCCGCACTGTTAGAGGATCAGTGCTGAGGGAGCGCCGCACTGTTAGAGGGTCAGTACTGAGGGAGCGCCGCGCTGTCAGAGGGTCAGTACTGAGGGAGTGCTGCACCGTCAGAGGGTCAGTACTGAAGGAGTGCAACACCGTCCGAGGGTCAGTGCTGAGGGAATGCCACACTGTCAGAGGGTTAGTGCTGAGGGAGCACCACACTGTCGGAGGATCAGTACTGAGGGAGAACCGCACAGTCAGAGAGTCAGTGCTGAGGGAGCACCACACTGTCACATCGGCTGCACTGGTTAATGAGTCATTGAACCTTTTGCTCTTTGATGGATTCGAAAGAACCCATGGCAGTTCACAACAGGGAAAGTGATCATTCCCTGATGTTCTGGCTGTAGTGATCCACAAATTGATGCTGCAATAATCAATTTTTTTTGGTATTCCATCAGTGTATTTTAAAGGAGCATGCTGTGTGCAAATTGACTGCTATGTTTTCCATAACTCTAGCCTTTTCTAATTCTGTTGAACATTTTAGACTGTTTTAAGTACCTTTGGTCTCTGGCTATGTCTTTTCCACAGGATGTGGGCCTCAACACCAGCTTCTCAAGGGGTAATTAGAGCTGGACAATAAATGCAATCCGATGACCATGTCCACGTAATCTCCCGGAAACGGTTTGCTTATACTAGACAAGACTAATATTTACGGAAGGCTTGAATTAAGAGGAGACTTGGTCTACTGGTGAACACTGCCACCTGGTTGCAGATATGAGAAAAGGAGTATTTTGGAGAAACCAGAACGAAGTTAGACGGCCATCCTGCAAGGGGAACTTAAAACAATGAGAGAAAACAATTAAAAGGTACAGACAGGAAAGGGATGAGGACAAGGTTGAGGAAAGAAATAACCAGTTTTCTAGAGGCTAAATGTGTCAAGGGGAGAGAACGGGAGCATGGCTTTGAGATAAAGGATCAGCCATGATGTAGTAGAAGAGCAGGCGGGTTTGATGGGCAGAATGGCTCACTCCTGCTCCTTTTTCTATGTTTCAATGTTTCCTAAGCTCATTGGTATATGTAGGAATAAACATAAAATGCTCTTTATCTCAAATTCATATTTCATACCTGGCTGTAATTATTTGGCTAAATCGCCCTTGTGTGAAATTGCAAAGATAAGATCAGTTTGAGGAATTGGAGGTTTTGTTTTTCCAGCATACATGTACAAACCTATCGGCCTCAGCTGGGAATGACTGGCACTCCACTAGGAGCAAACAAAACTACTAGGAAATTGATCTGGCAATCAGGCGGCAGCAGATTTATTAGTTATCTTCGGCTGCGGCCAACTTTGATTTGCTGTGTTATGATAGACTTAGGAGACTATGCGGATAAGGGTCACAAAACCTAAAGGTTTTGTCACATAACTCAAAATTCCCCACGTTTCCTGTCTGTGCCCTGTTCACAGTATTCCAAGAGGGATCTGACCAGTGTTTTGTATAATTGCAGCATCACTTCTACATCCTTATTCTCCCATACTCTACATATAACATCAGTGAATATCAAATGAAAATCTGTGATCATGACCAGGAAACTACAGGGATGTTGTTAATACCCATCTAGTTCACAAATTGCCTACAGTAAAGGAAATCTACCGTTCTTACCTGGCCTGACTTACATGTGTCTCCAAACCTGCAGCAATGTGGCGGACTCCACACAAATCTCTGCCCTTGACCTGTGCCAACCTATCCGTCTTCTTTCCCACCTATCTGCTCCTCCCTTTTCACTGACCAATCCCTACCACTGCTTACCTGCACCCACATATCACCATTCCATCTACCTTCCCCAGGCCCACCCCCTATCTATTTATTTCTGAGCTCCCTTTCCCCTCCCCCATTTCTGAAGAAGGGTCCTGACCCAAAACGCCAACTTTCCTGCTCCTCTGATGCTGCCTGGTCTGCTGTATTCCTCCAGCTCCACACTGGGTTAACTCCCTCTGAAATGGTTGTTCAGTTAAGGGGATATTAGGAAGGGACAACAAATATTGGCTTGCCGGTGATGTCTACACCCCATTTGATAGTAAAAGAAAACTCACCTCCAGATTTGACTCTTTTTGCTGACCTTAAGCGTGTTTTAGACCGAACTCTGTCTTTCACCTTGGGTGTTGGTTTCAAGTCACTAGGGGTTATGGGTCGAGATATCGCCATTTCATTCTCCCTGCTAGTGACCTGTAGAAATCAAAACAGTAAAAGTCAGAGACAAGACTGTACACTTAAAAAATGCCAGTAATCTCAGTAAAATGGTTGGGATGAACCACCCAACAGGTGACCTGTACTACCAATGAACTCTAAACATTTCCCTGTTGGATTAGCGTGCAGTTTGAACTAATGAAGTTTTAACGCTGTGCTGTCAGATCCAACTGGACTTGAAATGTTAACTTTGTTTACTCTCCACAAACACTGAGTTTCTCCAGCAATTTGCTTCTTGTCTGCAATTTTAATTCTCTTGTCTACAATAACAATGAAAGGTGTTTCTATTTATAGCAGATGGAAATTAATGTTTATAGGCATAGGGCCATCTCCCATTTTTTGCCTCTGGGACATAAGGTTTTAGGACTAAATTCACTCCAGTTGACTTGCCCATCCATCACTGGTACTATTCTGGCAGTGATGAGCAATCTGTCACTGTCACAAATTCACTGAAACTGATAGTGAGTCCACAGATCTGCAGAATCACACGTGCGCAAGTGTAAAATTTAAAACCTGTAAAACGACATGCATCCACTGAGTACATTGGAGGTTCCCATTCAATTGCAAATTCAACATGGTTTAGTTAAAAGTCTGACTTCTGCGAAATTAGTTTCACTGTAAAATAGTTGAAAGTATTCCATCTTGTTAAATTTGGAGTAACTTGGTTTTCAATTGTAGGCTGACATAATTAATGTTAAATGCAATCAATGGCCCTGAAAAGCTGCTTATATAAAATGTGAAGAAAACAATGTGGAGCTGGAGGAACGCAGCAGGCTAGACAGCACCAGAGGAGCAGGAAAGTTGACGTTTTCAGTCAGGACCATTCTTCAGAAATGGGGGAAGGGGAAGGGGGCTCAGAAATAAATAGAGAGAGGAGGGGTGGGGCTGGAGAAGGTGGGTGGGATGGTAATAGGTGAGTGCAGCTAGGCAGTGGTGGGGATTGGTCAGTAAGGTGGGAGGAGCGGAGAGTGGGGGAGAAGATGGACAGGTTGTGTCAAGTCAAGGAGGCGAGGCTGAGAGTGAGGGTTGGTCATGGGATGAGGCCGGGGTTGGGGAGATTTTGAAACTGGTCAAGTCCACATTAAGACCATTGGGTTGTAGGCTCCCAAGGCGTAATATGAGGTGCTGCTCCTTCAGTTTCCGGGTGGTGTTACTGTGACACTGGAGGAGGCCCAGGATGGACATGTGGTCCAGGGAGTGGGAGGAGGAGTTGAAGTGGTTCATGACTGAGAGGTGCTAGCCACTAGCCACTGACCGCCAACCAGAAAAACACTCATTTACCCCTACTCTTTGCTTTCTACTGGTCAACCAATCCTCTATCCATGCCAATACATTACCTGTAATTCTGTACAACTTTATCTTATGTAGCAGCCTTTGGTGTGGCACCTTGTCAAATGCCTTCTGGAAATCCAGATACACCACATCCACAGGTTCCCCATTGTCCACCATGCAAGTAATGTCCTCGAAGAATTCCACCAAATTAGTTAAACATGACCTACCCTTCATGAACCCATGCTGGGTGTTCCCAATGGGACAATTTACATCCAGATGTCTTGCTATTTCTTCCTTACTGATAGATTCAAGCATTTTCTCCACTAGTGAAGTTAAACTAACTGGCCTATAGTTACCTGCTTTTTGTCTACTTCCTTCTTTAAACAGTGGCATCACATTGGCTGTTTTCCAATCTGTGAGAACCACCCCAGAGTCCAGTGAATTTTGGTAAATAATTACTAGTGCATTTGCTATTTCCCCCATCACCTCTTTTAGTACCTTGGGATGCATTTCATCAGGGCCAGGAGGATTGTCTACCTTTAGCCCCATTAGCTTGCCCAGCACTGCCTCCTTAGTGATAATGATAGTTTCTAGGTCCTCACCTGCTATAACCTTCTTGCCATCAGTTTTCAGCAAGTTATTTGTGTCTTCCACTGTGAAGACTGACACGAAATAATTGTTTAATGTCTCGGCTATTTCCTCATTCCCAGTTATTAAATTGGCCTTCTCATCCTCTAAAGGACCAATGTTTACCTTTGCCACTCTTTTACGATTTACATATTTGTAGAAACTTTTGCTGCCTGTTTTTATATTCTGAGCTAGTTTACTGTCATGAAGGCAAGAAGTGTCTGCAAAACTTTGCAGCTCTGGGGGTGCCAAGCTTCTCAACATTACAGATAGCAGTCTGAGGCCAAATCGATTCACTTCACATGTTATCAAAAAACAGCTGAGGCACTGGATACTGCAAAGACTATGGGCCCTTGCAACATTCTGCCAATACTACTGAAGATTTGTGCTCCAGAACTTGCCAGACCGTTTCCAGGGTCTGGGCCCTGGATACTAAAGGTATGGCCACCTGTGATAAAGTGATTGAAATCAAAATGGTCAAACTCCCATGTCTGCTCCACACTCCCTACTAGCCCCACCACCCCCAGCACCTTTCCCTGCAACCACGGTAGGTGCTACACCTGTCCCTACACCTCCCCCCTCACCTCCATCCCAGGCCCCAAAAATACCTTCCACATTAAACAGATGTTCACCTGCACATCCGCTTATGTGGTCTATCGTATCCGCCGTTCCCGATATGGCCTCCTCTACATGGGGGAGACCAAGCGGAGGCTCGGAGACCGCTTTGTGGAACACCTGCACTCAGTTCGCGACAAATGACAACACCTTCCAGTCACGAACCATTTCAACTCCATCCTCCCCCTCCCTGGGTGACATACCCATCCTGAGCCTCCTCCAGTGTCACAACGATGCCACCCAAAAACTTGAGCAACAACACACCATATTCCGCCTTGGAACCCTACAACCTAATGGTCTCAATGTGGACTTTACTAGCTTCAAAATCTCCCCAACCCAACCTCATCCCATGACCAGCACCCCTCTCATCCCCACCTCCTTGACCTGTCCGTGTTCTCCCTATCTGCTCCACTATTTACCTGTTATCACCACCCCCCCACTATTAATTTCAGAGCCCCATCCCCCTCCCCAATTTCTGAAGAAGGGTTCCAACCTGAAACATCAGCTTTCCTGCTCCTCTGATGCTACCTGGCCTGCCATGTCCATCCAGCCCCACACCTCGTTATCTCAGACTCCAGCATCAGCAGTTCTTACTATTTCTGATGGTCAAAAACCTGCATTTGAGGAGTATAGAATTCTCAAATAGTTGTGGGTCTGGAGGAGATCACAGAGACAGGGAGACCGAATGGGAGCGGAGGGATTTAAATTTGAGACATTGGCACGCAATGGAATCATTATTGGTCAAAGAGCAAAGATAAAGAATAGAACTGGGTCTGCTGTGGGTTAGGTCATGAGAAACAGAGTTTGCTGGAAAAGGTCAGCAGGTCTGGCAGCATCTGTGGAGAGAAAGCTGAGTTAACGTTTCGGGTTGACTGACCCTGCGTTCTGAGGAAGGGTCACTGGACCTGAAATGATAACTGTGATTTCTGTCCACTGATGCTGCTAGACCGGCTGAGCTTTTCCAGCAACTTCCGTTTTTGTTTCTGATTTGCAGCGTCCGTGGTTCTTTCAGTTTTGGATGAACTCAAGGCTGCGGAGAACGCAATCCATTCGTACATTACATTGAATGTCACACCATCACAGAATTATTACAGCACAGAAGGAGGGCATTCGGCCCATCGTGTGGAAGCACCAGCTCTCCAAATGAGCATCTCCTCTAGCTCCACTCTCCCTATGACCCTGCGCTTTCTACCTTTTTGAAAGTGACACGGTCTTTTACCGAACCTGCCTCCCCACCATCATCATGTGTAATGCTGTAAAATCTGTACTAACTGCCATCAGGTTAAGTGCGATTCTGAAGGAGGACTCGATCACATATTGGGTAAGGAGGGTGTCAGAAAGCCTTGGCCATTGAACAGAATAGGTTTATTTTTAATTCTCTTTATTTTCTTCCGTCTACATTTCTGTAAATGTTGTACAAATCCCCCTGAAGAGAGAGCGTCAGTTCACTTGAATCACTTACATTCATGTTGGCTTCGGGCTGGTCCTCCTTTGTTGTGTCTCAGACTCTTCCGGCGTCTTTCGTCTCCATGGCGGTTGCTAGGAACCACCGGAAAAAGCTGCTGATTGACACACCCCGGAACCAATAGCAGCCCCGATGGCAGGCAGCACGTGCGCCATGGAAGCTGGGGACATTGCTGCGTTGACGTGGCGCCCCGCAGCCTCAGCACGGAGCTGCAAAACACTTCGCTTTTGGCGGCATTGAGCTGGAAACTGGAGCTTTGTAAGGTTGCAGTGCCAAATGATGATGCATGCAGAAGCCTACTCCCAACTAGTTGGGTTGGATCATGCAGTGTACAGTCCATTGAGTGTGTACCTCCACATTGGTCAGAAGTAGCACTGAATGAGTGCTGCACTGTCTGAGGTGCCATCTTTCCAATGAAACGTTGGACTTCAGCCATGTCCACCTTCTAATTCTCTGGATATAAACGATCTGTTGGCATTAGTCGAAGACCAAATGTAATTTCACAACCAGCACTGAAACACCCTTTAAATGATCTACTTATTATCACATTGCTGTTTGTGGGTGTGCACGGTGTGTAAAATTTCTGAAGGGTCCAGACCCAAAAAGTCAGCTTTCCTGCTCCTTTGATGCTGCCTGGCCTACTGTGTTCATCCAGCTCCACACCTTGTTACCCCCCTCCAAGCCATAATGTGTTTGTATTGCCAGATAGTCTGCTTTCATAATGTTGGTTGAGGGATTGCCATTTGTCTGGTGATGCTCTCTTGCTGTTCTTTGCCAGAGAGGTATTGAGTCTTTTACGTTGACTTGAGAAGCAGTGGTTAATGTCTTGTGTGAAACATCCCGAAACTGCAGCACTCTCTCAGTACTGTACTGGAGGCCCAGGTAAACTACAAATGAGTGTAAATTCAGCACCCAAACTTCTGACTCAGAATACTGTCCACTGATCCACAAATGGCGCAGATTAGACCAAGGTTCAGTTTACCTCCTGACCACCACTCTTGAAGAAAGGTAATATCCTAAGGTTGACTTCTCCTTTCCACTAGATGCTGCCTGGCCTGCTGTGTTCTTCTAGTCTACCTTGGATTCCAGCATCTGCAGGGGGTTTTTTTTGCCTCTAAGAGAAACATAGAAATTAAAGAGTAGGAGCATGCCATTCAGCCATAGAGACATACAGCATGGAAATTCAATATGATCATGGCTGATTCTCAATCTTGATGCCACATTCCAGCTTTCTGCCCATGTCCCTTGATGCCTTTAATAGGCATGCAGCCATTGGGGGTTGGTTAGCTCAGTTGGCTGGACAGCTGGTTTGAGATGCAGAGTGATGCCAGCAGCGTTCAGTTCCTGCACTGGCTGAGCTTACCATGAAAGACTCTCCTTCTCAATCGCTCCCATTACCCAAGGCATGGTGACCCTCAGGTTAAACCACAACCAGTCATCTCGGTCTGTAATAAGAGAGCAGGACTTTGTCTTTTAGCCTCCAATTACTTCCCATTACTGGAGAAATCAGCCCACTTTGGAATTGTTTTGGTCAGCAGTTCTGATTGGTGCAGTTAATAGAGATTGTCCCTTGATCAACTTTGTTTCATGCCAATTCTTGCACAACTAATACTTCCCCACAGCGGTGGGAGGCCTGATGGCTCACTGGTTAGTCCCCCTGCTGCCTCACTGTACCGGTGAAGAAGTTCCATTCCACCCTCAGGAAACTGTGTGCAGTTTGCACACTCTCCCTCTGTTCTACATGAGTTCCCTCCCCCAGTCCAAAGATGTGCCAGTTAGGTGGATTGGCCATGCTAAATATTGCCCATAGTGTCCAGGAATGTGCAGACTAAGTGGGTTAGCCATGGTAAACATGGAGTTACAAGGATAGGGTAGAGTGGTGGATCTGGATGGGATGCTCTTTGGAGGGTCAGTGCAGACTTGATGGGCTAAATAGCCTGCTTCCACACTGTAGGGGATTCTATGAAATAGTCAGAGGGTTCTAGTCTGCAGGATTCTTAAGCATTCTCTTGGTGAATTGGTAGCAGGAGGCCTGGGTCCAAGTCCTGCCCCCTCAAGATGTGTGTCACAACAGTTTGATTAAAATGATCCATTCTGATGTTCAGTTATCAGGGCTGCCATGATCCTGGTTGAGGAAAAAAGAAGTGATGACACTTGTAGTCTTAAGGCTGCAATGTTTCCTGTCTTAGATTGTCCGTTCATCGGAATGTTTCCCTGTCAACTTACAACACCCCCTTTTAATCCGTTACAGCAAGATTGCAATTTTCTGGTCGCTGCACAGCTGATCTGAATATTTTTCTGCATTCAGATTTTACTTCTGTCAATTTTAATATCCTCAGCAAAATTCACCTGTCTATGCAGGACCTGGAGCAAACACATAGTACTGGAGATGCTCAGCAGATCTGTAGAGATAAAAACAGAATTAACTCTGTCAGTGATCTCGGTGCACACTCTGCCAGATCTGTTGAGATTCTCCAACACTTCCTGTCTTTGTTTCACATTTCCAGCATCTGCAGTTTTGTTTTATTTTCAGGCTGGTTCTGGTATGTAGCTTGTTCAGGCTGTAGGAAGCAGAATACATTTTGGCAAAAAAAAAGCCAAATTAAACATAACTCAAAAAGAGCCCATGAAGGATTAAATTAAAACATCTTTTGCCAGGGAAATAATATAGTCTAGCACCTGCCTGGTGCTCAATGGTCTCAAATCTCTACCTGTACCCATTAGAAACTGGAATTTAACAAAAATGTACTGATGGAACCATTGGAGTTTTGGTGCTCATTTTCTTTCCTCTCATGTGGCATTAACTAGCTCCAATAGATGTCGCTTATCTCACAGTGGAATGAAACCAGGAGAATGAACACAAAACTAGGAGTGGACAGTGATTCGACTGATTGAATCAAAAAATACATGTATTTACATTGAAAACAGGAGTGGGCCATTCACCAATTCAAACTGGCTGTGCCTTTCAGTATGATCATCCAACTCAACACCCTGTTCCTGCTTTCTCTCCGCACCTTTTGGTCTCTTTAACCCCAAGAATTCTATCGCCCTCCTTCTTGAAAACATAAGTTCATAAGATATAGGGGCAGAATTAGTCCATTCGGCCCATCGAAGTTTGCTCCACCATTCGATCATGGCTGACATGCTCCTCACCCCCATTTTCCTGCCTTCTCCCCATAACTCTTCAATCCATTACCAATCAAAAATCGGTCTAACTCCTCCCTAAATTTACTCACTGTCCCAGCATCCAAACAGTTAATATTTTGGCCTCAACTACTTTCTGTAGCAGAGAATTCCACAGGCTCCCCACTCTTGGGGTGAAGAAATTTTTCCTTATCTCTGTTCTATAAGGTCTACCCAATATTCATGGACAGTAACATCTTTCTGGGCCCTCTAGTCATCGGGAACATCCTGTGTTTACTCTGCCTAGTCCTGTTAGAATTTTATATGTTTCAATGAGACACCCTCCCCTTAGTTTTTTTTTTCTAAACTCCACTCTTAACCAATTCAGTAACTCTTCATACATCAAGCTTGCCGCACCTTTTATTTTTGTACCACCTTTCACAATCACTGGATATTCGAAAGTACAGCCAATGAAGTATTTTTGAATTGTAGCCACTATTGGAATGTTGGAATGAAACAATGTAATAGGAACCAGGTAATTTTTAAAAAATTTATTCATTTGTGGGATGTGGGCATTACTGGCTGGGACAGCATTTCTTGCCCATCCCTAGTTGCCCTTGAGAAGGTGGTGGTGAGCTGCCTTCTTGAACCGTCGCAGTCCTCCTGCTGTGGGTTGACCCACAATGCTATTAGGGAGGGAATTCCAGGATTTTGACCCAGCGACAGTGAAGGAACAGTGATATATTTCCAAGTCAGGATGGTGAGTGACTTGGAGGAGAACTTGGAGGTGATCTTGTTCCCATATGTCTGCTGTCCTTGTCCTTCTCAATGGAAGAGGTCATGGGTTTGGAAGGTGCTGTCAGAGGATCATTGGTGAACTTTTGCAGTGCATCTTGTAGATAGAACACACTGCTGCTACTGAGCATCGGTGGTGGACGGAGTGAATGCTTGTAGATGTAGTGCCAATCAAGTGGGCTGCTTTGTCCTGGATGGTGTCAAGCGTCTTGAGTGTTGTTGGAGCTGAACTCATCCAGGCAAGTGGGGAGTATTCCATCACACTCCTGACTTGTGCCTTGTAGATGGCGGACAGGCTTTGAGGAGTCAGGAGGTGAGTTACTCACCGCAGTATTCCCAGCTTCTGGCCTGCTCTTGGAGCTACTCTGTTAATGTGGTGAGTCCAGTTGGGTTTCTGGTCAATGATAACCCCCAGGATGTTGATAGCGGGGGATTCAGTGATGGTAACACCATAGAATGTCAAGGGGTGGTGGTTAGATTGTCTCTTATTGGTGATGGTCACAGTCTGGTGTTTGTGTGGTGCGAATGTCACTCGCCACTTGTCAGCCCAAGCCTGGATATTGCCCAGATCTTGTTGCATGTGAAAATGGACTGTTTCAGTACCTGAGGAGTCACGAATGGTGCTGAACATTGCCGAATATCCCCACTTCTGACCTTATGATGGAGGGAAGGTCATTGATGAAGCAGCTGAAGATAGTTTGGCTGAGGACACTATCCTGAGGATCTCCTGCAGAGATGTCCTGGACCTGAGACGACTGACCTCCCACAACCACGACCATCTACCAATGTGTCAGGTATGACTCCAACCACCGGAGCGCTTGTCCCCTGATACCCATTGATTCCAGTTTTGCCAGGGCTCCTTGATGCCACACTCGGTCGAATGCAGCCTTGATATCAAGGGCTGTCACCTCACCTCACCTCTGGAATTTAGCTTTTTTGTCCATGTTTGAACCAAGGCTGTAATGAGATCAGGAGCTGAGTGGCCCTGGCGGAACCCAATCTGGGCGTCACTGAGCAGATTATTGCTGAGCAGGTGCTGCTTGATAGCACTGTTACTGACACCTTCCTTCCATCACTTTACTGATGATCGAGAGTAGACTGATGGGGCAGTAATTGGCCGGGTTGGATTTGTCCTGCATTTTGTGTACAGGACATACGTGGGCAATTTTCCACATTTTCGGGTAGATACCAGTATTGTAACTGCACTGGAACAGCTTGGCTAGGGGAGCGGCAAGTTCTGGAGCACTAGTCTTCAGTACTATTGCTGGAATGTTGTCAGGGCCTGTAGCTTTTGCAGTATCCAGTGTCTCCAACTGTTTCTTCATATCACGTGGAGTGAATCGAATTGGCTGAAGACTGGTATCTCTAATGCTGGGGACCACTGGAGGAGGCTGAGATGAATCATCCACTCGGCACTTCTGGCTGAAGATTGCTGCAAATGCTTCAGCCTTATCTTTTGCACTGATGTGCTGGGCTCTTCCATCATTGAGAATAGGGATATTTGTGGAGCCTCCTCCTCCAGTGAGTTGTTTAATTGTCCACCATCATTCACAACTGGATGTGGCAGGACTGCAGAGCTTAGATCTAATCCATTGGTTTTGGGATCGCTCAGCTCTGTCTGTCACTTGCTGCGTTCGCTGTTTGGTGTGCAAGTAATCCTGTTTGGTGGCTTCACCAGGTTGGTACCTCATCTTCAGGTATGCCTGGTGCTGCTCCTGACATGCCCTCCTGCACTCTCCATTAAACCAGGGTTGATCCCCTGGCTTGATGGTAATGGTTGAGTGGGGCCATGAGGTTACAGATTGTGCTGGAGTACAATTCTACAAGCTGTTGATGGCCCACAGCGCCTCATGGATGCCCAGTCATGAGTTGCTAGATCTGCGCGAAGTCTGTCCCATTTAGCACGGTGATAGTGCCACACAACACGGTGGAGGTTGTTCTCAATGTGAAGGCGGGACTTCATGTCCACAAGGACTGTACGATGATCACTCTTACCGATACCGTCATGGACAGATGCAACTGCAACTGGCAGATTGGTAAGGATGAGGTCAAGTATGTTCTTGTTAATCTGTTCTTGTGATGTTTTTGGAGGGATAATTATTGGCCAGGAAACCACAGAGAGTTCCATTGCTTTCTTTCACAATAGTGCCATGGGATCTTTTACCCAAGAATATCAGGGTCAAAAGGTCTTCTAAGAAATGCCTTCAGACAGCACTTGGTCCTGCTAGGGTTTTCTCTGAGCATATGTGTCTAATACAAGCTTATTGTTACAGGGTGGTGAAGGATTAGCCACTAATTAGTCTTCAGCAGAAGAGGCTCATACTTTAGTAATTTTTAATCAAGCTTTTCAGAAATGTCATGACACATCTCAGGAGCAGGTGGGACTTGAGTTTGGTCCTCTTGTTCTGGGGTAGGGACACTACCACTATGCCACAAGAGGGCCCTGCACAGTTTTTTTTTTAAAATAACCTGTTTTTCTAATCAGCCTCTTCATGTAATGTTTTTACACCTCTGGAGCAAGTGGGACTTGACTCTGAGCCTCCTGATCCAGGGATAGGGACATTACTACCGTGCCACAAGAGTCCTTCCCACATACTTTAGCGACAGGAAGTAGTTGATACCAGAATCTATTAGCATAACACTGGTTAATTACATTAACAGCTATGTTGCCTGGCTATAGAACTAACAGAGGCAGTCTTTATGTAAGAGTGTGTGGAAGCTTCCTAGTTAACCCTTTCAGTCCATCTGTCTTCTTCTACCACAGAAGATATACCCTTTGACAGTAGAGTACTGCAGCAGGACTGTATCAGACTGTGGGGTGGGGCTTGAATGTACAATCCCTTCCTAACTCATAGCCAGGGGAATGATGATCCTTGGATCGGGGGAGAACGAAATATTAACACATTAATAACAGTCATCTTCTCCAGCAGTACCTGGACCTGGAGAGGGTGAGTGTGTGTGTAAGAGAGAAACAGAGAGACAGACATTTTCTTAGAGATAAAAGGTACTGCAGATGCTGGAGAATCCGAGATAACAAGCATGGGGCTGGATGAACACAGACATTTTCTTGTCTGATTTTTACATCTCTTTACTGTGTTCAGTCTGATTCCACAGAGAGGAACCACACCCCCCAAAAAAATTCCACCCATCCCCGGGTCTGCGCCTCGCGATTGGGGGTTACAGCTCCTGCAATTTAGCAGCCGGCCTGGGTAAGCACATCGTCAGCTCAAGGAGATAGATGTAGCGGCCAATTAACCTGGGTGTAATTAACACAAGAGGTGAGTCCTCCACGCATTTGGTAGTGAATGTTAGATTTCTCGCTTGCAATTAGGTTAATGGAGTGCTCCTCGTTAATCTCGGCGTTAGTGTCATTTGCAAAATTTCAAAAGTAGGGCTTCGGCTACAGGGAAGGGTTTTATCTCTAGGCTAGCACCAACAACATGGAAAACGCAGTAAGCGAATCCTCAGAGTGTGAAATGCAGTTTCTGCCTGTGCGCGCTTCATTCCCTGACAAGATACAAGGTCAGTTTTTTTTTAAAGATGACAATAATGTGGGCTTTTAATTCGGCCTTCTAATAAGGGTTTAATATCTTGGTACTCAGTCAAACAGACACCTCCTCTGTCCTTTCCGGAAGCTGCGAGGCGTCCTTTTAAAGATACAGCTACAGCATTCCTAAAGACTGGAATTGTAGAGTTCCGCCAAAATAGTCTCCAGCAGCAACAGTGTTTTCCGAAATGGCCGTGGGAATGATGTTCCACCATTTCTTTTAAAATAATTCTTTTATTTTTGTCCCACATTGGTCTTTCTTTTAACCGTTTGTTGTCTTTTGGAAGCAGCTTTCTGGAATTAGCCGGACTAAAACCAAAAGAATCTGACGCATTGAGGGCTGTTAGATGTGATTAGACAGAGCTCGTGAGGAAAGCTGAAGTAATGTGTGGTAAACTCTGGATTTAGAGGAGTTGGCATACGTGCGGTTTAATTCCTGTTCCTAGAAGGGGTCTCCTTAAAGACTCCAGCTATGTTTAATGTTCCTGGGTGATATTCTTATATTTGCCTTATTATTTCTTTCACGAATAAAATGAACTCTTATTTGATTGGAGGTTATTTGGATTAATGACCCTGAATCGAGTCATGCAGTGAATAGCAACTTTGTAGATAACAAGTTATCTATAAGATAACAAGTCCATTTCTGATGAAGGGTCTAGGCCCAAAACGTCAAGCTTTCCTGCTCCTATGATGTTGCTTGGCCTGCTGTGTTCATCCAGCTCCACACCTTGTTATGTTGAATAGGTACTTTGTGTCAGTTTTCACATGGGAATAAACCAGCAGTATACCGGAACTTTGAGAGTCAGCGGGCAGAGGGGAGTGTAGTGGCCATCGCTAAGGAGAAGGTTCTGGGGAAGCTGAAAGGTCTGAAAGTGGATAAATCCCCCAGACTGGATGGACTGCACTGCAGAGTTCTGAAGGGGATAGCTGAGGAGATTGTAGAGGCATTGGTGGTGATCTTTCAGGAACCACTGGAGTCAGGGAGGGGCCCAGAGGACTGGAAAATGTCTAATGTAACACCCTTATTTTAGAAGGAAGGGAGGCAGGAGACCGGAAACTATAGGCTGGTTGGCTTGACTTCAGTCGTTGGTAAGACTCCATTATCAAGGATGATATTGTGGAGTACTTGGAAGTGCATGGTAAAATAGGGCTGAGTCAGTATGGCTTCATCAAGGGCAAGTCATTTGTCTAACTGAAAAATCTGTTAGAATTCTTTGAGGGGGGGTAATGAGCAAGTTAGACAAAGGAGAGCTGGTGGATGTGATCTGTTTGGATTTCCAGAAGGCTCTTCACAAGGTTCTGCATAGGCTGCTGCGCAAGTTAAGAGCCCATGGTGTTAGAGGCAAGCTATAGGAATGGATAGAGGATTGGCTGACTGATAGAATGCAGGGAGTTACAATAAAGGAGTCTTTTTCAGGATGGCAGATGGTGGCAAGTGGAGTTCCACAGGGGTCAGGGTGCAGAGAAGATCTGAATTAATATGAGAGGTTTGTTTAAAAGCCTGATAGCGGGGAAGAAGCTGTTCTTTATCTGTCTGTATTCAAACTTTTATATCTTCTGCCCAACTTTGCTCTCCAAATACAGTGGGAAGTACAGATGAAGTCAATGGAATGGCGCCTGGTTTGCGTGATGGACTGGGTTCTGCACGACATGATGGACTGAGTTGGGTTATCAGTCATGATCATATTGAATGTCACAGCAGGCTTGGAAGGGTTGAATGGCCTACCTCTCCTATTTTTCTATGTTTCTGTTGTCCTACTTCTTCCACAGACACTTTGTGCAGCCTCCCCACCACCTCCTTCATGTACTCTGAGATAACAAGCATAGGGCTGGATGAACACAGCAAGTCAAGCAGCATCACAGGAGCAGGAAAACTTGACGTTTCGGGCCTAAACCCTTCATCAGAAATGGAGGAGGGGAAGAGGGTTCTGAAATAAATAGGGAGAGAGGAGAGGATAGGTGGAGAGGAGGCAGACAAGTCGAAGAGGCGGGGATGGAGCCAGTAAAGGTGAGTGTAGGTAGAGGGGTAGGGAGGAGATAGGTCAGTCCAGGGAGGACGGACAGGTCAAGGGGGCGGGATGATGTTAGTAGATAGGAGATGGGGGTGCGGCTTGAGGTGAGAGGAAAAACAGGTCAGGGAGGTGGAGATGAGCTGGGCTGGTTTTGGGATGCGGTTGGGGGAGGGGAGATTTTGAAGCTTGTGAAATCCACATTGATTCCATTGGGCTGCAGGGTTCCCAGGCTGAATATGATTTGCTGTTCCTGCAACCTTCGGGTGGCAGCACTGTGGCATTGCAGGAGGCCCAGGATGGACATGTCATCTGAGGAGTGGGAGGGGGAGTTGAAATGGTTCGCGACTGGGAGGTGCAGTTGTTTGTTGCGAACTGAGCGCAGGTGTTCTGCAAAGCGGTCCCCAAGCCTTCGCTTGGTTTCCCCGATGTAGAGGAAGCCACAATGGGTACAGCGGATGCAGTATACCACATTGGCAGATGTGCAGGTGAACATCTGCCTGATGTGGAAAGTCTTCTTGGGGCCTGGGATTGGGGTGAGGGAGGAGGTGTGGGGGCAGGTGTAGCACTTCCTGCAGTTACAAGGAAAAGTGCCGGGTGTGGTGGGGCTGGAGGGGAGTGTGGAGCGGACAAGGGAGTCGCGGAGGGAGTGGTCCCTCCGGAAGGCAGATAAGGGTGGGGAGGGAAAAATGTCTTTGGTGGTGGGGTCTGATTGCAGATGGCGGAAGTGTCGGAGGATGATGCGTTGGATCCAGAGGTTGGTGGGGTGGTATGTGAGGACAAGGGGGATTCTTTTTTGGTTATTGTTGCGGGGACGGGGCGTGAGGGATGTGTTCCGGGAAATGCAGGAGACACGGTCGAGGGCGTTCTCGACCACTGTGGGGGGGAAGTTGCGGTCCTTGAAGAATGAGGACATTTGAGATGTGCGGGAGTGGAATGCCCCATCCTGGGAGCAGATGGGGCGGAGGCGAAGGAATTGGGAAACGGGGATGGCAATTTTGCAGGAGGGTGGGTGGGAGGATGTGTATTCCAAGTAGCTGTGGGAGTCAGTGGGCTTGAAATGGACATCTGTTTCTAGGTGGTTGCGCGAGATGGAGACAGAGAGGTCCAGGAAGGAGAGAGATGTGTTGGAGATGGTCCAGGTGAACTTCAGGTTGGGGTGGAAGGTGTTGGTAAAGTGGATGAACTGTTCGAGCTCCTCGTGGGAGCACGAGGCGGCGCCGATGCAGTCATCAATGTAACGGTGGAAGAGGTGGGGTTTAGGGCCAGTGTAGGTACGGAAGAGGGATTGTTCCACGTAACCTACAAAGAGGCAGGCATAGCTTGGGCCCATGCGGGTACCCATGGCCACCCCCTTTGACTGTAGGAAGTGGGAGGAATTGAAAGAGAAGTTGTTGAGGGTGAGGACGAGTTCGGCTAAGCGGATGAGGGTGTCGGTGGAGGGGGATTGGTCCGTTCTGCGGGACAGGAAGAAGCGGAGGGCCTTTAGGCCATCAGCATGGGGAATACAGGTGTATAGGGACTGGACGTCCATAGTAAAAATGAGGTGTTGGGGACCGGGGAATTGGAAGTTCTGGAGGAGGTGGAGGGCGTGGGTGGTGTCACGGACGTAGGTGGGGAGTTCCTGGACCAATGGGGTGAAAATGGAGTCTAGGTAGGTGGAGATGAGTTCGGTGGGGCAGGAGCAGGCGGAGACAATGGGTCGATCAGGGCATTCAGGTTTGTGGATTTTGGGGAGGAGATAGAAGCGGGCGCTGCGGGGTTGGGGAACGATGAGGTTGGAGGCGGTGGGTGGGAGGTCACCTGAGGTGATGAGGTTGTGGATGGTTTGGGAGATGATGGTTTGGTGCTCGGGGGTGGGGTCATGATCTAGGGGGCAGTAGGAGGAGGTGTCAGAGAGTTGGCGCCTGGCCTCAGCAATGTAGAGGTCAGTGCGCCATACTACGACTGCCCCTCCCTTGTCCGTGGGTTTTATGGTGAGGTTGGGATTGGAGTGGAGGGCTGCACGTTCTGTGGGGGAGAGGTTGGAGTGTTTGAGAGGGGTAGAGAGGCTGAGACGATTGATGTCTCGACGGCAGTTGGAGATGAAGAGGTTGAGGGAGGGTAGGAGGCCTTGGGGTGGTGTCCAGGAGGAGGGCTTGAGTCGGGAGAAGGGGTCAGTAGAGGGAGGGTTAGATTCGCGGTTGGAGAAGTAAGCATGGAGGCGGAGGTGGCGGAAAAACTGCTCAATATCCAAGCGTGAGCGGTATTCGTTGATATGTGGGTGGAGGGGGACGAAGGTGAGCCCTTTACTGAGGTCTGACCGTATCTCCTTCATGTACTCTGTCAGTTTGTGTTGGTTGGTTAGGACATTCTGACTTCCCAAAGGAAACGTTATTTTAACAAAAGCAAAACTCTCCAGATTTTGGGCAGCTAAAAGGGTAGCAGAGAATACTGGATTTACTTGGCAGGAAGTCAGCAGCATCAGTGGAGAGATAATGGTTAATGTTTTAAGTTGATGATCCATCAGAGCTTGGAGAAATTAGAGAACTGATGGTTTTTTTTTTGTGCTTGCCCTTGCGTTGAATGGATAAGGTCAAAAATTGCATGACACCAGGTTATAGTCCAACAGGTTTATTTGAGAATGCAAGTTTTTGGAGCTCAGCTCAGGATAAAAGGGATGATGGAGAAATGCTAATGAAGCAAAAGGTGAGTCTGATTGCGTTGTGACTTGTTTTCTGACTTTAATAAGCAACTGGTATGGAGAATCCAGAGCTGATCGTCAACAATGATTGTGGAGCGTCTGTAGATATACACTCTCGGGTGAGGAATTGTGGACAGCTGTGTGACCCTGCTGTTCCTGATCAACTCCGAAGGAAGCTGAAATTCTTCTTCATGAATCCATGTGAAAAATTTCAAGCTCGTGGTCGTAAGCCATGGAAACTGGGAGTGCAGCTCCTAAAAATAGCGATGGTTACTCTCCAGGTAAGGTCTGTTTTTGTTTTCAAGTATTTGTTTTGCTGCTTGCAAATGGCTAAGTTGCCAAACTGATTGGAAAAAACCTTAGGGTTCAGATCCCTGAAAGATATGAAAATCTCTGCATGGGGACAAAACCTTTGATCTTTGTATGTTTTAATTGAAATGGACAGCTTCAAGCTGGTGAGTAATTTTGTGCCCTCAAAGCCTGCCCATCATCTAGAAGGGACAAATAAGGAGTATGATGGAATACTCCGCACTTGTCTGGATGAGTGCTGCTCTAACAACACTCGAAGCTTGACACCATCCAGGACAAAGCAGCCCGCCTGATTGGCACATCCACAAGCACCCACTCCCTCCACCACCAATACTTAGCAGCAGTGTGTACGATTTACCAGATATGCTGTCAAGGTTCCTTGGACAGCACCCTCCAGACTCATGACCTCCACCATCTGTAAGTGCTAGGGCAGCAGATACATGGGTACTCTAGGACCTACAAGTCCTCTGAATCACAAACCATCCTGACCTGGAACTGTATTTCCATTCCTTCAAAGTTGCTGGGTTAATATTCTGAAACCCTCACCCTAACAGTTAAATTCACAGACATAAATGTGTTGGGAGCTCCCATTGACCAGAAACTGAATTAGATCAGCCAATCAACTGAACTGGATCAGCCAGTAGGTCAAAGGCTTGGTATTCCGTGATGACTATCTCCTCTTCCCATCTCCAAAGCCTGTCCACTATCTACACATCTCCATTCAGGTGACCATTGAGCATCTGACTGGATGAGTGCAGTCCACGTGCTGTAGATTGACCCACAAATACCTTTAGGGAGGGAATTCCAAGATTTTGACCCAGTGACAGTGAAGGAACCGCGATATATTTCCAAGTCAGGATGGCGAGTGGCTTGGCGGGGAAATTGCCGATGGTGTTCCCATATGTCTTTTCCTCTTCGATGGTATCGAGGTTGACTGTTGGAGCTGAACTCCTCCAGGTTTCACCACCTTTTCGATGGGCAACTCGGGATGGGGCAGTAAGTACTCATTTAGTCAGCAATGTTCACAAGGAGATAGCAAGAACTGCAGATGTTGGAGTCAGGGTCAATACAGTGTGGAGCTGGAGGAACACACCAGGTCAAGGAGCATCAGAGGAGCAGGAAATGCTGCCTGACCTGCTGCGTTCCTCCAGCTCCACACTGTATTGAGCAATGTCCACAATCCTACAATTGGTTTTGTTTTTTTGGAAAAGACTTCTATCCAGGTAAAAAAGGATATAACTAGAGTTTAATCTCTACAAATGTTCAGGAGCAAAGCGAATATGCACCTCCAAACCCAACAGACACAGGTAGAAGAACACTTGTGAATTCTGATTAATTCCTGCTAACAGTAAAGTGATATACTCAGTCAACTTAATAACAGATGACCAGGATTGACATTCCTCTCTCTGCCTCCTCCACATGCCTGTCCAAGTTTGTCTGAAGTTATGCCAGTTTTCCAGCATTGAATAGGACTCTGATCTGCTGCATTGTTGCTTTTTTCCTTGATCGTGAGAATTTTCTTGACTTGCTAACACTAGGTGTTTAAAAAGGTCAGGTTTTTCTGATTTATAGAAAACTGAATGACTGAGGGTTTACCTAAAGGCGATGGGGCTACTGGATAGCATGGGAATTAAAAACCTGCAAGGCAGGGTGATGTTTGACTGGTATACAATGGAGTGAGCAAATGGACACTGCATTTTCACCAGGAGTTTTCTCCATCCTGTCATTATGATTCTACAGTTATCAAACTCAATGGTGGTGGCCTTTCTGCCCATTTCATGGCAAGTGGGTGTCTCTGCCTAGGCCAGCATTCCTTGCCCATCCCTAAATGTCTAGAGGACAGTTGAAAGTCAGCCATATTGATGGGTCTGGAGTCAGACTGCGGATTTCCTTCTCTAAAGAACATTGGAATCAGATGGATTTTCACAACCATTAACCATCAAATTCCAGTGTTTCAGTGAATTCAAATTTCACCATCCGCCTTGAAGAGATTTGAATCCACGTCCCCAGGACATTAGCCTAGGGTTCTGGATTACCAGCCCAGTGATATTACCTCTTTGGGACAGCACAGCGGCTAGCACTGCTGCCTCACAGCACCAGGGATTTGGGTTTGATTCCACCCTCAGGCGACTGCCTGTGTGGAGTTTGCACATTTTCCCTGTGTCTGCATGGGTTTCCTCCAGGTGCTCCGGTTTCCTCCCACAGTCCAAAGATGTGCAGGCTAGGTGGATTGACCATGCTAAATTGCCCGTAGTGTCCAAGGATGTGCAGGGAAGGTGGATTAGCCATGGGAAATAGGGTGGGGTGTGTGGTCTAGGTGGGATGCTCTTTGGATGGTCAGTGTGGACTCGATGGGCTGAATGGCCTACTTCCACACTGCAGGGATTCTATGATTCTACACCTCTGGATCACCCCGTACTCTCTCTGAGAGTAGCTCCCAGAAACAATAGGTCACCTCGAAGCCAGTCAATGTGAGCAGTGAATTGTGTTGAAGGTTGTGCCTGTTGTGTTCCACCCAGAAATCCTAACCATGGTGCTGAACGGTTGTTCAGTAATGTAGCTTAAAAACGGTCCATAGCTATTGGCATTGATATGGGATAGAGAATTTATTTTCAGGGAAATATTTCATCTTTGAGCTTGATGGTAATGCAATCACTATCTTAATTTTTTTCTTTGCAGTTGGTCCTGTTTGGACTGAGCAATCAAATGGTAGTACTCTTCAAGGAGGAGAACACTATAGCTTTTAAACATCTCTTTATTAAAAACTACGCGGATGCAAATGATAATGACAATAATGACATTGCAATCTACACACAGAGTGAAGTCTATGAGTACCTTTCATTTATATTCAGTCAGGTAAGTGAATCATTGCATTCAATCGAATGTTTGTATGCTCTGTTTCCTGGTGTACGTGGTGTGAGGTTTTAATACTTCAGAATAAATGAGATATATATTACACATATGATCAGTTTGCATTTCAAGACGATGGGTTCTTTTCACGGGATGTTAGTTCTAAAAGACCTTTCTGGAAAAGGCAAGCTATCAAATATGCCAGAAGTATGCCTTTTTCAAATCCACCCAGACTGACCTATTGGGTTGATTAACAGAAGCAAGGGTTCAAGAGGGAGGTGCACACTATTGGAAAAGGTATTGTAGCTTTCAATGGAGCATTGGTTTAAGTGGAATGAATGGTATCCCCCAGCTCTCTAACTGCATTCAATTCTCACCTCCCTGCTATACAGAAGATCTTAAATTTCAAAGCGTGCAGAAAAGATTGATAAGGATGTTGCTGGGTTACAGGGTTTAAGTGATAGGGAGAGGCTGAATAGGCTGGAAATATTTTTTCTGGAGCATCAGACGTTGACGGGTGAGCTTAGAGATTTATAAAATCATGAGTACAAAATGATCGGAGGTGTAGATAGAGTGGACAGCCAGAGACTTTTTCCAAGGTTGGAGGTAGCTATCACGAGGGGGCATAGTTTTAAAGTGAGTGGAGGTAGATATAGGGGAAACATCAGAGGTAGGTTCTTTACTCGGAGAGTGGTAGGGGCGTGGAATGCATTCCCGGAGAGGGCAGTGGAGTCGGCCTCATTAGGGGCATTTAAGTGGCTATTAGATAGGCATATGGATGATAGTGTAAGGTAGGGGTGGAGGTTAGATAGACCTTTAGGTTTA